>OX451738.1:675931985-676663622 GCA_948472305.1 Vicia faba | reverse complement strand
CTAAAAACAAACGGTAGAAAACCTAAATGTCTAAGATGAATAACTGAGACACAACACACTTCACACACGCATACCTCTAAGGTACCTCCACTTGTTGCCTTCTTAAAATAAACAGTCATGTCCCTCGAGCGTGGGACGCTTTAGCAAAGACCCTCGATTAAAAAGATCATAGCCCCTCGATGACCCTTCAATGTTGCCTTTGGGTAAATGATCTAGTCCCTTACGATAAATTGCTAAAGTATCCCACGAGTTGCCTTCGTGACTGTACGATGATCCACACCGGTCCCTCAAACTATCCAATGATAGGGATGCCTACTAACCAATAATAGGATTGCACTATCTAAAGTAAAAGAGGAAAAGAATAAAGATCTTTCTAGTAGGTAGACCGCTTATAGTTGCTTGCTCACAAAAACAAAAAAAAATAATTTTTCACACATACACAAAATTTTCTCTAAAATATTTTCAAAGACAAAACACTTTGTATACGTTCTCAACGATATGAGAAATATTACAAAGTTCGCCGCACTAAGGCATATTTTCAAAATATTTTCAAAATACACTTACACTAAAAATCATTTTTAAAGTGAGCTAGCAACTAAGAGCCCGTAGATAACTACAGATGGAAAGGATGCTAATACCTTCCCTTTCCATAACCTACCCTCCGAACTCAAAATATTTAAAAGGTCTTTCCTATTCTTTTCACCCTTTCCTTTGTTAGATAAAATAAAATTGGTTGTGACTCTTGCTAACCGCAACATTTGCGATAAAACGCAAAACCCGTAAAGTCAGTTCTCCCATCGTATTACACCTAAGTATCCTTTTTAAGGAATCAGAGTTACCGTAGTTTGGCTCACACGTTTTTGTTTGTTTGTGTTTTTTATGAACAATGTTAATTCCGCCTTCTTCCGCAGCTCGACCTTTGGAGACTCACGCGTTGGCACATAAGTAAATTAATCATGTCCTTACTGAAGATGGTTTTGAGTTACACCCTCAAGGCAAGATGCCACATTTGATCGGTTTGTATTTTTTTACCTTGAAAAAGGGTTTTTATTGTGATTGGCTTATTTTGTGGTTTGCTAAGAAAAAAATGTTTAGGTTTAAGTGCAAAGATGCAAAAGGGAGAAAACAACTAAGGGAGACTAACCTAACATTACCCCTAATGTTATCATACAATGGTGGCCCTAGGTCAAGGATGAAAGGTAAACATATACCTAATGTTAACATGCATGGATTGCAAACTAAGGTCTAACTTGCATCCGAAAGGAGAAAGTGCATCCTAAGGGAAAATGGTATGTACAAGGATAAAACAAACAAGCTCGAAAGAGCACACACATAAAATAGAAAGGAAAAGAAGCTAAATGTTTTAGCCAAGGGGAGCGTATCACCCGAGACAAACAAGCGGGAGTGAGATGAAAAAACAAAAATGTGATGTCCAAAGCGACTGAATACTTATAGGAGATCGAGGTAGGCGACAAAAGATAATATGAACGATCGCAGAGTATCAGCATCGGCCAATGAGAACTCCTGACAAAGTGTGGTAGTTCGATTGCGGAATCCTTCCTCACTTGACGACTCGATAACAAGAGAAGGCACAACTCTGAAGCTTTATGGTGCGTCAAGGGCTAAGGATCACACAGATGAAATTGTGGGAGTTGATTGCAATGATCGCCTCTTTTTAAGGACTTATCATCTGTACAAGCACAAATGCAAACACACCTTCAAAATACCTACTCAAAGGCAGGGTTTTAAAAAAACACAAATAGCACACAATATGGAATTGCCCTAAACGGGTCTTTAAATAAACTAGAGGGATTCCTGACATGATCAGCAATAGAGATGTTCTTCATACATCTCTACCCTACTTCTCATGGCATCAAAAAGCAATAAAGTTCTTACTTCTCATGATATCTAAGATAGCGGTAAAGTGCGGAAAGGAGAAATAAAAGTGAAGCCACGATGATACCTAATGGAAAAGGTCTGTTGCCTCTTCAAAACCATGCAAGCGATAAGAAAACTCTACAAAATATTCTTCGCAAAAATGATCAAACGAGTTAAACTCCAAGCATTCCATATCATAAAAAATTTCATCAATATTGTCATAAACTCTCAACAAAAATGACAACCAAATGATTAGCAAACATAAAAAAGATAATAAAAAACTAATTAAAATTCTAAAAGGAAATTCCAAAGAGTTATTTTAACATCTTTTTATTGTTTTATCGTGTATTTTTATTACAAAATTATGGAAAGAAAATTAAAAACTAAAAGGTGCTGAAAAGAAGACTAAGAGAGCCAGGAGGTGCAAGGTCTGAATCAGATGATGAGCTCAGCAAATGGAATTAAGCCCAGGCTGAAGGGTCAGAAGCATGATAGTCCAAGAAGTTGTTTTTTTTTATGTTAAGGCAAACAGGTTCCAAGGAAAAAATAAGAAACGTGGAATGGGCTTATGGAGAGTTCATAAACGAGGCCCATGGATGATGAGCCTAGTCCAGTCCAATTCACTCTTCAGATTATCAATAAAAAAAGTAAAAATTATGGAGAGGAATGAGAAACGATGGAGTTTTGACGTAAGGTCTAGGGTTCAATGTTGCTGAGGCTTCTTTAACTTATTTGTTAAAAATATCTTCTCACTCTCTTCTTCCTCACCGCCGCAATTCCATCATGATTTATCGTCACTGACGATTCTCTTAAATTAGTAACAGATACATAGAGCCTTCGTATATGCTGTAACTATCGTACGCCACTCATCACCTCAACATCTATGATTTTCTATAAGGATCATCACCTTCGCTCATCTTTAAAGATTCTCTTTGTCTCACTTCTTCACTCTCCACCTTAGAAGAATCTAATTCGTTTTCAAACATTATTGACTCTGATGTTCATCTCCTCAGTTCCGGTTTAGAGCTTTCTAACTGATTCAATTCATTTCAACATAAAAAAATGTATATGATTCACAAAGTGAAGCAAAGCTATAAAGAAAGGAAGATCGCTTACCTAACGGAGAACTCTGGTGGCTCTTTGACGCAATGAAGAGGATGAGGACCCCTCATGTATGTCTTATTTTCCTATTCATCCTTCTCTATCGTATTTTAGTTTATGCGTTTCTTGCTGTACGAAATTATCGTAATCCTTGATGCAGAGATGAAGGTTCGAGGAATTCATTATTGTCGTTGCTGAAGTTTGTTGATGATTGAAGAATTGATGATGATTATATGCATAATCAATGTTGGCTTTCTAGATTCGAAATAACTAAAGCAGACATAATTGAGGATTCAGAAGTGTTGAAGCTTGGAGATGAAGCTGAGGATTCTTCATAAGGTTATTGAACAAATGAAGGTTGAGGGAGAGTATAGAGGTGAGTTCTTGATAGTTTCTGTGAATTTCTATTCTTCCCCTGATATTCTTCTATTTTTGTTTCCGTGAATAAAGGTGATGATGCATGTTGATAAGTTGAATATGATAGAAGCTCTTGATCCAAAGAAGGTTACAGAGAAGTACTTAGAGAGTTTTAATGATAAATATGTGAAGGTTCTGAGAGCTGTGAAATGCAGAGAGAGAGAGAGAGAACAGAGATCGATAGTGATGGTATTGTTGTGTTTTCAAGCAGAATGAAGTGAAGGTAGAAGAAGATGATGGTTATGGTAGAGAGAGGAGAGTGTATAAAGATGGAGATTCTGAAGAATAGAGAGAATCTGAACGTGTAAAAAATGGCGAAGTCTCTCCCCCTTTTCTGTTATCGTTTTTTCCTTTTCTATTATCCTTAGTTAAAAGTTTGTTAGAGAGTTAGAGAAGTTGGTTACAGGTTAGTTATTAAGTTCCATTTTTGAAGTTGTTAGAGGATAGAAATCTGATTATGATTTTTTATGAAAAATGAATCCTTTTTCCTTGCTGCTCTCAATCTGTTATATGCTGTTAATTCTGGTGAATGAATCGTATATTTCTTCTAAGTTTTTTCTCCTGATTTCATTTTGTTTTTTTGTTTTTCTTCTGTTAAATTTTGTTAGAGGTAGTTAGGGGTTATGGAGTCAGTTAGAGAGTTTTTGTTAGAATTCTGTTAGGAATTCTATTATGTGGTTAGTTAGGGTTTAAGGTAGTTTAAATTCTGTTGCAAGACGGTTATAGGGCTTTGAAATTTTGGTAGTAATTTTTGTTATTTTGTTGGTTGTGATTCAGTGATGCAGGGTAGTTAGGTTGTTAGCAAACCGGCTATCTTTAGTTTGAAAGTTATATGATTCTATTTGAAAGTTAGTAGCTGCTATGGATATGTTAGCTGAACTGAGTTTGCTTCATCCATTTGATAATGCAATGGCTTGTAAATTGGACTGGTTTTTTTGTTAGTCGATTTTTCTGAACTGAGTTTTTGTTGCGCGGTAGGAGATTGAATGAAGGCTTGGAAAAGGCGTGACATTGAAGGCGGAATCATGGAGTTATGGAAATAATTTTAAGGTTATGATGAAGCTTAGGATTAGGAACAACATGCTTAGGCATTGTACATATTTTGGTAGAATGTGTAAGCCCTTTTATGTGAATTCCTTTTGTAATGTACTTGTGATGGTAATGTAAATGGTGATCTTTGATGTAATGATATCTGTAAGTGGTTGTTGGCATCAATTTTGGTAAAAAAATGACTTGTTAATGTTTTTCTAAATGTCTTAACATTTTGAGCAAAATTGTTTTTGAATGATGTTAAAGAAAATGTCTTGACATTTGCCTACTGAACTGATCTCAGTCCAACATCAGTTAAGTCTTTTTGTTTCATGTTTTCATGCGTGCGATAATTCAGGATTTGTGACCTACAGGCTGCGAAAAATATGGAGGAATATTTTTCAAATTGCATAATCTTTATCTTAGCCTGTTTTTATGGAAATATTCAAAAGATTTGAATATTTTATTTTAAGCCCAAGCCCACAGTTGCGCATATATAAGGACTTGCTTCCTTATTCAAAGATTAGCTACTTTTGAAGAAGAATACTTTCTTTCTGATTAGAAGTGTAGGCTTTTTATTTGTAATACACTCTAAGTATACTTGAGTTGTTAATTGTGTATCATTCATAAGCTTTTAAGCATTGAATGATTGAAGTGTTTCAAACTTATTATTTATGTTAAGTCCTTCACTTTAAGTGATTGAAGGGATTTGAGGATGATCTCATACCTAGGTGAGTCTTATGTAGAAGTTTAGCTTGGGTAGTGATTAAGTGATTAGATTGTAAACTGGTTGTTTACAGAGGGTCTATGAATTGATACTATTTAGTGAACTTGTCCCTGGTTTGGTAGCCCTTAGATTAGGTGTTGTGGTACACTGAACTGGGTGAACAATCTCTTATGTTTTTATTGCTTTTGATTTTACTGCACCTTACTTGCAAATAGATATTTGTGTCGTGACATCTCATTTGACATCACATATATGATACCAGAATTTCAATTGGTATCAGAGCAGGCATACTGCTCTTTATCTGGGTGAGATCCAGGGAAGATACTTTCTGGTACTATGGACAAGGAAGGAGGATTTGTGAATAGACCACCCATTCTGGATGGAAGCAATTATGACTACTGGAAACCATTACCTTTTTAAAGTCCTTAGACAGCAGGGCTTGGAAAGCTGTTTTAAGAGGATGGAAACACCCTGTCAAATTGGGAGAAAATGGAGAACCTACTTCTGAATTAAAATCTGAAGAAGATTGGTCTAAGAAAGAAGATGAAATTTCTCTTGGAAATTCTAAATCCTTGAATGCTATATTCAATAGGATTGACAAGAACATTTCTAGGTTAGTGAATACATGTGAAGTTGCTAAGCATGCATGGGGGATTCTTCAATCTACTCATGAAGGCACATCCAAAGTTAAGATGTCATGACTTCAGTTACTCACCACAAAATTTGAGAATTGAGGATGAAAGATGATGAAAGTATAAATGACTTCCATATAAACATCCTTGAAATTGCTAATGCTTCCAGTGCTTTAGGAGAGAAAATACCTGAAGAAAAATTAGTAAGAAAAATGCTCAGGTCTCTTCCCAAGAGATTTGATATGAAAGTAACTGCTATAGAAGAAGCCCAAGACATTGACAAAATGAAAGTGGATGAACTTGTTGGATCCCTTATTACATTTGAATTAAGCATAAATGAAATATCTGAGAAGAAAAACAAAAGCATAACCTTTGTATCTAATGCCGAGGATAAAGAAGAGGAATGTGATATGGATACAGGTGGAGGAATATCAAATGCCTTAGCTATGTTTGGAAGAAAATTTAATAAAGTGATAAAAAAATGGACAGGAACCAAAGATCAAATGTCAAGAACATCCCATCTGACATCTATAAGTCAAATGAGGTGGGAAGAAAAAGGGTTGAAGAAAAATATTCTCAAGGGAAGGGAATACAATGTCATGAATGTGAAGGCTCTGGTCACATTAGAGCTGAATGTTCTACATACCTAAAGAAATAGAAGAAGAATCTATATGTTACTTGGTCTGAAGAGGACTTAGAGAGTGATCTTGAAGAATCTTCCAAATATGTTAAAGCATTGATAGGTAAATATGCATCTGATGAAGAGTCTACTGATGGGGAACTAACCTTTGATGAGTTAGCTGCTTCATACAAAAAACTATGTCTCAGAAGTGTAGAAGTATATGTTGAAGGGGAGAAACAAAAATCCCTTATAACTCAGCTGAGGGTGGAAGGGGAAGAGCATCTTAAAACTATTTCTGAGCTGGAAAGTGAAGTGTCCTTACTAAATTCAAATCTTGATAGAATGGTCAAATCTCTCAAGATGCTTAATAATGGGTCTGACACATTACATGAAATTCTCCAAGCAGGAAGAGTCACAGGAGATAATAGTGGTTTAGGATTCAATGAGAAAAAGAACCTAACTAATAAGAGCCTTCATCTATTTCCACTCATTCCAAGCCTAAACCAAAGTTGTCGAATCAAATGTCTCAACATTATGGTAAGAAAGGACATCTTGGTAAACCTCATGTGAAGAAAGGACATCATGGCAAACCTCGCGGGAAGAAAAAGTTTAATCACACCAAAGGAAATCCCCAGCCCTGGAGATGTCATGACTGTGGAAGGCTTGAACATATAAGGCCCTTCTGTTTCAATTTTTATGGATATCCTAAAAATACATCTCTTCCCAAAACTGATAAGATTCCCCAAAATAGAAAAAAAGGAGAAATAGTGCGTTCCCAAGTCCAAGGTTGGTAGTTTCATTGCTCACACCTCTCTCAGAGTATCAACCATAGATGACTGGTACTTTGATAGTGGTTGTTCTAGACACATGACAAGTGTCAAGAATCTGTTGGTGGATGTCAAATCTCATTCCACCAATTAGGTGACTTTTGGTGATGAAGCAAAAGGATAAATCAAAAGAGTTGGAAAGCTTGACTATTCAGGAGTTCCTAAGCTTGATAATGTGTTACTTTTAAAAGGGTTAACAGCTAACCTGATAAGTATAAGCCAACTATGTGATCAAGGATTCAAAGTTAAATTCTCCAAGGAAGAATATCTTGTGTGCAACGAAAAGAATGAAGTTATCATGAAAGGATTTAGATCTAAAGACAATTGTTATCTATGGGTTCATCAAGAGTTAAACCTCTCATCATCATGTGTTTTATCCAAAGAGAATGAAGTTAAACTATGGCATCAAAAATTGGGGCACTTGCATCTGAAAGGTATGAAGAGAATTATATTTGAAGAAGCAGTGAGAGGGATTCCTAAGCTCAAAATAGAATAAGGAAGGGTATGTGGTGACTATCAAATTGGAAAGAAGACTAAGATGTCACATCAGAAGATTCAACATCTTACTACATCAAAAGTTTTGGAACTTCTTTACATGGACTTGATGGGACCTATGTAGGTTGAACGTCTTAGTGGTAAGAAGTATGCCTATGTTGTCGTAGATGACTTTTCTAGATACACATGGATAAGCTTTATTAGAGAAAAATCATAAAATTTTGAAGTGTTCAATGATCTTTGTCAAAAACTTCAAAGGGAAAAGGAAAGCCATGTCATAAGAATAAGAAGTGATCATGGAAAGGAATTTGAGAATAACAAATTTGCTGAGTTTTGCTCCTCTGAAGGAATCAACTATGAATTTTCTTCTCCCATTACTCCTCAACATAATGGGATTGTAGAACTCAAGAATATAACTCTCCAAGAATCTTCTAGAGCCATGATTCATGCTAAGAAGCTACCCTACCATTTTTGAGCTGAAGTGATGAATACTGCGTTCTATATCAATAACAGAGTCACTCTAAGGAAAGGCACTTTAGCTACTTTGTATGAAATGTGGAAGGGAAGAAAACCAACTGTTAAATACTTTCATGTTTTTGGAAGTAAATGTTATATCTTAGTTGATCGTGAACAGAGGAGGAAGATGGATGCCAAGAGTGATGACAGAATATTCCTGGGTTACTCTACAAACAGTAGAGCATACAAAGTTTTTAACTCTATAACCAAAGTTATGATGGAGTCAATAAATGTTACTATTGATGATAGAGGATGGAATGTTGAAGAAGATGTCTCAGAAGATGTTGGAACATCTTTGCCTGATAGTCCAAATGAATCAAATGACACAAGAACTGATTCTAATCCTCCACAATAAGATCTCTAGCCTTATCACCTTAATAAAGGATCTTCAATTAGAACTCAGAAAGATCATCCTAAGGAGCTTATCATAGGAGATCCAAACAAAGGAGTTACTAGCAGATCAAGAGAAAGGATTTTAAACTCTTGCTTTGTATCAAAAATTGAGCCTAAGAATGTTAAAGAGGCCCTAACTGATGAGTTCTAGATTAATGCTATGCAAGAGGAGCTGGAACAATTCAGTAGGAATGGAGTTTGAGATCTAGTTCCAAGACCTGAAGGGAAAAATATGATTGGTACTAAATGGGTATACATAAATAAATCTGATGGAAAAGAGGTGGTCACTAGAAATAAGGTAAGCTTAGTTGCACATGGATACATTCAAATTTAATGAGTGTATTTTGATGAAACGTTTGCTCCTGTGGCTAGCCTTCAATTAATCAGACTACTGTTGGGAGTTGCATGCATTTTGAAATTTAAATTGTTTAAAGTGGATGTAAAGAGTTCCTTCTTGAATGGGTACCTGAATGAAGAAGTTTTTGTTGAACAACCAAAAGGATTTGTTGATCCAAATTTTCCTAAGCATATTTATAAACTGAAGAAAGCTCTGTATAGATTAAATCAAGCTCCAAGAGCTTGGTATGAGAGACTGACGAAATTCCTTGGGGAGAATGGATATAGGAAAGGTGGCATAGACAAAACCCTCTTTGTAAAAGAAGAAGAGTGGAAGATTATGATTGCTCAAATTTATGTTGATGATATTGTATTTGGTGGGATGTCAAATAAGATGGTTCAACATTTTGTCAAGCAAATGCAGTCTGAATTTGAAATGAGCCTTGTTGGTGAATTAACCTATTTTCTTGGTTTGCAAGTTAAACAAATGGAGGACTCCATATTTTCATCTAAGAGCAAGTATGCTAAGAATATAGTGAAGAAGTTTGAGATGGAGAATGCCAATCACAAAAGAACCCCTACTCCCACACATCTGAAGCTGACTAAAGATGAAAAAGGAGTAAGTGTAGATCAAAGTCTCTACAGAAGCATGATAGGAAGTCTTCTATATCTCACAACTAGCAGACCAGACACTGCCTTTGTTGTAGGGGTGTGTGCAAGATATCAATTTGATCCTAAAATTAGCCATGCCAACAATGTGAAAAGGATTCTTAAATATGTGAATGGGACAAATGACCATGGTATGTTGTACTCTCACGGATTAAATTCTGCCTTAACTGGTTTTTGTGATGCTGATTGGACAGGACATGCTGATGATAGAAAGAGTGTATAAGGAGAATGTTTATTTCTGGGAAATAATCTCATATCTTGGTTCAGAAAGAAGAAAAATTGCGTGTATCTGTCCACTGCTGAGGCTGAGTACATTGTTGTAGGAAGCAGTTGTTCTCAATTGGTTTGGATGACACAAATGTTAACAGAATACAATGTCAAACAAGATGTCATGACATTATTCTGCGACAATTTAAGCGCCATAAACATTTCAAATAATCCCATTCAACATAGCAGGACCAAGCATATTGACATTCGTCATCACTTCATAAGAGAGCTTGTTGAAGAAAATATTGGTGCTTTACAACATGTAGCCACTGAGTTGCAACTGGTTGACATCTTCACAAAAGCTTTGGATGCTAACCAATTTGAGAATTTAAGAGGAAAATTAGGGATATGTTTATATGAGGGTTTGTAGCAATTAAAAGTGTGTGGCAATATCATTAAAGTGATATTGCATTATTTGTGTTTCCAACAAATAAATTTTAGAACGCAATCATTACAGGACTGCCTCAAATTGTTTCCCACACGCTACGACAATTCTTCTCTCTACTTTCACAAAATTTTCATTCTCCTCAACAAAAAAAGAACCCTTTCCATTCCTCATCTCCTTGCTAGAAATTTTTCAAACATATCTCAACATCAGACATCGTCTTCCTCAAAATCTGCCAATGAAAATCTTTGCCTTGACAGAGTACTAGATGTTACTCCTCTATCAACAATCTCTCCGCTTGAGAAAAAGGTCAAGAAACCTAGATCATCACCAGCTAAGAAATCTAAAGAGGATAAAGGTAACTCTTCTATTACTACTGACAATAGAACTGAAGAAGAAGTTGTTAATGTTGATAGAAGCATTAGAAAGATTGTGGACAGAGTATTAAATGAAGGCTTTGTTGTGCCTGGGATTTCTACTCCCTTTGCTCGCATTCCTCCTCCTACTGACAAAGGAAGTAATCCTAAAAATGATACGGTTGAATCATCCAAGAAAGATACTGCTGATAGTAAACTTGAGAAGCTTGCTACCTATTCCCTAAAAGAAGTGGAAGAAGAAGATGTTGATCAAGATGTTGAGGAAAATGTTGAACAAAATGTTGAAGAAAACTCTCCTTTTAAAGAAGATGATGCTGCCACCAAGGATGGAGAAGGTCAAAATGCTGATAATATAGTCAATGTAGAAGAGCTGTCTGACAATGAGCTCATCACTAATGTTATACCTGGTATTCCTAGAAGGCTAAAGTCCAGGAAAGTGAAAGATGAAAGTATTACACCCCTCCTAATACAATCAAGAATAAAACCATGTATGGACCCCCAAAAGAAGGAAGTAAAGTGGTCACTCCTTCTAGTAAGCGAAAAGCTATACCTGTTACCTCTACTGATGATGATGAGGATGTTGCGAAAAGATCCAAGAGTAAGAAGAAAGTTTTTCTAGTTGAAGAGACGGAATATGAGTATGATGTCGAGCAAGATGTCTAGGACATCTCTCCTATCAAAAATATGCAAGTAAGAAACTATCTGTTAGGGTTCCTGATGCCCCAATTAACAACATCTCCTTTCACTCTGTTGGAAATGCTGAAAATTGGAAGTATGTGTATCAAATAAGGATTGACCTGGAGAGAGAACTAGGAGCTCGTGCTTTGGAATATAAGGAAATCATGGAGCTGATCTCCTATGCTAGACTGATGAAAACAGTTACTAGGTTTGCCAATTGCTATGAAACTCTTGTTAAGGAGTTTATTGTTAATATTCCTGTTGACTGTGCTGACCATAAAAGTAAGGAGTATAGAAAGGTATTTGTTAAAGGAAAGTGTGTAGAATTTTCTCCTGCCATTATAAACAAATTTCTAGATAGGTCTGAAGATGTTTGTTGTAATCTGGAAGTAACAGACAATCAAGTGTGTAGAGTCATTACTGCTAATCAAGTAAGTGAGTGGCCAATGAAAAATAAGCTTCCTGTCAGCAAACTGAGTGTGGAATATGCTATTTTACGTAGGATTGGAGCTGCAAATTAGGTTCCCACTAATCACACTTCAACCATCTCCGTTGGATTAAGAAAGTTTATTTATGCTGTAGGAAACCATAAACTTTTTTATTATGGTACTTACATCTTTGATCAGACTATTAAGCATGCAAGAACTTGTGCCATTAAAATGCCAATTGCTTTTCCTTCCCTCATCTGTGGAATTGTTCTTAATCAGCATCCTAGAATCCTAAATGGTAATTATGTAGTGTGCAAGAGGGATTATGCCTTGACACTTCATTTTAATATTTTTCTTCTTCAGGAAAACATGTCCCAGACATTGTTTTGACATCTTCAACTACTGAAAACAAGATTCCACCAAGGATGAAATGATCAATGAATTAAGGGAAGCCTGCAAGGAATTATATGATGTGATCAGAGTGAGCTCATCTAGGAAGCTAATCTTTGAAAAGATGATCAAGGACCTGCAAAAGGATAATAACCTTGATGTTACAATGAGCTCTGAAGGTGAAGACTCCAGTTAGGAAAGAAGCTCTGGTTAAACCAAGTCAAATGGTCCTGACGACAGTTAGAATACTTGATGTTTATCTGAACTCCTTGTTTCTTTTTTAACACTTGCATGTGCTTGACATTTAAATTATATGGTTTGTACCCTAATACTGATATTCTCTTGAATGCATCTGTTTGTTTGGCATATTATGACTAAAAAGGGTGAGAGAAAGTGGGTGAGTTCCTGACTAACCACCGACCACTGACTGATCACTGACCATTGATTAAGGGCGAGCTCAATACTTAAGGGGGAGCCTCATGTCTCAGAAGATGTTTTGACATTTTCCTTTGCTAGCAGCTAACTGCTAACTGAATGCATGTTTTGATTGATGTTGCCCTGATAATGCTCTGATAATTATGCCGCTACTCTGATAATATGCTCCAATATTATTTTAGCCAAAATTTTCCAAATGGGGAGTTTGTAACTGTTTTGAATGATGTCAAAGCAGACGTCTTGACATCTGCCTACTGAACTGATCTCAGCCCAACATCAGTTAAGTATTTTTGTTTCCTATTTTCATGCGTGCCATAATTCAGGATTTGTGACCTACAGGCTGCGAAAAATATGGAGGAATATTTTTCAAATTGCATAATCTTTATCTTAGCCTATTTTATGGAAATGTTCAAAATATTTGAATATTTTATTTTAAGCCCAAGCCCACAGCTGCGCATATATAAGGACTTGCTTCCTTATTCAAAGATAAGAAACTTTTGAAGAAGAATACTTTCTTTCTAATTAGAAGTCTAGGCTTTTTATTTGTAATACACTCTAAGTATTAGTTTAAATACTTGAGTTATTATTTGGGTTGTTAATTGTATATCATTCATAAGCTTTTAAGCATTGAATGATTGAAGTGTTTCAAACTTATTAATTCTGTTAAGTTCTTCATTGTAAGTTATTGAATGGATTTGAGGATGGCCTCATACCTAGGTGAGTCTTAGGTAGAAGTTTAGCTTGGGTAGTGATTAAGTGATTATATCATAAACTGGTTGTTTACAGAGGGTCTTTGAATTGATACTATTTAGTGAACTTGTCCTTGGCTTGGTAGCCCTCAGAGTAGGTGTTGTTGTACACTAAACTGGGTGAACAATCTCTTGTGTTTTTATTGCTTTTGATTTTACCGCACCTTACTTGCAAACAGATATTTGTGTCGTTACATCTCATTCGACATCACATATCTGATACCAAAATTTCAATATCCTCTTTAATCATTTCTCCTCTTTCAAATAAGAATTCACATCCTCAATCCTCATTGATTTTTTCCTTTTGCTCTTGAATGAAGTGACTCTTGTAATGCCTTAGAAACTTGAATGAAATTGTTTAAAAACCTTTGATGGACATTGAACAAAGTTATTTGATTTTACAAGCTTGTCTTGAGAATTATGGATGACTTTTGAATAAACCTTGTTTGACTATAACCATCTTAAATTCAACTTGAATCTAGCTTAATGTCATGACCATGTTTTGTTAATGTTTTTATAACTTCACTTGTTCTTCAAGAAATCCAAATGCACTTCTTACTTTGAAAACTTTAAACAAATTTAATCCATGACGTTAGGTAGCACCTCAAATGATTCTAAATAACGAATTCATAAGAACAAAACTAAATCAAACTCTCCTCCTTGCCAAAACACTTAATTTCCATATTAAATCCACCTCTTGTAATTCAAGGAACAAATAATTACAATTCTGTGATCATATTACGCGTCCACAACATCACCTTTGTACCATGATTCAAATATTGCAATTCACTTTGCAAAGGCACCTCATTTTGATAACTAATGATCTTCAAGCAAATGTCTTGAAGAAAACCTTGTAGATAGAAGAAATTAGAAGATATGAGTTATGGTGATCACAAAACCCTAAGCTTCCTTGAGATGAACCTTGATGGCTTAAAAGCCCATGATGAAGATGTCCTTGTAGCTTGGTGATAAATGGGTTCATGAATTAAAACCCTATCTTCAAATAAATAATTGATGAAGAAATCAATTGATCCAACGTGAGTGAAGATGAGAGCTATCAAAACCATAGAAACCCTAATTCCACAATATCATGGATCCCATGCCATATTATTGACCAATGATGCATGACATGCAAAATAACCTAATGGGAGTTATGTACATGAGAAAATAGAGAGATGCATAAGCCAGATAAAAGTAAAAGGGTAGGACAAATTTGTGGTATTACACCTTCAAAGCATTATAACCGATCCATTTGCTTCCAGGAGAACTACAGAGTAAGAATGGACAAAACCTGATGATCCAAATCTCACAAAACCTGCATGCATACATATTTGATCTCATTATTTTTTTCAAATTCATGTTTCAGTTTTCGTATTGTTTTAAGGCATACTAACACTATTAATATGTTTCTAAGATGTGTTTATACAGGCTAAGATCAACGCAGGAGTATAATGCTATTGGAACCATGAACTACCATGCTCATATAGGTCCATGTTGTTTTTGTTGTACCTCACAAACCAGTTTAACTCAGTCCAAAATAATGATTCCATTAAACTCACAGGGTTTGATTTAGGGGGGTAAGGTACCCTGGGACCCTAACTGAGTTTGTTTTGTAGGAATGAAAAAGAGAGTCATCGAAGAAGACGACCGGAGCTAGGGCTCTGACGCCTCTTCAGTCCAGGCAATGTTTTTATGTTATAATTAATTAGTTTCATCAATAATATTGGATATATCACCACCCCAGGGGTAGCACGCTTGCCTCTAAGTCATTACTATGCTAAGGCGTGGGTTCGATCCATGCCTTTTTCCTTTTTTCACATATTTTCTACTTTTGCAGATCAAGCGCAACACGTCACATAAGCCAACCATGGACTCAACCACACCTCATTATCAGGTCTTCATAGATCTGATCCAACATCCGAGATGCACTCCTCGACGATTGCACCTTCGTTGATGCCACGCATTGGATCTCTGGGGCCATTGCTTGGGCCTAGACCCCTTTTGCAATCTGCACCCCCCTGTTTTCTATTTCAGGCCCAACTCTCTTTCTTTTTTATTTACTCTTACTCTTTTTTTTTAATTAAAATTAATTAGACTTTTAGTTTTTTCTAATCAACTTTTATTAATTAATTTAACTAATTGACTTTTTTAATTAATTTAAATAATTGACTTTTTTTTAATAATTTAAATTAATTGACTTTTAGTATTAAAATTAATAAGGGTTTTTAGGTCTATTTAATTAATTAATGACAAATCTTTTTTTTCATAAAAAACAACAAAAACATTTTTCCTTAGATTCCATTTTTTTAGATTGACTATGCTTTCGCGAACGTAATTTTTATTTCTCGCTTTTCTTTTTCCTTATTGTAACTGTTTCCCGGGATGTAATAGCTAGGGTTTTCATTATCCATAATTTCTATTATGTAACTGTCCCAAAGCGATGTAATAATCTAGGGTTTCCATTTTCGCTTTCACTTTCCACAACTTTAAAGTTTTTTATACTTGCTATATTATTGCTTAGGAATTAGGTTTGTATGGTAAGACTAAAATGAATCGATAGCTAACCCTAACTGCAAAGATAAATAATTGAACACAAATGACTCGCGCACTCGCACCTCTAGGGTAACCTCCCTTGTTGCCTTTGGAAAACAGTCATGTCTGTCGAACGTGGGGATGCTTTAGCAAAGTCCCTTGATACAAAGATCATAGTCCCTCGATGACCCTTCGACGTTGCCTTTCAGAAATGATCTAGTCCCTTAACAAAAAATACTAAAGTGTCTTTACGAGTTGACTTCGATGATTGTATGATGACCCTTGCTTGTCCCTTCACATCGAACGACAGGGCTTCCTACTAACTAATGGTATGGATAGCACTATTTAAAGGAGGATGAAAATACAATAACGACCTTGAGTAGGGTAGATCTTAATCTCTTTCTCATAAAGTTCTTCAAAACAAAAACATTTCACACAATTACACTCATCCAAATATTTTCCAAACAGACGCTTTGTATACACTCTTAACAATACAAGAGTCATTACAAAGTCTGCCTTACATTGGCAAGCTTTTCAAAATATTTTCAAACACACAACACAAAGTAATTTTCAAAAGTGAGCTAAGCAATTAAGAGCCCATAGATAACTACAGATGAAAAGGGTGATAACACCTTCCCTTTTCATAACCTACCTCCTGAACTCAAAATCTATCAAGGGTTTTCCTATTCTTTTCACCATTTCCTTATTGGATAAAAGAAAAGTCGATGGCAACTCTTGCTATCTGCACCATTTGCAATAAAACCCAAAAACAAGTCAGTTATCCCACCGTATTACAGAACTGGCGACTCTGCTGGGGAAAACTAAAAAGAGGGAATACCTTAGAGTTAGATCACTTAAATTTTTTTTCTTTGTTTGCTTTACATTTGAGGGTTGCTCGGGTTTTGATTTCTTGCAAAGATACTACACCTGAATTTGGGGGTACCTTTAGGTAAGTAGCAATAGATCATGGAAACTGGCATAGATCGATATGGTTGAAGTGATGGCTACGTTAGTGTGACACTTTGGCTTATGTCGGTGTCCCTCGAGTCAGTCAAGGAGAACATTAGGCTTCTGTATGGTGTCTTAAGCACTAACTGACCTTTAGAACCTTAATTGACCCAACTTAGCCATTAGAAGGTAGTGAGATGGTCGACTTTGGTGCAGTCCAAAAATGGTTGACACTCGATGCTACACTTATTGAGATTTGACTTTTGGGATATTTCGGTGGCAACTTAGTTGCTATGCTGAAACAAAGCCTGCGAGAATGATCGGTGATATGAGACTCCTACAACCAGGTTACTATTCTTAGGATAGGTTGAGCCAACTGAACTTCAAAAGGGTACTTACAAACCTCATGAAAGCCTTTAAACCTAAGGCTCTTGTGTGCTTAGTTTGTGTTTGTTATCTATTTGAACATGACATCATAACACCATGTCATCATACCATAGTTTTTTCATTAACCATTTAAAGGATCTCAAGGGCATGTGATGTAGGTTTATCATGAACCTGACATCTAGCAAGGAGTAAGAGGATTTATTTTATTCTAACCAGATGTTGTCAAAGATCGATGCACATTCCTTTGAGTCAAAGGCTAGGATCCAATTGACATGGTGAGCTTGACTCTCATAGAAGGAAATTCAAAGACACAAAGTTATTCAATCATAGCTGCAGCCTGACTTAACTTCTAACATTTCATTTTTGTTTATCCCGCGAGACCCTTGAAAATATTGCATCCACATATCATGCACATTTCACATAACATGTTTCCCAGACATGATTTCTCATCTTCTTGTGTTTATTTCAGTAAAATATGGCTCTCGAACAAACCATGAAAGAAATTCAAGCTCAAACACCCAATTCCAAGAGACCCTCCTGAACTTAGCCAAGGGTCAGAATGAAATGATGGCGCTCATCGCCAAGAAGAAAAAGACTAGTAAATTTGTAGGCATACTCAACATGGGAAGAATACTCAGAGGTCCTCCCAAACAAGCTCAAAACTGTGATATTCCTTCTGACAAAGATAACAACCAGGGTGAAGACAGTAAGAGTGTGAAGGCTGAGAAGGGAAGCAACCTTGGTTCTGGCCGATATTCTGATGAAGAAGATTATTCTGCTGAACAGTATCCTCCAGGTGATGATAAGTATAAGCAACTGGAGGATCATCTGAATGCTATGGAAATCTAGAAAGTCCCTGGGTTGGATTTTGAAGAGCTGGGTCTTATCTCGGGGGTTGTTATCCCTCACAAAATTAAGGTCCCTACTTTTGCAAAGTACGACGGTGTTTTGTGTCCTATGTTACATCTGAGGTCTTATGCTCGAAAGATCCAACCTCATACTGCTGATAGGAAGTCATGGGTACACTTCTTTAAAGAGAGCTTGTTGGGGATAAAATTAGAATGGTTCTATCAACATGAAGGAACCAACATCCGTACTTGGGAAGACTTGGTTGCTGCTTTTTATAAATAATACCAGTATAATGCTGATCTTGCACCAACCTGTGTGCAATTAGAATGTATGACTCTGGGATCTCACGAAGGTTTTAAGGAATATGCCCAAAAGTGGAGAGATTTAGCTGGAAAAGTTCAACCTCCTTTGTCTGATAGGGAGCTGGTTGATATGTTTATAGGAACTTTGATACAACCTGTGATCGGTGGAAATAGAACTGATTGTTTAAAGCTGGATCACGTATGTCGCGGTAAGCAAGAGTCGCCACCGTCTTTTATGTTCTCCAACAAGGAAAGGACAAAAGCACAGCAAAATTCCTTTTCGAGATATTTCTCGGTTCGGGAGGTAGATTTATAGAAAGGGAAGGTGTTAGCACCCTTTCTATCCATGGTTATCCATGGGCTCTTAGGTACTTGCTCACTATGTTTTCAAAAATTGTTTACTTTTCAAGTGTTTGTGGGTTTTGAAAAAAGTTTGTTTGAAAACTTCGTTTTGACTCTTGTATCAGTCCTCAAGAGTGTGTGAAGTATTGTTTGAAAACTTTTGTTAGAAAAGTGTAAGTGCGAAAAGTTGTTTTTGTTTTGAAAGAGCAAGTACCCATGAGATCTACCTACCCTAAGGAATTAGGCTGTGTAAGAGTCCTTTAGACAATACTATCCCACTATTGAGAAGTAGGTAGCACCGTCATTGGAGGTGTTCAGGTCAATTCGATTATTAGGGACAATGTGGTCACCGAAGCAATAGTAGGACACCTTAGAAGTAATCCTAATGTCCTAGATCCTTTTTATCCGAGGCAACTGTTTCGAGGCAACTGGATCTTAGACAAGAGGGCGACCTCTAAAACACCCTATACTTGACGACCACGTCGAGGCAACCAGTGAGGCGTACCCTAAGAGTGGCATGTGCACGTGTGTCAGGTTTCATGTTAAATTGTCTTTGCATGCATCATTGTGAGCTACGGGTTGATTTTATTCTTCATACAAGTCTTGTCATGCATAATTAACAGTTAATGATTACAGAAAGTAAATTGCGGAAAATTGAATCTACGCTATTACAAGGCGTCGGGTATTTACATCGCCAAAAACAAACCCTTTAATTTAAATTGCGGAAAGTAAAATAAAGCAATAAATAGATAAAGTCCTAATTAAAGTTATTACATTCCGAAAGCAAGTACAATAATATGGAAAAATGGATCGCGTGCGGGAAATTAAATCGGATGCGAGTTTTTTGGGGTTTTGACCCCTTTTTTGAGAGAAAGTGATTTTTTTTGGTTATTTTTGAATTAAATGGAATTAAATTAAATGAACAATTAAATTAAATTAAATAATGAAAATATTTTTGGATTTTTGAGTTTTTTAAAGAAGTAAAATAAATTGAATTAATGCTAATAAAAACCTAATATTCTAAATTGATTTTAAATATTGCAAAAAATATTAAAAGTTAAATCTAATTAAATCTAAATTGATTAAATTAATTTATTTACAAAAATAAAAGTGATGAAGCTAATTTTAATAAATAAAATATTTTTTGTGTTTTTTATTTTATTAGGAAAAAATGTTAATTGGTTAGTGATTAATAAAAAGAATAACGATTAATTAATTAAAGGAACATAATACAAATAGAGAGAAAGTTTAGGAGTATACGAGCATGATTGGAGGGGTGAAACAGCTATTGACGTCATGTGTAAACTGTTTTGTTTTGGCCATTTGTGTTTTGGCTTTTGGTCTTGTGTTCTGGCCTCAACGTCCTTAACCTTCTCAGGATGTCTGTCTCGCCATGTATTGGTGTCATGTGTAAACTGTTCTGTTTTGCCATTTGGCTTTTGGCTTTTGGCCATTTGTGTTTTGGCCTCAACGTTCCTTAATGAACGTGCAAGAGATCCTGTCTAAATCTGCAATGTTGAATCTCATGAACACATTAAATAAATTACTATATATCATAAAATACAAATAAAACCAATATATGAAGAAATTTAATGTTTAGGCCAATATGGCATGTATGAATGATTATACCCTTTTGATCATGGAGATCAAATCAACCTTACCCTTATTGGAAAAGTAGTGACATGAATGCTTTTATGCCCTTTTGATCATGGAGATCAAGCCAGCCTTACCCTTACTGAAGAAGTAGTGAGATGTTGGTTTGTAACTGAGATGGCTTGTTTGTAGTGAGAGAGGGATTTGTAATAAGGATTTCAAGGTTTTAGGGTTCTTGAAAGAATTTGAAATTCTGACAATGTTGTGGCAAGGTTTTTTTTTCCTCTCCCCTGGTTTGTGTGAAAAGAATGTGATTATATAACGTAAATTAGGGTAAAGAAAATGGGCTTTGAATGTGCAATTAGGCCTCCAATATTCACTTGAGTTCGTCACTTTCCAGGCTAAATCGCAGGGACTTAAGTGCAATATTTGAAGTTGAAATGTGAAAACAAAATGTAGCCGATATCGAGAACTAACTCTTGTCCGAAAATCGGCTTAATCGGATAAACGATGAATTAGTTATGAATTTTTGAAGTTTCAGCTCAGACAAACTTATTTTGGGCTCCAGTGTCGACTCTGACACGTTCTTCAATAAAAAATTGGTATTGATCGGAGCATAATCCGGTCTCGACTTTTGAAGAAAAGTCGTAGATCTATGAGTCAGTGACCTTGTGTAAAAATATGAGCCCAATCCGATAAAAATTGACCGAGTTATGAATTTTTGAAGTTTCAGCCCAGATGAAATAGTATTCAGCATTCAGGATTTTCAGCATGTCACGCACTCTGAGCAAAAAACGAAGGCCTTTTGAATACCGTTTGAACTCAATACCTTCTGTGAAAATGTAGCCAACTCAATTTTTGAAATTTTGGCGCCGGAACCAGCTCGATACAATGAAAATCGACCAAGTTATGATTTTCTGAACATGACGTAAATAAACTTTTGTCACAAATTTTCTGTACGAAAATACTTGATAAATCCACATTTTTGAAGACTTTCTGATTGAAATTGGCTTCCAGCCGTGAGAGATGAAAACGTAGATAATGTCAAGACGGAATTTTGGCCACCGGAACGGGTTCAAAACGAGCCATGATCTTCAAGTTATGAATTTTTTAGCGCGTAAAAACTGCACTTTCAGCACACTTCTTCACCATATTTCTTCGACAAAACTCACACATTCGGATACCTTCTTTAAAGAATTGACTCTTGAGCCGAACCTGAATTTGAGAATACGTTATCAGAGATATCTTGGCAAAAGAACACCTGAATATGACGCGCCGGGTTGGACTTGTGAATTTTTCTTGAAATGTTTTGAGAAATATGGGAGGGCAAATTTTGGGGTACAACAGTTGCCCCTGTTCAATCTTCTTAGACCTGAGGATGTAGATTGGCTTGCGTGCCTTTCGTGATCCGAAGGTGGAAGATGATTGAACACTAGAGTGCCCAGAAATTTGCACTCGCATAGTAGAATATCAGCAATGTGATATCGGGAATGGGCTTATAGATGCCATTTGGAAGTGTAGTGGATAGGAGGATGGGCTTATAGATGCCATCTGAAGATGTGACAGAACCTTGTCGGGAATGGGCTTATAGATGCTATTTAGAAATGTAATGGATAGTCAAATCTGAATAACAAATAGAATAACTTCAGTGTCTGGAGCATATCTAGTCTATATCTAATTGTTGACGTCTGAATAAATAGTAGAATGACCGACGCATCTGGGGTATATCCATATTTTATCTGAGTGAGTGACAGAGTATTATCCGAATCCAGATTGTATCTGGAATATCTTTTGAATGAATCTGGACTAAACAATAGAATAGCATCCGGGTCTGGAGCATCTCTAAGTTGTCTTTAGAAGTTTGAATCTGAATAAGCAGTAGAATAGCGTCGGGATCTGGAGCATCTCTAGGCCATCTCTGGAGAGAAATCTGAATAGGCAAAAGAATAACATCCGGATCTGGAGTATCTCTAAGCCATCTCTGACAGGAAAATCTGAATAAGCAAAAGAATAGCGTCCATGTCTGGAGCATTTCCAAGCTATCTCTGAAAGGAAACTCGGAATAAGCAAAAGAATAGCGTCCATGTCTGGAGCATTTCCAAGCCATTTCTGGGAAGAAACTCTGAATAAGCGATAGAATAGCATCCGGGTCAGGAGCATCTCTAAGCCATTTCTGGAAGAAACTTTGAATAAGAAAAAGAATAACATCCATGTCTGGAGCATTTCCAAGCTATTTCTGAATAAGCAACTCTGAATAAGCAACAGAATAGCATCCGGTTCTGGAGCATATCTGAACTATCTCTGAGAAGAAACTTTGAATAAGCAAAAGAATAACATCCATATCTGGAGCATTTCCCAGCTATCTCTGAATAAGTAACTCTGAATAAGCAACAGAATATCATTCGGTTCTGGAGCATATCTGAACTATCTCTGAGAAGAAACTTTGAATAAGCAAAAGAATAGCATCCATATCTGGAGCATTTCCAAGCTATCTCCGAAAAGAAACTCTTGAATAAGCAGAAGAATAGCATCCATGCCTGGAGCATCTCTAAGCTATCTCTGAAGAGAAAATCTGAATAAGCAAAAGAACAACATCCATATCTGGAGCATTTCCAAGCTATCTCCGAAAAGAAACATTTGAATAAGCAGAAGAATAGCATCCATGCCTGGAGCATCTCTAAGCTATCCCTGAAGAGAAAATCTGAATAAGCAAAAGAACAACATCCATATCTGGAGCATCTCTAAGCCATTTCTGGGAAGAAACTCTGAATAAGCGATAGAATAGCATCCAGGTCCGGAGCATCTCTAAGCTATCTCTGAATAAGCAACTCTGAATAAGTAACAGAATAGCATCCGATTCTGGAGCATATCTGAACTATCTCTGAGAAGAAACTTTGAATAAGCAAAAGAATAGCATCCATATCTGGAGCATTTCCCAGCTATCTCTGAATAAGTAACTATGGCGAGATACAGGTATCGAATCCATAATCAATCGCTCACAGATATGCCCTGGCTAGATACAAGTATCGAATCTGGAATTGCGACAGTTGATATTAATCATCTTTGGATTGACCTTTTTTCCTGAAAAGGAAAAACGTTAGTTGTATGCAGTGTCATGATGCATGAACTGCATGATATTAAGATGTCCTCAAAAATAAATGAGATTTGTGATATGATGCGTATGCATGCTATAATGTATGAAGATGTGATGTTTATGAATGTATTTTCGTCTAGGAAAAGAAATCCTTGACGGATGCCGGGAAGTTAACTCCTGGGCTGATGTCGAGAGTAGAGTCTCTCACTTCCGCTGGGGATGATGGTTGCAAGCATAAACTGGTAGGAGAAGATGACTCCGTTGGGGAGTAAACTTGTTGGAGAGATTACTCTGCAGGGAAATACTCTGTGGGGAAGAGATGCTTCGCTGAGATTTTAATGAGAACTCCGTTGGGGATTCCATTGATAAGTTATGTTGGGGAATTTGATGAACTCCACTGGGGGATAGGAAGAACTTCGCCGAGGACGGCCTTTCCATGGTAATCAGCTGAGGATAACCTAGTTATAAGCTCTGGTGGGGGATAACCTTCTGAATAAATCCGGGGAGATGCTTTGTCACTCTGCGGGGGACAAGCTTCCAGAATCTACTGGGGATAAGCTTCCAGAATCTACTGGGGATAAGCTTCCAGAATCTACTGGGGATAAGCTTCCAGAATCTACTGGGGATATCCTTCCAGAATCTACTGGGGAGATTGATTCAACTTTCCTGGGGAAACTTTTGACTATACTGGGGAAGTGGCTCCACTGGGGTGTTTGTATTCCGCCGGGGAACAATCTTATATTAAGACTGCCGGGGATGCTTGCTTAGGAACATCTGCATACTCCGCTGGGGAATATTAAGATCTTCTAGGGATATCTAACTTCCTTAGGGCTGACAGTAGCCTAACTCTGCTTGGGGAGAGTGTTGCTGACTTGCTGGAGATATTGTGCCTTTTTAGGGCTTATGGGAGACCAACTCTACTCGGAGAGAGTATTGCTGAGTCTTGCCTTACTCTACGGGGAGTGACGGTATCCTGGTTACGTTCTTCAGCCGAACATACCTTATACCTGGAGGACAGAGCAGCTTGTACAATTTGGACCATTCTGATTGCCCCAGCTTCTGTGGGAGAAGGTACCTGTGGAGGTGCTTGATGACTGCCGATTGACAAATCTTCTTCTGGTAAGCAAGTGACGAGATGACGGGACATAGTCGTACGCTTTTGATCCCTAACTTTTGCCTGGACCACCCTTTCGGGTTTTCAGTCCATCGGGATACCCCTTTTTGCCTAAGCCGCCTTTTCAGGTTTTCGACTTGCCGGGTGTACAGATTTTTCATATTCATCCCTTATTTTTGCCCGAACTCTTTTGGTTCGCCGGGAAGCCCTTATTTTTGCCTAGGTGTGTCAACCTAGCGGGTCTTTGATTATGCGTAGTATTTTTTCGACTATGTCCGTGCTCTTAGGATACAGGAAGTTGTCACTGTTAGTAGTGCAGTGTTACCATACCACCAGAAGATCTTCGTTTGATCGTCCAATGCCCCAAATGATCCGGATGGAGATTTGCCCCAAGCTGGTTGGCCTTTTGAGAGATTCTCCGAATCTTGACTTAACTGCCCCAGATGATGGACAATGATCATGCCATGCCCCTTGATTGGAGGTGCTTTTGTTCATTAGACATTCGTCGTGCGAACTTCTATGCTGTTCAAACAAATAGTCATATGCAAGCAATGTTATATTAAAAATGCAAAGCTTATGTCTGTCTTGAAGTTTTGGGAAATGCAGTTTTTTCATGAAAACAAGTGAATTTTTTGTAAACTGTGATGTCAACTCGTTATTGTACCGCAAGCCTTAAGGAGTCAGGATACCTTTGGTAACAGTACGCTTTTGAACTAACCCATGCTTCATCTAGGACTTTTAAGGGTTGTAACGTGGCCTGGTTCACGGTTTAAGAAACAAAGGATAAAGGCTCAAATTTTATTTGTACCCACCCGTTCTTCGTGATGTTCTTCGATCCTAAACTCAGTTAATCGTGCGTTAGACCTTATTTGAGTCTTTGCTCTGATATTCCAGTGATGGTTCGGATGTTGACAATTTATTTTGACTAGGCAGTCATTTTTTGTCAAGGGTTTGTAGGACCTCTTTCTTTTTGATTTTGTTATCCCTATTTTTTGCCTGAACTATTTCTTTTGTGATTACAGTCAGCGGGATGCCCCAGTTTTCGTAAGTCTCCTTCATAGGTTTTGACTTATTGGGCTTTTATGACTGCCTGTCTTTTGGTTATTCGGAACCATCACTGTCTTTTGTTTTGGAAGGACTCCTTTGGTGTCATTCATTGTGCACCTGGATTAATTGAGAAAACTACCCTGCCCCAGGTTATGATTAAGGTTTTTAATTTTTTGAAAATAAAAACTCCAACTTCTTTGGCTCGAAGGGGTTGACGAGGGATTATCTTCCTTATTACTCCACTGTTTAGGATTTGAAACAATGCCTGTACCTCATCAGTGGGGTCTATTCAAAAGCATACTGTAAAGATCGTGGTATCGTTTTCGTCATCCTCCCTCAAGAGGCTTAGAATTATTAATCGAGAGTTGACATCAAAAAATGAAAGCAGTTTGAATATAGCAAATGCAAAAATATTGATTCAAAACAGACATATGCGATACATTGATAAAGTAAAAGAGTTTGACATGAACAAATGTTTGGACAAGCAAAGAAAAATACAACTTGAAACTTCCAATGAACAAAAGGTCTTCTCGTCTAGGGATAGTAGAAGAACTCGACCTGACCATCTGGGGTGAATTGCACTGCTCCTTCATCAATCAGGTCCTGGATCTTGTTCTGCAGAGTCTAACAGTTGTCGGTGTCGTGTCCAGGACTGTCAGAATGGTAGGCACATCTCACACTCGGATTATACCTGGAAGAGGAAGTGTTGGGATTCTTAGGAGGGTCCCTTAATGTGATCAGATTCAATCTCAACAGGCGTTGTAAGGCTTGAAACAACGACATGTTGAGCTGGGTGAATTGCCTTCTAGGCTTGTCTGGCTTGCTCTGATTAACCCGTTGTTCTTGGCGAGGTCGTTGTTGGACCTGTGAAGTAGTAGTAGCTCAGAGAGGTCTATTCATCAAACCAGACCTTTGACTTCTTGGGGGCTGGTTACCAGTTTGGTCTCCAACCCTGACTACTTGCTTCATACTGTCTTGCTGAAGCTGGTGAGGTTGATGCTGAATTTGTGACCCTGAAGCAAGTTGAGGAACGTTTCCCTTGTCTTCTTGTCTCAAAGGGAATTTAATGATGACTGGCTCTTCAACCTTAGATGTTTGCCCCAGTTGGTTATCCTGAAGCAGTTGGTTGACGAGAACCCTGAGCTCCTCTTGTCTTTGAGCTAAGTCTTGAATGAGAGTCATCTGCCCCAGCATCTGGGTTTTCATTGCATCTACCTCAGCTTGCAGATGTTTCAGCCGTTCATCCTTACTGTCTTCCGGACTGTTCTTGACCAAAGTCCCTATGAGGAGTGTTCTCAGCTCTTCCTGCCCCTTGGATAGATTTAGGAGGATTTCCCCGAACCGAGTCTCTTGAGCATGAAGATCCTGGCTGTCTTGTTGGGAAGCCATTGCTGAAATAAACAGCGAAGATGGTAAGTGACCTGTAACAAGGGTACATGTAATGCAATGATATGTATGATATACATGCAATGTTTTCAAGGATCTCGCGGGGTAAACAGAGAGATTTGTTAGAAGTTGAATAGGATGGCTTGATTGAAGGAACTTCCTGTTGTTGAGAGTCCTTCTTCAAGAGTCAAGGCTCACCATATCGAGTGGGTCATAGCCCCTGACTCAAGTCATCAACCTAGCTAGAGGAAAATAAATCCCCTTTTCCCCTTGCTAGAAATTTTGGTTCATCATGACCTGCATCACAAGCCCTTGAGATCCTTGAAATGGGTTAGTCCTTATGCAGGATGTATGCAATGGTATGATGGTATGATGTTATGCTATGCGGGGAGTGACGTAAGTAAACCCTGTTATAAGCCCAGATTAAGGACTGTACACAAAACCTGCATGGAACTCATGTTGTCAGATAACAAGAATATGCAAGTAGTCAAGTTTGAAGGCACACAAGTCACACAAGACATCCCTTAGAGTTTAGGCCAACATGAAGTTTAGGTACTACCCTCTTTCAGTTTCGTTTGTCAAGACCTGTCCTAAAAATAGTAACCGGGTTCTAGAGGATCTCAATATCATCGACTACCCTCAATCGGTCATAACTCCAGCATCGCAATCTTTTCTTGCGGCCAGAACCATCACGAGAGTTTAGCCTCAATGAGTGTAGCATACTGCTACTGTTCTATGGCCAAGTTGGGTCAATTTAGGGTTCTAAGGTCGGTTGGTGCTTAATGACTCCTCAGAAGACCCATATTCTCCTCGTTGCAACACAAGGGATATCGGTACAGACCGAGGTGTCACACCAACGTAGCCACTGCTTCACCTGTGTCGGTCTACGCTGGACAGGTCCCTCACAACTTATGCTACCTAAAGGGTATTCCCCGGATCCGGGTTAGGATCTATGAAACTCCAAGACAGGCCCACAATATAAGAGCAATCAAGGCATACAATTGAAAACATAAGAGTGGTCTAATCCTAAGGTACACCTCACTTGTTATGATATCCCCAGCAGAGTCGCCAGTTCTGTGATCGGTGGAAATAGAACTGACTGTTTAAAGCTGGACCGCGTATGTCACGGTAAGCAAGAGTCACCACCGTCTTTTATGTTCTCCAACAAGGAAAGGACAAAAGCACAACAAAATTCCTTTTCGAGATGTTTCTCGGTTCGGGAGGTAGATTTATAGAAAGGGAAGGTGTTAGCACCCTTTCTATCCATGGTTATCCATGGGCTCTTAGGTACTTGCTCACTATGTTTTCAAAAATTGTTTGCTTTTCAAGTGTTTGTGGGTTTTGAAAAAAGTTTGTTTGAAAACTTCATTTTGACTCTTGTATCAGTCCTCAAGAGTGTGTGAAGTATTGTTTGAAAACTTTTGTCAGAAAAGTGTAAGTACGAAAAGTTATTTTTGTTTTGAAAGAGCAAGTACCCATGAGATCTACCTACCCTAAGGAATTAGGATGTGTAAGAGTCCTTTAGACAGTACTATCCCACTATTGAGAAGTAGGTAGCACCGTGTCATTGGAGGTGTTCGGGTCAATTTGATTATTAGGGACAATGTGGTCACCGAAGCAATAGTAGGACACCTTAGAAGTAACCCTAATGTCCTAGATCCTTTTTATCCGAGGCAACCGTTTCGAGGCAACTGGATCTTAGACAAGAGGGCAACCTCTAAAACACCCTATACTTGACGACCACGTCGACGCAACCAGTGAGGCGTACCCTAAGAGTGGCATGTGCACGTGTGTCAGATTTCATGTTAAATTGTCTTTGCATGCATCATTGTGAGCTACGGGTTGATTTTATTCTTCATACAAGTCTTGTCATGCATAATTAACAGTTAATGATTGCGGAAAGTAAATTGCGGAAAATTGAATCTACGCTATTACAAGGCGTCGGGTATTTACATCGCCAAAAACAAACCCTTTAATTTAAATTGCGGAAAGTAAAATAAAGCAATAAATAGATAAAGTCCTAATTAAAGTTATTACATTCCGAAAGCAAGTACAATAATATGGAAAAATGGATCGCGTGCGGGAAATTAAATCGGATGCGAGTTTTTTGGGGTTTTGACCCCTTTTTTGAGAGAAAGTGGTTTTTTTTGGTTATTTTTGAATTAAATGGAATTAAATTAAATGAACAATTAAATTAAATTAAATAATGAAAATATTTTTGGATTTTTGAGTTTTTTAAAGAAATAAAATAAATTGAGTTAATGCTAATAAAAACCTAATATTCTAAATTGATTTTAAATATTGCAAAAAATATTAAAAGTTAAATCTAATTAAAACTAAATT
Source organism: Vicia faba (assembly GCA_948472305.1). Classification (NCBI taxonomy): domain Eukaryota; kingdom Viridiplantae; phylum Streptophyta; class Magnoliopsida; order Fabales; family Fabaceae; genus Vicia; species Vicia faba. Next base: position 676,634,334 of record OX451738.1, on the reverse strand, counting down.
GATTAAATTAATTTATTTACAAAAATAAAAGTGATGAAGCTAATTTTAATAAATAAAATATTTTTTGTGTTTTTTATTTTATTAGGAAAAAATGTTAATTGGTTAGTGATTAATAAAAAGAATAACGATTAATTAATTAAAGGAACATAATACAAATAGAGAGAAAGTTTAGGAGTATACGAGCCTGATTGGAGGGGTGAAACAACTATTGGCGTCATGTGTAAATTGTTTTGTTTTGGCCATTTGTGTTTTGGCTTTTGGCCATTTGTGTTCTGGCCTCAACGTCCTTAACCTTCTCAGGATGTCTGTCTCGCCATGTATTGGTGTCATGTGTAAAGTGTTCTGTTTTGGCCATTTGGCTTTTGGCTTTTGGCCATTTGTGTTTTGGCCTCAATGTTCCTTAATGAACCTGCAAGGGATCCTGTCTAAATCTGCAGTGTTGAATCTCATGAACACATTAAATAAATTACTATATATCATAAAATACAAATAAAGCCAATATATGAAGAAATTTAATGTTTAGGCCAATATGGCATGTATGAATGATTATACCCTTTTGATCATAGAGATCAAATCAACCTTACCCTTACTAGAAAAGTAGTTACATGAATGCTTTTATGCCCTTTTGATCATGGAGATCAAGCCAGCCTTACCCTTACTGAAGAAGTAGTGAGATGTTGGTTTGTAACTGAGATGGCTTGTTTGTAGTGAGAGAGGGATTTGTAATAAGGATTTCAAGGTTTTAGGGTTCTCGAAAGAATTTGATATTCTGACAATGTTGTGGCAAAGTTTTTTTTTCCTCTCTCCTGGTTTGTGTGAAAAGAATGTGATTATATAATGGAAATTAGGGTAAAGAAAATGGGCTTTGAATATGCAATTGGGCCTCCAATGTTCACTTGAGTTCGTCACTTTCCAGGATAAATCGCAGGGACTTAAGTGCAATTTTTGAAGTTGAAATGTGAAAACAAAATGTAGCCGATATCGAGAACTAACTCCTGTCCGAAAATCGGCTCAATCGGATAAACAGTGAATTAGTTATGAGTTTTTGAAGTTTTAGCTCAGACAAACTTATTTTGGGCTCCAGTGTCGACTCTGACACGTTCTTCAATAAAAAACTGGTATTGATCGGAGCATAATCCGGTCTCGACTTTTGAAGAAAAGTCGTAGATCTATGAGTCAGTGAGCTTGTGTAAAAATATGAGCCTAATCCGATAAAAATTGACCGAGTTATGAATTTTCGAAGTTTCGGCCCAGATGAAATAATATTCAGCATTCAGGATTTTCAGCGTGTCACGCACTCTGAGCAAAAAACGAAGGCCTTTTAAATACCGTTTGAACTCAATACCTTATGTGAAAATGTAGCCAACTCAATTTGTGAAATTTTGGCGCCGGAACCAGCTCGATATGATGAAAATCGACCAAGTTATGATTTTTTGAACATGACGCAAATAAACTTTTGTCACAAATTTTCTGTACGAAAATACTTGATAAATCCACATTTTTGAAGACTTTCTGATTGAAATTGGCTTCCAGCCGTGAGAGATGAAAACGTAGATAATGTCAAGACAGAATTTTGGCCACCGGAACGGGTTCAAAACGAGCCAAGATCTTCAAGTTATGAATTTTTTAGCGCGTAAAAACTGCACTTTCACCACACTTCTTCACCCTATTTCTTCGAGAAAACTCACACATTCGGATACCTTCTTTAAAGAATTGACTCTTGAGCCGAACCTGAATTTGAGAATACGTTATCAGAGATATCTTGGCGAAAGAACACCTGAATATGATGCGCCGGGTTGGACTTGTGAATTTTTCTTGAAATGTTTTGAGAAATATGGGAGGGCAAATTTTGGGGTACAACACGACCTTTCTTTAATCATCTACTTGTAAGTTCTTCATCTAGTTTTACCGAATTGATACTAATTGGGGAACATGTTGAAAGCGGCATCAGAAGTGGAAAGATTCAAGTGGATGTGTCTTCAAGTATTATAAAGAATATGTTCAACGGAAAGAAGTAAACTAATGTTGTGTATGGCCAGAAGAGTCATGCTAGAAGTGATCGCAACCAATCTGTAGGTGTGGTGCTAATTTCTAATCCAGCACATGTGCAACAACTTAAATAGGTCAATAAACATAAGTCAGACGCACCGAGAAGATAGTTTACCAAGATCAGCATGCCATTGTCTCAAGCATTGCAACATATTTTTAAAGCAGATCTGATAACGTTAAGGGATCCTCCTTAGAATCCCAACACCTCCTCTCCCCATTATAATCCTAATGTGAAATGTGATTACCATTCCAACAGTCTAGGACATGACACCAGTAGCTGTTGGGCTTTGAAGAACAAAATTCAAGACATGATTGACAATAAAGAGATTAAGTTTAATCCTCCCGAGACCCCAATGTGATTATTGCGCCTTTGCCGAAGCACGACAAGGGTGTTAATGCTATTGATGATGTTTCTGATATAGGAGATACTGATGTTGATTACGACCTAGACAATTGGATTTCTCCCACCATCGGTAACAAACTCAGTAACTGCAAGACTAAAGACATTATACCAATCTCCTTTAGTCAGGAGTAAATGCCATTTTATATTTATTTTTAATTTCAAGTTTTTGTTATGTAATCTTTAAGCAATGACATTAAGCCTTGTGCCTTACCCAGGGTATGCAGGTTCATTTGTTAGGGTTGTCATTTCATTTGCATATTTTCATTTAATAAATCATTGGACGTGATGCATTCAAATTTTGCTCTCTTTTCTCTTTCTTTTATTTTATCACTTTAAAATAGCTATGTGTTCTTACACACACCCACGCGAAAAATTGAAGATCCACATCCACTCTGGATCTCGTTGATAAAAATTCTGTTATTACCACTTATGACTTTGAAAATCTGATCTACCAAGCTGAGGATGAAGGTGAGGAAGATTGTGAAGTACCTGGATAACTTTCCAGACTATTGATGCAAGAGGAAAATGCTATACAACCGCATGAAGAGCCATTCAAGGTTGTGAACTTGGGTACTAAAGCAGATAGGAAAGAGGTCAAGATATGTGCCAACCTAAAGGACAGTGTCAAGAACATGTTAAGTTAGATGTTGCATGACTATGTTGAGATCTTTGCTTGTTCGTACAAAGACATGCTAGGGCTCGATACTGACATTATGGTTCACCATCTACCGATGAAAGAGGGTTATTATCCAATAAAGCAAAAGGTTCATCATATGCGTCTCGAGAAGTAAAAAAAGATTAAGACTGAGGTTATGAATCAATTCAATACAAGTTTCTTGGCTGTTACATCCTATCCTCAATGGGTTGTGTTATACCCCAATTATTTCCCCTAAGATTCCCTCATCATACCATATTATTTCAATCATAACAAGATCATATTAGGGCTTTTGGTTCTCCCCCTATCTTTAGCCTTGCTCTTCTGAGGAATTACCAAGCACCTTAACTTGTTTTCTTTTGTGATCATGGATATTTTTCTTTGGTTTTCTCTCTAATTAACAAAATTCAATATTGGTTTGTCTTACTTGTTAATAATGTAGGTAAAGGCAATGAGTTTTAGCAAGTTTCTTCATGGGTTCATGAGTTTATTTCCACGCCCTAGTCAATAACTTGAGGAATTCAAACCTCACCATTGAAGTTTGTTTTGAAGTTAGTATGGAAGTGGATTTGGTGGCCATGAGTCCTCATCATCATCTTCAACAATTTCTATTCACAAAGGAAGAATGTTGGCACAAAAAAGTTTGTTCAAAATTGGCAAAGTTCCACTAAGCAATCTCTTGATCTAGAGGCTAGGGTTCTGGACTTCAAAGGGGCATATCTTGCTTATATTTTTGTATTCTTGAGTTATTCCAAAAACATTCTTCTCGTCAATGATTTACCAATAAATCACTTCAAAAGTTCCAAGGAGTTTTCATGTGGAAGGAACTTGGTGAAGAGGAAAGATTACAAGTCATCCAGATGAATCCCCAATTTTCCATATGTGATTTCAAATGGTCATAACTTGGTCAATTTTTATCACCTTGAGCCCATTATTTTTTCATGATGATCCTAAGGATGTGTACTTCATTCCTTCTTTTATGTGCAAAGTGAAAAAAATGGATGGAAGTTCCCTTAAGAATGCAAAAGATTATAGGTCATTTCTTGATTTTTGGCCAACTTCAACAAGTCATAACTTGCTCAATTCTTGGAGATTTTAAGCGGTTCAATTTGCAAAATGTCATTCAATAGGTCTACTTCGTTCCATCTTTTTTGGTCAAAAGCAAATTATAAGTGGAAGGCCATGTTTGGATGCAAAAGATTATAGGTCATTTTTAAAGAAGAATTTGAAATATTTCTAAGTATGGATAGTCAACTATTTTTCTTCAACTTTGACTCCATGTAACTTTCAGCTCAAGCATCCATTTGATTCCATTATTTTTCCATTGTAAATATTGTTACCTCATCTTTCCAAAGCATCAAGAATTTTACCCTAAGACCCCTTGAGGAGGAAATGCCATTGGATTAAACTTGGTAACTTGGAACTGAAGTTTCTCCATAAGTCAGATTTTGAAATTCATGTTTTGGCCTTTGAACATCAAATTAGCACGCGTTTGTGATCTAAAAATGTTTAACCAAGTTGCCAAAGTGGATTAGAGCCTTGAAACGCAAGGATTAGATAAGTTTTGATGCAAATCAGATCACGCTTTGTTTGTGCATCAGGTTCACACGATTTCCCTCCAAACTTCATCATTTCACACACTTGAATATTCCATTTGATTCCCTATAAATAGAGGGTCATCTCCCATTCAATTTCCCAAGCTTAGATAGCCAGAATCACCCTGCCAAACTTGCTTCACAACTCATAATTAATTTACTTCGAATCCTATTCTCAAGCCTTTTTCAATCCAATTTTTCCATCAATTCACCTTCCTTGATCATCCCTGAAGCTAACCATATAATTACATTCAAGAATCGTGCCCTACATTGCTCCCTAGAAGTCCAGTTTCAGAGCTCTGCAACTCAATTTCAATAGGTAGATTCCTTCATCAATTCTTTAAAACTTTGGTATCATTGTGTTGCTCTCATTGTCCTGGTTCTAGTTGCAACACTTACTTCTTACTGGAAACACTTTTTGACCATGAATTTTCAAATCCCTTTTCAAAACTTTCTTTCCAAATTGCTTGAGCTACAATTTATATAAATTTGGCGCGAGGGTATGGTTGTCTTCGTCTTGAAGAGACGAAGCGAATGACATAGGTATGAGCTTCTGATTTTACAGTTTGAGAGACCTGCAATTCGTGAGGGCTGGAGGTTGAAGATGACCAACGTGTCATCTTCTAACCAATGAAAGTGTGACATTTGTTATTTTCAAATTCTGATTTTATTAATGATTTTGTACATTATTCATTAAAGACCATGATATGCACAACGCGCTAGATCCCTTGGATTTGATTACGAACGCGTTTTGAATCTCATCCAATGGTCCACATCTTTTTCTTTTATTTTCTTTTTCTGATTTTTATATTTTAATTGTTTTAAATTTCAAAAAATCATAGAAAATTCATTTTTAGTCCAAAAAATCTGAAAAAATTATGAAAAATATTTTTGATTATTCTCTTTCTGATTTTTATTTTTTCACAATTTAATTTTGTGTTTTGGTATTTTTTATGAATTTTACAGTTATTTGATTTGTTTAAAATGTTTAAAAATACTTTTACACATTTTTAAATTCTGAAAAAATTATGAAATGATCCAATGATATTGTGACAAATATTGGTAACTGTTGTACCCCAAAATTTGCCCTCTCTTTCTTCAGGAAACCATCTTGGATTTTCAAGGTCCCTCTGAAACAAATCCAAGTCCTGAGTTATCTTTTTGCCCAAGCAAGCCACTTACAAGAGCAAGATGATCTCACGAACTCCAAAAATAACGCTTTTATCTTGAGAAAAATCAAATTCTAAGTACTTAGAACGTTTCTCTAAAAAATGAGTGTTTAAGAAAAAATCAGCGCTTCAGAACTTCTGGACCAATTCCAGATAAAAACGGTCAGAAGTTGCAAGCTTGGCTCAGCGTGGTCAGAAGTTGGCTTTTCAACAGCTACATCAGTTCAATCAGAAGTTGTAAGCGTGGTTCAGTATGTAAGCCTCAGACAGAACATGCCCCTTTCAGCAGTTACACAAGCTCAGTCAGAATTTGCTAAAGGAATACAAGAGAAGCAGGGAAGTCTGAAGGCTCTTTCAGAACATGCTGAAATCAGAAGATGAAAGATCAGAAGAGTGGGTGTTACACTGATACAGAACCTCTAAGCCCAGGAGACCCAGAGGTAAATCCAAGGAACGTATCAGAAAATAAGGAGAATCTCCAGAGCTTACTAAGACAACAGGAAGCCAAGGCCAGAGCATGGTTTACGCTGTTCTTTTTAAAACAGAACTGCTGATTCAACGTTGGTTTCCATTACCAGAATATTGATGTTAATAGGTCTTATCACCATTTAATACCCATTAATGCTTCCAACCACTCCTGAACATTCACGTGTGGCTTGGAAAACGCTTTTGTGCAGATTCTGGCACGGGTCTACGCGCCACCGCCCATTTCAGAGGTCACTTCTCCCCAATCTACGCCTGCTGCTGCAGCCTAGGCTGAAGGCTATCTGTTATCACAACTTCCCAGGAATTTCTGTCAAAGAGTAATTCAAACTCTGTTGGTGCCTTAATGTTCAAAACACCCACAAGAACTTTGCCTATAAATAGAGAGTCATTGTCCACTGCAAAAGGCGTTCAGAAAAGAAACAGAAAAATTGCTAAGAGAGAAACAGCAACCCTTAGCAACATAGCATTCTGAAACTCTGCCAAAATCTCCAGTTTGTTTCATAACTTTGAAGTTCTTACCTTCAAACTTCATCAAAATACCCAGTTTTCTTTGTGAACCAAAAACACCCTTTCCAAACTTCTGACCCTACGTACGTATACACCTTTACCTACCCTTTTCAAAGAAAATCTGTCCAGAACACCACCAGAGCCAAAAGCTAGCTTTCACCCACAAACTTTTCCAACAGCCAGGTAAGCACCTGCTGACCTTCATCACACTGCTAAGCATCATCAGCTGTGCATACTCAAATAAACATAATGTAAATATCATGTTGTTGTTGTTTATGTTCTGAGGATTTTCATACCTCAGAACATTCTGAGCCAATATAGGACTTGCCTGTGACCTTGTTGGTTCTGACCTCTGAAACATTTTTACATTTGCTGGATCTGTTCCAAATATGTTTCCTGTTTTGTGGAATAACAACAGAATTGCAGATGTTCTGATTAGTACAGGGAAAAGCCAAGTGCTGACTTTGACGTTAGCACATCTGAAGCCTGTTTTGCTGTCAATGATATCAGAACCTCTGAGAGTTATTGCCTTTTCAGCAGAATCAGAACTTCTGGTTTCTCCACTAACAAACTTCTGTCTTGCAGCGCAGGGGAATCAAAACTTCTGATTTCCCCACTAACAGGGTTCTGTTTTGCAGGTGCCAGAGTCAGAAGTTCTGACTCATACAGTTTAACCAAGAGGTTGATCATCTGGCAGCGGATCTGAGTCAGAACTTCTGATGACCTCTCAGCAGCGCGCGGGCTCCCTCTCTCTCTCTCTATATATATATATCTTGTTTTTTGCTATTTTCTTTTTTGTCTATTTTTCTCGTTGAACCCCCCATGTACAAATGTGTATCCCCCTCCCCTAATTGTTGTAATAGCGTAGGATTTTATATTTCCGCTTCTTATTGCTAGTAATTAGGACATGTATGGCAAGATAAAATCAATGAAATAGAAAAACCTAATTCAAAGAAAAAACTCTTGTATGCAATAAAACACACTTGCACACTAACACCCCTAGGGTTACATCCACTTGTTGCCTTTCAAAATTAGGCCATATTGCATGTTAGGTCTCTTTGGGCAAAGCAAACAATTCAAATGATCATAGTCCCTCGATGACGCTTTTGAAAGTTGCCTAAAAAATGATCAAGTCCCTTAAAGGAAAATTGCCCAAAGATACTTGGCACCATTGCAATTATGGTCTAAACGATGACCCGCGCCCGTCCCTTTCACATCCTAACACAAGATTGTCCACTAAATTCAATGGTGGAACAAAATTGTTAAAAGAGTTAAAACATAACAAAAATCTTTGAGAACTTTAGGGTAGATCGCTCTTAAGTACTTGTCAACTTGCAAAACAAAAACACTTGCCTATTTTTCAAACCACACTTCACAAACACTTTCAAAACAAACTTTCAAAAAAACCTTGAAACATCTTTTCAAAAAGACAAACACCTTTTGTAAAACATTCGAGTAAAGAATTGTTACAAGGGTAGCCTAGACAAGGCATCTTTTTCAAAACATTTTCAAAGCCACGCACAAAGCACCATTTCAAACAATTGAAAACCAAGGCAAGTTAATCTAAGCAAGTACCTAAGAGCCCATGGATAACCATGGATAGAAAGGGTGCTAATACCTTCCCTTTCTATAATCTACTCCCCGAACCCAAGAAAAATCTCAAAGGTTTTTGCTGTGCTTTTTAAACCTTTCCTTAGGATAAAATAAAAAGTCGGTGGCGACTCTTGCTCAACCGAAACATTTGTGAAAACAAACGCAAAACCATAGTCAGTTCTCCCACCGTATCACAGAACTGGCGACTCTGCTGGGGATAGACAATTAAAAGTGGAGTAACCTTAGGGCTTAGATCACCCTCTTGCATGACTAATTGTTTGAATTGATTGCTTTATATCTTGGCTCTATTGTTTGGGTTTGCGAATCCTACACCCGGATTTTGGGAAACATTTCATAGATAGCAATACGTTGTGGAAACTGTGCGGGGTATACCGACACGGTCGAAGCAATAGCTATATTAGTGCGACATATTTGTGAGTACCGGTAACCATTGAGTTCAATCAAGGAGAGTACGAGGCCGCTGAGTGATGTCACTAAGCACTAATGACCTAGAACCTTACTTGACCATCTTGGCCTTTTATTAGGGGTAGTGAGATGACCGGCTTTGGTGCAGTCCGAAGTTGGTAGATACTCGACACTACACTCATTGAGGGTTGTTTTCTTGGAATATTTTTGTCGCTAGTTAAGTGGCTAAACCAAAACAATGAACAATGAAAACAATCCCGTGATATTGAGCTCCTTAGAACCCGGTTACTATTTATAGGACAGGTTTTTAAGCCAACTACACTCAAGAGGGTACTTACCTATGAAACCCCATGCAAGCCTGAAACTAGGGTTTGGTGTGAATTGCTTGTACATATGTTTTGTGCATACATCATAAACATCATAAACATCATATGCATTCACTGACCACTTCAAGGGTTTGGATCTTCATCTTTGTTCTTGTTTTGTAGGTCATGGAAATTTCTCGCAAAAACACCATTCAAGTCAACCTTGTGAGAATCTCTCCTCAACTCAAGGAGCTCACCTCAAGAATTCCGGAAAGCTCATCCTTCAGTGAAAGACATGGTAGACTGCTCAACTTAGTCAACACCAACATTGAAGAAGACATGATGAAAGTGAAGGGGTGAAAAACACAAGAAGGGGGGGGGTTGAATTGTAAAACTGAAATCTAAAGCAATTGACAAGATATTTTTATCCTGGTTCGTTTGATCTCAAACTACTCCAGTCCACCCGTCAAGGTGATTTCGCCTCTCTCCAACGAGGTCTTAATTCACTATATTCAACTGAATATTACAGACTGCTTTAACAACTACTAAAGCCTTCTTGATTCAAACCACAACCCGGTTTGTCAAGGTAACACTTTCTTACAAAGAGATATTACAATGTGTTTGGATGTTTTCTACAAAACTTTATCACAACTGTGATGTATACACAAATTGAAGCTTAGAAACTAGATTGCTAAACAGAAATGGAATATCAGAGTTTGTGGTTTAGCAAAACTGGTAGAACGAAGATTATGGTTCAGCTTTGTGCGTGTAGAGATTTTGAGAGCATTAGCCGTTATAATCTTCAAAGCCTTGTTTATATAGCACTTGAGAAGATGAACGTTGAATGCAATATTCTTGATTCAATGCTAATAACAAGCTTTCCTTATTGAGCAGATCTTGTCTGGAATGAAGCCGTTGGAATTAATTAGCGTTCAATGCACAGTACCGTTGCTTCTTCAATGCACATTCTGGCTTGGCTCATTCTGATTCTGCTTCGCTGCTGATGAACTATTGTGTTTCTGTATCAGAGTGTTTGAGCGCAGTTCTGTTCATCAAGCTTCAGCATGTACGTGAGTTGATCATCTGATCTTGACGTTCTGATGTAGCAACTTCTGATGCTGAATAAACGTGATCTTGCTTATGTCAATCAGAGTATCTGCAAGTCAGAACATAATAATTTTAGGCAGCAGATAGTTCAAACATGAAACATTTTAAATACTATATCTTTTCACTTTGTTATCATCAAAACTTAAATATAGGGTAGTAGATTCAAACATTGTTCTAACAATCTCCCCCTTTTTGATGATGACAAAAACTAGATATTTTAAATTAAAATAACGTGAAAAGGTATCTAGAATATGTATCAGAATAAGAAGTAAAAGAATAAGGAGTAAGGAAATACTCCCCCTGAGTTTATTACTTCCCTTTGATTATGTGTGTTCTTCAGGATCAGATCTTTTTCTTTCTTTGAACATCAGATTATCAGAGTCTTTGACTTATCAGAGAGCAGAGCTTCAGAGCTTTTCCTGTCAGAGCTTTGCTTTGGATCAGAGTATTAGGTCGATCAGAACTTCATATTGATTAGAGCAACATTGATCAGAGCTTCTACATTTTGATCAGAGCTTCTAGTCTTCAGAGTGTCCAGGAGCTTCCTTGTGCCTGTAGACTTTAAACAAAACAGAAAAACATTTCAAGTAATAGAGTTAGAATGTTTGAGAGTTTCTGTCTAGTTAGCCCGTTATTGATTTAAATATCATTCTTGTTCTCCCCCTTTTTGTCAGCAATCAAGTAGTGTTGGTGATGTTCTAAAACAATTAAGATCAGAAAAACAAATTATATTAAGATAGTTCAGAATCAGAGCAAGAAAAACAAAAACTTAATCAAAACAGTACATCAGAAAATGAAGAAAACATGAAAAAGGTCATGCATGAAAAAGATTTAAGGTTGAGGAGGCAAGCGTGTAAACAGGCGCTCCAGCATCGCTTGAATCTTTTCAGAAGTTTCATTTTGCTTATGAACCATGCTGACAACAGTGTCAATCTTGCTGTCCTGCACATCCATTCTTGCTTTCATCTTCTGATCGTTATCATCCATCCGCTGTTGTAGACGCAAGTCATTCAGCCTTAGTTCTTCCAGAGTCTGCCTGTCCAAGGCAGCTTGAGAAGCATCAGAAGGAGGAGGCTTCTCAGAACTTTCAGCAGCATCTTCTGCTTGACTTTCAGCCTGAATGGTCTTGTCTTCTTCTGATGGTTGCACCTTTGCAGCTTGCTGTTTCTCAGACCAAGATTCACTGTCCAGAGGGAGCACAACTTCCTGAGGCAGCTGACTTTCAACTTCCTTCAGCAGCTTGCTGAAGTTCTGTTGTGCCTGCTCATAGTTGATATCCTGCAACTTGAGGGCTTCAGCACGTACCCATAGTCTGAACTGTGACCAGAGCTGATCAGAAGCAGCTGGGTCAATCATCCCAGGACAGACTTGCTTCAAAGAAGCAATCCATTGCAGCACACCTGTTTCAAAATTCAAAATACCAGAGCCAACATCTGGTTGCTTTGGTTTTGGGATGGCAATTTTGTGTTTTAGATCAGCAAGACGTTCAAGGCTTGTTAGGTCAATGAAAGTCCTGCTGGGGTTTTCAGCGGTTTTCTGAGAGGCTGTTTGTTTTGGAGGAGGGGTATCAGAGTCAGATATCTCGATTGGAGTAGGTGGTGTTTTGGGAGTTTTTGGAGGTGTTGATTCTTCTGAAGATGGTAACTGGGGCATGACAATAGTGGTTCCACATGGCAACTGGATTGCCAGCGGTGAAGGTTGAGGTGAGTGAGGGTCAGATTTATGAGGAGAAGGGGTTTCAGAATGGTGAGACTCTGTTTGTGGTGAAGGAGGATTTATTTCTGGTTGGGGAGAGGGAGGTGGAATCTCTGATTGCTCAGGGATCAGAGGTTCTTCTGAGAGTGGTTGTTGTTGTGGTTCTGGTTCTGGTTGTTGTTGTTGTTCTGGTTGTGGAGGAGGAATGTGTTGTGGTTTAGGGTTTGGTTTAGCAGAGGCATGTTCACGCTCAATATCAGCTAGCACTTGGTCAAGTGCTGTTGTTGTTGAAATTGTTGGTTGTTTGGGGGTTTTGGTTCTGGGTCTTCTGAGTAGTAGGGCCTCAGAAGGGTCTTCTGGTATGGTTTCATCAATGGTAGGGATTGGGATTGATATTCTATGGGAGGTTTGAGGAGCAGCAGATGCTGGAATAGTAAAAGATTTTGAAATAGGGGCAGCAGATGAAATACCTCTTTTCTTTGGAGTCTGATGAGATGATCCTTCTGATGGCGCTTTCCTCTTCTTTGTCTTCTTCAAAGTCACTTCTGCTTGGGGTTGACTCAGATCTTTGATCTTCAGCTTTGAACCTGTATCTTCTGCCTTGTACGCATCTGGGTACCTGAGAAACATCTCTGGTTTGGATTCCATTTCAGAAAATACCGGAAAATCACTCAGAGGCACTCTTCTGCTGGAGATATCAGCAGTTGAAGTAGCTCTGGGTTCCTTCTGAATATTTTCTATCAGCTTCATCTTTTTCAGATTTTTTGCATTCAGAGGCTTCCCAATGGTTGGTTCAATAGTGCTCAGCTCCTGAGCTTCTATCAGATGTTCAATCAGCCTATTCTCTGTCAGAATATCTGATATAAGTCTTCCAAACGGTATCCAGTCCCTCTTGGTCCTTTCTTCTTCTCTTGTTTCTTTCACACTGGTTTTGAGATGGTTGAACAAGAAGTGAGCCAGATTTATCTTTATCTTCTGATCAATAAAGTAGATCAGAAACTGCTGATCCACATTTATATAATCAGGAGAACTTGTTGGTTTCCTGTGGTTGAAGCATCCCAGAACAATCTTAGCCCATACTCTGCAGTGATCCTTCAGATCCTTAATCTTGCTGCTGGGCATTCCAAGAGTGAAAATCCTGTTGGCTACCACACCTACATCAGCGCATCTTTCAGCCATGTCCACACAACGGACGCCACCACCACTTTGACCGATTAGCCTTGCAATAAGATCTTCAGAAATCACAATCTTCTTCCCCATGACAGAGGAGATGACTAGATGTTTTGAAACATTGGCGTGAATCCAAAATTCCTTGACCAGCGCTGGGAATGTTGGTCCAACCAACCTATCGAAATACCTCTCCCACTTTTGAGCCCTAATTTCTTCAGTTAGGTCAAAACCATTTTCCTTCAAGCTTTCAAAGTCAATGATTAACTCAGAAAGCACTTCAAGGTTCTTTACCGGAGTGAGAAGAGTTCTGAGTGGCACCTGATATTGCTCAGAAGTTGCTTTCTTCTGATTGCCTGCAGAAATGCTGGAGGATGCCATTGTTCACACTAGAAAGGCTTTGAGAATGAATTGAGAAAAAAAGTTTGCAAGAGATGAACTCAGAAATATGCAGAAAAAGCTTGAGTGTTAATGAGAAAGCGTAAAGAATAAGAATGAGAGATTAATGTGCTTAAATAGAGTTTTCAAAATTATTTTGAAAAGATAAACGTTTTTAAGAGAGAGAAAAATAATGATTGCCATTTAAAAAGCGTGATTACTTTTCATTAAATGCTTGCTGATTTTGGGGGATTTGAGAAAGATACTTAAAAACGGTTACCAGACATGTGTCTCAATGCACCCAATCAGCGCTTTGCCTTCTCAGAAGCGTGCACGCGTTCTGCTTCAGAGATATGCTGATGATTGGATGACACTTGTTTGATGTAGTGATCAGCACGTCTGTCTTTGAGATTAGACTCTCAGATCTTTAGACTTGCATCTGATACAATCTGCATGTTCTATCTTTCTGAAAGGAGATTGATCAGAAGTTCACAGTAAAATAATTACATTCTGAAGGATAAATATATGGAATTAAACATTTTCATTCTGGGCATACTTTCATGCTGAGATGTTTCAGAATGAAATTAAACCTATCTTCTGAAAGGGGTTTAGTAAAGATATCAGCCCATTGATGGTCTGTATCTATAAATTTTAAGTTCAAAATACCTTTCTGAATATAGTCCCTAATGAAATGATGCTTTATTTCTATATGCTTAGCTCTAGAATGTAAAATAGGATTCTTACTTAAGCAAATTGCAGAAGTATTATCACAAAGTATAGGAATGTTACTCTCAAAAATCTGGAAGTCTTCAAGCTGACTTTTCATCCAGAGCATTTGTGTGCTACATCCTGCTGCTGCTATGTACTCAGCTTCTGCTGTTGACAGAGCAATTGTTGATTGCCTTTTGCTGGACCAAGAGATCAGATTTTCTCCCAGAAACTGGCAGCTCCCAGAAGTACTTTTACGTTCCACTCTGTCTCCAGCAAAATCAGCATCACAATAGCCTACTAAGCTGTAATCACTAGATTTTCTATAAAACAAACCCAGATTAGTAGTACCTTTCAGATACTTGAAAATTCGCTTAACAGCTGTTAAGTGAGATTCTCTAGGATCTGATTGGAATCTAGCACAGATACAAACACTGAATAATATGTCAGGTCTTGAAGCAGTCAGATAGAGGAGAGAACCAATCATACCTCTGTAGACTTTCTGTTCTACACTTTTGCTTACCTCTTCTCTTTCCATAATGCACGTGGGATGCATTGGAATTTTTGATGGCTTACATTCTGAGAGGTCAAATTTCTTCAGAAGATCTCTGATGTATTTGCTCTGATGAATGTAAGTTCCTTCTGGAGTTTGATTGATCTGAATTCCTAAAAAGAATTTCAGTTCCCCCATGAGGCTCATCTCAAATTCTGCCTGCATACACTTAGAAAATTTTCTTCCAAGAGAAGGATTAGTAGAACCAAAAATGATATCATCAACATAAATTTGACAGACTAAAATGTCACTCTTAACTGTTTTACAGAATAGAGTAGTGTCCACTTTCCCTCTGGTGAATTCATTTTCAAGCAGAAAGTTACTTAGCCTTTCATACCAAGCTCTGGGAGCTTGTTTCAGACCATACAGTGACTTCTTTAGTTTGAAAACATGTTCTGGATGTTTTGTATTTTCAAAACCTGGGGGTTGGTGAACATAAACTTCTTCTTCTATATAACCATTTAAGAATGCACTTTTGACATCCATCTGATACAGAGTGATGCCTCTGTTAACAACAAATGAAATTAAAAGTCTGATAGATTCTAACCTGGCGACTGGGGAAAAGGTTTCTGTATAGTCTATCCCCTCTTGCTGACTATAACCTTGTGCAACCAGTCGTGCCTTGTTTCTGATGACTTCACCTTGTTCATTTAGCTTGTTTCTGAACACCCATCTTGTTCCAATGACGTTGAATCCTTTTAGTCTGGGAACGAGATCCCATACGTCGTTTCTGGTGAATTGATTCAGCTCTTCTTGCATTGCCAGAATCCAGTCATTATCCAGAAGTGCTTCATCAATAGAAGAAGGTTCAATCAGAGACACAAGTCCCATAAGAGTTTCTTCAGAGTTTCTGAAGCTTGCTCTTGTTCTGATTGGATCTTCCTTTCTTCCTAGGATAGTCTCTTCTGGGTGATCCAAACTGCTTCTGGGTAATCTCTTCTGAGGTTGATCAGCAGCTGTTGTAGGATTTCTAGCAGTGCTCCTTTCAGACGTTGAAGGAATGTCTGTGTTGAGAGCTTCTGATGACTTATCTTCAGAACCTGCAAATTCAATTTCTATACCTGCAAAAATTTCATTCTGCTTTGACTTTTCAGAGTCAAGCTTGTCATCAAAACGAACACTGATTGATTCTTCCACGATCTGTGTTTCTGTATTGTATACTCTGTACCCTCTGGAGCGTTCAGAGTATCCTAACATAATACACTTCTGTGCCTTAGAGTCAAACTTGTTCAAATAATTCTTTGTATTTAATATAAAGCAAGTACATCCAAATGGATGAAAATATGAAATGTTAGGCTTTCTGTTCTTCCACAATTCATATGGAGTCTTTTCCAGAATAGGTCTTATTGAGATTCTATTCTGAATGTAGCACGCTGTGTTTATTGCCTCTGCCCAGAAAGTCTTAGCAACGTTTGTCTCATTGATCATGGTTCTGGCCATTTCTTGCAATGTTCTGTTCTTTTGTTCTACAACTCCATTTTGTTGGGGAGTTCTAGGACAAGAGAAATCATGCAGAATGCCTTTGTCATTAAAGAATGACTCAAAATCTTTATTTTCAAATTCTCCACCATGATCACTTCTGACTTTAACGATTCTAAGATCTTTTTCATTCTGAACTTGGTTACAGAAGGTAACAAACACAAAGTGTGACTCGTCCTTGTGTCTTAAGAACTTTACCCATGTCCATCTGCTATAGTCATCTACGATTACTAACCCATACTTCTTACCACTGACTGAAGCAGTTTTAACTGGTCCAAATAAGTCAATGTGCAGAAGTTCTAATGGCTTAGAGGTGGAAACAACATTTTTGGATTTAAAAGAAGGTTTTGCAAATTTGCCTTTCTGACATGCTTCACACAGAGCATCTGAATTGAACTTCAAATTAGGAAGTCCTCTGACCAGATTGAGTTTGTTAATCTGAGATATTCTTCTCATACTAACATGCCCCAATCTTCTGTGCCAGATCCACTGCTCGTTGTTAACAGACAGAAGACATTTTACATTCTGACTCTTTAGTTCAGAAAGTTTGATTTTGTAAATGTTGTTTTTCCTCTTTCCATTAAACAGGATAGTCCCATCTTTCTGACTAACAGCTTTACATGATTTTTGATTAAAGATTATATCATAACCGTTATCACTTAATTGACTTATGGATAACAGATTATGAATCAATCCATCTACTAGCAGAACATTATTAATAGAGGGAAGATTTCCATTACCTACAGTTCCAGAGCCAATTATCTTTCCCCTCTGATAGCCTCCAAAGCCAACGTGGCCTCCAGGCTTAAGTTCCAGGCTTTGGAACATATGCCTTCTTCCCGTCATGTGTCGTGAGCAGCCAGAGTCCAGGTACCATGACTGGTGTTTCTAACTTGCTGCTAAAGATATCTGCAACATGTATTATTTTATCCTTAGGTACCCAGATTTTCTTGGGTCCTGATTTGTTAGTTTTGCCAAAACTCTGGTTGAATTTTGGTTTCACAGATTGCTTACTACTAGTGTATTTGATATCATGTGTGTGACCATACACAAAGTGTGAATTCAAAGGAGTGTGTTTAATGGTTAAGTCCATGACATTCTTTGGTGTAGGAACCTTACCTTGGTATCCTATTCCTTTCCTGCCGTTTCTGCTAACTCCATAGATCATTGAAGCCATTCTGCTTCTATCTATGCTTTTAGCAAGGAACTTCTGGAAACTGTGATCATACTCCTTGATGATCTCATCAGCGTTGTTGGGAGTTTCAGAAATTGGTTCCTTCTGAGAGTTTTGTAAAGTGTTTTCTAATTTTGAAATTTTATCTCTCAGCTCAGAATTTTCCAATTTGAGACTCTCAGACTTATTAGAGTCAGATTCAAGATTCCTTTTCAGGTCTCTGAATTTAGCTCTAATCTGCTGATAACGTTCCAGAATTTCATTAAGGCTTTCAGCAAGTTCAGCCTTTGTAAAGTTAACAGCGAAGTTAGGAAATACCTCTTCTGTGTCTGATTCTGAGTCTGATTCAGAAGCTTCACTATCTTCTGAAATGTTTGCCATGAGAGCTATGTTTGCCCTTTCATCATCTGATTCTGAGTCAGCTTCAGACGAGTCAGAGTCATCCCATGTAGCCATGAGACTTTTCTTCTTCTCTCTTCCAAACTTCTTTTTGGGATTTTCCCTATGAAGCTTTGGGCAGTCACTCTTGTAGTGTCCTTGCTCATTGCACTCGTAGCAGATGATGTCTTTGGTGTTTGGCTTCTTGCTACTGGAGGAGCCTTCAGATCTTCTGTATCCAGAGGAAGAATCTGTTCTTCTGTATCTGGAAGCAGACTCGTTCTGATCAGATCTTCTGGGATTCCTGAACTTCCTTTGTCTTTGCTTCCACAGTTGATTTACTCTTCTGGAGAGAAGGGAAAGTTCGTCTTCTTCTGATGAGGATCCATCAGATGTTTCTTCAACTGCCTGCAAAACTTTAGACTCAGATTTTCTGTTAGATTTTAATGCTAAAGGCTTACCTTGCTTCTGAGGCTCATCAGCTTCTAGCTCTATCTCATGACTTCTGAGGGAGCTTATAAGTTCCTCCAGAGTGATTTTGTTGAGATCTTTAGCTAGCTTCAGAGCAGTAACCATAGGCCTCCACTGCTTGGGTAAACTTCTGATTATTTTCTTGACATGGTCAGCAGTAGAGTATCCTTTGTCCAGAACTTTAAGACCAGCTACCAGAATCTGGAATCTAGAAAACATAGTTTCAATGGATTCAGATTCTTCCATTTTGAACACCTCATACTTCTGAATGAGCGCCAGAGCTTTTGTTTCTTTGACTTGAACGTTTCCCTCATGCATCATTCTGAGAGAATCAAAGATGTTCTTTGCTGTGTCTCTGTTGGAGATCTTTTCATACTCAGTATAGGAGATGGCACTGAGGAGGATGGTTCTGGCCTTGTGGTGATTCTTGAAGTCACGCTTTTGTTGATCAGTCATTGATTTTCTATCAATCTTCTAACCACTTGCATTCACAGGGTGCGTGTATCCATCTGTCACCATATCCCACAGATCAGCATCATGTGCTAGAAAGAAGCTTTCAATTCTGTCTTTCCAGTAATCAAAATTTTCTCCATCAAAGACTGGAGGTTTGCCACTGAATCTGTCTCTGTCCTCGTTATTGTCATTGCTGAAGTGAGAATTGTTTCCTGCCATTGTGTTTTTCTGACGCTGGATCTTGTACTGACACGGTTAAGTGTTTTAGCTCAGAACCAGGCGCTCTGATGCCAATTGAAGGGGTGAAAAACACAAGAAGGGGGGGGGGGTTGAATTGTAAAACTGAAATCTAAAGCAATTGACAAGATATTTTTATCCTGGTTCGTTTGATCTCAAACTACTCCAGTCCACCCGTCAAGGTGATTTCGCCTCTCTCCAACGAGGTCTTAATTCACTATATTCAACTGAATATTACAGACTGCTTTAACAACTGCTAAAGCCTTCTTGATTCAAACCACAACCCGGTTTGTCAAGGTAACACTTTCTTACAAAGAGATATTACAATGTGTTTGGATGTTTTCTACAAAACTTTATCACAACTGTGATGTATACACAAATTGAAGCTTAGAAACTAGATTGCTAAACAGAAATGGAATATCAGAGTTTGTGGTTTAGCAAAACTGGTAGAACGAAGATTATGGTTCAGCTTTGTGCGTGTAGAGATTTTGAGAGCATTAGCCGTTATAATCTTCAAAGCCTTGTTTATATAGCACTTGAGAAGATGAACGTTGAATGCAATATTCTTGATTCAATGCTAATAACAAGCTTTCCTTATTGAGCAGATCTTGTCTGGAATGAAGCCGTTGGAATTAATTAGCGTTCAATGCACAGTACCGTTGCTTCTTCAATGCACGTTCTGGCTTGGCTCATTCTGATTCTACTTCGCTGCTGATGAACTATTGTGTTTCTGTATCAGAGTGTTTGAGCGCAGTTCTGTTCATCAAGCTTCAGCATGTACGTGAGTTGATCATCTGATCTTGACGTTATGATGTAGCAACTTCTGATGCTGAATAAACGTGATCTTGCTTATGTCAATCAGAGTATCTGCAAGTCAGAACATAATAATTTTAGGCAGTAGATAGTTCAAACATGAAACATTTTAAATACTATATCTTTTCACTTTGTTATCATCAAAACTTAAATATAGGGTAGTAGATTCAAACATTGTTCTAACAGAAAGTGCTATTCCAGTTCTTTGACCCTCTTCACCACTGTTTCACTTTCCCTGATTACCAGTTGGTGCCCACTTTGGAGGAGTTTTCTCAACTCCTGAGAATTCCTATCCTTAATCAACTACCCTTCAACGGTACAGAAAAGGAACCAAAGCCGGAAGATGTTGCTCGAGCATTACATCTACAACCATCCGACATCAAGGGGCATTGGGAAACCAGAAGCGGCGTCAAAGGATTCTTAGCCAAATTCTTGTTTGAGAAGGCACAAGAGTGTTGGAATTCATTGGACCTTCAAGCCTTTGAGGAAATTGTGGCACTCCTTATCTATGGGTTGGTCTTATTCCCAAATGCTGACCAATTGATAGATGTCAACGCCGTCAAAATCTTCTTGTCCAGAAATCCAATACCAACATTGCTTGGGGACATTCTTCACTCATTTTTCACACGAACAATGAGAAAGAGGGGTGTTCTCATGTGTTGTACTCCTCTCCTTGCAAGGTGGTTTATTTCGCACCTTCCACAATCTGTCTTGAAGAATGACCAAGGCTCAAGGTGGTCCCAACGGTTGATGACTCTTACTCACTCTGATGTACATTGGTGTTCTCGGTCCAGAGAAAATGTCATCATCGTCGATCGTTGTGGGGAGTTTCCTAATGTTCCTTTACTTGGAATTAGAGGAGGTATCACCTACAACTCTTGCCTAGCTTTGAGGCAATTTGGATATGCACGGAGGGATGGCCCTCATGACATGTTGATTCCTGACCTAGTTTTTGACTTTGACAACGATGCGCAAGGACTTCGCCAAAGATTCATCAGAGCTTGGGGGAGGCCCAACAAGGTTGATAGCAAGACTCTGGGACACAAGAACTCCATCCCTCTTGAGCCTTATCTCAAGTGGGTACGAGCCCGAGCCCAAAGTCTAATGATGCCTTATCCTCATGTACTCCCTGTGATTAAAGAGCCCGTCATGGAAGGAGAGGTTCCCTACACCATCCTACATCCTGACATGCCTACATCGTGGGAGGAAATGCAGAAAAGTTGGATTCAGCTCAAGGAGGAATGGAACACTTTTGAAGCTAGCTTCTATGCCAGTGAGAAGAAGGTTCTAGAGCTTACCCGCCGACTCCATGAGCAAGAGGCCCTCAACACCTACATCGCACCAAAAAGGATGCGCAATGTCTTTTTACCTTGAGAAGTTATTTTTGTAATATTTGGCCCATGGGGCATTTATGTACTAACAAATTTCTTCTTATTAATATGATGTGCGTTCCTTTTTGTCTACAACAATTTTGAATGTTCTAAATCCTTGAATGCATTGCATACATAAGCATATCATTCATCATGTGCATAAGCAGGTCTCACGCCAGGTTTCCTTATCTGTCTGCTGTTTATTTCAGTAGGATGGATCTCGAGCAAACAGTCAAAGACCTACAAGCTCAAAATGCACAGTTTCAGCAACTCCTGACAACCTTGGCTAAAGGTCAGGAGGACCTCAAGACCTTGCTGGGGAATAAAGACCCAGTGAAAAAGAAGAAAAAGAGACTCGAGGTGGCTACTTTAGGGAGAAGATTTGACGGAGAAGCTCGGAGAGTGCTTGAATTTCCTCCTATTTCTGATGAAGGAACCAGAAAAGGAGGTGGGGCTGCGGTACCTTTCGAGTCCGATATGGAAGAAGAAGAGGTCGAAGAGGATGAAGATTATTCTGATCAACAATACCCTCCAGCTGATGATAAGTACAAGGGTTTAGAAGACAGGTTGGCTGCCATGGAGCTACAAAGAGTACCGGGTTTGGACTTTGAAGACTTGGGTTTGGTTGCCGGGATTGTGATTCCCCCAAAGTTCAAGGTGCCAGTGTTCGTGAGGTATGATGGGCTGTCGTGTCCAAAAATGCATCTCAGGTCCTACGTGAGAAAGATCCAACCCTATACGGCAGATAAAAACCTTTGGATCCATTTCTTTCAAGACAGGCTTTCTGGGGCTCAATTGGAGTGGTTTTATCAGCTAGAGTGAACCAGCGTCAAAAATTGGGAAGATTTGGCCACCGCTTTTTACAAACAATACCAGTACAATTCTGACCTTGCTCCTACTCGTACCCAACTTCAGGGTATGTCATTAGGAACAGGCGAAAGATTAAAAGAATATGCACAAAAATGGAGGGATTTGGCTGGCAGGGTGCAGCCTCCTTTAACCAATTGTGAGCTTGTTGATATGTTTCTAGGGACCCTATCTGGGCCATTTTTCAATCATCTGATTGGTAACTCTTCCGCGGGGTTTACCGATTTGATCTTAACGGGCGAAAGAATAGAAGCTGGCATCAAGTCAGGAAAAATTCAGAAGGGTGTTGCTGCAGGTGTTGAGAAGAAGCCTTTTAAGAAGGAAACGACTGTGGTATATTCTCAGAGAAAAGCAGGGAAGACGGAGCGTCGGCCAACTGTGGGGGCCGTAATGATTCAAAATCCTTCAAGTGAGCAGCCTCGCTATAACCAGTCCAGACCAAATCAACAACGGGTGGGACGGCCACAACGGCAGTTCACCCGCATTAATATGACTCCAGCGCAAGTGCTTCCCCATCTGTTAAAGTTGAATCTCGCCACCATCAAAGAGGCACCAAAGAATGTGAATACATCCTCTCCGCATTATCATCCTCATGCTAAATGCGCCTACCATTCTGACAGTGTCGGGAACGACACCAATGATTGTTGGGCACTCAAGCATAAGATCCAAGACCTGATAGAGGCGAAGGAGGTGGAGTTTGACGCTCCGGAGAAGCCTAATGTGATATCTGCACCCATGCCGAAGCACGGCCGAAATGTCAATGCCATTGAAGAAGATTTGTATGTTGCTGACGTCAATGATCTGGTAACTCCATTGTTAACCATCAAGTTGAATCTGTTAAAGGCCGGGATCTTCCCGGGATGTAAAGAAGACTGCTATTATTGTTACTCTCTGCCGTTTGATTGTCCGTTACTGAAGAAAGGCATCCAAGGCCTTATGGATAGTCGACAAATTTTGTTTGAAAGAGTTTCTGCTGTTCCAACCCATACTGAAGATGTCTCAATCATAACCATTCACGCCAATCTTTCCAAGGCCGTTAAAAAGCCTGTTAAGATTACACCAGCTACGAAATCTGTTCCTTTGAAGATAACAATGCCAGGGCCTGTCCCCTATGTTTCTGAGAAGTCCATACCATG
The DNA here is from genome assembly GCA_948472305.1 of Vicia faba. Lineage (NCBI taxonomy): Eukaryota > Viridiplantae > Streptophyta > Magnoliopsida > Fabales > Fabaceae > Vicia > Vicia faba. Next base: position 676,611,160 of record OX451738.1, on the reverse strand, counting down.
GAACTATGGCAGTGACGTTTACTACCTTGGTATCAAACAAATCGAAATAACTGAAGAAAGTTCGGATGATGAAGAAGCCAGCATTGGTAACATTGCAGGCACGAGCAAAATCACCCGGAGCGGGAGAATATTTTCTCCAGAGATTGCCCCTCCGAGAGCAATCTTTGGACCCTCATCAGCTGACAAGGTCATCCCGGCACCAATAAAACTCTCTGAAAGAACCCCGCTGATCGAGGATGTTGTTGTTCCTAGTACTGTCCCTCCTACTGCTGCTGACAAAGGTAAGGGAATCCAAGATGAGCTCGTCAGGACGAGGGCTCAACCCTTGGTCATCCCGGAGACCTCCAAGAAGGAAATGGATGAGATTTTGAGGATAATCAAAAGGAGTGATTATGATGTGGTAGAACAACTGAGGCAAACCCCCTCAAAGATCTCCATGCTGGCACTGCTACTTTGCTCGGAAGCACACGCTAAAGCTCTGATAAAATTCCTGAAGGCAGCCCATGTGCCCCAGGAAACCTCTGCAGATCAATTTCAAAATTGCATGGCTAGCCTGACTGCGGACAATGGATTAGGTTTCTCTGATGCCGACCTAACTCCTAAAGGTAGAAACCACAATGATGCTTTGCACATTTCAGTCGAGTGCCGAGGAACTACTCTCGCACATGTCTTGGTCGACACTGGTTCGTCGCTGAATGTACTGCCTAAGAAGGCCTTGGACCGACTAGATTGTGAAGGGTTGGAGTTGAAGCCGAGTGATATTGTTGTCAGAGCTTTCGATGGTTCGAAGAGAATGGTCCATGGGGAAGTTGAAATTCCCATCAAGATAGGCACTGAGGTGTTCAAATCTACTTTCTATGTGATGGACATCCGTCCGTCATACTCTTGCTTGTTGGGTAGGCCTTGGATACACCATGCTGGGGCAGTCACCTCCTCCTTGCATCAGATGTTGAAGTATCCTGTCAAGGGAAAGATCATTACTGTTCATGTTGAAGAGGAGTACATGATTAGCCACTTGAACTCTTTCCGGTATGTGGAGGTAGAAGGGGAATTCATTGAGACGCCTTTCCAGCATTTCGAAGAAGTCCTTCCTGAAATAACAGTAGCAAAGTTGGCAGCTGAGACACCGAGGCAAATGGCCAGGATGGCATCTCTGGAAGACGCAAGGGCCGCAATAAAGGAAGGGAAGAATTCAGCATGGGGGGAGTTACCTCATATTCCGCATAAGACAGACAAATTTGGATTAGGGTTCACTACCGCAGGCCAGAAAGCTATGCGCCGTTCGAAGATTGAAAGAGCGCCAGTCAAAATTTCTCCCTACGGAATCAACGCTTTGGAGGATAAAGACAAAGAGAGCAACATCGAAGAGTGGATTTACCCAACTGTCAATGGAGGATTGTGCAACTGGGAGGCAAAAGACTTTGTCCCCATCACTTTTATTCATCAGTAATTTATCTGTCAAACATTTCCTATTTGGTCTGTAATATTTATCTTCAAACAATCCGTACACTATCTTTTTACCTCATGCCTTGCCCGGGGCATGTAGGTCCGTTTGTAAGGGTTTTGATTACTTTCATATCCATATGCCATGTTTAATGATTCATTGGACGTTTTTCATTTGATAAACTGCTGTGTTCATTTTCTTTCCTTTTGCATTTTTGTTTAAGGATGGCTATCCCTTACACACACCCACACTCACAAATGCAGGTACCCATCCACTCCGGATTCCATGGGTGACAATTCTGCTATATCCTTCAATGACTCTGAAGATCTGGTCAATCAAGCCGAGTATGAAGATGACGAAGGTTGTGAAGTACCAGGGGAACTAGCCAGACTTCTACAGCAAGAGGAAAGGGCCATCTTACCGCACGAAGAGTCATTGGAAACTATCAATTTGGGAACCGAGGAAGACCGGAAGGAGGTACAAGTGGGTGCCAATCTGGAACCAAGTGTCAAGAAACGCCTGATACAGTTGTTGAATGAGTATGTTGAAATCTTCGCTTGGTCTTATGAAGACATGCCGGGTTTAGACACAGACATCGTGGTTCACCGTCTCCCCACAAGAGAGGATTGTCCACCGATCAAGCAAAAAGTCCGCCGAGTGAGGCCTGACATGTCTGAAAAGATCAAAGCAGAAGTGATGAAACAATTCGACGCTGGCTTTCTGGATGTTACGTCCTACCCTCAATGGGTCGCTAACATTGTGCCAGTACCTAAGAAAGATGGCAAAGTCAGGATGTGTGTGGACTACCGGGATTTGAATAGGGCCAACCCCAAAGATGATTTTCCACTCCCACACATTGACATTTTGATCGACAATACAGCTCAGCATAAAGTGTTTTCCTTCATGGATGGATTCTTGGGCTACAATCAAATCAAAATGGCCCCCGAGGATATGGAGAAAACAACTTTTGTCACACAATGGGGCACTTTCTGTTACAAGGTGATGCCGTTCGGGCTGAAGAACGCAGTGGCAACTTATTAACACGCCATGGTAGCTTTGTTTCATGATATGATACATCATGAGATTGAAGTTTACGTAGACGATATGATAGCTCGATCACAAACATAGGAGGAGCACCTTGAACATCTAGAAAAGCTGTTTGCCAGATTGAAAGAATACAAACTCGGCTGAATCCAAGTAAGTGCACTTTTGGAGTTAGGTCTGGTAAACTTCTGGGATTCATTGTAAGCAACAAAGGCATTGAAGTCGATCCAGCAAAAGTGAAAGCAATACAAGAGATGCCTGCTCCACGTACTGAAAAGGAGGTTAGAGGGTTCTTGGGGCGCTTGAATTATATTGCCAGATTCATCTCCCATTTGACTTCTACCTGTGAGCCAATTTTCAAACTCTTGAAGAAAGATCAGGTAGTCGAATGGAACGATGATTGCCAAGCTGCTTTTGATAAGATCAAGGAGTATTTGCTAGAACCTCATATTCTGATGCCACCCGTCGAAGGAAGACCATTGATCATGTATTTGACCGTCTTGGATAACTCAATGGGGTGTGTTTTGGGCCAGCATGACGAGTCTGGTCGAAAAGAGCATGCTATTTATTACCTTAGCAAAAAGTTTACCGACTGTGAGACTCGCTACTCACTGCTCGAGAAAACTTGCTGCACTTTGGTATGGGCTGCTCGCCGACTAAGACAGTATATGTTGACTCATACTACCTTGTTGATTTCCAAAATGGATCCTATCAAGTATATCTTCGAAAAGCCCGCTTTATCTGGAAGGATAGCTAGATGGCAAATGATCCTGACTGAGTATGACATCCAGTACACCACTCAAAAAGCTATAAAAGGGAGTGTACTAGCTGACCATCTGGCTCATCAGGCTATCGAAGATTATCAACCCATGAGATTTAACTTCCCAGACGAGGACATCATGAATTTGGACAACATTGAAGGTAACAGACCGTATGACGGACCCGAAAAGGGATCCCGATGGACCCTGTACTTCGATGGTGCTTCAAATGCACTTGGAAACGGTATCGTCGCGGTACTCATTTCTCCGGAAGGCTGTCACACACCTTTCACGGCCCGACTTTGCTTCAGCTGCACAAACAACATGGCTGAGTACGAAGCTTGCATCTTTGGTCTCAAGGCTGCTATAGACTTGGGAATCAAATCTTTGGTCGTATTTGGGGACTCGGCTTTGGTTATTAGTCAAATTAAAGGAGAGTGGGATACCAAGCACCCTAATCTTATCCCGTACAAAGAACATGTCTTGACATTGTTGCCTCATTTCGAGCAAATTACCTTCGAGCATTTCCCGCGAGAAGAGAATCAGCTAGCAGATGCCCTAGCTACAATGTCTTCCCTGTTTAAACTCAATTGGGATAACGAGGCTCCCCAAATCACCATCGAGCGAATGGATGAACCTGCGCATTGTCATGAGATTAATACCGAAGAAGTAATGGAACAACCCTGGTTCCATGAAATCAAAAGGTATCTCGAGACTAGAGATTATCCCGAAGGAGCTTCCGTAAATGACAAGAAGTTCTTAAGGAAATTCGTTGCTAAATTCTTCCTGAGCAACGACATCCTTTACAAACGAAGCCATGATTGTGTATTACTCCAATGCGTAGACAAAGCTGAAGCAAAGTTGATCATGACTGAGATACACATCGACACATTTGGCACTCACTTGAGCGGGCATACAATGGCTAAGAAGATCCTAAGGGCAGGCTATTACTGGTCTACCATGGAAACTGACTGCCATCAACATTCCCGTACTTGCCACAAATGTCAAGTCTACGCTGACAAGGTTCATATCCCTCCGGTCCCTCTCAACGTTCTGACTACTCCTTGGCCATTTGCAATGTGGGGCATTGACATGATTGGAGAGATCAAGCCCACGACTTCCAACGGACATCGCTTCATCCTAGTTGCCATTGACTATTTCACCAAATGGGTCGAAGCAGCTTCCTTCGCCTCTGTTACTAAAAATGTGGTTGCCCGCTTCATCAAGCAAAATCTCATATGTCGGTATGGTGTTCCAGACAGGATCATCACAGACAACGGTACGAATCTGAACAACACGATGATCACCGCCTTGTGCGAACAGTTCAAGATTTATCATCACAATTCATCTCCCTATCGGCCAAAGATGAACGGTGCTGTTGAAGCTGCGAACAAAAACATTAAGAAGATCATTTAGAAAATGACAGTCACTTACAAAGACTGGCATGAGATGTTACCGTTTTCTCTACATGGATACCGTACGACGGCACGTACTTCAACCGGGGCAACCCCATTTTCTTTGGTATATGGCATGGAAGCTGTCCTGCCTATGGAAGTTCAGATTCCTTCTCTAAGGATTATGAAGGACGCAAGTTTGAATGAAGATGATTGGATGCAGACCCGACTTGATCAACTCAATTTGATCGACGAGAAGCGACTCGCTGCTATATGCCATGGTCAGACGTATCAAAAACGGATGATCAAAGCCTTCAATAAGAAAGTCAGACGTCAAGTGTATCAAGTTGGAGATCTCGTAATCAAGCGGATTATCTTACCGCAAAGTGATCCCAGGGGCAAATGGACTCCTACATATGAAGGACCATTTGTGATCAAGAGCATATTTTCTGGTGGTGCGATGATTCTAACCACCATGGACGGCGATGATTTGCCGCACCCTGCGAACGCGGACATAGTCAAAAGATACTACGCATAAAATAACCCGACAAGTCGAAAACCCGAAAGGGCGGCTTGGGAAAAAATGGGCATCCCGGTGAACCGAAAACCCGAAAGGGCGGTTCAGGCAAAAATTAGGGATAAAAACAAAAAAAATCTGTACACCCGACAAGTTGAAAACCCGAAAGGGCGGCTTGGGCAAAAAAGGGGTTTCCCGGTGGATCGAAAACCCGAAAGGGCGATTCAGGCAAAAGTTAGGGAATTAAAGCGTATGACTATGTCTCGTCGGATCACTTCAAAGACAATCTCTTCATCTACCAGTTCCAGGTTTCTGATCAATCCAGTCATCGGCAAACGAAGCATTGAATGGACAAATATTCAGAGTTGTGAAGGCTATAGCGGAATGGAATCCCATGGAATTATTTCACATAGCCATCTTTATTTTGTATAAGTCTTTCAATATTTACGACAAAATCCTCTTACTAGGATGATTGTCTCCTTTGTACAAATATACTCATAGAAAGTCAATATAAATACTTTTCCCAGAAATTTGTGTCATTTCCTTTTTCTTTTCTCTTGCACTATTTGTTTATTTTTGAGAAACGTCCAATGTTTTGTTAAATAGGCATATGCATTTGAACATAATCATTTCCTTATCAAGAAAGAGGGTTACTGATAGGTTGAAGGTACAGTTGGATATCTTGATACCCTTTCAAAGGAAACCCCAGGAGATTTGGAATTCATATCCCCAGCAAGGCTTGAAGCTTATCCCCAGTAGATTCTGGAAGCTTATCCCCTGCAGAGTACGGACGTCTCTCCCGAGTCTTATTCAAAGTTATTCCTCCCAAGGACTTATAACTGAGTTGTCCTCAGCTTAATGCCACGGAAGATCGCACTCGCCAAATTTATTCCTATCCCCAGCGGAGTTCATCAAAGTTCCCCAACATAACTTATCAATACAATCCCCCAGAGGAGCTTATCCTTGTTATCCCCAGCCAGAGGATCCTCCAGAACTCATTTCCCCTCAGAGTTTAAGTTTCAGTATCCCCAGCCGAGCTAAAACTTCAAATTGTCAATCCCCAGCGGAGCCAGACTAGTGAACCTTCTCCCCACAGAATTTTGGAGGGCAAATCTTGAGTTCCCCAGTAAAGTCGCCAGAAATACTTCCCGCCAAACTGAAGATTCTCAGTCCTACCTCCCCAACATGAGTCTATTAGATCGAAACTCCCCAGTAGAAGTCATCAGGAACTCTCTTCCCCAGCAACAGCCAAGGCATTATTCTTCCCGGCAGCATTCAAGATACTTTTATCTTCAGCCATCTCGGATTCATCTATCCTTTGCAAGATAGCTCTCCAGCTTACATGCACATCCATTTACATTCATATCATATAACATACATTGCATCATACATCATGACGTTGCATATAACTAACCCTTTACCTTTTCAGGTAAGATCAGTCGACAGACAAAAATCATTATCTCCCGAAATTCTTTCCAGGAATAGTTCAGATGTGACCCAGACATGACAATATTCTGATTCTTATTCCAGATTCATTCAGATGCAGTTTCACACGAACTCATCATCAGGAAACCCTACACCGGTTCCTCCTCAAAGCTTCAAGATTTCTAAAAACAGTTTACGGGTTCTCCAAGTAACGGATGTTAACCTATCGCTTGTTCAGTTTCTTTTCAAGACTTCTGAAAACAGTTTATGGATTCTTCCCAACAATGGATGTTAATCTACCAACTTGTTCAGATGCAACCTTTGAAAACAGTTTACGGACGCTTCCGAACAACGGATGCTGCTCTATTGCTTATTCAACTTCAAGATTTCTGAAAACAGTTTACGGGTTCTCCAAGTAACAGATGTTAACCTATCGCTTGTTCAGTTTCTTTTCAAGACTTCTGAAAACAGTTTATGGATTCTTCCCAACAACGGATGTTAATCTACCAACTTGTTCAGATGCAACCTTTGAAAACAGTTTACGGACGCTTCCCAACAACGAATGCTGCTCTATTGCTTATTCAACTTCAAGATTTTTGAAAACAGTTTACGGTTCTCCAAGTAACGGATGTTAACCTATCGCTTGTTCAGTTTCTTTTCAAGACTTCTGAAAACAGTTTATGGATTCTTCCCAACAACGGATGTTAATCTATTGCTTGTTCAGATGCAACCTTTGAAAACAGTTTACGGACGCTTCCCAACAACGGATGCTGCTCTATTGCTTATTCAACTTCAAGATTTCTGAAAACAGTTTACGGGTTCTCCAAGTAACGGATGTTAACCTATCGCTTGTTCAGTTTCTTTTCAAGACTTCTGAAAACAGTTTATGGATTCTTCCCAAACAACGGATGTTAATCTACCAACTTGTTCAGATGCAACCTTTGAAAACAGTTTACGGACGCTTCCCAACAACGGATGTTGCTCTATTGCTTATTCAACCTCAAGACTTCTGAAAACAGTTTATGGATTCTTCCCAACAACGGATGTCAATCTATTGCTTATTCAAGCCCCAGTTCAGAGATGGTTCAAAACAGGGACACCTTTCTGATTTTCATTCTAGATGGCATCTTTAAGCCCATCCCCGACAAGATTCTGCCACCCTTCCAGATGGCATCTTTAAGCCCATCTCCAAATGGCATCTTTAAGCCCATTTCCGCATCCATTGCTTTGACGAGTGCAAATTTAAGGGCACTCTAGTGTCCAATCTCCTTTTACCTTCGAGTCGCGAAAGGCAAGATTGCCAATCTAACTCTTCAGGTTCAAGAAGATTGAACAGGGGCAACTGTTGTACCCCAAAATTTGCCCTCTCTTTCTTCAGGAAACCATCTTGGATTTTAAAGGTCCCTCTGAAACAAATCCAAGTCCTGAGTTATCTTTTTGCCCAAGCAAGCCACTTACAAGAGCAAGATGATCTCACGAACTCCAAAAACAACGCTTTTATCTTGAGAAAAATCAAATTCTAAGTACTTAGAACGTTTCTCTAAAAAATGAGTGTTTAAGAAAAAATCAACGCTTCAGAACTTCTGGACCAATTCCAGATAAAAATGGTCAGAAGTTGCAAGCTTGGCTCAGCGTGGTCAGAAGTTGGCTTTTCAGCAGCTACATCAGTTCAATCAGAAGTTGTAAGCGTGGTTCAGTATGTAAGCCTCAGACAGAACATGCCCCTTTCAGCAGTTACACAAGCTCAGTCAGAATTTGCTAAAGGAATACAAGAGAAGCAGGGAAGTCTGAAGGCTCTTTCAGAACATGCTGAAATCAGAAGATGAAAGATCAGAAGAGTGGGTGTTACACTGATACAGAACCTCTAAGCCCAGGAGACCCAGAGGTAAATCCAAGGAACGTATCAAAAAATCAGGAGAATCTCCAGAGCTTACTAAGACAACAGGAAGCCAAGGCCAGAGCATGGTTTACACTGTTCTTTTTAAAACAGAACTGCTGATTCAATGTTGGTTTCCATTACCAGAATATTAATGTTGATAGGTCTTATCACCATTTAATGCCCATTAATGCTTCCGACCACTCCTGAACATTCACGTGTGGCTTGGAAAACGCTTTTGTGCAGATTCTGGCATGGGTCTACGCGCCACCGCCCACTTCAGAGGTCACTTCTCCTCAATCTACGCCTGCTGCTGCAGCCTAGGCTGAAGGCTATATGTTATCACAACTTACCAGGAATTTCTGTCAAAGAGTAATTCAAACTCTGTTGGCGCCTTAATGTTCAAAACACCCACAAGAACTTTGCCTATAAATAGAGAGTCATTGTCCACTGCAAAAGAGGTTCAGAAAAGAAACAGAAAAATTGCTAAGAGAGAAACAACAACCCTTAGCAACATAGCATTCTGAAACTCTGCCAAAATCTCCAGTTTGTTTCATAACTTTGAAGTTCTTACCTTCAAACTTCATCAAAATACCCAGTTTTCTTTGTGAACCAAAAACACCCTTTCCAAACTTCTGACCCTATGTACGTATACACCTTTACCTACCCTTTTCAAAGAAAATCTGTCTAGAACACCACCAGAGCCAAAAGCTAGCTTTCACCCACAAACTTTTCCAACATCCAGGTAAGCACCTGCTGACCTTCATCACACTGCTAAGCATCATCAACTGTGCATACTCAAATAAACATAATGTAAATATCATGTTGTTGCTGTTTATGTTCTGAGGATTTTCATACCTCAGAACGTTCTGAGCCAGTATAGGACTTGCCTGTGACCTTGTTGGTTCTGACCTCTGAAAGATTTTTACATTTGCTGGATCTGTTCCAAATATGTTTCCTGTTTTGTGGAATAACAACAGAATTGCAGATGTTCTGATTAGTACAGGGAAAAGCCAAGTGCTGACTTTGACGTTAGCACATCTGAAGCCTGTTTTGCTGTCAATGATATCAGAACCTCTGAGAGTTATTGCCTTTTCAGCAGAATCAGAACTTCTGGTTTCTCCACTAACAAACTTCTGTCTTGCAGCGCAGGGGAATCAAAACTTCTGATTTCCCCACTAATAGGGTTCTGTTTTGCAGGTGCCAGAGTCAGAAGTTCTGACTCATACAGTTTAACCAAGAGGTTGATCATCTGGCAGCGGATCTGAGTCAGAACTTCTGATGACCTCTCAGCAGCGCGCGGGCTCCCTCTCTCTCTCTCTCTATATATCTTGTTTTTTGCTATTTTCTTTTTTATCTATTTTTCTCGTTGAACCCCCCATGTACAAATGTGTATCCCCCTCCCCTAATTGTTGTAATAGCGTAGGATTTTATATTTCCGCTTCTTATTGCTAGTAATTAGGACATGTATGGCAAGATAAAATCAATGAAATAGAAAAACCTAATTCAAAGAAAAAACTCTTGTATGCAATAAAACACACTTGCACACTAACACCCCTAGGGTTACATCCACTTGTTGCCTATCAAAATTAGGCCATATTGCATGTTAGGTCTCTTTGGGCAAAGCACACAATTCAAATGATCATAGTCCCTCGATGACGCTTTTGAAAGTTTCCTAAAAAATGATCAAGTCCCTTAAAGGAAAATTGCCCAAAGATACTTGGCACCATTGCAATTATGGTCTAAACGATGACCCGCGCCCGTCCCTTTCACATCCTAACACAAGATTGTCCACCAAATTCAATGGTGGAACAAAATTGTTAAAAGAGTTAAAACATAACAAAAATCTTTGAGAACTTTAGGGTAGATCGCTCTTAAGTACTTGTCAACTTGCAAAACAAAAACACTTGCCTATTTTTCAAACCACACTTCACAAACACTTTCAAAACAAACTTTCAAAAAAACCTTGAAACATCTTTTCAAAAAGACAAACACCTTTTGTAAAACATTCGAGTAAAGAATTGTTACAAGGGTAGCCTAGACAAGGCATCTTTTTCAAAACATTTTCAAAGCCACGCACAAAGCACCATTTCAAACAATTGAAAACCAAGGCAAGTTGATCTAAGAAAGTACCTAAGAGCCCATGGATAACCATGGATAGAAAGGGTGCTAATACCTTCCCTTTCTATAATCTACTCCCCGAACCCAAGAAAAATCTCAAAGGTTTTTGCTGTGCTTTTTAAACCTTTCCTTAGGATAAAATAAAAAGTCGGTGGCGACTCTTGCTCAACCGAAACATTTGCGAAAACAAACGCAAAACCATAGTCAGTTCTCCCACCGTATCACAGTAACCCTATTTTATTTTTGTTCCTGTCTTTACTATTTTTTACTATTTTTTGTTTATTTTACCCATTTATTTTAATTTTTAAAAATAGTTTCTGATTTAAAAAAACTCCAAAAAAAATTGTAAAATTACTTGGCCTTTTTTCTGATTTTTCTATGGTCTTATTTTTCATTTCTTGATTGATTTGAATATAATTGATATTTTCCCCATTTTTTTATATATTTTTTAAAACTTTTTTAAACCTTTTAATGTATATATTAAATATGATATTATTTTGTGATTTTTTTCTTGCTGTCTTGGGTTGATTTTTTTGATCAAGGCTTTATTAACATCATTGGATCTATGGTGTTGAGTTTAACTCCATAAAAATTGATGAATGATTTTAATAATAGTTTGATTAAATATTAATTCAAAAGTGGTTTATTCATCTTTTTCCCTAATCCTCTTCATCTCATCCCCTTCTTATTGCACTAAGTGTTGTTGGAGCATGATCTCTATATCATGTCTCAAAACAAATGGTGCATAGATTGCTATTGACCGACCTCAAAATAGGTGCGACTTCTATATAAGTCCACTTACGATTGCTTAACATAACGTTAAATTTTGTCCCGATTTGAATAAATGATCATTCGTGGCCCAAACTTATGATTGCAAGCCCAAGTATGTTAATTTGATCTCTTTGATCCAATAACCTTGAGATTCATTATGTGGAGGCTTTGGTTCTACCAATCCTCTAATGGATCTATAACACTTTTTGGTCAACACGGATCACTTAAACATCATTGATCATTAAATGGTACTTATGAGAATTCCGAATGAATGATATACTTGACAAAAAGCAAATGCAACTTATTGTGTGGAGGCTTTGGTTCTACCAATCCTCTAATGAGTTCCAAATGCAAGTTTCAAGATGGTCATCCAACTAACCACTAATTAATAACTTGTTTTATTTTATGATTTTATTCTTTTATGCTTTATGCACTATTTATCTTTTAGCATTTTCATTTCATGCCATTTTCATCTTTGTTCATTTGAGAATTTATTTTCTTGTCCTTTTTATTTTGCTCACTTGAGATTTTCTTTTTCTTTTCTTAAGATACTTAATAATCAACTTAAACCCTAAAAAACTCTTAATGGTACTTGGACTATTTGGTTACTATCCTTGGCATTATGGAGCAGTGGACTTTTTCTTGGACTTAGGATTAGAAACCTTGGCCTACTTTGGAGACCTTGTGATCTTATCTAATTATTTTGTATGAAGCTCTTGAGGTTTACCTCAAGACATTGGTTTGCTTGTTTGTTTTTTGTGTGTAGGTTTTTATGATTACATCCTTTGTTTGTAATCTAGAATTCACCTATATGCAACCGTTACTCTGCCCAATTTTTGTGAAGACTTAATACACTTGAAGAGATCTAGTATCTTTGCTTGCTTGGTTTCAATCCAAAGAATGGGAGTTCTATCTTGGCTCATAATGTCAAATTTGTTGTTTTTTGTTGGTTAGATGGTCCTTATCCTTAGCTTTTACCTTATGTTTTAGGATAGTCTCTTCATCTCCTCCCATCTTCTTTAATTTCAAAAATCTTCTCCCTCCTTTTGAAAACTCTTCTTGTTTTGAAACTTAAATCACTTTCATAATAAACTTGGACTTATGTCCATGCATTTTCAAAATATTTTCATAAATAAATTTCAATCAATTTAAATAATACCTTGACATTTTTTGTGAGAAGACTAAAAGTCAATTAATCTCATTTCAAACCATTTTGCCATTTTGGCTTTTTATCCTTTAAACTTTTCTTAAAAAGATTAGACTCTTGTTAATCCTTGTTGTGATGCAAACAACTATACTTCTATAATATGTAGTGAAGAGAGATATTTTCCACTTGGGTAGTAAATTCTCCTTTCTCATGATTGTGGGTAGTAAGTATGTTTTTCCACACAGACAATGATGATGATGTATTATCTCATAAAATTAACCAACACACTTGTTTCAAATTTTAAAAGAGGAACTACGTGTACCCTAATCCCCTATTGCACAAAAGGTGGTACATATGCACTAAAGGTTCGCAACCGCGGCGGGTGCAAAAATTATAAAAAATATATTTCTTTTCTCACCTCCACCATCCATTTTGTATACAACACATTTCATAGCCAAAATATACAGATTTTACAAAGAGGTTCCTGCGGAGTACCGTAGATGTTTAGGGTACTAATACCTTCCCTTTACATAACCAACCCCCTTACCTTGAATCTTTCCCCCTCTTTTGGGTTATTCGCTCTTTTACCATTCCTTTGGAAATAATAAAGCGCAGTGGTGATTTTTATTTTGATTTGTATAAAGTCTAGTCAATCCAATGACTTAGTCTTGAACATTTCTACGGCTATAGAAAAATGGCGACTTCACTGGGGAAAGATTGACCTCTTGCTGGTCAATCCCTAAGTGGGTTGAGCCTATCTTTGTTTATTATCTGTATATGTGTTATATTGTTTATGTGTTATATTTTGTATATATGTTTGTTTGGATTTTCCTGGTTTTCAGGGTGCTTGGTGATTACTCATACGTCCTATACCCGGACTTGGGCAAACTTTAAGATAGGACGGGCGGTATAGTCGTGTTAACTTTGAGGGAGTAATCCCAAAAAAGGAGGCATGAGATCCCCCACTCAGTGGAGGCCCCTTTGACTGTAGTGTCGTTCACCGAGTAATCGGGAAGACATACTGCATTCGACCTGGGAGCCTGCTGAAACTGAGGACCATAGAATACCAAACCCATCTTGGCCTTTTAGGTGTAGTGCGGAAGCTATGACGGAGTAATCCGGAAATAGTTGTCACGCGATACTACGCTCGTATGTGTCTTTCTTGAGAATATTACTAATTACTGAGTTAATCAGGAAGTTGGTAATATCCGAAGGAAGGATGTAGACTCTGGGAATTTCTAGAACCTTGTTCGGCAGGTGATAACTTTTTAGACCAACACCTTATGGGTAGTACCTTCGACCTCATGCTCGTGACGTTGAACCTAGGAACCCTATATGTGTGATCTTGTGTCTGATTGTTGCATCATGCATCCATGCACCCATAAGCATCTTTTGAAGAAAACAATATTTCAAGGGATTTAAAGGTTGACTATTTATGAATATCTCAGGTACTTTTAACCATGGATTCTGGAAAGATAAAGACCAGGAAATACAGTTTCAAGGATCCCAAGATAGATGAGTTGATCAGTCTAATTCCAGAGATCGAGTGTTCTGCAGACTGTTGGAAGAAGTATGGATCCATTATTCCTCTCATGAAGCTGAAGATGAAGGAGGGTATTCTCTCGACCTTGGTCCAGTTATATGATCCGGTGTATCACTGCTTTACTTTTCCTGAAGACCAGTTGATGCCTACACTGGAGGAGTATTCCTATCTATTGGATTTACCCATTACTGATCGTGTTCCTTTTACTGGTTTGGAGGGTGAGCCAAAACCACATGAGATAGCTTCTTTTATTCATCTGGGAAAGTCTGAGGTGGAAGCCCATCTGACTACCAAAGGAGGGATTAGAGGGTTAGCAACTCAGTTCTTATTGGAGAAAGCTCGTTACTTTTCCATAATGAAAAGTAAGGTTGCTTTTGAGGCTATCTTTGCTTTACTTGCTTATGGATTATTCTTATTTCCTAATGTGGACAAGTTTTTCGACATTAACGCTATCAGGATTTTCATGATTGGAAACCCAGTTCCTACACTGTTGGGTGATGCTTATTACTCTGTTCATCTTCGGAGTTCCTATCATGAGGGAATGATTATCTGTTGCACGTCTTTGTTGTACCGGTGGTTCATCTCTCATATGCCTCAGTCTGATGCTTTTTGGGATGTCAAGAACAAACCCTGTTGGGCTCCTAAGATCATGGCACTTACTCACTCGGATATTGATTGGTATCATCGAGCTTATCAGGATGTAGAGATTATTGACAGTTGTGGTAGCTTCCCCAATGTACCTCTTCTTGGTACAAAAGGAGGAATTAACTATAACCATGTTCTTGCACGACGATAGCTTGGTTATCCGATGAGGGACAAACCAAACAGTATTCATTTGAGTAGTTTCTTTCTGAAGGAATGAGAAGACCACAAGGAAGCTAGGGAGCAGATTGCGAAGGCCTGGCGTCACATTCATAAGAGGAGTAGGAAGGATTTGGGACCTAGGGGTGCTGTTTCTTTGGATCCATATCTTCAGTGGGTCCGATCGAGATCCATTCAGTTGAAGATGCCGTATACTCGGGAGACACCCATACCTGACCTATTTGTGAAGACCACTCCTCCCTTATTTAATGATCTAGAAGAGTTACAGCTTGCTTTGGTTAGGATGAAACAAGAAAGGGATGCTTGGAAGAACAAGTTCCAGACTTTAGAGGGTTCCTACAGAGCAGAACTGAAGGAGAAAGACGATTTGATCGAGATCCTTGAGAGTCGAGCGGTAGAGTCCATGGAGAGGCAAGGGGATTTATTTTCTCCTAAGCCTCAAACAGGTGCTGATCACTCACTTCCTGCTTCAGAGGATTGGAAGGAAATTACCATCAAGCACGTAGAAGAAAACCAGAGGTTGAGGGCTCAAATTGCCAGGCTCACAGGGAAGCGCCAGCGTACAGATTGATCTGTATCAGTTTCTTTCTCTCAGGATTTTTAGATTGTATTTTCACCTTGTACTTGGGATCATTGAAACTTGTAATCCCTTTTAAAGTTATTATAATAAAATTTTTCAGTATTTCAAATGTGTTATTATGTTTGCAATATGTCTATAAACGTTAAATCCCTTGAAATATTAAGTAAAAAAGCAAAAAATAATCATGTGCATTGCATATCATGCATCATATTGCGCATATTTCTTGCATTTATTATGCATACCCAAGTGCCTTACCCAGCTTCTTTACTTCATTCAGCAAGTTGACTCATCACTATAACACTCGGGCTAATTTCAAAAAGAAGATGGACAATTTGGAACAGGAGAATCGCGAGCTGCACGAAGAAGTTTTTGCTTTGAAGGATGGCTTGGCCAACTTGAATACTCTGATGGAAGCTCTGGTGGTTGCTCAGAATCATCCACCGAGTGTTCAACCTCAACCAACAAGGGCAAATTCTGAAATTCCTACTGTTCTTGTATCCGCTACTCCGACTGTTGTTCAAAACCGTATGCCTCAGGGTTATCGGTGGGGAATGCTAGAGAATTTTGCACCTGAAGGGTTCAATCTTGGCCCTCAAGATGCTCCAATGGTTCAGACTGTTGTTACTCCGACACCTCCTGTGCTGCATACTGTTCCTGCTGCACCTCCTTCGGTGAATTTGGTTCCGTTTGTTAATGAAGATGTATGTCGTCCTTTCCCTCCTTCGAGTGAGGACTTGGGTCTTTATGACACAATGGATGATTTCCAAGAGCAGTTTGATAGAATGCAAATAGAGATGAAGGCTCTTAGGGGAAAAGAGCTATTTGGCAAGAATGTGAATGAGCTGTGTTTGGTCCCGAATGTCAAAGTGCCTGCTAAGTTCAAGGTCCAAGAGTTTGAGAAGTACAAGGGCAACACTTGCCCTCGTGCTCACTTGGTGATGTACGTGAGGAGAATGTCTACTCATACTGATGATCAGCGTCTGCTGATTCACTTTTTCCAGGATAGTTTGACTGGTGTTGCGTTGAAGTGGTATATGAGTTTGGAAACGCTAATATCCATACTTTTAATGATTTGGGAGAAGCATTCATTAAACAATACAAGTACAATGTAGACATGGTGCCCGATCATGACCAACTTAGGGCCATGGTTCAGAAAGACAGAGAATCGTTCAAAGAATATGCGCAGAGATGGCGCGAAGTAGCTGCACAAGTGATTCCTCCCATGGAGGAGAAGGAAATGACTAAAATTTTTCTGAAGACGCTAAGAACTTTCTACTACGAAAGAATGGTAGCAAGTTCCCCAAGTGATTTTACAGAGATGGTAGGAATGGGCGTCTGTCTTGAAGAGGCCGTAAGAGAAGGCCGTTTGACGAAGGGTGAAGGATCCAGAGGTGTGAAAAATCCAGCTTATGGGTTTACAAAGAAGAAAGAGGGGGATACCAATGCTGTCATGCAAGAGAGGAGGATAAATGCTCCTAGAAGGAATTATCAGTGTCACCACAAGTTGCCTCAGTGACTCCTGTTATGAATGCCGCTCTAACTACCGTTGCTTATCAAAGACAGTCCCAGCAGGGGAACCAAGGGAATAATCAGAGAAGGGGTAACTATGACCCTATCCCCATGAGTTATGCAGAGCTACTACCAGCATTGATTCAGAAGAAGTTTGTCCAGACACGACCACCTCCTGCCGTACCATCACCATTGCCTTGGTATTACAAAGCAGACCATACGTGTGCCTTTCATCAGGAAGCACCAGGGCATAGTGTTGACAACTGTTACCCTTTGAGGAATGAAGTGCAAAGGTTGGTGAAGTCTGGAATTTTATCTTTCAAAGACATGGGACCTAATGTGAAATACAATCCTCTACCCAAGCACGATGGGGTGAATGATGTAAATATGGTGGCCGGTTGTCCGAGCGACTTTCAGATTTTTGACATTAATCTGGTTAGAGGAGATTTGGTGAAGATGCACGTAGACCTCTGTGAATTCAGCTATTATACGCATGACCACGTAGGTTGTGCTGTTTGCAGTACAGACATACATGGTTACGAGAAGATAAAGGATGATTTACAGGAGATGATGGATGGAGGTTTAATCCATATAATCAGGCCTAGGGCTGAGTATGAAGAGGAAGTGAATATGGTTTCTGGATGTCCTAGTGAATTCAGAATTTTTAAAGTGGAGCATTTGAATGAGGATCTTGTGCAGTTGCATGCTACCTTTTGACGTACTGCTGGTCAGGTGGAACACCAATATGGATCTTGCATAGTTTGCTGACAAGACCCCCAAGGATGTTCTCTTGTGAGAGAGGGTGTTCAGTTGCTGTTAGAAAATGGAACTATCAAGATCACAGGCCAGAGAGATGATTATCATGAGATTGATATGGTTGAAGTTTGTTTGATGGGAGAAGAGTCAGAGGAGGAGTACGCCTCCGCGAATGAGTATTTCTCTTCGGAAGAAGATTTGTTTGCTGATAATGATCTTTGGATGGCTGATTGTGTTGAGGAAGGGGTAAACTTCATTGTACCTTGTTTTGGTGCGCCTGCTCATCTTGAGGTGGAGTACCATAGCAAATCAGTTGCTACCCCATTGGTAATTAGTCTGCCAGGTCCTGTTCCATATAAATCAGATAAGGCGGTGCCTTATAAATACAACGCTACAATCTAAGAGGATGGGGTGGAAATTCCCATCCAGCCAATTCCAGATGTTGGAAATATAGCTGATAATAGCAGGGTGACCCGTAGCGGTCGTGTGTTTGCACCGGTTATTCGAAGAGATGTTGTTGCTGGAAAGAAGATTGTTGAGAATGATGAGCCTAAGAAGGCTGCAGGAGAGACCAGCATAGCTACATTAGAGAAAGAGGTGGATGATATCTTGAAGATAATTAAGATGAGAGATTACAAAGTTGTAGATCAGCTATTGCAGACTCCTTCAAAGATATCCATCCTAGCTTTATTGATGAATTCCTCCGCTCATAGAAAATCACTGATGAGCGTACTAGACCAGGCTTTTGTGGAGAATGACATGCTGTTAGATCAATTCAGCAGCGTAATTGTAAATATTACATCATGTAACAACTTAAGTTTCTGCGATGATGAGTTACCAGATGAAGGAAGGAATCACAACCTGGCCCTCCACATATCTATGAACTACAAGAATGACTCGCTATCCAATGTGCTAATCAATAACAGATCCGCGTTGAATGTTATACTGAGAAGTACCCTCATGAAGTTAAAGTATCAGGGAACACATATGCGCCCGAGTGGCATCATTGTGAAGGCATTTAATGGTTCGAGGAAATCTGTCATCGGTGAAGTGGACTTGCCCATCCATATTGGACCACACTTGTTCCTGATAACCTTCCAAGTCATGTACATTATTCCCGCATATAGCTGTTTGCTAGGACGGCCATGGATACACGAAGCAGGGGCTGTCACTTCAACTCTACATCAGAAGCTAAAATTTGTGCGTGAAGGGAAGGTAGTGATCATAAACGGGGAGCAAGCATTGTTGGTATCCTATCTATCCTCTTTAAGTATTGTATAAGCGGATGAGGCTGTTGTTAGAACCCAGTTCCAAGCTCTATCCATTGAAAACATTAGGAGGAGTGAGAATTCTGTGGTTTCCCTGAAGGATGCGCAGCAGATTCTGCACAATGGTCATAATGTAGTTTGGGGACGACTTGTGGATCCACCCATAAACAAGAACTGAACTGGTTTGGGTTTCTCTTCGAGGAATGGCAAAGGCAAAAGTTTGAAGTCAAAGTTTATTGTGAACAGTTATCATGATGTTTTCCGCAACAGAGGCTACCTCCATCCTATTGGTTTTGGAATTAATGCTGTTGAAGAGGATGAATCAGAGTAGGAAGTACCGAATTATGTGACGCATGGAGTCCGAGTTCAGAACTGGGTCACCATTGATGTTCCTTCTTGCATACATATTTCAAAGTAATTTGTTTTGTTCACTCTTCCCAAGGTGGAAGTATTAATGTTGTAGGGATTATCTGTTTGCTATAACTGTTAAGATCATTAATAAAAGTTGTCTTTGCTTCCAAAATTATGTCTTTTATTTTCTGCTTTTTCTTGGGAAATGGTAATAAAATAAAAAAAACCTTTCAAAATAAATAATGATTGAAAATTAATTTGCATGATCACTTGTTATATGTGTCAGTTTCTAAAAGCAATCATAAATCACATGTCCAGATTAATTAAAAAACCCATTGAATACAATGACCCTGCACCCTCTCCCAACTTTGATTGTCCAGTATTTTGGGCTGAAGAAGAAGATTATGATGAGATTATAGAAGAGGTCTCACGGTTGCTTGAGCACGAGGAAAATACCATTCAGCCGTATAAAGAGCCTTTGGAAGTAATTAATTTGGGATCAGAATAAGATCAGAAGGAAGTCAAGATTGGAGCATCATTGCATCTAGATGTAAAGAGCGAGTTGATTGAGCTGTTGATAGAATATGTGGATATTTTTGCTTGGTCTTATCAAGATATGCCTGGTCTAGATACGGACATTGTCGAGCATCGTTTGCCATTGAAGCCAGAGTGTCCGCCAGTTAAACAAAAGTTGAGAAGAACCCACCCAGATATGGCAGTAAAGATTAAAGAGGAGGTCCTAAAGTAGATTAATGCTGGTTTTCTTGTGACGTCAGTGTATCCTCAATGGATTTCCAATATTGTCCCAGTACTAAAAAAATATGGAAAGGTCCGCATGTGCGTAGATTACAGAGATCTAAATAAAGCTAGTCCAAAAGATGACTTTCCATTGCCTCATATCGACATGTTAGTGGATAGCACAACAAAATTCAAAGTATTCTCGTTCATGGACGAATTTTCCGGGTATAATCAAATAAGAATGGCTCTAGAGGACATGGAAAAAACAACGTTTATCACACCCTGGGGAACATTCTGTTACAGAGTGATGCCTTTCGGGTTGAAGAACGCTGGTGCAACGTACCAGAGGGCTATGACAACCCTATTCCATGATCTGATGCACAAAGAAATCAAAGTATATGTTGATGATATGATTTCCAAATCCCAAACTGAAGAAGGGCATATAGAAGATTTGTTGAAGTTGTTTCACCGCTTGAGGAAGTATCGTCTCCGCTTGAATCCAAATAAATGCACCTTCGGAGTTAGATCAGGGAAATTATTGTGTTTTATTGTTAGCCAGAAAGGAATTGAAGTTGACCCTGACAAAGTCAAAGAAATTCAAGAAATACCAGCACCAAGAACTGAAAAGCAAGTCAGGGGTTTCCTCGGGCGTTTGAATTATATCTCCAGATTTATTTCCCACATGACTGCAACGTGTGAACCGATATTTAAGTTGTTAAAGAAAGATCAAAGTTGTGCGTGGACGGATGACTTCCAAAGGGCATTTGAAAGTATTAAGGAGTATCTGCTTGAACCTCATATCTTGCTCCCTCCTGTAGAAGGAAGACCGCTGATTATGTACCTAACGGTGTTAGATAAATCCATGGGTTGTATTCTGGGACAACAGGATGAAACGGGAAAGAAAGAGTTCTCCATTTATTATCTCAGCAAAAAGTTCACTGATTGTGAGTCGCGGTATTCTATGTTAGAAAAGACATGTTGTGCTTTGGCCTGAGCAATAAAGCGTTTGCCTAAGTATATGTTGAATCATACCACTTGGTTGATCTCCAAAATGGATCCAATCAAGTATATTTTTGAAAAGCCTGCTCTTACTGGGAAAATTTCCTGTTGGAAGATGTTGTTATCTGAATATAATATCGAGTACCGCACTCAAAAGGCTATTAAAAGTAGTGTGCTAGAAGATTACCTTGCTCACCAGCCAGTGGAAGATCATCAGTCTGCGGAATATGAATTCCCCGATGAAGATGTGATGTTCTTGAAAGTGAAAGATTATGATGAACCATTGCCTGAGGAGGGCCCCGACCCTGAATCTCGCTGGAGTATGATATTTGATGGAGCTGTGAATGCTTATGGTAAAGGAATTGGTGTTGTGATTGTTACTCCTCATGGATCACATATCCCTTTTACTGCGAGGTTAACATTTGATTGCATTAATAATATGGTAGAATATGAGGCTTACATCATGGGTCTTAAGGAAGCTATTGATCTCAGAATCAAAATTCTGGATGTGTATGGTGATTCAACTTTGGTAATAAATCAGATTAAAGGAGAATGAGTTACTCGTCACCCTGGCTTGATCCCTTACAAAGATTATGCTAGAAGATTATTACCCTTCTTCAATAAAGTTGAATTCCATCACATCCCTAGAGATGAAAATCAGATGGCGGATGCTCTGGCAACTCTGGCTTCCATGTACCAAGTCAATACTTGGAATGATATACCCCGAATTACAATTCGACAACAGGATAGGCCCGCTCATCTGTTTGCAACAGAGGAGGTAGCAGATGAAAAACCTTGGTATCATGACATCAAGCATTTTCTTCAGACTCAAGAATACCCGATTGGTGCGTTAAGGAAAGATAGAAAGACACTGAGAAGATTGGCAGACAGTTTCTTCCTTAGTGAAAGTGTGTTATACAAGAGAAACTATGACATGGTCTTGCTCAGATGCGTGGATAGACACGAAGCGGACATGTTGATGCATGATATCCATGAAGGTTCATTTGGAACTCATGCAAATGGACATTCGATGGCTAAAAAGATGCTAAGGGCAGGTTACTATTGGTTGACAATGGAGTCTGACTGTTACAAATTTGAAAAGAAGTGCCATAAATGCCAGATTTATGCATATAAGATCCATGTGCCTCTGACACTTCTCAATGTGATTTCCTCTCCATGGCCTTTCTCTATGTGGGGTATTGACATGATCGGGATGATAGAACCCAAAGCTTCGAATGGACATCGTTTCATCTTGGTAGCAATAGACTACTTTACCAAATGGGTAGAGGCTGCTTCATATGCCAATGTTACCAAATAGGTGGTTGTGCATTTCATCAAAAACAATCTTATATGCCGGTATGGTGTGCCGAGCAGAATCATCATTGACAATGGCTCGAATTTGAACAATAAGATGATGATAGAACTGTGCGAAGAATTCAAGATTGTCCATCACAATTCATCTCCATACAGGCCAAAGATGAATGGGGCTGTTGAAGCTGCTAATAAGAATATCAAGAGAATCATCCAAAAAATGGTTGTCACTTATAAGGATTGGCATGAAATTCTCCCTTTTGCTCTTCATGGATATCGAACATATGTTCTCACTTCAACAGAAGCAACCCCGTTCTCCCTAGTGTATGGAATGGAAGTTGTACTCCCTGTAGAGGTAGAGATTCCCTCGTTGCATTTGATAATGGAAGCCAAGTTGACAGAGGCTGAATGGGTCCAGAACAGGTTTGACCAATTGAATTTGATTAAAGAGAAGAGGATGACAGCATTATGTCATGGGCAGTTATATCAGAAAAGAATGAAGAAAGCATTTGATAAAAAGGTCAAACCCCATGAATCCAGAGAAGGCGACCTCGTGCTCAGGAAGATCATGTATTTCAACACTGATTCTAGGGGAAAGTGGACTCCCAATTTTGAAGGCCCGTATGTTGTAAAGAAAGCCTTCTATGGTGTTGCATTAATTCTTGAAACTATGGATGGCGAGGAGTTCCCACGTCCCATGAATGTTGATGCAGTCAAGAAATACTTTGACTAAAGAAATAAAAGAACAACTCGCTAAGTTGAAAACCCGAAAGGGTGGCTTAGGCAAAAAGGAGCGTCTCGGTAGGCTGAAAACCCGAAAGGACGGTCTAGGCAAAAATTAGAGACATAAATAGAATAAACTTCCCGCTAAGTTGAAAACCCGCAAGG
Organism: Vicia faba; assembly: GCA_948472305.1. NCBI lineage: Eukaryota > Viridiplantae > Streptophyta > Magnoliopsida > Fabales > Fabaceae > Vicia > Vicia faba. Next base: position 676,587,898 of record OX451738.1, on the reverse strand, counting down.
GAAGCTTAGGCAAAAGTTAGGGATTTTTCTTGGAAAGTAACTACGTAAGACAAGACTTGATCGTTGAAGCAACAATCTTCTCAGACCCTCACCATACTTCAACAAAAGCTGCTACTCAGGATTTCAAAAGTTGTTAGGGGGGATAGTGGTCATTGTATCTCAATGTATCCTTTTCGTTATGTATTACCATTTCCCAAATTTTGTAATCATCCATGGAGTCTCGCCATTCGTAGACTACCATTCTATTACTGAAATGTGAGCTTTTACCCAATTCTTTGTGTTCTTGTTTTTATTTAGCTTGCAAAGACATCATTTATTACTGATAATAACTGTTAAAGCAAAAAGATTAAAAAAACAAATTGACTTTTCAAAAAAAAGAGAAGAGATCTTTACAATTCAATTTACTTTGGGACTTGTGATGAAACAATGACAACAAGAAGGGTGACCCCAAGAATGAACAAAGTCCAGTTGTTTTAAGAAGATTTACCCCCTTCATGATGGTTTTCTCAGTACATTTTGCTGGTATGTGCGCAATCTTTGTGTGTTTCTCAGATAGTTAGAGACAATTTCAGTGGGTGCAAGGTATAATCTGAGGTTTGTGATCCCATTATCCCCAGTCAAGTCTTGATTTGCTTTTTGGGTTTGCATGGTCAGAATTTTCTGCCCCAGATTCCCCAACAAGTTTTCCCTCATATGGTGAAAGTTTTTATTCCCTCGGTGTGCTGAGACGTCGCTCTTGTTACAGTTTTGGCATTAATATTGACTTCTTGATTTCCCGGGAAAGTTATCCCAAGGCATCTCTTGTTGGAATGAGTGTTCGTGATGAAAATTTTCAATTCACAGTTTTTTCTTCAGGAAGTTAGACTTGAATCCCCCAGTGAGGTTTGGTTGTTTCGGCGTCGATCTGCTTTATTTGAGGTTGGTCTTGCAATCTTTAGTAGGCATGTTGCTTTTGGAAAATTGCTTCTCCGATGAAACCAGAGGAAGGAAGTTCTACCCCAGTATCTGTTTGATTTGGCTACCTCCGGATTATGTTTCTCCTCAGTGAAATTAAGGCAGGCAATGGGTTTGGTCTCCACAGTTTCTTTTTACCTTTCTTGTCTTGATCCTTTTGGTTGAAGTTTAGCCCAATGTACCTAAGGCGGTGTTGTCTGTTTGTACTATTTATGTATCCTTTTTACCAGCATATGCACAATAGCACTCATACGTTCATACATACATCATGCATTGCTAAAAATCACCGTTCATTGACACTGTGTTCTGACCTTTCCTACAACGCTCTTTGCTTGGTTAGATTTGGTTTTCCCTCTTGAGTTTATTTCTCAAAGAATGTATCTGCATTAGCCGTCTTGTTCTAGTTTATTTCCGAATTGGATTTGTGGCTACATGACAATATCATTTATCTTGGATTTCTGAAAACTTTGAGTTTTGGTTTGTGCATTTATTTTGCACATGAAGACTTCATCCCCTCAGCAGGAATATACTGGCATTTTCCCAGGAAGCCATAATTCATTCCCCAGGAAGTCATTTCTCTTTGCAATTCCCCTTTGACAATGAGTGGAGGTCTTTTTATTTGAGACAACTTACATATTACCCTTTCCAGGAAGAGTGCCTTGGTCAAAGAAGAAGTTGAGACCCGTTCTAGGAAAAATTCCAGAATCTTGGGGAAACTTGATATTTTTCTCCTTCTACCTTCAGTAAGCATTGGTAGTACACCGATAGTGCACGTCGGTGTTTGTTATCTTTTTACCTTCAGTAAGCGTTGGTAGTACATCGGCAGTGAACGTCGGTGTTTGTTATCTTTTTACCTTCAGTGAACATTGGTAGTACATCGGTAGTGAACGTGGGTATTTGTTATTTTTGCTATCTTTTGTGAACGTTGATAGTTCATCGTCAGTGAACGGCGGTGATATGATATATTTTCTCCTCCTACCTTCAGTGAACATCGGTATTTGTTATTTTTGCTATCTTCAGTGAACGTTGATAGTTCATCGTCAGTGAACGGCGGTGATATGATATATTTTCTCCTCTTACCTTCAGTGAACGTCGGTATTTTTTATTTTTGCTATCTTCAGTGAACGTTGATAGTTCATCGTCAGTGAACGACGGTGATATGATATATTTTCTCCTCCTACCTTCAGTAAACGTCGGTATTTGTTATTTTTTCTATCTTCAGTGAACGTTGATAGTTCATCGTCAGTGAACGGCGGTGATATGATATATTTTCTCCTCCTACCTTCAGTGAACGTTGATATTTGTTATTTTTGCTATCTTCAGTTAACGTTGATATTTCATCGTCAGTGAACGGCGGTGATATGATATATTTTCTCCTCCTACCTTCAGTGAACATCAGTATTTGTTATTTTTGCTATCTTTAGTGAACTTTGATAGTTCATCGTCAGTGAACGGCGGTGATATGATATATTTTCTCCTCCTACCTTCAGTGAACGTCAGTATTTGTTATTTTTTCTATCTTCAGTGAACGTTGATAGTTCATCGTCAGTGAATGGCGGTGATATGATATATTTTCTCTTTCTACCTTCAGTGAATGTTGGTAGTACATCAGCAGTGAACGTCGATGCTTGTTATCTTCCTCTCTGATTCTGTTCTTGTGGTTCACCAATAATTTAATTTTTCTGGTTGTATTGCTCCTTTGTTTCTTCATATTGTTGCATACCCAATGTTGCTTTGCCTCTCTTTGGTTCTGTTCATATGCATTGACATGCATAAGCATTTGCATGGCATCTTAGGGCCAAAAATAGGGTTTGTTTTGTATTTAAGTATCTTCGATCACGTCGACACGAAAATTTTTAACCTTCACATCTACGGATAGAAGAAACTTAAATAAGAGCAGCTGTTATACCCCAATTTTTGCCCCTAAGATTCCCTCATCATACCATATTATTTCAATCACAACAAGATCACATTAGGGCTTTTGGTTCTCCCCCTATCTTTAGCCTTGCTCTTCTGAGGAATTACCAAGCACCTTAACTTGTTTCCTTTTGTGATCATGGATATTTTGCTTTGGTTTTCTCTCTAATTAACAAAGTGCAATATTGGTTTGTCTTACTTGTTAATAATGTAGGTAAATGCAATGAGTTTTAGCAAGTTGCTTCATGGGTTCATGAGTTTATTTCCATGCCCTAGTCAATAAATTGAGGAATTCAAACCTCACCATTGAAGTTTGTTTTGAAGTTAGTATGGAAGTGACTTTGGTGGCCATGAGTCCTCATCATCATCCTCAACAATTTCTATTCACAAAGGAAGAATGTTGGCACAAAAAAATTTGTTCAAAATTGGCAAAGTTCCACCAAGCAATCTCTTGATCTAGAGGCTAGGGTTCTGGACTTCAAAGGGGCATATCTTGCTTATATTTTGGTATTCTTGAGTGATTCCAAAAAAATTCTTCTCTTCAATGAGTTACCAATAAATCACTTCAAAAGTTCCAAGGAGTTTTCATGTGGAAGGAACTTGGTGAAGAGGAAAGATTACAAGTCATCTAGATGAATCCCCAATTTTCCATATGTGATTTCAAATGGTCATAACTTGGTCTATTTTTATCACCTTGAGCCCATTCCCTTTTCATGATGATCCTAAGGATGTGTACTTCATTCCTTCTTTTATGTGCAAAGTGAAAAAATGGATGGAAGTTGCCTTAAGAATGCAAAAGATTTTAGGTTATTTCTTGATTTTTGGTCAACTTCAACAAGTCATAACTTGCCAAATTCTTGGATATTTTGAGTGGTTCAATTTGCAAAATGTCATTAAAGAGGTCTACTACATTCCATCTTTTTTGGTCAAAAGCAAATTCTAAGTGGAAGGCCATGTTTGAATGCAAAAGATTATAGGTCATTTTTAAAGAAGAATTTGAAATATTTCTAAGTATGGAAAATCAACTATTTTTCTTCAACTTTGACTCCATGTAACTTTCAGCTCAAGCATCCATTTGATTCCATTCTTTTTCCATTGCAAAGCTTGTTACCTCATCTTTCCAAAGCATCAAGAATTTTACCCTAAGACCCCTTGAGGAGGAAATGCCATTGGATTGAACTTGGTAACTTGGAACTGAAGTTTCTCCATAAGTCAGATTTTGAAATTCATGTTTTGGCCTTTAAACATCAAATTAACACGCGTTTGTGATCTAAACATGTTTAACCAAGTTGCCAAAGTGGATTAGAGCCTTCAAACGCAAGGATTAGATGAGTTTTGATGCAAATCAGATCACACTTTGCTCATGCATCAGGTTCACACAATTTCCCTCCAAACTTCATCATTTCACACGCTTGAACATTCCATTTCATTCCCTATAAATAGAGGGTCATCCCCCATTCAATTTCCCAAGCTTAGATAGCCAAAATCACCCTGCCAAACTTGCTTCACAACTCAGAATTCAGTTACTTCGAATCCTATTCTCAAGCATTTTTCAATCCAATTTTTCCATCAATTTACCTTCCTTGATCTTCCATGAAGCTAACCATTTAATTACATTCAAGAACCGTGCCCTACATTGCTCCCTAGAAGTCCAGTTTCAGAGCTATGCAACTCAATTTCAATAGGTAGATTCCTTCATCAATTCTTCAAAACTTTGGTATCATTGTGTTTCTCTCATTGTCCTGGTTCTAGTCGCAACACGTACTTCTTACTGGAAACACGTTTTGACCATGAATTTTCAAATCCCTTTTCAAAACTTTCTTTCTAAATTGCTTGAGCTACAATGTATACAAATTTGGTGCGAGGGTGTGGTTGTCTTTGTCTTGAAGAGACGAAGCGAATGGCATATGTCTGAGCTTCTGATTTTACAGTTTGAGAGACATGCAATTCGTGAGGGCTGGAGGTTGAAGATGACCAACGTGTCATCTTCTAACCAATGAAAGCGTGACATTTGTTATTTTCAAATTCTGATTTTATTAATGATTCTGTACATTATTCAGTAAAGACCATGATATGCACAGCGCGCCAGATCCCTTGGAATTGATTACTAACTCGTTTTGACTCTCATCCAATGGTCCACATATTTTTCTTTTATTTCTTTTTCTGATTTTTATATTTTAATTGTTTTAAATTTCAAAAAATCATAGAAAATTCATTTTTAGTCTGAAAAATCTGAAAAAATTATGAAAAATATTTTTGATTATTCTCTTTCTGATTTTTATTTTTTCACAATTTAATTTTGTGTTTTGGTATTTTTTATGAATTTTACATTTATTTGATTTGTTTAAAATGTTTAAAAATACTTTTAAACATTTTTAAATTCTGAAAAAATTATGGAATGATACAATGATAGTGTGACAAATATTGGTGACCCAATTTTATTTTTGTTCCTGACTTTACTATTATTTACTATTTTTGTTTATTTTACCATTTATTTTAATTTTTTAAAATAGTTTCTGATTTAAAAAAATTCCAAAAATTTTTGTAAAATTACTTGGCCTTTTTTCTGATTTTTCTATAGTCTTATTTTTAATTTCTTGATTAATTTGAATATAATTGATATTTTCCCCATTTTTTCTATTTTTAAAAACATTTTTAAACCTTTTAATGTATATATTAAATATGATATTATTTTGTGATTAATTTCTGGCTGTCTTGGGTTGATATTTTTTTATCATGGCTTTATTAACATCATTGGATCCATGGTGTTGAGTTTAACTCCACAAAAATGGATGAATGATTTTAATAATAGTTTGATTAAATATTAATTCGAAAGTGGTTTATTCATCTTTTGCCCTAATCCTCTTCATCTCATCCCCTTCTTATTGCACTAAGTGTTGTTGGAGCATGATCTCTATATCATGTCTCAAAGCAAATGGTGCATAGATTGCTATTGACCGACCTCAAAATAGGTGCAACTTCTATATAAGTCCACTTACGATTGCTTAACATAGCGCTAAATTTTGTCCCGATTCGAATAAATGATCACCCGTGACCCAAACTTATGATTGCAAGCCCAAGTATGTTAATTTGACCTCTTTGATCCAATAACCTTGAGATTCATTGTGTGGAGGCTTTGGTTCTACCAATCCTCTAATTGATCTACAACACTTTTTGTCAACGCGGATCACTTAAACATCGTTGATCATTAAATGGTACTTATGAGAATTCCAAATGGATGATATACTTGACAAAAATCAAATGCAACTTGTTATCATTTGAGCATTTATTTTCTTGTGAGAATTCCAAATGGATGATATCATTTGAGCATTTATTTTCTTGTCCTTTTGTAGTTTGCTCACTTGAGATTTTCTTTTTCTTTTCTTAAGATACTTAATAATCAACTTAAACCCTAAAAAACACTTAATGGTACTTGGACTATTTGGTTACTATCCTTGGAATTATGGAGCAGTGGACTTTTTCTTGGACTTAGGATTAGAAACCTTGGCCTACTTTGGAGACCTTGTGATCTTATCTGATTATTTTGTCTGGATCTCTTTAGGTTTACCTCAAGACATTGGTTTGCTTATTTGTTTTTGGTGTGCAGTTTTTTATGATTACATCCTTTGTTTGTAATCTGGAATTCACCCGTATACATACATTACTCTGCCCAATTTTTGTGAAGACTTAATACACTTAAAGAGGTCTAGTATCTTTGCTTGCTTGGTTTCAATCCAAAGAATGGGAGTTCTATCTTGGATCATAATGTCAAAGTTGTGGCTTTTTGTTGGTTAGATGGTCCTTATCCTTAGTTATGTTTTAGGACAGTCTCTTCATCTCCTCCCATCTTCTTTAATTTCAAAAATCTTGTCCCTCCTTTTGAAAACTCTTCTTGTTTTGAAACTTAAACCACTTTCATAATAAACTTGGACTTATGTCCATGCATTTTCAAAATATTTTCATAAATAAACTTCAATCAATTTAAATAATACCTTGACTTTTTTTATGAGAAAAATAAATGTCAATTAATCTCATTTCAAACCATTTTTCCATTTTGGCTTTTTATCCTTTAAACTTTTCTTAAAAAGATTAGACTCTTGTCAATCCTTGTTGTGATGCAAACAACTATATTTCTACAATATATAATGAAGAGAGATATTTTCCACTTGGGTGTTGAGTGAGGCATTTTGGATTTTAAAATCCAAGCCATATCCTCCACTTTAAGATGATGCAAATTATCCTTTCTCATGATTGTGGGTAGTAATTATGTTTTTCCACACGGACAATGACGATGATGTCTTATCTCATAAAATTAACCAACACACTTGTTTCAAATTTTAAAAGAGGAACTACGTGTACCCTGATCCCCTATTGCACGAAAGGTGGTACGTAGGCACTAAAGGTTCACAACCGCGGCGGGTGCAAAAATCATAAAAAATACATTTCTTTTCTCACCTCCACCATCCATTTTATATACAACACATTTCATAGCCAAAATATACAGATTTTACAAAGAGGTTCCTGCGGAGTACCGTAGATGTTTAGGGTGCTAATACCTTCCCTTTGCATAACCAACCCCCTTACCTTGAATCTTTCCCCCTCTTTTGGGTTATTCTCTCTTTTCCAATTCCTTTGGAAACAATAAAGCGCGGTGGCGATTTTTATTTAGATTTGTATAAAGTCTAGTCAATCCAATGACTTAGTCTTGAACATTTCTACCACTACAAGTTGCAAATGTGGTTCCGGTACCTAAGAAAGATGGCAAGGTGCATATGTGTGTTGATTACAAGGATATGAATAGGGCAAGACCCAAAGATGACTTTCCGTTTCCACACATTGATGTTTTGGTTGACAACACCGCTCAGCACAAAGTGTTCTCCTTCACGGACGGTTCCTCAGGTTATAATCAGATCAAGATGGCACCTGCAGACATGGATTAAACTATGATTGTCACACAGTGGGGAACTTTCTATTACAAGGTTATGCCTTTTGGGTTGTGTTATCTCCTAAATTCGACACCCACAACATATTGGTCTTATTGGCCAAAAAATTAGATTGAACAAATCTAAATTGGAAACACTTCGACATAAGAGCTTGTAACAAAAAGTTTGTGTCGAAGTCCCCCTTGCTAAGAAGGAGAAAAAACTTAGGGAATTTTCTAAGTTAAAGTTGGTCTTCGACCAAGAGGTACTTGAGGCCTTCGACGGAGAGGTTCCCATGGGCTTCGACTTAAAGGTTCTCGTATTAGCAAGCGAGTAATTTTGAATCTGAAGAAAGAAGGGAAAGACAATTCACATAGAAGTTGAGGAAAGCAACGTGGCATGAAGATAAAGGTCGAAGAACATGCAGAGGACACTTGTCCTCATCCTGGAACGAGGAAACTGCTCGACGATTACTCTGTTTTAGTATAAATATAGGAATTTTGTGTAAAATTCCATGTGTTCAACATATAGTACAAGTCACTCAAATATATCAAAGTACCCGCTGTGAGAGAAAATATATTGAGAATGTACATTTGAAACACCATCTTTCATTTCAATCAAAGTCTTTATAATTCCTTTACATTCCTTGCCATTTACATTTCCTTGCAAACTTTATCATTACTGCAAATTTACTCTATCTTGCCTTTACTTACACTTTTTATCATTTTTTAACCTTTATCCTTAAACTTTTCTCAACCCCTTTCTATTTACTTTTTACTTGCACTTTCATAAAGTTTTCTCCTGCATCTCGCTTCTACTCCTAATTATCCTCTCAACCCTTTTCATTTAAATTCACTAAACTTACAAACTAACTTATCATATGTCTTAGGATCAATCTGATTGATCCTACAAGTCACCAATATAACCCATTTTGGAAGATCAGAGGTTGTTTACCAATTTCCACGGTAAACAAAATGGCACTTCCAGTGGGACGTTGCTAAGTTTTCTTGTTTTAGAAACTCTGATAAAAATAATTTTGTTGTATGTTATTGAGAAGTGGCAAAACGACCACCCACGAATACATACGTAAGAGAAGCAATAGTAAAATGGCTAATCCGTCTAGTAGTGGAGAAATGCCTCCACCAATATCTAGCATTGGAAATACTGGTATGTCAACAGTTAGTGAGCCTATGCCATCAACAGTTGGTTCGACAACAGCGTCGACGGCTACACAAACAGGACTAATACCTTCTTATATAGGTCCTAGGGGTCCACCAAGAACACCCCCAGCAAGGGTAAATCTAGGGGTTCGACCCTATGTCCCTCCAGGATTTTCGATAGCTTGGATGGGTCGAGAACAACCTTATGGCATGCCAACTACTGAAGTGGCAAGCCTTATGTATGCTTCATCCATATTTTCATAAGCTTTGGTGAGTGCATATTCACCATTGCAGGGATCTGGAAGTGGTATTGAAAATTTGGGTAGGAACCAATTCTTAGGAGGAACATCCCATACGATGCCAAGCCTCACAAATGCTTCTACAATAATTTTGAGGCAACAAATGGATGAAAGTAACCATGACATGGTGCAAATGTTGGCACAAACTTTGAGTATAGTGCTTAACCCTCTAATAAAAAATACCACCCAGTCGAATCAACAAATGACAGCGTAAATGACGCTCATGGATGATTTTTCTGGAGTTCCCCAACCTATTCGACAACCCCAAAGAGAGTTGATAAGAGGAAATCAAGGTGCAGTCTTAGAGGATAACATGACCATTACCCAAAATCCAAAGCCAGATAGGATAAAGCATAGAGTGGAAATCGAACAACCTAGAGTCGAAATACCCAGGATTATCCCACAAATCCCTAGAGTTATCGAACAAGGTATAGTTATGGTAAATAGAAACCAAAATGCTAATGAAGTAGTACATCATGTTCGACACCACAACTATGCACCAGATAATAACCTGACAGCCATGGTCGAAAGAATCATGGCACAGAAATGAGTGAACATCGGCTTTCATAGGCTAAACTTTACATCTCCATTGTCAGATTATATCTTGCAATTAGAATTACCTCCTAGGTGGAAAGTTCCAAAGTTCACCAAATTTTCAGGGGATACGACAAAGTCCACTGTCGAACATGTAGCAAGGTATTTGATAGAGGGTGGGGAAATTCGGAATAATGAGAATCTTGTGATTAATTATTTCCCAAGTTCATTGACCAAAAATTCCTTCACGTGGTTTACCATATTCCCAGCCAATTCGACCCACAATTGGAATCAGTTGGAGAGATTGCTCCATGAACAATTCTATATGGGACAAACCAAAATAAGTTTGAAAGAATTGGCTAGTATGAAAAGGAGGTTCACTGAGCCAATTGATGAGTATCTGAATAGAGGTCTTGGTGGCCTTCTACTTAAAGGTTCTCATATCATCAAGCGAGTAATTTTAAATCTGAAGAAAGGAGGGAAAGACAGTTCACTGGCAGTTGAGGAAAGCAACGTGGCATGAAGATAGAGTTCAAAGCATAAGCAGAGGACACTTGTCCTTTTCCTGGAACGAGGCAACTGCTCGACGATTACTCTATTTTAGTATAAATATAGGAATTTTGTGTAAAATTCCATGTGTTCAACATATAGTACAAGTCACTCAAATATATCAAAGTACCCGCTGTGAGAGAAAATATATTGAGAATGTACATTTGAAACACCATCTTTCATTTCAATCAAAGTCTTTATAATTCCTTTACATTCCTTACCATTTACATTTCCTTGCAAACTTTATCATTACTGCAAATTTACTCTATCTTGCCTTTACTTGTACTTTTTATCATTTTTAAACCTTTATCCTTAAACTTTTCTCAACCCCTTTCTATTTACTTTTTACTTGCACTTTCATGAAGTTTTCTCCTGCATCTCGCTTCTACTCCTAATTCTCCTCTCAACCCTTTTCACTTAAATTCACTAAACTTACAAACTAACTTATCATATGTCTTAGGATCAATCTGATCGATCCTACAAGTCACCAAAATAACCCATTTTGGAAGATCAGAGGTTGTTTACCAATTTCCACGGTAAACAAAATGGCAATTCCAGTGGGACGTTGCTAAGTTTTCTTGTTTTAGAAACTCTGATAAAAATAATTTTGTTGTATGTTATTGAGAAGTGGCAAAACGACCACCCACGAATACATACGTAAGAGAAGCAATAGTAAAATGGATAATCCGTCTAGTAGTGGAGAAATCCCTCCACCAATATCTAGCATTGGAAATACTGGTATGTCAACAGTTAGTGAGCCTATGCCATCACCAGTTGGTTCGACAGCAGCGTCGACGGCTACACAAACATGACTAATACCTTCTTATATAGGTCCTAGGGGTCCACCAAGAACACCCCCAGCAAGGGTAAATCTAGGGGTTAGACCCTATGTCCCTCCAGGATTTTCGATAGCTTGGATGGGTCGAGAACAACCTTATGGCATGCCAACTACTGAAGTGGCAAGCCTTATGTATGCTTCATCCACATTTTCATAACCTTTGGTGAGTGCATATTCACCATTGCAGGGATCTGGAAGTGGTATTGAAAATTTGGGTAGGAACCAATTCTTAGGAGGAACATCCCATACGATGCCAAGCCTCACAAATGCTTCTACAATAATTTTGAGGCAACAAATGGATGAAAGCAGCCATGACATGGTGCAAATGTTGGCACAAATATTGAGTACAATGCTTAACCCTCTAATACGAAATACCACCTAGTCGAATCAGCAAATTACATTGCAAATGACGCGCATGGCTGAATTTTTCGGAGTTCCCCAACCTATTCGACAACCCCAAAGAGAGTTGATAAGAGGAAATCAAGGTGCAGTCTTAGAGGATGACATGGCCATTAACCAAAATCCACAGTCGGATAGGATAAACCATAGAGTAGAAATCGAACAACCTAGAGACGAAATACCCAGGATTATCCCACAAATCCCTAGATTTGTCGAAAAAGGTATAGTTATGGTAAATAGAAACCCAAATGCTGATGAAGTAGTACAGTAGGTTCGACACCATAACTATGCACCAGATAATAACCTGACAGCCATGGTCGAGAGAATCATGGCATAAAATGGATTTAACACCGACTTTCATAGGCCAAACTTTACATCTCTATTGTCAGATTATATCTTGCAATCAGAATTACCTCCTAGGTGGAAAGTTCCAAAGTTCACCAAATTTTCAGGGGATACGACAGAGTCCAATGTCAAACATGTAGCAAGGTATTTTATAGAGGGTGGGGAAATTTCGAATAATGAGAATCTTAGGATTAAGTATTTCCCAAGTTCCTTGACCAAAAATTACTTCCCTTGGTTTACCACACTCCCAGCTAATTCGATCCACAAGTAGAATCAATTGGAGAGATTGTTCCATGAACAGTTCTATATGGGACAAACCAAAATATGTTTGAAAGAATTGGCTAGTGTGAAAAGGAGGTTCGCTGAGCCAATTTATGAGTATATGAATAGAGGGCCTCGTGGCCTTCGACTTAAAGGTTCTCGTATCAGCAAGCGAGTAATTTTGAATTTGAAGAAAGGAGGGAAAGACAGTTCACTTGGCAGTTGAGGAATGTAACGTGGCATGAAGTTAGAGGTCGAAGCACATGCAAAGGAAACTTGCCCTCATCCTAGAACGATGCAACTGCTCGACGATTACTTAGTTTTAATATAAATATAGGAAGTTTGTGTAAAATTCCATATGTTCAACATATAGTACAAGTCACTCAAATATATCCAAGTACCCGCTGTGAGAGAAAAGATATTGAGAATGTACGTCTGAAACACCATCTTTCATTTCAATTAAAGTCTTTACAATTACTTTACATTCCTTTCCATTTACATTTCCTTGCAAACTTTATCATTACTGCAAATTTACTCTATCTTCCCTTTACTTTCACTTTTTATCATTTTATAACCTTTATCCTTATACTCTTCTCAACCCCTTTCTATTTACTTTTTACTTGCACTTTTAACAAGTTTTCGCGTGCATCTCGCTTCTATTCTTAATTCTCCTCTCAACCATTTTCACTTAAATTTACTAAACTTACAAACTAACTTAGCATATGTCCTAGGATCAATTTGATCGATCCTGCAAGTCACCAAAATAACCCATTTCGGAAGATCAGCGGTTGTTTACTAATTTCCACGGTAAACAGGTTGAAGAACGCCGGTGCAACATATCAGCGTGTCATGGTAGCTTTGTTCCATGACATGATTCATCATGAGATAGAGGTTTACGTTGATGACATGATAGCCAGGTCTCAGACTGAAGAAGAAAATCTTGACCATCTACACAAGCTGTTTGAGAGAATGAAGAAATGCAAGCTGAAGTTGAATCCGAACATGTGCACCTTCGGGGTGAGGTCTGGTAAGCTCCTGGATTTCGTTGTCAGTGGTAAAGGTATTGAAGAAATGTTATCTCCTTGTACCAAGAAGGAAGTCAGAGGTTTCTTAGGATGACTGAATGATATTTCCAGGTTTATTTCTCATTTGATCGTTACTTGTGAGCCAATCTTCAAGTTACTGAAGAAAGATCAGATAGTGAAATGGAACGAAAATTGTCAGAAAACCTTTGACAAAATCAAGGAGTACCTCCAAGAACCTCCAATTTTGATGCCACCAGTTGAAGGAAGACCTTTGATCATGTACCTAAAGTTTTAGAGAACTCAATGGGGTGTGTACTGGGCCAACATGACGAGTCTGGTCGAAAAGAGCATGCAATATACTACCTTAGCAAAAAGTTTATCGACTATGAAACAAGATACTCACTACTTGAGAAAACTTGTTGCACTTTGGCATGGGCTACTTCCTGACTAAGACACTATATGTTGACCCATACTATCTTGTTGATCTCTAAAATGGATCCCATAAAATACATCTTCGAGAAGCCCACTCTCTCCGGAAGAATAGCCAGATAGAAAATGGTCTTAACGGAATACGACATTCAATACACCACTTAGAAAGTAATCAAAGGAAGTGTACTGGAAGATCATTTGGCTCATCAAGCTGTAGATGACTATCAACCTATGAATTTCAAGTTCCCAAACAAGAACATTATGCTAGTTACAGATTATGAAGAACATGGACCGTATGAAGAACCCGAGCCAGGATCCCGATGGACTTTGGTTTTTGATGGAGCTTACAATGCACTTGGTAATGGGATTGGTGTCGTGATTATATCTGCAGGAGGCCTAGATTATTCCATTAGGAAGAAATTAGATACTCAATACCTGAGAGATATGGCACAATTGGCTGATAGAGTCCGACAGGTAGAAAGCCTTAAGGATGAAAAAGATAAGGCAAATAAGGATCATCAAAGATAAAGGGTAGCGTATGTCAAAATGGATGATGACGATTGTGATGAGGTGGTAGAACTGACTGTTTTTTGCTACTACTGGTTTTGCGTTTTTTGTTTGCAAATGTACGGTAAGCAAGAGTCGCCACCGTCTTTTATTTTATCCAACAAAGGAAAAGGGAAAAAGAACAGAAAAAACCTTTTTCGAGATGTTTCTGAGTACGGGGGGTAGATTATAGAAAGGGAATGTATTATCACCCTTTCTATCCGTGGTTTTCCACAGGCTCTTAGGTACTTGCTTATTCTTAAATTACTTTTGTGTATCTTTGTGTTTGAAAAAGTTTTGAAATTGCCTTAGTGCGGCGTTTCACTTTATGGTAACCCTTGTATCAGTCCTCAAGGGTGTGACAAAGTGTTTTTTTTATAAATTTAGTTTGAAAAGTTTGTTTGAAAGTGTAAGTGTAAAAAGTTATTGTTTTGAGCAAGTACTTGAGAGTTTCTACCTACTCGAAAAAGGCGTACTTTTTCTCTTATTTCCTTTAGATAGCACTATCCTACTATTAAGGAGTAGGTAGCTCCATCGCGGGAGTTAGAGGTACAATCGAAAGGGACGATTACGATCACTAAAGCAATGGTTAGGAAACCTTAGTAGTTATCATAGAGTCCTAAAGATCTTTCTGAGGCAACATTCGAACGGGTCATCTTTGATATTTTGGGACTAGAGGGCAACCACTAAAACATCCTATACTTCATGACCGTTTACCGAATGCAACCGAAGTGGGGCAAACCCTAGGAGTGAGCATGTGCAAGTGTTTGTTTTTCAGTCATTAATCTTTGCACATTTAGGGTTTTCTACCATTTTAAATTATTGATCTTTTGCATACAATCCTATTATCAATCATCTAACAGTTTATAATGACAGAAAATAAAGTGCGAGAAGTTTAAACCTAGCTATTACAAGGCTTTGGGGAGGGGGATTACATAATCAAAAATTTGGGGAAAATAGTAAATGAAAATGGTAATAAACCTAAGTTAAAAGCTATTACAAACTCGGAGCAATTACAATAATTGAAAAATAAATAAATAAATAAGTGCGCACGGGAATAAATTAAACGAGGAATTAAAGTTAAATTCAAAGGAATTTAATTTAGTGAATAAAGAAAAAATATTTTTTTGTTTTTTTTTGAGAAAGTAATTAATTTTTCAAATTAACCTAATCTCTAATTAATTTTAATTATGAAAAAGGAATTTAAATTATCCTAATTAACCTAATTAATTAATGAAATTAAATAATTTATGAAAAAAATCTAATTCTAATGTTTTTTGTGTTTTTATGATTTTAAGATTTAATTAAAAAAAGATTTTTAAAACAATTAAAAAAAATAAAACAATAAAAAAGGTTTGAAGAAATTAAAACAAAAAAATCAAAATAGGCCTGATGTTAGAAGTGATTCTGGGGATGTGAGTTGGAATTTTCCAGGCCCAAAATAGTTGGCCCATCTGCCTGGCGCGTGATCCAATGATGATCACCTTTAGAGGGTTCACCATACTCTAGAGGGTTCACCTTTAGAGGGATCACATTTATTTGCTTTCATTGTTTGATTTGTTTGCTTTACATTTTATGGGTCCTTGTTTGGGTTTGTATTGATCCTCTACCCGGATCTGGGAACACCATTAGATAAATAGCAAAGATTATGGAAATTGTATAGCGTAGACCGATATACAATAGCTATGTTAGTGTGTTATATTTGTGGGTACCGGTATCCCTTATGGTGAATTAAGGAGAAGACGAGGCCACTGAGTGATGTCATGAAGCACTAACGGACCTTAGAACCTTTAATTGAACATCTTGGCCATTAAGAAGTAGTGAGATTGTCGGTTTCAGTGGAAAGCTGAAAATTGGTTGATACTCGATACTACACTCATTGAGATAGGACTTTTGGGATATTTTGGCTGCAAGATAAGATTGATTGTGCTAAAGCAGTGCCCAATGAAGAAATATCAATGATATTCAGATTCCCGAGAACCTGATTACTTTCTAAGACAGGTTGAACCAACTAAACTTCAAGAGGGTACTCACCTATGAAACCCATGCAAGCCTAAACCTAATGTTTTTGTGTGCTTTGTTTGTGATTATTATTCATGTCATCATAAACATCATAACATCATAAAGCATTCTCACTAACCATTTCAAGCATTTAGGAATTTATCTTTGTTCTATTTTGTAGGTCATGACTTCTACTCGTAGGAATACCATCCGAGTCAACTTCGTGAAAGTGCATCCTTAACATCAAGAGTTAGCATTAAGAGTGCCTGGAGATTCTCCTTTCACCAAGAAGTATGGTCGACTTCTCAACTTGGCTTCCTCAAACTTCCAAGAAGAAATGATGTGTGTACTTTTTCAATTCTATGATCCTATGCATCATTGCTTCACCTTCCCCGACTGCCAATTGGTGCCTACATTAGAAGAATTCTCTCAATTGTTAGGAGTGCCTGTGCTTGATCAAATACCATTCACCGGTTTAGAAGAGACTCCAAAACCTGAAGTTATTACCAAAGCTTTGCATTTGAAGAGATCTGACATTGTGGAAAATTGGGAGATAAGAAGTGGAGTTAAGGGTTTCTTAGCGAAGTTTCTATTGGAGAAGGCTCATTTGTTCTGTGAAGATTTGGATTTTCAATATTTTGAGGATGTATTGGCCCTTATAATCTATGGTTTGGTTCTATTTCCAAATCCGGACCACCTCGTAGATGTGAATGCCATCAAGGTTTTTCTCTCTCGTAATACCATACGTAGTTTTCTTGGAGACATTCTACATTGTTTCCACACTCGCACCATGAAGAAAAGGGGTACTATTTTTTGTTGCATTCCATTACTCTCTAGATGGTTTATGTCACACCTACCTAGATCAACATTGAAGAATGAGCAAGGAATGACATGGTCTCAAAGATTAATGTCACTCACACATTCTGATATTTATTGGTGTGCTCGATCTATGGAGGACCTTAATATTATTTACCGTTGTGGGGAATTCCCTAATGTCCATCTACTTGGAATTAGGGGAGGTATCACCTATAATCCCTATTTGGCTTTGCGACAGTTTGGGTATGCTAGGAGGGATGGGCCTCATGATTAACTTGTCCAAGGAATTACATTTGACTATGAGAGCGATGTCCAAGGATATCGCCAGAGATTCATGCGAGCTTGGGGCATGGTTAACAAGGTTGATAGCAAGACGTTGGGGCATAAGAACTCCATTCCTTTGGAGCCTTATCTGAAATGGGTTTGAACTTGCGCACAAAACCTCATGATGCCTTATGAAGCCATCCTACCTATCATCATGGAGCCTGTTACCGAAGGAGATATTCTGTATACTGTCCTTTATCCTAACATGCCTACTTCTCTTGAATATTTACAAAGATCTTAGATTCAGCTAAAGGAAGAGAGAGACACCTTTGAAACCCAGTTCTATGCAAGTGAAAAGAAGGTTTTGGAGCTTACGAGACAACTTCATGAAGAGCGAAGTTTGAACGCCTTTATTGCACCGAAGAGGATGCGCTCGACCTTTTTGTCTTAGGAGTTGTTTTATATTTATTTCCTCCATTGTAAGCCTAAGATACATGTTTGTAATCAATTTGAACTTATTAATGCAATTAACGTTTGCTCATTTTGTCTAAAAAAATTTAAATCTTCTAAATCCTTGAAATCATTTGCATACGCATTTTCATGCATCATAACATAAACAAGTTTTCCACAACAGGTTTCCTTATCTTTCTGTTGTTTATTATAGTAAGATGGATATCAAACAAACAATGAAGGACTTGCAAGTGCATAATTCCAAATTACAAGAGACCTTGCTGACCCTAGCTAAGGGGCAACAAGAGTTGATGACTATGCTAGTAGCCAAGAAGAAAACCAAAAAGAAGGACTTCATCAATATGGGTAAGAGATTCAAAGGACCAGTTTGTTAGGTATAGATAGTTGAAGAGTTGTCTGAGGAAGACAAAAATCAAGATGAGGAGGGAAGGAGCATCCATGCTGGGGGTGCCAATAATCAAGCTTCTGAAGACGAAGATTACTTTGATGAGAAATACCCCCCGGATGAGGATAAATACAAGCAGTTGGAGGATAGGCTAAAGGTTGTTAAAATTCAAGCCGTGTTTGGTTTGGATTTTGGTGAGTTGGACTTAATACCTGGGGTCTTCATCCCCCATAAGTTCAAAATATCGGTCTTCACCAAGTATGACGGGGTTTCCTGCCCGAAACTTCATCTAAGGTCTTACGTGTGCGAGATGAAGCCACACACAACCGACGAAAAGCTCGGGATCCATTTCTTCCAAGAGAGTTTGGATGGGACTCAACTAGAATAGTTCTATCAATTAGGGCGTTCCCACGTCCAAAAATGGGAAGATCTAGCCACTGTTTTTTATCATCAGTATCAATACAATGCCGATCTGGAACCTACTAAAGTCCAACTTCAAGGTATAAAAATGGGTACTAATTAGGGGTTTAAGAATTACGCACAAAAATGGAGGGATCTTGTTGGTAGGGTCCAACCACCTCTAACTGACAGAGAACTAGTTAACATTTTCATGGGTACATTAACTGGCCCATTTTCTATCCTATTAATTGGCAGTTCTTCGTCTGGTTTCATCGAGTTGATCCTGACTGGTGACAAAGTCGAAAGTGGCATTAAGACAGAAAAATCCCCATGACATCTTCTTCCGTGTCCAACGTTGTAAAGAAGCCCTTCACTGGAAAGAAGGAAACAAATGTTGTGTATAGAGCAAGGGCCTATACCAAGAAGGATCCCCGATCTTCTGTTAATGTTGTGTTAATATCCAACCCTCTGTCTGCTCAAAGACAATCATCCGACGATCAACAATCTGAAGTTACTCGAAGACAGTTCACGAGAATAAGCATGTCATTGTCGCAAGCCTTACAACATCTGTTGAAGGCCAACTTAGTGACATTGTGCAATCCACCATCCAATCCAAACATTTCATCACTTAAGTACAACCCGAATGCCATGTGCACGTATCATTCCATTAGTCCTGGGCATGAAACTGATCAGTGCTGGGCTATGAAGAATAAGATTTAAGATCTGATAGATAATAAAACAATTGAATTTGATCCACCTGCTACTCCAAATGTGATAACCGCACCAATGTCGAACCATGGCAAAAGTGTTAATGTAATTGATGATACTACTTTTGTCTGTTCCATTGAGGATTTAACAACTCCATTAACTACTGTGAAGGATAATTTTCTGAGTGCTGGGGTGTTCCCTGGCTGTTCTAAAGATTGTGTTTGTTGTGATCAAAAAGTAAATGGGTGTAAGCGGCTGAAGGAAGGTTTGAAATGCCCTGATAAATAGCCGCGAGATTCTGTTTGAGAAGATTCCTACCAACAAAACTTAAGACCTGTCCATAATAACCATCTCCAACAAGCCTCTTAGGATCCCCTCTAAAGGTCCTATCAGAATTTCAAATAAGCCAACCATTTCTCCTTTAATAATCACTGCCGCTGGGCCTATTCCCTACTCCTATGACAAAGCAGTTCCATGGAACTATGGTGCTGAGGTTTATTATCATGGGATAAAACAAGATTCTTGGATTAACAAAGACGAAGTTGATGTCATTAATATTGCAGGTTCTAGTAAAGTGCCAAGAACAGGGAGGATCTTTTCCCCTGATATTTCACCACCCACTACTATAATAACTCCCATCCGCATAACCAATGACAAGTCTAGTGCCAACACCAAAGGAAAAGAGAAAGAAGGAGATCCTACTGGGATAGAGGCACCTACCAAGGATACTGATGCTGAAGAACCCTCCGTTCGAGAAATAGAGGAAATCTTGAAAATCATAAAGAAGAGTGACTTCAAAATAGTTGAGTAGTTGGGGAAAACCCCCTCCAAACTTTCCATGATGTCATTATTACTCTGCTCGGACGTTCATTCCCAGGCTCTAATCATATTCTTGAAGAAATCCCATGTGCCCCCAAGAAACCACCGCTGACCAGTTCGGGAATTGCGTAGCAAGTTTAACGGCTGATAATGGAGTAGGGTTCTCTGACGCTGATTTGACTCCTATGGGAAGAAACCACAACAAATCCTTGCATATCTCTATTGAGTGCAAAGGGACCACCTTGGCCCATGTCCTAATTGATATTGGCTCATCTTTAAATGTGTTACCCAAAGGTGATTTGGACCGGCTAGATTATGAAGGACTGGTATTAAAGCCAAGCGATATTTGTTGTAAGGGCTTTCGATGGGTCTAAGAGAATGGTTCATGGAGAGGTGGATCTCCCAATTAAAGTTGGCTCACAGATATTCAATTCTAACTT
This sequence comes from Vicia faba, assembly GCA_948472305.1. Classification (NCBI taxonomy): domain Eukaryota; kingdom Viridiplantae; phylum Streptophyta; class Magnoliopsida; order Fabales; family Fabaceae; genus Vicia; species Vicia faba. The sequence goes on along the minus strand of OX451738.1, from coordinate 676,567,417 downwards.
TAATATAATGGACATACGTCCCGACTATTATTGTTTGCTTGGATGCCCTTGGGTCGATGGTACAGGGGCATTAAGATCCACCCTTCATCAAAAATTAAAGTATCCAATCAAAGGGAAGATCGTTACTGTTAGCGGCGAAGAAGAATTTATGGTTAGCCATCTTAATTCCTTCAAGTATGTCGAAATGGATGGCGAATTCATAGACACTTCGTGTCATGCCTTCGAAATTGTTCCTCCTATGGTTGCCGCCACCAAAATCTCCTCTAACATATCAAAAGTTGATGAAGTTATACAAATAATGGTTTCACTTAAGGATACTCGGGTCGTTGTTGAAGATGGTAATTGTACTATCTGGGGACAACTTCCCGACATTCCGTTTAAAGTAGATAAATTTGGGTTTGGTTTCACCATCAAAGCTCAAAAAGAAGTCAGGCACGCTCGCATGGAAAAGCCACCTCTCTGCATCGGGAATCATCAAGTGAACACTGTGGAAGACTCTGATGATGAAAATACTTTTTTAGATTGGATCTACCCTACTGTCAAATGAATTCTCAACAACTAGAATGAAAAGGATTTCATTCCCATCTCCTTTATTGAGGAGTAATTACTATTTATTATTTTCTGTTAATTCATGAACTTTTGTCTGTAATCTTAATTTCCCAACAATGACTTTAAAGCCATGTGCCTTTCCTGGGGCACTATTGCCCATTTGTTAAGGGTTTTTTCATGTTCATTTATCGTATGATCATTTAATATAAACTGTTGGACCTTTTGCATTGAAATTTTTGTGTTCATTGTCTTTCTTTTCCTTTATTACATTTTTTAATAGCCATGTATCTTACATGCACACACACACATTTGCAGATCTTCATCCACTCCGGATCTCATTTCCAATGACTGTACTATTGCCAGTTATGATTTCGAACATCCAGTCAACCAAGCCGAAGACGAAGGCGAAGAAGATTGTGAAATACCAGGAGAATTAGCTAGACTTCTAATGCAAGAAGAGAAAGCTAGTCAACCTCATGAAGAGCCATTCAAAGTTATCAACTTAGGTACTGAGACAGATAAGAGAGAGTTCAAGATCGGCGCCAACCTAAAATATGGTATCAAGAGCAGATTAGTTCAGATGTTACATGACTATATTGAAGTGTTTAATTGGTCTTATGAGGATATGCCAGGGTTTTATAGCGACATTGTGGTTCATCGTCTGCCAATGAAGGAAGATTTCCCTCCCATTAAGCAAAAGGTTCGCCGTATGCGGCCCGACATGTCTGAAAAGATAAAGGCTGAGGTAATGAAGCAATTTGATGTAGGTTTTCTGGCTGTCACATCTTATCCTCAATTGGTTGCAAACTTGGTCCCCGTGCCAAATAAAGATAGAAAGGTTCGTATGTTTGTAGATTATAGGGATATAAATAGGGCAAGCCCCAAAGATGATTTCCCTCTACCACATATTGACGTCTTGGATGACAATACTTCTCAACATAAAGTCTTCTCCTTCATGGATAGATTTTCTGGCTACAACCAAATCAAGATGGCTCCGAATACATGGAAAAGACCACCTTTGTTACACAATGGGTCACCTTTTGCTACAAAGTCACGCCATTCGGATTGAAGAATGCCGAGGCAACATATCAAAGAGTTATGGTAGCTTTATTTCATGATATGATTTATCAAGAAATATAAGTCTATGTGGATGATATGATTGCAAGATCACAAATAGAAGAAGAGCATCTCGATCACCTACACAAGCTATTCGAGAGATTGAAGAAGTACAAGTTGAGGTTGAACCCTAATAAGTGCACATTCGGAGTAAGATCTGGAAAGCTTTTGGGTTTTGTCGTCAGTAGTAAAGGAATCGAAGTTGACCCTGCAAAGTTAAAAGCCATTAAAGAAATGTCAGTTCCTCACTCTGAAAAAGAGGTTAGAGGATTTTTGGGTCGTCTTAACTAAATTTCCCGCTTCATATCTCGCTTAACTGCTACTTATGAACCAATCTTCAAACTCTTGAAGAAAGATCAAGTAGTCAAATGAAACGACGATTGTCAAGCCGCCTTCAATAAAATCAAGGAATATTTGCAAGAACCTACCATCCTGATGCCTCTAGTTGAAGGAAGAACTTTGATCATGTACTTGATTGTGCTAGAGAATTTTATGGGGTGTGTGTTGGGCAAACATGACGAGTCTGGCCGAAAAGAGCATGAAATTTACTACCTGGGCAAAAAGTTTACCGAATGTGAAACAGGATATTCACTGCTCGAGAAAACTTGTTGTGCTCTGGCATGGGCAAATCTCCGATTAAGACAGTATATGTTGACTCACACCACTCTATTGATTTCTAAGATGGACCCTATCAAGTACATCTTTGAGAAACTCGCTCTCTCAGAACGGATAGCTATATGGAAAATGATTCTGAATGAATATGATATCTAGTATACAACATAAAAGGCCATCAAAGGAAGTATATTGGAAGGTCATTTGGCCTATCAAGCTGTTGATGACTATCAATCTATGAACTTTGACTTCCCAGATGAGAATATCATGTTAGTAACAGACTGTGCATAACCTGGACCCTATGACGGACCTGGACAAATATCCTGATGGACTTTGGTTTTCGATGGAGCTTCCAACGCTCTGGGTAATGGAATTGGTGATGTGATAATTTCTCGTGAAGGTTTCCACACTCCTTTCACTTCTAGACTATGCTTCGATTATATGAATAACATGGCTGAGTACGAGGTGTGCATCTTAGGTTTGAAGGTTGCTGTTGACTTAAGGATCAAGCATTTGGATGTATTGGAAGATTCTTCCCTAGTAATGACTCAAGTCAAAGGATAATGGGACACTAAGCATCCTAACCTGATTCCTTACAAATATCTTGTGTTAACTCTGATTCCATGCTTCGAAGAGATCACCTTTGAACATTTCCCTAGGGAGGAAAATCAGTTAGCTGGCGCTTTAGAAACAATGTCTTCCATTTTTAAAGTCAAATGGGATAACAAACTCTTATGATAACGATCGAAAGATTTGACGAACCTGTGCACTGCTATGAGCTTGACACTAACAAAGAGAAACCATGGTCACATGAGGTAAGGAGATATCTTGAGGCACAAGAATATCCTGAAGGAGCTTCCATCAATGATAGGAAATTCTTGTGAAGATTTTCAGCCAAATTCTTTCTAAGCAACGAAATCATGTACAAGCGCAACCATGACTCTACTCTACTTCGATGTGTGGATAAGAAGGAGGTAGAGAAAATTATGGAAGATATGCATGATGGCCTCTTTGGGACCCACTCTAGTGGACACACTATGGCCAAGAAAATCCTGAGGGCTGGTTACTATTGGTCCACAATGGAAATTGATTGCCATCAGCACTCAAGGACTTTCCACAAGTGTCAAATCTATGCTGACAAGGTTCATGTACCTCCTATCTCTCTAAATGACATGACTACTCCGTGGCCGTTTGCAATGTGGGGCATTGATATAATTAGAGAGATCAAACCTACTACTTCTAATGGACACCGTTTCATCTTGGTTTCCATTGATTACTTTACCAAATGGGTCGAAGCTGCCTCATATGCTTCAGTCACCAAGAATGTTGTAGCCAGGTTTATCAAGCATAACCTCATATGTTGTTACGGTATCCTCGAAAGGATCATCATTGACAATGGAACTAATCTCAATAATGCTATGATTACCGAACTTTGTACTCAGTTCAAAATCAAGCACCACAATTCTTCTTAGTATAGACCCAAGATGAATGGTTGAGTGGAAGATGCCAATAAAAATATCAAGAAGATTGTGCAAAACATGGTGGTAACCTATAAAGACTGGCATGAGATGCTACCATTTTCTCTCCATGGTTATCGTACGTCGGCTCATATGTCAATTGGGGCAACTCCTTTCTCCTTGGTCTATGGCATGGAAGTCGTCTTGCCTGTAGAAGTTCAAATCCCTTCTCTAAGGATTATGAAGGAAGAAGATTTAGGCGAAGACAAATGGATTCAGATTAGGTTGGATCAGTTGAACTTGATTGATGAGAAGAGACTGGTCGTTGTCTATTACGGTCAAAGGTATCAAAAACATATGATCAAGGCTTTCAATAAAAAAATCAAGCCTCGAGTGTATCAAACTGGAGACTTAGTAATAAAGCGCATCATTCTTCCACAAGGCAACCCCATGGTCAAATGGAGTTCCACTTACGAAGGGCCATTTATTGTTAAGAAAGTTTTCTCGGTGGTACAATGATGTTGACTACTATGGATGGTGAAGATTTCCCACATCTTGTGAATGCGGACATAGTTAAAAAATACTACGCATAAAATGACCCTCTAGGTTGACATACTTAGACAAAAATAAGGTCATCCTGGCGAACCAAAGAGGTTCGAGGAAAAATTAGGGATATATGCAAAAGATTGTACACCCGGTAAGTTGAAAACCCAAAAGGGAGACTTGGGTAAAAAATGGGTATCCTGGTGGGCTGATAACCTGAAAGGGCGGTCCATGCAAAATTTAATATTAAAAGCGTATGGGATTAAAACCCGTGGGATCGTTATAGCCAGCTTTATTACCAAACTCCAAGTATAAATGGTCCAAGATCAATCCAATCAACCTCTATTCAACAGCAAGGGATAATGTTCGAAGACATAGGGGCAATAGTGGGTTTAGAACACAATGAGATCACTTTCACATGGATATTATTTTGTTTTCACTTTGTATTCTTTCCATTCTTTCAATGATTTCCTCTTACTAGGATCTCGGTCCCCTTGTACAAAAAAATGGCTATTCATGGGCAAAACATCAATACAAATATACTTTCAAGTGCAAACTTTCTGGTTTTCTGTTTTAAGTGTAAAATTGTCCAATGACTAAAATTGAATGAACATATGCATATAAACATGATTAAATTTTTAACAAATGTATGCTTAAAAATAGTAACAAGCATCTCCTTAAATGCATTTGAGATATCCCCACCGAGTTTATTTCAATCACATATCCCTACAGGTTTGGATTCATAAAATCCCCAGCCAAAGTTTCAATCTCTTAAAAATCTCTCCCCAGCCGAGTTGGTCTCAAAAAAGAAGCCTTGTGGAGTTTCTTCCTAAAAAAAGAAGTCACTTCCACAACAGTTCGTCAAATATCTTCTTAAAACATGGTTTGTTTCCCCAACAAACTATGGATTCCCAAGCTTAAGTTTGCCTCTCAGACTATTACAAATTAAGGGACCACAACCCCTAATCCCTAGTGAAGTCGCGAACAGAGTCGTTATTATCCCCGAAAGTTACTGCAAAGCATGAACCCTACCAGATATCAGTTCAACTCCATCCTAATCTCAAATTGCTTAAGCCTGGACCCGACCAGTCAACAACTCAAGCCTGGACCCGACCAGATAATAGCTTAACTTCCTCAAATTACTACAAAGCCTGGATCCGACCACAAAACAATTTTAAGTTACCAAAGCCTGGACCCGACCAGATAATAGTTTGACTTCTTCAATTGCTGAAATCTAGACCCGACCAGATAACAATAAATCTCAATTCTTAGTTACTCAAGCCTGGACTCGACCAGATAATAGCTTAACTTCCTCAAATTACTACAAAGCCTGGACCCGACCAGAAATTTTTTTTAAGTTACTAAAGCTTGGAGCTGACCAGATGATAGTTTGACTTCTTCAATTGTCGAAACCTAGACCCGGCCAGATAACAGTTTGAGTTTCTAAAACATGGACCCGACCGAATAGCAGAAAATCTTAAGTCTTAGTTACTAAATCCTGGCCCCGGCCAAATAATAGTTTGAAGTTTTATATTGCTGAAACCTAGACTCGACCAGATAACAGTTTGAATTACTGAAGCCTGGACCCGACCAGGTAACAATTTAACTTCCTCAAATCATTGCTGAAACCTGGACCCGACCAGATAGTAGTTTAACTCCTCCAATTATTGCAAAGCCTGGACCCGACCAGATAGAAATCTAAAATCTCCTCTTCCCTAGTAGAGTTTGCCACTATCCCTAGTGAGTTACTGTAAAGCCTAGGATCCGACCAGATAATAGTTAACTTCCTTATACCTAGCAAGTTGGTGTGAAACCTGGAATCTGACCAGATAACAACTAACTTTCGAGAGGTAATTCCCCACTAGAGCAACGAGCAACTAGAAATCCTGAACTCTTTCCCCAAATAGAGATCAACACTTTCCACAGAGTCTTCTCAACAAAAAAAAAACACATTCCCCATTGGAATTCTCCTCAACACAACAGGAATCCCCAATAGAAGCATCGTGTCCAACATCTATCAAGGATAGGCTTCAACAACATTTTCGCATTGATACATCATACAACATACATAACACAACATAATCTCATTTGTTTTTGATAACATCATTACACCATGCATACATGCTCATACAGGTAACCCCTTTGTTTCCTTGCAGATAAAATCACTTACCCAAAGACCTCTTCTGGATCAGAATTAATTCTTCCAGTGAAAGACAGATAAAACACCTAGTTTTCAGCACAAATTGACCAAAGATTTACACTGATGTTTCCACCCAGCTTCTACCATCATCTCTCCAAATGGAATCTATAAGCCCATTCCCAAATCAATACATCATCGAGTGCAAATTTCTAGGCACTTTAGTGTTCAATCATCTTTCACATTCAAGTCACGAAAGGCAGATCTGCCAATCTCACTCTTCAGGTTCAAGAAGATTGAATAGGGGCAACTGTTGTACCCCAAAATTTTCCCTCTCAATTTCTCAAAGATTGCCTCACAAGATCTCCATTGATTCAAAACTGCACCAGGATTGATCAGCTCAAGATACCTCCCCAATTCAAAATTAGGGTTTAAGTTTGTATAAAGACAATTGGACCTTCAATGCTTTATATAATTTTCATGGATCATTTTGGTCTCTCAAGATTTCTCGTGTCAAGTTTCAGGCTTTGGATTACATTTTTCCTCAGAGAATTGATCAGTTGACTTAAAATTAATTGTATTAGGGAAAAAGTCAATTATGGTTAATTTATAGTCAAAAGTCATAATTTTTATCCATATCAACATATTACACTCATATGAACCATTTAGTCAAGTTTAGATCACAACTTCTCAAGAAACTTGATCAGATCATCAAAAGGGCAAAATGGTCAAAATTAGGATTTTGACTGAGAAGATTCAATTTTTGACTTTTTGACCTAGCACATGACTTGTTGGTTTGAGACATGATATCAAGAATCCAAGTGCATCACTTTGACCTAATGGCATGGTTCAAAACACTTCTCAAGATCAATTGATTGATAATTGAGATTTGGTCAACTGATGAAAAAGTCAACGGTACACTGAAAAGTCAACATTTGACTTTTCGATCAAAATCAAGTTTCAAAAATCATATTTCATCAAGACATGTCAGAGTATGAAGATTATTAATCAATAAATCAAAAGTCAGGATTACTTTGAAAAAAGTCAAAGTTATAAACACTTAGAAATTTTTCTAAGTGTTAAGAAAAATATGATAATTTCATAACTTTGTCAAATTTGCACCATGATGCAAGATGATTTAAGAAAAACTTCCAACATGGAAGTTTTTGATCTCAATGAGATCAAAAACATTGCAGGGCAGAACTTCTTCTGGAAATTCTTGGATCTCAAGTTATAAATCCATGAAGACATGTCCTTGAAACTAAAACACTTAGTAAAATTCTGGGCATTTTAAGTCATAATTTTGACAGAACTTATGGGACAATTTTCATATAGTTACAATGGGAGTTTGAAAAAGTGATTCAAAGATGGATTTCATAGCATGTTACAAGATTTCTAAAAAGTCCTAGAACTCTTTTAGATCATGCTGGAGCAGGGAGAATCGAAGATCATAAGTTGGACATTCGTTCTTAAATTATGAGTCATTTTCATGATGAACATATGTTCCAATTCCAAGCAATGTTGCATAATCCCACTTTTCAGGCCCTCTAACATGTGTATATATCCTTAATCATAAGATTACATAAGCTTTTGAGCTATGAACCACTTGATTTAAGCTTTGTCCAATACACCTTGCCATTTAAGGAAAAAAGTTCACACTTCCATTCTGGAAAAGTGACTTTAATCACAAAGTCCACTCTCCTTGAGCGTTGTGTTTGTTCTTTCTGCACAAGCATCCCCTACAACTCAGAACATGCATATTTAAAGTTGCTAGTCATCCTATCTTTCCTTGAAACCATGTTTGTCTAAGCTTGCTTCAACAACAAGTCAAAATCCACAACATGTGATTTTGTACTTCTGACTTCACCAAGCTTCCAGACCCTTTGCCTATAAATTAAACATTCATTTGAAAACTAAAAAGGATTGGACAAGCCCTGAAACTCATTGAAACTCTCTAGAACCAGAAATTGCAACACAAGCATAAAAACTTATCATTTCTGATTTTTGAATCCAATCTCCAATATCCCTCGTGTGTTTCTTGGCCAAACCATCCACAAAGTTTCTGATACACATATAGAAGTTATCCCAACCTCTATTTTCAGACAGTAAAATCATCTTCATCAACCTCAATTTTAAAAAAAATAGAGCATTACATCTTGAATTCTCCAGAACATTCCAACCATCCATAGCTCAAGCAAACCATTGCATTAGCTTCCTGGGATCTTCAGGAAGCTAACCAGATCATCACAACAACTTGAATCAAGCTCTAATTCAAAGCATGATCTCTAGCTACAAAGGTAAGTTTTTCTGATTTTCATCTCATTATTTAGGCATTGTTAGGCTTGCATTTTCAAATACAAAATGTAGATATCATTGCTCTCAAATTAGGGTTAGACAAATTCATGTTTGTTTCTGATTTATAGTTTTAATTCTATATAGTTCTGGAACCATGATGAAATTTTCCATAACTTTCATGTTTACATTTTCCATTTTGGTTAAGAAATGAATGAGTTACAGATGCTCTGGCTGGCGCGAGGAAGAAGATGAAGTTCATCATCAGAACTGGTTTTCTAATATATATTTATGGTGTTGTTTATAATATTGGATGCATAGCCACCCCAGTGGTATAGAGCGCGCGCGTGAGGCATTAGTGTTAAGGGTCCTGGGTTCTAGCCCCAGGAGCACCTTTTTGTTTTTATTTCTTAACACTTTAGCCCATATACCTATTAACATCACGTCTAGGCCAGATCTTCTAGGCCTTCTCATTCTTGCTTCCAGCATCACCCCCTCCGTATACATGTTATCAGCACGCCTGGGCCAGAACTTCTAGGCTGTCTCATTTTTTCTTCCAGCATCACCCTCCCCATTTACCTATTAACAATACGCCTGGGCCATAACTTCTAGGTTGTCTCATTTTTACTCTTAGCATCACCTTCCCCATTTACCTGTTAACAATATGCCTGGGCCAGAACTTCTAGGTTGTCTCATTTTTGCTTCCAGCATCACCCCCCTGTTAACAACACACCTGAGCCAGAACTTCTAGGTTTTCTCATATTTTGCTTCCAGCATCACCCCCTGTTAACAGCACGCCTGGGCCAAAACTTCTAGGCTTCCTCATTTTACTTACAAACATCTTTTCCACTTTCCAAACCCACCCTGACTTTAATTTTATATTTTTATTTTATTTTCTTTCTTTTATTATTTTAGTATCATTACTATTATGTTTATTATTAATCAAAGACACCAAAAATATTATATTAAATATTTAAATTATTTAGTTTATCTTTATTTAACTTCTCAAAATAAAAGGACCAAAACCATGTTCCTATTTAATTCATTTTCTTTAACTTAATATTAAACTTAGATGTAATTCATTCTCTTAGTTTAAATTAAAATTAACTTAGTTTAATTTTTCTTACTTCTAACTATTTATCTTCTTTTAGAAAATTAGGTTAAAATATTTTCTTAAACAAAATCAAAAGAAGCTCATTTTCTTTTCATTCATGTCTTGTACATTATATAAATTTCAATTCTTATACATTATTCAAGTTCAATATGGTTGTAATAGATAATTAGGTTTAATTTCTTGCAATACCCATTTGTAAATTTGTACACCCATCCTAAAATTTTGTAATAACGTAGGATATTTACTTTCTGCAATTTACTGCTTTCATATAAATGCTAGTTAATTTAGGGTTTGTATGGAAAGATAAAATCAATGCTTAGAAAACCCTAATCCAAGATAAACCAAGCATGAAATACAAACACTTGCACACTTTACACCTCTAGTGTCTACTCCACTTTTTTTCCTTAAAAATTGTCATGTTATGCATGTGAGACGCCTTAGCAAAGAACAATAAAAAATACAAGATCATAGTCCCTCGATGACGCTTCAAATGTTTCCATACAAATGATCTTAACCCCTTAAGAAATATGCTAAGGTATCTCACAAAATTGTATCTTATGACTATACGATGACCCATGTCTCTCCCTTTACATCCAAAGACAAGGCTACTTACCAATCAATGGTGAGATAACAATATCAAAGGGAAGGAGAAATGAACAAAAGAATTTTGAGTAGGTAGAACGTTCTTAGTTGCTTGCTCACAATCCATCTTCAAGAAAACAAACATCTTTTCAAACACACCAAACCCTTTCAAAAAAACATGAAATATTTTCAAAAGTCCAACACTTTGTATGCATTCTTATAGAGACGAGAATCATTACAAAGTTTTCCTAAACGAAGGCGCTTTTCAAGAATACTTTCAAAACCCACCATAAACACATTTCAAACAAAGCAGTTTCAAAAGTGATCTAGCAAGAAACTAAGAGCCCATAGATTACTATGGATGAAAAGGGTGCTAACACCTTCCCTTTTCGTAACCTACTCCCCGAACTCAAGAAAAAATATCAAATTTCTTTCCTGTTCTTTTCACCCTTTCCTTATGGGATAAAAGAAAAGTCGGTGGCGACTCTTTCTATCCGCAATAATTGCGATCAAACGCAAAACAACCAAGTCATTTCTCCCATCGTATTATAGCAGGAATCCCTAACAGAGACATTCTAAACAAGATTGAAGATTTATATTCTTCATCCCCAGCAACAGTCAGGGTTTTATTTTCCCCAGCCAAAGATGTTATACAAAGCTATCACTGTTGTTATCAACATCTTACATCCATACATCATTTACCAAATATCAGCATATGCATATGAAACGCATATAACACACTCTCATTTACTTTGAGAATATCATTACGCAATGCATTACATACATCATGACATTTTATAAAGACTAACTTTGTCTTTTCAGGTAAAGTTCACAAACAGGCGGATATCATCAACAATTTTCAAATAGGTCAGAGATTAATTCCAGAAATAGGATGGGGTAACTATCTATATGACCAGGTCCAAGATTAATTCCCGAAACAAGACAGGGCAACTATTTGTACGACCAGGTGGTATGAATTCCTGAAACAGGACAGGTTCGCCAACAAAAAACAGATTGCAGATAAATTCTCAAAGCAAGACGGGGCAAATATCTACATGACAGACAAAGATTAATTCCTGAAACAGGACCAGGAAACTATCTATATAACAGGGAAAAGATTAAATAGGATGGGGAAACTTTTGACATGACCAGGTGGTATGAATTCCCAAAATAGGACGGGTTTACCAACAAAAATAGATTGTGGATCCATTCCCGAAACAGGACGGGGCAACTATCTACATGACAAACATTCCCTCAGAGACTAAATCTAACAAGCACCTCCCTTAGAGACTAAATCTGATAAGCATCTACTTAAGCACTTTCCCCAGAGAGTCATCTTGAAAGACATTCTTCAGATACAGTCGAGCGTATACTCATTTTGATACCCTTATCTATAGTTACTTTGGATAGCATCTATAAGCCCAATTTCGACGAAATTTTGTCACCTCTCTAAATGGCATATTGAAGCCCATTCAAGCAATGTTATCAACCAGCAGCGTTACTTTGTGCACATGCGAGTGCAAATTTATGGGCACTTATATGTTCAATCCTCTTCCACCTTCAGATCACGAATGGCAGACATGCCAATCTAAATCTTTAGGTTTAAGAAGATTGAACAGGGGCAGATGTTGTACCCCAAAATTTCCCTCCCATTATTCAAGACATTCTCCTAGGATTTTCATTTGCTCAAGGTTAATCAAGAATTGATCATACAAATTCTCCTCCTAAGCAATTGACCTACAACTAGGGTTTCACTTTTCTCAAGGAATATTTGGTTTCTAATGCCTCGACATGGTTTCATGGTTCCTCATATGTCTCCAAGAATACCCATACTAAGTTTTAAGCCTTTCATCACAAGTTTGCTCAGTCAGTGGCTCAAATGACTAAAAATCAACTACATCGAACAAAAAAGTCAAATGTGGTCAACATATAGTCAAACTCAAATTTTTTGGTCAACATCCACATTTTGAAGTCAAATTCATAATTTTATCAAGGGTTGATCATGATTCATCAAGAAAAACCCTCAAATCATCAAAAATCAAAAGTTGCCAAATTATGGGTTTCTTTAGGAGAAGTCAAATGAACTTTGACCAAGCACAACTTTTCACATGCTTCATCATATTTTCTTCAACCAAAGCTTATTTTTAAGGAAATCCAATTCTCTACAATTTGTCTCTCTAATCTCAAGTCCAAAAAATGCTTCATTTGAGAGATATGGGCCAATACACTATAGGTCATTTCAAAAGTCAACAAAAAGACACTTTTTGTCAAGGTAACTTACATCAAGATAAATTATTAAAATGCAAAGGTGATCAAAATATAGATTGTAGAGGACATCTTAAGCTTTCCAAAAAGTCAAATATTACCTTCAAATAATAAAAATTGTGAGAGTTATGATTGATGCAAGTTGGGAAAGTTTGAGCAAATTCATGAAACCTAAAGTTACCAAACTTTGAATTTTGGGCTATTGGCATTGTGGTTCAAGGTCCATGCATGTTTTGTAACCTATTTGAACCTTAAATCTCATTCATGCACCCCTTGACATTTTTATTTCATTTATTTTGATTTTTATTAATTTAAAGTCAAAATTAAATGAAATAAAACAAAGACTTCTTACAAAGGCCCAAGCCCATGTTTATTTGACCTAATTTCACCCTTATATATCTTCCTCATTCAGACAAAGGCAACCAAGAAATCCCTTACATAAAGAAACACCTCTCAAAAATCTCAAAAAATCATTCAAACGAGGGCAACCTCAGAACACTAGTTGAAGCCACCTTCAAAGCATTCTAACCGTTCATTCGCTTCCAGGAGAACTACAAAGTAAAAATGGACCAAACCTGATGATCCAAAGCTCACAAAACCCGCATGCATACTACTCTGATCTCATTATTTTTTGCAAATTCAAGTTTTGATTTTCGTATTATTTTAAGGCATACTAACATTATTAATGTGTTTTTGAGATATGTTTATACAGGCTAAGATCAACGCAGGAGTCCCATGCTATCGGAACCATGAACTACCATGTCCATATCGATCTGTGTTTTTTTTGTTGTACCTTACAAACCAGTGCAATTCAGTCCAAAATAATGATTCCATTAAACTCGCAGGGTCTGATTTAGGGTGGTAAGTCACCTTGGGATCCCTAACATAGTTTGTTTTGCAGGAATGAAAAAGAGAGTCACCGGAGAAGATGACCAGAGCTAGGACTCCGATGTCTCTTTGGTCCAGGCAAATGTTTTTATGTTATAATTAATTCATTTCATCAATAATATCAGATGTATCACCACCCTAGTGGTAGCGCGCTTGCCTCTAAGTCATTACTATGCCAAGGCATGGGTTCGATCCCTGCCTATTTAATTTTTTTCAATTATTTTCTACTTTTGTAGATCAAGCGCAGCACGTCACATAAACCAACCATGCACCTAGCCACACCTCATCGTCAGATGTTCACAGATCTGATCCAACGTCCAAGATGCACTCCCCCACGATGCACCTTCGATGATGCCACGCACTGGATCTCATGGGCCAGTGCTTGGGCCTGGACCACTTTTGCAATCTTCACCCCCCCTGTTTTCTATTTCAATCCCAACTCTCTTTCTTTTTATTTACTCTTACTCTTATTTTTATTAAAGTTAATTAGAGTCTTAGTTTTTTCTAATCAAATTTTTTAATTAATTTAAGTCATTGACTTTTTTAATTAATTTAACTAATTGACTTTTTGAAATAATTTAAATTAATTAACTTTTTTTATTAAAATTAATTAGGGTTTTTAGGCCTATTTAATTAATTAATCACAAATCTCTTTTTTCATAAAAAACAACAAAAACATTTCTTTTTCCTTCGATTCCATTTTTTTAGATTGACTGTGCTTTTGTGAATGTAATTTTTATTTCTCGCTTTCCTTTTTCCTTATTGTAACTGTTTCCCGGGATGTAATAGCTAGGGTTTTCATTCTCTGCAATTTCTATTATGTAACTTCCCCAAAGCGATGTAATAGTCTAGGGTTTACATTTCCGCTTTTACTTTCCGCACCTTTATAATTTTTATACTTGCTATATTATTGCTTAGTAATTAGGTTTGTATGGTAAGACTAAAATGAATCAATAACTAACCCTAACTGCAAAGATAAATAAATGAACGCAAATCATTTGCACACTCGTACCTCTAGAGTAACCTCTCTTATTGCCTTCGTAAAATAGTCATGTCCCTCGAACGTGAGGACATTTTAGCAAAGTCCCTCGATACAAAGATTATAGTCCCTCGATGACCCTTCGATGTTTCCTTTCAAAAATGATCTAGTCCCTTAACAAAAATTCCTAAAGCATCTTTACGAGTTTCCTTCGATGACTATACAATGACCCTCACATGTCCCTTCACATCTAATGATAGGGCTTCCTACTAATTAATGGTACGGATAACACTTTTTAAAGGATGAGGAAAATACAAGAATGACCTTGAGTAGGGTAGATCTTAATCGCTTGCTCACAAAGCTCTTCAAAATAAAAACATTTCACACAATTAAACTCTTTAAAATATTTTCCAAACAAATGCTTTGTATACACTCTTAACGATACAAGAGTCATTATAAAGTCTGCCTTAAGTTGGAAAGCTTTTAAAAATAATTTCAAACACATAACACAAAGTAATTTTCAAAAGTGAGCTAAGCAATTAAGAGCCTGTAGATAGCTATGGATGAAAAGGGTGCTAACACCTTCCCTTTTCATAACCTACCCCCCGAACTCAAAATCTATCAAGGTATTTCTTGTTCTTTTCACCCTTTCCTTATTGGATAAAATAAAAGTCAGTGGAAACTCTTGCTATCTGCAACATTTACGATAAAACACAAAAACAAGTCAGTTCTCCCATCGTATTACACTCACTGTGAGTACTACATTGAAGATTGAGGGGAACTATGAAGAAGCCAAGAAATTAAGGATGTTCCTGTTCACACTGTCTGAAGATGCTGAAGAGTGGTTTTACTCATTACCTATTGGAAGTATCACCAATTGGGAATAGATGGAGAAGACTTTTCTTTATGAGTACTTTCTGGATTTTGTTTATATTCGCAAAAAGATATGATATTGTGAATTTTAAGCAGAAGGAATAAGAGTCGCTTGGTGATGATTATAAGAGGTTCAAGAGGTTATTAGTAGGAAGTACCACTCACAACATGGGTGAAATGGAGAAAATATAAATTTTTGTAAATGACCTTGGAATAAAGACAAAGCAGCTTATTGATACAACAATCAGTAGCTGATCCAACTTTACAACAGCCACTGGTGTGAAGAAGATTATTAAAGCCACTGATGCAAATGAGAATCTGGAGCTATATGACAGAGTTATAAGCAAACCATAGGGAGTAATTGATTTGAAGTTAGAAATTAATTAGCAGCTGAAAATTGAAGAAGCCATTGCTGCAGAAGTAAAAAAGATGAAAGCAATGAACATGGGTACTCAACAGGTAGCTCAGGTCCAACCGGTATAGAAGGTAGCTTGTGAAATTTGTAGTGGACCACACCTCACTGTGAAATGTCTTGCAACTCCACAACAAATTGAGGGGATAAAATTCTTGAGGCAAAATAACCCATATTCTAACAACTATAATCCTGAGTGGAAGAATCATCCTAACTTCTCCTGGAAAGATCAACAGTAACAAGCTCCTCAAAAGGCAAATTGGGAGATGGCTATTGAAAAGATGGCTGCCCATACCTCTCAATTTCAAGAAGAGACATGGATTAATCATAGGAATACCATAGTTGCAATAAAAAATTGGAAGTTCAAATGAGTTAGATTGCACAACAGGTAGCGCTGCGAGCATAAGAAAATCAGAAAATTCATGAGAATGTGAATGCTCTCAAATTAATGAGTGAGAAAGTTGCTAGAGAAAAAGAAGATGATGTGAAGTTTGATGACAGTATCATAGAAGTAGAACTGGAAGTGAGAGAGAACAAGAAAAAACAGGAAGAAGTAGTATCACATGTGAAGCCAGTTGAAGAGAAAATTAAACCAGAAATCAAGTTCCCGTATCCATATCGAGTTGCAAAGAAGAACACAACAGACAAAGAGTCTGATAAAATTTTCTAATTGTTAAAAAGGCTAGAGATCAATATACCATTCTTTGAAGCACTCGAGAAAAATCCTTTGTACCAGAAATTCATGAAGGAGACATTATCAAAGAAGAGATCAACAGGAGAGGGATTGGTACCATGTGATGAGATATTGTGTGTAATTGCACCCGGGAGGAAAATACTTGTCAAGCAGAAGGATTTGGGGTCAGTTGCAATACCATGCACAATAAAAGACAGAACTTTCAAGAGGGTTCTGGTTAATTCTGGCTCTAGTGTGAGTTTAATGCCATTATCGATTTTCAAGAAGCTAGGTATTTAGAAGATAAGCGGGAGTGGGACAAAATTGAAATTTGTTGATCACACCATCAATCAGTCATGTGGTATAGCTGAAGATGTATTAGTGGAAATTAAAAAAAAAATTCCCAGTTGATTTTCAGATCATGGACATATCTGAAGATGAAGAGACTCATATCATTGTTGGTCGACCATTTATGCTGACTAGTTGATGCTATTTTGATATCAAGACAGATAATCTGACACTGAAATCATTTGAAGAGGAGATAACCTTGACGGTGTTGGAAATAAATACAAAAGGTGCAGGTGGAAAGAATAAATCTTCAGTTGAAATGATCAAAGTAGAAGGAGAAAGTAATAGTACTCCAAGAAGAACTCTCAGGAAAAATCTCTCAGAATGAATCAATAAAAATTCCTAAGCTCAGTTAAGAAGGTAAGAAGAGAAAGAAGAAGGAACACCAACCTAAGAAGAAGGAAGTTAGAAGTGTTTGGAAGAACAAATGGGTTGATACTTTTAATTTGAATAAGTTCTGGATTGCAGAAGGGAAAAGCAACAAGGTGTGGAAGAGGAAATACCCTCATAAGAGGATGAATCGTCAAGCCATGCGAAGTTAAACGAAGCACTTCGTGGGAGGAAACCGACACTTTTAATAACTTAGTTTTTATTTTTATTTTTTTTGCAAGTAATAAAAAGGAAGTCTTACTGGTGAAAGCTAGGAGGCAACAACATGTGTTGCATTACCCTCAGTGAGTCACCTTCTCGAGCTTGTTCCAAAAAATAGGGATCAATGTTTAGTTCAAGTTTAGGAGGGTTTTATTTCTTTTCTTCTTTTCGAATTATTTGGTAGTTCTATGCAAATTGCTGTGTAAATCCATGAGTTGAAGTCCTCCAAATTTAGCCGAAAATTTGTTTTGATCAAGAACTTGGTTCTCATATAGTTCGAGAATAGTATATAGAGGCAAAGGGATTGTTGTTTGAGGGTGGGAAGTTCAGAATAACATGACACAGATACGAGTCTAACGTTTAGATTTGTACCATAGTACTTGAATCCTGAGAAGTATTCCTTGAGTAGTTTATCTTGACAGTCTGACATAATATAGATTCACATGCATGTATGACTGGTTGAGAAATAAAAAAATTTGGCACCAAATTATGAAAAGGCGGTAAAAGGAAACTGAAAAAGGACAAAGGGGGTTGATACCCAAACGTCTTCCATAAAGGACAATATACAAACTCAAATGTTTTGAAAATTTCATCTAAAATTAAATAGGAGCAAAAGCTATTATTTGGTGCCTAAGCAAAAACTTTCTTGGTCAGTCTTGTGCGTGTGATGATCATCAAAAATTCTCATTTCCTTAATTTGAATGTCCGAATGAAAAAGGATGAAAATCAGAAAAAGACTTAAGTACAAAGCATAGTTAGAGAGGTATCTGAAGAGGAAGCTCGAGACTTAAAGGTTCTTACACAAACTCTTCGCGTCATGTGAACATCAGACAAACTGCTTTTTGATCAATTGGAATGGATGTCTCACATATGAGTACCAGTCTGCTGTGATTTTAATGAGTTCTTATAATGGTCGATTGAGGTCAAGAAATGGTTTATGTTTGGGGGAGGTTGATTAGTGGTTTTTACACAGGTATTTATAATTTATTTTAGTTATCGTTTATTTTAATTCACGAGTGTTTTATTTCATTTTACCACATTTTATGCTTTGGTCGCTTGTCAAACATTTTGTTTAATTTCTCCATATTTTATGAATTGGTTGTGTGTTTTAGTGTTTGTAGGATCGGAGGAATAAATCGAGATAAATTGGTGCGAAAAAGTGCAGAATTCAGAGTTTCGAAGGAAGTCAAAAAACCACGTTACAGGAGGCCTGAGACGGCCACCCGTGTCAACTGACACGGGCCATGTCTGGATGAGAGAATTGCCAATTGGAAAGTCAGGGGGAAAACATGGGTGTCCATGTCACCTGACACGACCTGTGTCAAGGTGCCTGGGAAGAAAAATTAACAATTAAAATTCCAGAGGAGAAACACGGGCGACCGTGTGCTGAAGCAGTAAAGCGGTAAACAAAAGTAAGTATTTTTATAGGTTATATAATATCGTATCCATAGGGGTTAATGATACTGAATTGTCATTCAAGAATTTATCGCGTTTATGATTTTGGTTTTGAATTGCTTAGTTTGTAAGGAAAGGGTAAAAACTATTGACAAGAAAATAAATACATTCATTAGAGAGAATAGACTTATCAGCCATGAATATAATCCACTCATCAAAAACATAAACCTATCGATCAGTTGCACTCATCCTACTCTACTCGTTAAAATCATCACGAATACCACTAGATGTACCACAATAGAGGTTATGTCTAACGCAAAGTTGAAGACAACTGTATTACTCGCGTCGACGATCTCTCAGTGTAACACAAACAACATGGAGGCGTTAAGATATGATATCCACAATAATTATTACCTCTAAATCTATATCTAGAATATAGAAACTAATAAATATCCCCCCTAATAAATATTTGTGATGTATATGTCTATAACAACCCAAATTAAAACATAAAGCAAAAAGATCAAGAAAAACATCAACAATGATCTGGAAAGAAAGCTTTATACAACACCATGATCAATACATATACATATGTTCAATGTAAATAAATATACAAAACCTAACAAATGAAGGATACACAAAGAGGAAGACAAATGAACCAAAAATCTTCTGGTTTGTCAGCACGAAAGATGAGAAATCCACCCCGGATCATCCGTGTGCAAACTCCAATGATGCTTTCTAATCACAAATCTACCAAGAATGAAGGTTTGATGAGTTGGGAAAAAATACCACAAAACATAACCTAAAAAATGTATGTTTTGGCCCTTTAAATGTGTTTTCCCAGAAGATCACACTTAGCGCACAAAGCCCGCTAAGCGATAGCAGAAAAAAACCAGATTTTGTTTTCGCCATAACTTGAGAATCGTAACTCCGATTTACGCTCAGTTCAAAGAACTAGAAAGATTATTTTTCCAAATTGATTTTTTTTATCTTTGTTTTGAGCCTTATTCTTTGATGAAATGCTAAAAATTGCATTCTTGAAGCTTAGCCTTTGGCCTTTATTACTCAATGCTCCAATCATGCATGAATACCTACAAAAATATATAAAAAATATCAAATGATACAATATATACACAAAAACTCGATTAAACACAGAGTATATGTATTTATACAAAAAGTGGGGAATTATTCAATGAATATCAACAAAAGAACCATTAAGAGCCACAAAACATATATACTAAATAACTAAATTTTGGCACTTATCATTGTGTTTCCTGACACGGCCCGTGTTGAGGTGCTACGCTGATTTTAGTATTTTATGCAATTTTGTGTAATAGTTGGATTGCAGAGGTGTTTTGGATATTTCCAACCGACCTAAGTGAATTTTTGCTATTTAGATGAGTTTTCACGGTGATTAAGGAAATTTTGCCAGCAAAGAATTTTGACGATTGAAGAGAGCAACATATGAGATTAGTGGAGGACAAGGTTTTTTCAAGAGCCAACACAATTGAAGATTAAATTTCTTCATTTATTTGTATGTGTAACTTTTATGTTATTGAAATTCTTTTGAACAATATGAAAAGCTAAAACCCTCAATGGTAGGGGTGTCCCCGATTTGATTTTGTAATAACTTTGAATTCCTAATTACAGTAATACAATTGTTTTTCATACTCACTTTAATTGTACAAGGTTTTGAATGCTTTCTTTGTCGGAACAACAAGGATTGATTTATTGTTAACAATTAGCTGGACCGCGGTTGTTAAGATTTTTGTGCGATTAGGCTATAGTAGATATCACCTAGGACTAGGGATACCATATAGTTACCGGTTAGATCTTGATAAAACAAAGGCTTGATTTCATCATAATTCTCTAAGGACTTAGGATTTAGGATGAATGTTCAAAGGTTTTCCCACTAAGGACTTAGGGGAAAATAAACTAAAGATCTGGTAATTGAGTATTATGAACATGTTGAAGAAATAAGAATTCAAGGTTATTACCGGGAAAATTATACACTTTACCCTAGAATGTTACTCATATCTTTGAAAAAATCCAATTTATATTTCTGCTTACTTTCACTTATCATTAAGTGACAATTTCCAAACAAAACTCCAAATTAAGTTTTTATTTTGTTTAATTGAACCATGAATTAAACTCGACAATTATACGCAGTCCTTGAGATCGATACTTTGGGATTTCCCATTATTACTACATTAAATTAATACACTTTCTAATTTTACCAATCAAGTTTTTGGTGTCGTGCCTGGGACTGCTAAAATATAGAGTTTAATTTGAGTTCAATTAGAATTTTGTTGCTCTACAACTAAAATTTTATTTTATGTTATTTTTATATTTTTTTATTACTGATTTGTGTCTAACCTTTATATGCGAGGAAATCCCTCAGTTCAATTTCCTTTTTATGCAGAAATTGAAATAAATTTTCACGCAAGGCGTAAACAAGCTCGATTAGCCAGACTGGCCTCCAACAAAGAACATTCAGTTCATACAAAGTTAAAGTCAGAATTGGAAGAGGAAATACTAATGGAAGAAAATCCACCAGCACCTGAGAGACTACTTGGTGACTATGGTGGTACAAATGCATCGGCTGGTAGACTGACAATTATAAACCAACAGGTGATAGTGCCAAATTTTCAACTGCATATGAGCACAATCACTCAACTTGAGAGGATATCTTTCACTGGAAAGATTAATGATGATGCCAATAAACACTTGCAGAGGTTCTTCACCATGATTACTACTTTGAAGATTGAGGGACACTCTGAATAAGGAAAGAAATTAAGAATTTTTTGTTCACGCTTTTTGAAGATGCTAAAGAGTGGTTTTACTCATTACATGCTGGGAGTATTACTACTTGGGAAGAGATGGAGAAAATTTTTCTTGACAAATACTTTCCTGCTTCTGTTTATATTCGCCAAAGATATGATATTGTGAATTTTAAGCAGAAAGAAGGAGAGTCACTAGGTGATGCTTATAAAAGGTTCAGGAGGTTATTAATAGCTTGTCCTACTCACATTATGGATCAAAATGAACAAATACAAATGTTTGTAAATGGTATAAGAATAAAGACAAAGCATCTTATTTATACAGCAGCTGGTGGCTCATCCAATTTTTCAACAACCACTGGTATTAAGAAATTGCTGCAAATAAACATTTGGAGTTTGTAGCGGTAGAAATGTTCAAGACTAAGCCATTGGATTGACTAGCCTTTGTACAAATCAAAAATAAAAATCGCCACCGCGCATTATTGTTTCCAAAGGAAAGGGAAAAGAGCGAATAACCCAAAAAGGGGGAAAGATTCAAGGTAAGGGGGTTGGTTATGCAAAGGGAAGATATTAGCACCCTAAACATCTACGGTACTCCGCGGGAACCTCTTTGTAAAATCTGTATATTTTGGCTATGAAAATATGTTGTATAGAAATAGATGGTGGAGGTAAGAAAAGAAGTATTTTTTATGATTTTTGCACCCGCCGCGGTTGTGAATCTTTAGTTTCTACGTACCACCTTTCGTGCAATAGGGGATCAGGGTACACGTAGTTCCTCTTTTAAAAATTTGAAACACAAATGTGTTGGTTGATTTTAAGAGATAAGACATCATCGTCATTGTCCGTGTGGAAAACATACTTACTACCCACAATCATAAGAAAGGAGAATTTGCATCATCTCGAAGTGGAGGATATGGCTTGGATTTTAAAATCAACCATGCCTCACTCAACACCAAAGTGGAAAATATCTCACTTCACTACATATTATAGAAGTATAGTTGTTTGCATCACTACAAGGATTGACTAGAATCCAATGTTTTGAGAAAAAGTTTTAAAGGTAAAAGCCAAAGTGGCAAAATGGTTTGAAATGAGATTGGTTGACTTTTAGTCTTCTCAAAAAAAAGTGTCAAAGTATTATTAAATTGATTGAAGTTTATTTATGAAAATGATTTTTGAAAATGCATGGACATAAGTCCAAGTTTATTATGAAAGTGGTTCAAGTTTAGAAACAAGAAGGGCTTAAAAAAAGAGGGAGAATATTTTTGAAATTAAAGAAAATGGGAGGAGAAGAAGAGATTATCCTAAAGAATAAGGTAAAAGCTAAGGATAGGGACCATCTAACCAACAAGAAGCCAAAACTTGATATTATGAGCTAAGATAGAATTCCGATTCTTTGGATTGAAACCATGCAAGCAAAGATACTAGACCTCTTCAAGTGTATTAAGTCTTCACAAAAATTGGGCAAAGTAATGGCTATATACGGGTGAATTCCAGATTACAGATAAAGGATGTAATCACAAAACCTGCACACAAAAACAAACAAGCAACCCAATGTCTTGAGGTAGACCTCAAGAGCTCCAAACAAAATAATCAGATAAGATCATAAGGTCTCCAAGATAGGCCAAGGTTTCTAATCCTAAGTCCAAGAAAAAGTCTCATGCTCCATAATGCCAAGGATAGTAACCAAATAGTCCAAGTACCATTAAGAGTTTTTTAGGGTTTAAGTTGGTTATTAAGTATCTTATAAAAAAGAAAAAAGAAAAGCTCAAGTGAGCAAAGTAAAAATGACAAGAAAATAAATGCTCAAGTGAGCAAAGATGAAAATGGCATGAAATGTAAATGCTAAAAGTAAATAGTGCATAAAGCATAAAAGAATAAAAGCATAAAATGAAACAAGTCAATAATTAGTGGTTAGTTGGATGACCATCTTGAAACTTGCATTTGGAACTCATTAGAGGATTGATAGAACCAAAGCCTCCACACAACAAGTTGCATTTGCTTTTTGTAAAGTATATCATCCATTTGGAATTCTCACAAGTACCATTTAATGATCAACGATGTTTAAGTGATCCGCGTTGACCAAAGGTGTTGTAGATCCATTAGAGGATTGGTAGAACCAAAGCCTCCACACAATGAATCTCAAGGTTATTGGATCAAAGAGATCAAATTAACATACTTGGGCTTGCAATCATAAGTTTGGGCCACGAATGATCATTTATTCGAATCGGGACAAAATTTAGCGCTATGTTAAGCAATCGTAAGTGGACTTATATAGAAGTCGCACCTATTTTGAGGTCGGTCAATAGCAATCTATGCACCATTTGTTTTGAGACATGATATAGAGATCATGCTTCAACAACATTTAGTGCAAGGGCAAGGGGATGAGATGAAGAGGAATTAGGGTAAAAAAGAAAACCACATTAGAATTAATATTTAATCAAACTATTATTAAAATCATTCATCCATTTTTGTGGAGTTAAACTCCACACCATGGATCCAATGATGTTAATAAAGTCATGACCAAAAAATCAACCCAAGACAACCAGAAAATATTCACAAAATGATATAATATTAAATATATATATTAAAGGATGGAAAATGTTAAATTAACTAGAAAATAATGAGGAAAATATCAATTATATTCAAATTAATCAAGAAATGAAAAATAAGACCATAGAAAAAATCAGAAATGGGTCCAAATATTTTTATAAAAATTTTAGTAATTTTTAAAAGTCAGAAACTATTTTTTAACCATTTAAAATTGCTAAAACAAACATAAAACAGATAAAAAATAGTAAACCTCAATATAAAATTCTATAAAATTTCCAAAAAGTCAAAAATATGCAAATTAATATTTATGAATTTTTTTAGAATTAAAAAATGTTAGAAAGTATTTTTTAAGTAATTAAAAGAAAGCAAATAATACAAAAAATATAAAAAATACCAAATTTTAAAATAAAAATGAAAAAAAATATTCATGAGATCAGAAATAATTCAAAGTATTTTTTGTGAATTTTTCATAATTTTTGGATAAAAAATAAAAGAGTTTTGAATTTTTGAAAATTTAATCAAATAAAATATAAAATCAGAAAATAAAATAAAGCCAAAAAGATGTGGATCATCAGATCAAAGTCAAAATGCGTTAGTAAGCTAATCCAATGGACCAGACGCGCTTTCCTTGATATGGACCTTAGTGAAACACACATGTAATCAGAAAAAAGGGCAACCAATGAAATTAAA
Source organism: Vicia faba (assembly GCA_948472305.1). Classification (NCBI taxonomy): domain Eukaryota; kingdom Viridiplantae; phylum Streptophyta; class Magnoliopsida; order Fabales; family Fabaceae; genus Vicia; species Vicia faba. Next base: position 676,542,574 of record OX451738.1, on the reverse strand, counting down.
ATGCTTGGCACGCTATCATTGGCTAAGACGAGACATGTCATCGTCTTCAACCTCCAGACATCCTACAATGAGGATTTTGTGAGATCCTTCAAATGGAAATATTAGGATCCCTGGCTAGCATCATTGAACTCGTCTCTTCAAGATGATTCTAACACAACCATTGCGCCAAATTTATGTAAAGTATGGAGAGAGATATGAATCAAAACACAGAAAAATAGCGAGCACCTTCAATTTGATATTTATCTCTCAATTCTCAATGGATTTAAAAATTGTAAGCATCATTAGAATCAGACAAAGGAGTAGAACAGATTAGTGCTTGATTTAGATCCAATTGGTGGAGAATTCTACCTTTTCGAAGTTCAAGTAAGAAGCTCTGAAACTGGACTTCTGTAGCTTGGATTATGGGTCGTTTTGATTGGTTTAAGTGCTGGAGAGTTTGTATGAAGTTCAAGGATGATGAATACACAAAGAATTTTGGAAAAGGAAGCTTAAATTTCAAAAACTGAATTCAACAAAAGTGGGTTCCTGTGAAGTTTTGGCAGGGTGTTCTTGGCTCTCTAAGCTTGAGAAATTGAATGGGGGATGACCCTCTATTTATAGAGAAGTGAATGGGAATGAAAATTTAAAGAAACAAGGAAGTTTGGAGGGAAATTGAGCAAGGGTCGATCACGAGTGAAGCGTGACTTCATTTCCATCAAAACTCAGCCAAACCTTGCGTTTTGGGGTGCTAATCACTTCTGGCAAGTTTGATAATCAAGTTTAAATCAAAAACACGCACAAATCTTGTGTTTAGAAGTCACATTATGGATTTCAAAATTCTGACTTTGTGCAAAATTCAGTTTCAAACTACCAAATTCAAATCTATGGCATTTCCACCTCAAGGGGCCTTAGGGCATAATTCTTGATGCTTTGGAAAGATGAGGTTGCAAGCTTTGAAATGGAAAAAGAATGGAATCAAATGGATGCTTGAGCTGAAAGTTACATGGAATCAAAGTTGAAGAAAAAGAGTTGACTTTCCGTACTTAGAAATTTTTCAAACTCTTCTTTAAAAATGACCTATAATCTCTTGCATCGAAACATGGCCTTCCACTTAGAATTTGTTCTTGACCAAAAAATATGGAATGAAGTATACCTCTTGAATGACACTTTTCAATTTGAACCACTCAAAATTTCCAAAAATTGAGCAGGTTATGACTTGTTGAAGATGGCCAAAAATTATGAAATGACCTATAATCTCTTGCATCCATAAGGCAACTTCCATCCAGTTTCTCACTTTTCACATGAAAGAAGGCATGAAGTACACATCTTTAGGATCATCATGAAAAAATAATGGGCCCAAGGTGATAAAAATTGACCAAGTTATGACCATTTGAAGTCACATATGGAAAATTAGTGATTCATCTAGATGACTTGTAATCTTTCATCTTCACCAAGTTCCTTCCACATGAAAACTCCTTGGAACTTTTGAAGTGATTTTTTGGTAACTCTTTGAAGAGAAGAATTTTTTTGGAATCACTCAAAAATACCAAAAGATGAGAAAGATATGCCCCTCTGAAGTCCAAAACCCTAGCTTCTAGATCAAGAGAATGCTTGGTGGAACTTTGTCAAGTTTGAACAGAATTTTTGTGCCAATATTCTTCCTTTGTGAATAGGATTTGTTGAGGATGATGATGAGGACTCATGGCCACCAGAACTACTTCCATACCAACTTCAAAACAAATTCAATGGTGAGGTTTGGATCTCTCAAGCTTTTGACTAGGGCATGGAAATAAACTCATGAACCCATGATGCAACTTGCTAAACCTCATTGCCTTCACCTACATTATTAACAAGTAAGACAAACCAATATTGTATTTGTTAATTTAGAAAGAAAATCAAAGAAAAATATCCATGATCACCAAAGAAAACAAGTCAAGGTGCTTGGTGACTCCTCAAATAGCAAGGTTAAAGATAGGGAGAAGAACCAAAAGCCCTAATGTGATTTTGTGGTGATTGAAACAATATGGTATGATGAAGGGATCTTAGGGGAAAAATTGGGGTACAACAGAGTTGTATGACATCGTTGCAAGAAAACCAGAAGGAGTGATTGTTTTGAAGTTGGAGGCCAACAAATCACTCAAAATTTAAGAAACATTTGAAGAAGTGAAAAACACAAGAAGGGGGGGGGGGGGGGGTCGAATTGAAACTTAAAATCAAAAGCCCAGTAGACACGATATTTTTATCTTGGTTCTTTTGATCTCAAACTACTCCAGTCTACCCGCCAAGGTGATTTCTCCTCTCTCTAACGAGGACTTAGTTCACTAATCAAAAACTGATTACAACAATACTTTGACAACTGTCAAAGTCTTCTTGAGTACAACCACCACCCGGTTAATCTCAAGGAAAACTAGCTTAGTTAAGATAAAAGACTATACTATATATTGTTGTTTTTCCTTACAAAAATTGTATCACAACTGTGATATTTTACACAATTTTAGGCGTATATATGAATATGTAAGATTGCAGCGTTTTAGAGGTATGTTGCAGTAGTATCAAAATCGTAAACGATTTGTCCTCTAAGCTTGTTTATATAGGCATGAAAATCCTGTCCAACATGAAGCGTGATAATGGACATTCAATGTTGTTTCCATATTGAGAAGATTCTTGTCTGAATGAAGTCGTTGCATATGATGTTGTCTTGATCGAATAATAACGCTTCAGAACATAGAATCTTGTATGCTGCAATTACTTCAGAATATTAATGACTCAGATTTGAGGATCTGATGGTATATGAACCTTCTGTTCAGAATCAGAGTATTCTTCACTTCAGTGCAGGTTCTGATCATCATTCTTCAGCGCAGATTCTGATTATCTTAGCTTGAAAGCTTCTGTAGCTTAATTTCTGATGTTGTTTTGGTCAGAACTTATGCATACAAAATAACACAAATTTAGAGTGCATATTTTTTCTTTGTATTTGTTATCATCAAAACTCTAATTAAGGATTGTAGAATCAAACTATGTTCTAACAATTTCCCCCTTTTTGATGATGACAAAAACTAGGATTTTCAATAAAAAAAATATAGAACAAAAATCTTAAGAGGCTTAAGAGAGACTCCTCCTGAGTTGATTACTTCCCTGAAGTTCCTTCTCGTTAGAGCTTTTGATGCATCTCCTTCTGTCCTTATCAAAATGTATTCCTGTTCAAGCTTTTCAGAAAATATAGAGGTTAAGATATTCAGAATGTTTTGAGACTTTTTCCCGGTATACTGTTATTGAAAATATCTAACTTTCCCCCCCTTTTTGTCAGGTATCAAAAAGCAATATAATCAGAGTCAAAAATATGAATTATATTGAAAACAAAATGCAATGACAATTTTCAGAAAACAAGGAGGATAAGATAAAAAATTACTAATAAACAGTTTAAATAAAATCTAAGAAGGAGGGGGAAGATAAGAAAAAAGATAAGAAACACCGACGTTCACTGCCGATGTACTACCAACGTTCACTGAAGGTAGAAAGAGAAAATATATCAAGTTTCCCCAAGATTCTGGTGTTTTGCCAAGAACGGGTCTCAACTTCTTCTTTAACCAAGGAAATCAGCCTGGAAAGGGTAATATGTAATCTGTCTCAAATAAAGAGACTCCCACTCATTGTCAAGGGGATTTACAAAGAGAAATGACTTTCTGGAAATAGCAATATGACTTCCCGAGGACATGCCACGATATTCCTGCTGAGGAGATAAAGTCTTCCTGTGCAAAATAAATGCTCAAACCAAAACTAAAAAATTTCAGAGATCTATAAATCCAATTCAGAAATAAACTGGAGCAAGACGGCCAGTGCAGATACATCTTTTGAGAAATAAACTCAAGAGGGAAAACCAAATTTAACTAAGCAAAGAGCGCTGCAGGAAAAGGTTAGAACATCATGTTAATGAACAATGGTTTTTAGTCATGCATGATGTATGAGTGCTATCGTGCATATGCTGGTAAAAGGATACATAATCAGTACAAACAAACAAAACCGCCTCAGGTACTAACAACAAATGGGCTAAACTTCAACCAGAAAGATCAATCCAACAAAAGTAAAAGCAACTGTGGAAACCAAACCCACTATCTGCCTTAACTTTACTGAGGAGAAACATAATCCGGATGTAGCCAAGTCAAACAAATATCGGGATAGAACATCTTTCTTTCGGTTTCATCGGAGAAAATAGCTTTCCAAAAGCAACATGCCTACTGGAGATTGCGAGATCAGCCTCAAATAAAGCAGACTGACACCGACACAACCAAACTTCATTCGGGGATTCAAGCCTACCTCCCAGGAGAAAACTTTCATCACGAATACTCATTCCAAACAAGAGATTCCCTAGGATAACCTTCCTGGGAAATCGAGAAGTCAATATTAATGCCAAAACTTTCATCATATGAGGGAAAACTTGTTGGGGAATCTGAGACGGAGACTTCTGACCATGCAAACCCCAAAAAATGAATCTAGACATGACTGGGGATAATGAGATCATAAACCCAATATTGTACCTTGCACCCACTGATATCGTCTCTAACTATCTGAGAAATACACAAGGATTGCGCACCTACCAGCAAAATGACCTGAGAAAACTTTCATGAAGGGAGTAAGTTTTCTTAAAACAATCGGAGTTTGTTCATTCTAGGGATCACCATTCTTGTTGTAATTGTTTTATCACAAATCCCAAAATAAATTGAATTGTAAAGATCTCTCTTCTTTTTCAAAAGTCAAGTTTTCTTTTTAATCCTTTTGCTTTAACAGTTATTATCAGTAATAAATGATGTCTTTGCAAGATAAATAAAAATAAGAACATAAAAAGTTGGGCAAAAGCTCGAATTTCATTAATAGAATGGTAGTATGCGAATGGCGAGACTCCATGGATGATTACAAAGTTTAGGAAATGGTAATACATAATGGAAAAGATACATTGAGATACAATAACCACTATCCCCCCTAATAACTTTTGAAATCCTGAGCAGCAGCTTTTGTTGAAGTATGGTGAGGATCTGAGAAGATTGTTGCTTCAACGATCAAGTCTTGTTTGACGTAGTTACTTGCCAAGAAAGTCCCTAACTTTTGCCTAAGATGCCCTTTCGGGTTTTCAACTTAGCGGGAAATTTATTCTGTTTATGTCTCTAATTTTTGCCTAGACCGCCCTTTCGGGTTTTCGGCCTACCGAGACGCTCCTTTTTTTCCTAAGCCGCCGTTTCAGGTTTTCAACTTAGCAAGTTGTTCTTTTATTTCTTTAGGCAAAGTATTTCTTGACTGCGTCAGCATTCATGGGACGTGGGAACTCCTCGCCATCCATAGTTTCAAGAATTAATGCACCACCAGAGAAGGCTTTCTTGACAATATACGAGCCTTGAAAATTGGGAGTCCACTTTCCCATAGAATCAGTGTTGAAAGACATGATCTTCTTGAGCACGAGGTCGCCTTCTCTGAATTCACGAGGTTTGACCTTTTTGTAAAATGCTTTCTTCATTATTTTCTAATATAACTTCCTATGACATAAAGCTGTCATTCTCTTCTCTTAAATCAAATTAAATTGGTTAAACCTGTTCTGAACCCATTTAACCTATTTCAATTTGGCTTCCATTATCACACGTAACGAGGGAATTTCTACCTCGACTGGGAGTACAACTTCCATTCTATAAACTAGAGAAAACGGGGTGGCTCCTGTTGAAGTGCGAACAAATGTTCGATATCCATGTAGAGCAAAAGGGAGAATTTTATGCCAATCCTTATAAGTGACAACCATTTTATGGATGATCTTATTGATATTATTATTAGCAGCTTCAACAGACTCATTCATCTTTGGCCTGTATGGAGATGAATTGTGATGGAAAATCTTGAATTCTTCGCACAGTTCAGTCATCATCTTGTTATTCAAATTCGAGCAATTGTCAATGATGATTCTGCTCGGCACACCATACTGGCATATAAGATTGTTTTTGATGAAACACACAACCACCTGTTTGGTAACATTGGCATATGAAGCAGCCTCTACCCTTAGCATCCTTTTAGACATTGAATGTCCATTAGCATGAGTTCCAAATGAACCTTCATGGATCTCATGCATCAACATGTCTGCTTCGTGTCTATCCGCGCATTTGAGCAAGACCATGTCAAAATTCCTCTTGTATAACAAATTTTCACTGAGGAAGAAACTGCCTACCAATCTTCTTAGTGTCTTTCTATCTTTCTTTGACGCACCAAACGGGTATTCCTGAGTCTGAAGAAAATGCTTGATCTCATAATACCAATGTTTTTCATCTGCTACCTCCTCTGTCGCAAACACATGAGCGGGCCTATCTAGCTGTCGAATTGTAATTCAGGGTATATCATTCCAAACATTTACTTGGTACATGGAAGCCAGAGTTTCCAGAGCATATGCCATTTGATTTTCATCCCTAGGAATGTGATGGAATTCAACTTTATTGAAGAAGGGTAGTAATCTTTTAGCATAATCTTTGTAAGGGATCAAGCCAGGGTGACGAGTGTCCCATTCTCCTTTAATCTGATTTGTTACCAAAGCTGAATTGCCATACACATCTAGAATTTTGATTCTGAGATCAATAGCTTCCTCAAGACCCATGATGCAAGCCTCATATTCTTCCATATTATTAGTGCAATCAAATGTTAACCTTGTAGTAAAAGGAATGTGCGATCCATGAGGAGTAACAATCACAACACCAATTCCTTTACCATAAGCATTCACATCTCCATCAAATACCATACTCCAACGAGATTCAGCGTCGGAACCCTCCTCGGGCAATGGCTCATCATAATATTTTACTTTTAAGAACATCACATCTTCATCGGGGAATTCATACTCTACAGACTGATGATCCTCCACCGGCTGGTGAGCAAGGTAATCTGCCAACACACTACTTTTAATGGCCTTTGGAGTGCGGTATTCGATATCATATTCGGATAACAACATCTGCCAGCGGGCAATTCTCCCAAGAAGAGCAGGCTTTTCAAAAATATACTTGATTGTATCCATTTTGGAGATCAAACAAGTAGTATGATTCAACATATACTGCTGTAAACGATTAGCCGCCCAGGCCAAAGCACAATATGTTTTTTCTAGCGTGGAATACTACGACTCACAATCGGTGAACTTTTCGCTGAGATAATAAATGGCGAACTCTTTCTTTGTCGTTTTATCCTGTTGTCCCAGAATACAACCCATGGATTTATCCAACACTGTTAGATACATAATCAACGGTCTTCTTTCTACGGGAGGGAGCAAGATAGGAGGTTCAAGCAGATACTCTTTAATACATTCAAATGCCCTTTGGCAGTTATCTGTCCATACACAACCTTGATCCTTTTTTAACAACTTAAAGATTGGTTCACACGTTGCAGTCATGTGGGAAATAAATCTGGAGATATAATTCAAACGCCCGAGGAAACCCCTGACTTGCTTTTCAGTTCTTGGTGCTGGCATTTCTTGAATTGCTTTAACATTGTCAGGGTCAACTTCAATTCCTTTCTGGCTAACAATAAAACCCAATAATTTCCCCGATCTAACTCTGAAGGTGCATTTATTTGGATTCAAGCGGAGATGATACTTCCTCGAACGCTGAAACAACTTCAACAAATCTTCTATATTCCCTTCTTCAGTTTGGGATTTGGCAATCATATCATCAAAATATACTTCGATTTCCTTGTGCATCAGATCATGGAATAGGGTTGTTGTGATACAGTGAGAGAACTGACTTGAGGTTTCGCGTTTCGTTCGCACTTGTGCGGTTAGCAAGAGTCGCCACCGACTTTTTATTTTATCCAAAGGAAAGGTCAAAAAGCACAGGAAAGACCTTTGAGATGTTTTCTTGGGTTCGGGGGGTAGATTATGAAAACGGAAGGTGGTAGCACCCTTTTTATCCATGGTTTTCCATGGGCTCTTAGTTACTTGTTTAGATCAATTGCTTTTGCTTTTCAATTGTTTGAAATGGTGCTTTGTGTGTGGTTTTGAAAATATTTTGAAAAGAGGCCTATGTTTAGGCAACCTTTGTAATGATTCTTGTTTGAATGTATACAAAGGTATTTGTCTTTTGAAAAGATATTTCAATGTTTGAAAGTTTGTTTTGGGAAATGTTTTGAAAGTGTGTTCAGTGTTTTTGAAAATAGCAAAGATGTTTGCAAGTTGATCAAGTAACTAGGAGTTGTCTACCCTACTCAAAGATCTTTCCTATACGTTTTTAACCCTTTTACATTGTTGTTTTACCATTGTATTTAGTAAACAACCTTGTGTTTGGACGTTAAATGGGACAGACGTGGGTCAATTTTACAATCATTGAAGGCAACTTGTGAGACGCTCTAGCAATTTTTGTAAGGGACGAGATCGTTTTATCGAAGGCAACATCGAGGGTCATCGAGGGACTACGATATTTGTTTATCGAAGGGACATTTGCTAGAGTGTCTCATATTCGAGGGACATGATTGTATTTCTGAGGCAACAAGCGAGGTTACCCTAGAGGTGCACGTGTGAGAAGTGTGTTGGTTTCAAGTTATTTATTCTTGGATTAGGTCATCTAGCGATTGATTTTTGAATCTTGCCATACATGCCTAATTACTACACAGTATATCAAAAGCAATAAATTGCGGGAATTAAAAGTCTAAGCTATTACAAAAGTATCCGGGACTGAGGGTACAATTATTACAAATGGGGATGAATCTCATAAGAATAGCAAAGTCCAAATATTACAACCAAATCGAATTGTTGCGATTCAATATAAAGGTAAGACAATTTACGGAAATAAAATCAATAAAGTATGAAATGCATGTATTTACTTGAAAAGAGATAAATAAAATCTATTCTAAAAAGAAAGATTAAAATTTTATTATTATTATTCCTTATTTATTTTATTAATTTAAAAGGAAAAAAAGTTTAAAGAAATAAAAATTAATTAAACTAATTTAAATGTTTTTTGGTGTTTTTATTATGTGTAAGAAAAAATAATAAAAAGAAAATGATTAAAATAAAACTAACTAAGAAAATCAAATTTATTTTACAAAAATGAAGTTTTAATATATTACTAGCATATTATTAACAAAAGAAATAAAAAAAAGGATAAATTAAAAAAAAAAAGAAAAAAATGGGCTTAAAGAATTTAAAATGAGGTTAGGCCCAAAGGTACATTGCCTTGCTGAAACAAAAAAGGATCGAAAGGGGGGTGGCGAGCTAGAAATTTGTATAGGCTTTTTGGTTTGAAATTAGAGAGGCCCAGGTACATTAAGTTGCTTATTGTGTTGGATTAGGGGAAATGGATTAGGGTAAATAGAAGGAATTAGGGTTTGTGTTCTTGCGCTCACAGCGGCGCCGCTCGGTTCGTCTCTCTCACATCTCTCAAATTCATTCATCTTTCTCGCTCTGAGTCCCTAATCGTTACTGAATCATGAGTGAAACGCGTTTTCTCTGAGAAAAAACTATGTTCTGAGATGGAGTTATCAAAAAGGGTTTTGAAACGCATTCTCTGATCTTCCTCTCGCCTACGGTTGCCGGAGCTTTCTTTCTCTCACCTCCTCACAATGATCATCGATTTTGTTTTGAAAAGGTATGGTTTTCAAGTTTGGCTTAACAGTTCATAGATTTCGCATGCTTTGTTCATGTTTCCTTTTTTTATCAACCTATTGTGATATGCTTGAGACGCAGGAATTGTTATGAGGGAAATGAAGTAATCATACCTGTGGAATTTTCTCTGTGAAAAGAAGAGGAAAGGTGGGATGGAAGATAAAGCTCCCTGGTGGCTGGAGGAGTGAGGGATGAAATGATGGCGGATGTGCTAGGTAACCTTCCCTCTTTGCTTTGAACCACGATGATGTTTGCTTCTGAGACTTTTCTTTCTTGTAAGTTTGAATGATGTTGTTGATTGCTTCTGAGATTTTGTTATTTTGTGTTTTGAATGATGTTGTTTGATGATGATGATGATGCTCGTTTATGTGATTGCTCTGAGTTACAGTTTGGTATATTCTGATTCTGAGCTTTTTGCGTTTGCTTGGTTTTTTGTTGCTTTTGAGAGAGTTTTGTTGTTTTGGATGTTGAAATGTTGCAGGCTCTGAGAGTTGCTGAGAACTGTTAACAAGTTGTGATTGTTTGCACTTGGTTACAGTTTTTTTTGTGGTTATGGTGATTGGAGGTTGAGGGCCCTGTTTCTTGTTGTTTTGTTGTTGTTACTGTTGGTTTTGTGAGTTTGGGGTATTATGCAGGTTTTTGTTGATGTTGAACTGAGTTTTGATACTTGGTTCTGTTTTTGTTTTGGTTTGATGAGGATGTTGGACTATTTTTTTGACAGTTTGAGGCTAAGTGTTCTGAGTTATTGGTTTTGTTAACAAGTTTTGTTGAAACTGGTTTTGACAATTTGAAATGATTGGGATGTTTGAAATGAGTTTTGATGGTTTGTTGTGTTTGAAAATTTGTAGCAGTTTGCAATGGTTTTTTTGAACTGTTTTGGTTTGGGAGTTTGATGGCTTGTTGTTACAGTTTTTATTTTGGTAGGTTGAGGAAGATGGCAATTGGTGTTTTTGTAGGTTTGAAACATGTAACAGTTTGCAATGGTTATGAATTGTTTGGGATCTTGGTTATGGTTTAACAGGTTGAAGGGTTTTTGTGTGTTTGAGGGAAGATGGCAGTTGTGTTTGATAATTTTTCTGTGTGTTTTTCTTAATGACCCCCTCTACTGTTATATTGGCTTCTTTCTTTACAGCTTATTCAAAATGGTGGGAAACCACCAAATTTTGAATACTTTAGGATCTTCTTCTTAGGCTCTTTTCCTTGCAGTTTTGTTTGCTAGCATTTTTGGTGCAATTGTGACAGCAGGCAGCATCCCCTAGGTGACTTCTTTCCTCTTCCTCTCTTAATGACCCTAAGCCAAATAATTTTCTGAAAAGTTTTCAATTTTCTTTTGGAAAGTGATGAACCATGGCTTATTAGACAAGCCTCCTCTTGCTTGTTGACTTAGTTTTATATGTTTATATTTGCTGATGCCTTTTTGTCTGCTTATACTTTGTTTGCTACTACCTATGCTGTTTGTATTTTGTTTGCATCTGTTTGGGCAGTTTGTGCGCTTGCTGCCTGTTTGGTATGCTGATGCTGCATATTTGCACTTGTTTGGGCAGTTTATGCGATTGTTGCCTGTTTGGTATGTTGATGCTGCATATTTGCACTTGTTTGGGCAGCTTGTGCGCTTGCTGCCTGTTTGGTATGTTGATGCTGCATATTTGCACTTGTTTGGGCGGCTTGGCTTGTACTTGGATAAATTGCTTGCATTCTTTTTATTTGGACAACTTTGCTTACATTTTTATTTTTCTTTTTTTTGTGAACCAAGAAGAGCAATCTTCTTGTGATTTGCAAAAATAGAAAAATAAAAACGTGATGAATTAAAAATAGCCCTCTGATTCCAAATTGCAAACTTTAATGATGAACACATTTTTTCTTTTGAAAATTCTTAAACATATCCAATTAATTGTACTGATCAAATTTCTGTCTTTTGTTTTTTTTCATGTGAGTGCAAACTGGATGGTGGCAAAGCAGAGGAAGCAGAAGATTATTTGGCATGCATTGAAGCAATGGAAACTTAGTCACTCTTAGGCTTAAATTCTTCCTTTGTAATTAAGATAGGAATACTCAAATAATAGTACTAATTTATTTTTTCAAATACAATAAGTTGTAAAACTTAAAGCATTTAAATAATAAATTGTAATGTAACAATTTTTTTGAAATAAATGAAAGAAAGTCTTATGAGGTATTCTGATATCCATTAAAATCTTCTACTGTCAATAACTTGCAATTTTCTTTTCGCATCTTCACTAATTCTTTAAGATTCCTGATTAAGATAATTGAAACTGTATTCCAATAATTCCAACCAAGATAACTTAAATTCCAACGATCATGCAATCTTGCCACTACATTCCAAATAAACACGCATTGTGTATTCTATAAACGAATGTTCATTCCATAAACCAACAAACGTCTTATTCCATCAACAAGCAAATGTCTTAACAGGCGCACATTATCTGGTTAACCTGGATCAGAAAAAACATGAATGTTCCAAATGACAGTCTCAGCTCCCATTTCTTGTCCCAAATAAACAGGCCTTGAGAACAACCAGTAACCTTTCAGTAAACTTGAAAAAGTGTTAAAACATGTGACAGTTAATTGAATTTCTAAGAATTCAATTCTTTTGAGAAACGCAAGAAAACCCCTAATTCCTGATTTATTGCCAAAGGAGAAACTTTGTCTGATCGATTCTTGAGCCATCTTTGAATATTTCCGGAACCCTAGGGTTCTGATTTCTGTGAAAAATGGGAGGGAAAATTTTGGGGTACAACAGCTGCCCCTGTTCAATCTTCTTGAACCTGAAGAGTTAGATCGGCGAGTTTCGCCGTTCGTGACTCGAAGGTAGAAGATGATTGGACACTAGAGTGCCCGTAAATTTGCACTGGACAAAAGTAAAATTGAGGGAATGGGCTTAAAGATGCCATTTGGAGAGGTGACCGAATCTTGTTGGAGATGGGCATAAAGATGCCATCCAAGAATGTTTGGTTGTAAATCGACAGAATAAGCATCAAAATGGTGTTCGTATTTGAAACGTATCTGAATTGTATCTGTACTTGGAATCTGGATAACTGACATAATGACTTCCGTGTCTGGAGTGTATCTATACTGTATCTTAAATAGGCAACAGAATGACTTCCATGTCTTGGAGTGTATCTGAGCTGGGAGAAAAGTCAAAATAAGTGACAGAATGGCCACCGTGTATGGAGTGTATCTGGACTGTATCTGAAGCTGAGATCTGTATGAGTAGCAAAATGACTTCCTTGGCTGGAGTATATCTGAAGTTGAGATCTGTATGAGTAGCAGAATGACTTCCGTGTTTGGAGTATATCTGAACTGTAACTGGGATATGAATAAGTGACATAATGACTTCCGTGTCTGGAGTGTATCTGGACTTGAAATTGATAGTTGAATCTGAATGAGAAATAGAATGGCTTCCGTATCTGGAGCGTATCTAATCTGTATCTGATTGTTGAAGTCTGAATGAGTGACAGAATGGCTTCCGTGTCTGGAGCGTATCTGGACTGTATCAGAACTTAGAATTTGATTAAGTATCAGAATGACTTCCGTGTCTGGAGTGTATCTGTACTGTATCAGTGATTTGTGGATATTTTGTTACAGATAGTTGTTAATCTTATCCTGAAAAGGGTAGAATGTTAGCTGAAACACGAAGTTATGTTGCATGAAATGTATGATGCAATAAATGTGTTTTATTCATGCTTATGATGTAATGTATGCGCATGTAAGCTGATTTGCTGTACTGTTGAGGAAAATAAATCCTTGACTGCCGCCGGGGGAAATAAACCCTTGACTTCTGAGGATTCCTGCTGTGAGAATAATGCCATATACTTCTTGAGGAATCTGCTTGGGGAATCCACAGAATTTTAAAGATTTCTACTGCGGGTTACTGCCGGGAGTCTTCGTTCTGTCAAGAAGCAATAAAAACTCTGTGGGGGAAACCTTAAATCCGTTGGGGAGTTCAGGAGTTTGGGTTGTATGCCACTTTACTGGGGAGTTACCCTAGGTTGGGGAGAAACATAAGTTAACTGTTAACTGGTTGATTTTCAGGCTTCAAGACAAATTGTTGGGGGAAGCCTGTAGAAACTGGGTAACTTCCACTGTGGGTTGAAAGTTTCAGCTCCGTTGGGGATTGGTTGTTGGTGGTATCATCTCCGTTGGGGACCTGTAGTCTAAAGTTTGGGCTCCACTGGGGGATCTTAATGACGTGTTGTAGAGATTACTCATGGAATATCCTAAAGACATTTTCCTAATCTTTCTACCTGTCAGTAATTACTCTTTTTCAAACATGTTTATTTGTAAACAGTAATTATGTTCAAATGCATATGTTCATTAATGAATCATTGGACGTTTTTGCAAATAAAACACAAGCGTAAATAAAAAGGCAAATAGTTTTCTGTACTTCGAAAGAGACATCCTTATATTTACTTTGAATAAGTGTTTTGTACAAAGGAGACAGACATCCTAGTAAGAGGATTGTGTCGTAAAAAATGAGAAAAATTTATACAAAGAAAGATGGCTAAGTGTAAAAAATTCCATGGGGTTCCCATTCTGTTATAGCCTTCGTAATTCTGAATATCTTGTCCATTCGTTGCTTCGTCCGAAGATGATTGGATTGATCAGAAACCTCAGAGTTTGTCTGTGAAGAGATTGTCTTTAAAGTGATCAGATGAGACATAGTCATACGCTTTAATTCCCTAACTTTTGCCTGGACCGCCCTTTCGGGTTTTCAGTCTACCGGGAAACCCTTTTTTTCCCAAGTCGCCCTTTCAAGTTTTCAACTTGTCGGGTGTACAGATTTTTTGTTTTAGCCCTAATTTTTGCCTGAACCTCCCTTTCGGGTTTTCGATTCACCGGGATGCCCTTGTTTTTCCTAGGTGTATCAACCTAGCGGGTCTCTTATGCGTAGTATCTTTTGACTATGTCTCTGTTCGCAGGGTGCGGCATATCGTTGTCGTCCATGGTGGCTAAAATCATTGCCCCACCAGAAAAGATGTTCTTGATCACAAATGGTCCTTCGTAGGTAGGAGTCCACTTGCCCCTGGGATCACTTTGCGGCAAGATGATGCGCTTGATCACAAGTTCTCCAACTTGATACACTTGGCGCATGAATTTCTTGTTTAAAGCTTTGATAATCCGTTTTTTATACGTCTGACCATGGCAAATAGCATTAAGTCTCTTCTCGTCAATTAATTTTAACTAATCAAGCCGGGTTTAGATCCAATCGTCTTCACTCAAACCAGCATCCTTCATGATTCTCAAGGAAGGAATCTGAACCTCGACAGGTAAAACAGCTTCCATGCCATATACCAAGGAATAGGGTGTTGCCCTAGTTGAAGTGCGAGCCGTGTTACGGTACCCGTGGAGAGAAAATGGTAGCATCTCATTCCAGTCTTTGTAGGTGACTGTCATCTTTTGTATGATCTTCTTGATATTTTTGTTTGCAGCTTCGACAACACCGTTCATCTTTGGCCGATAGGGAGATGAATTATGATGTTAAATCTTGAACTGCTCGCACAAGGCGCTGATCATAGTGTTGTTCAGGTTTGTATCGTTATCAGTGAAGATCCTATCAGGGATACCGTACCGACAGATAAGGTTCTGCTTGATGAAGCGGGAAACCACATTCTTTGTGACGAATGCGAAGGAAGCTGCTTCGACCCACTTGGTAAAGTAATCAATGGCTACCAGAATGAAACGGTGTCCTTTGGATGTTGTAGGCTTGATCTCTCCAATCATGTCGATTCCCCACATAGCGAATGGCCAAGGAGCTGTTAAGACGTTGAGAGGAACTGGAGGTATATGTACCTTGTCCGCGTAAATCTGACATTTGTGACAAGTCCTAGAATATTGATAGCAGTCAGCTTCTATGGTAGACCAGTAGTAGCCTGCCCTTAGAGTCTTCTTAGCCATTGTATGACTGCTAGAGTGGGTGCCAAAGGTACCATTGTGTAGTTCAACCATGATCTGTTCAGCTTTCATCTTGTCCACACAACGAAGCATAATGCAATCATGATTGCGCTTGTATAGGATACCGTTGCTCAGGAAGAACTTAGCCGATAATCTCCTTAAGAACTTTTTGTCATTGACTGAAGCTCCTTCAGGATATTCTTGAGCCTCGAGATACCTTTTGACTTCGTGAAACCAAGGTCGGTCCACTACTTCATCGGTATTAATCTCGTGACAATGTGCAGGTTCGTCCATCCTTTCAATGGTGATTTGAGGAGCCTCATTATCCCAGTTAAGTTTAAACATGGAAGACATTGTAGCTAGCGCATCTGCTAGTTGATTCTCTTCTCGCGGGAAGTGCTCGAAGGTAATATGCTCGAAATGTGGTAGCAATGTCAATACATGTTCTTTGTAAGGGATGAAGTTTGGATGTTTAGTATCCCACTTTCCTTTGATTTGACTAATAACCAAAGCTGAGTCCCCAAATACAATCAAAGATTTGATTCCCAAGTCAATAGCAGCCTTGATACCAAAAATACAAGCTTCATACTCGACCATGTTTTTGGTGCAGCTGAAGCAGAGTCTGGCGGTGAAAGGTGTATGGCAACCTTCTGGAGAGATAAACACTGCACCAATATCGTTTCCAAGTGCATTAGAGGCACCATCAACATACAGGGTCCATCGGGATCCTTGTTCAGTTCCGTCATATGGTCTGAAATCTTCAACTTTGTCCAAAGTCATGATGTCCTCGTCAGGGAAGTCGAATCTCATGGATTGGTAATCTTCGACAACCTGATGGGCCAGATGATCAGCTAGCACACTCCCCTTTTTTGCTTTTTGGGTCGTGTACTGTATATCATACTCTGTGAGGATCATTTGCCATCTAGCTATTCTTCCAGACAAAGCAGGCTTCTCAAAGATGTACTTGATCGGGTCCATCTTAGAGATCAGTAAAGTGGTATGAGTCAACATATACTGCCTTAGCCGGCAAGAAGCCCATACCAAAGCGCAGCAAGTTTTCTCGAGTAGTGAATATCTTGGTTCACAGTCGGTAAACTTTTTGCTAAGGTAATAAATGGCATGCTCTTTTCGGCCAGACTCGTCATGTTGGCCTAGTACACACCCCATTGAATTCTCTAGGGCGGTCATATACATGATTAGCAGTCTTCCTTCGACGGGTGGCATCAAGGTAGGAGGTTCTAACAAATACTCCTTGATTTTATCGAAAGCAACTTGACAGTCATCATTCCATTTAACTACCTGATCTTTCTTCAACAGCTTGAAGATTGGTTCACAAGTAGATGTTAGGTGAGAAATGAACCTTGCAATGTAGTTTAGGCGTCCAAAGAAACCTCTGACCTCCTTCTCAGTGCGAGGGGCAGGCATTTCTTGTATAGCTTTGACTTTGGCAGGATCAACCTCGATGCCCTTATTGCTGATGATGAAACCCAAGAGTTTACCGGACCTGACTCCGAAAGAGCACTTGTTAGGGTTCAATCTGAGCTTGTATTCTTTCAACCTGACAAACAGCTTTTGCAAATGGTCGATGTGTTCTTCTTCCGTTTGTGATCGGGCTATCATGTCGTCTATGTAGACCTCTATCTCATGATGTATCATATCATGAAACAAAGCCACCATAGCACGCTGATAGGTTGCCCCGACATTCTTCAGTCCGAATGGCATCACTTTATAACAGAACGTACCCCACTGTGTAACGAAGGTAGTTTTCTCCATGTCTTCAGGGGCCATTTTGATCTGGTTGTACCCTGAAAACCCATCCATGAAAGAAAATACCTTGTGCTGAGCTGTATTGTCAACCAAGATGTCAATGTGCGGTAGTAGAAAGTCATCTTTAGGGCTAGCCTTGTTTAAGTCTCTATAATCCACGCACATTCTGACTTTGCCGTCCTTCTTAGGCACGGGCACAATGTTAGCAACCCTTTGTGGATAGGAAGTAACAGCAAGAAATCCAGCATTGAACTGCTTCATAACTTTTGCTTTGATATTTTCAGACTTGTCGGGCCTCATGCGGCGAACTTTTTGTTTAATTGGTGGGCATTCTTCTCTTGTAGGGAGACGGTGAACCACAATATCCGTATCAAGTCCCGGCATGTCTTCATAAGACCAGGCAAAGATCTCAACATATTCGTTCAACAACTGAATTAAGCGCTCTTTGACACTTGGCTCTAGGTTGGCATCCACTCTAACTTCTTTTCTGTCTTCCTCAATTCCCAAGTTGATTGTCTCTAACAACTCCTCATGTGGTAGAATAGCCCTTTCTTCCTGTTGTATCAGTCTAGCCAATTCTCCCGGCACTTCACAGTCTTTATCACCTTCGTATTCGGCATGGTAGACCAGATCTTCAGAGTCACTGAAGGTCATAGCAGAATTGTTACCCCTGGAATCCGGAATGGATGGATACCTGCATTTGTGAGTGTGGGTGTGTGTAAGGGATAGCCACCTTTAAACAAATAAAATGCAAAAGAAAGAAAATGAACACAAAAGTTTATATGTGAAAACATCCATGATTCATTAAATGGAATATGAAGATGAAAAATAAGAACCCTTACAAATGGACCTTTGTGCCTCGGGTAAGACACAAGGTTGAAAGAGTACAAATTGTTTAAGAATTATTACAAACCAACAAAAATATTTGAAAGATAAATTACTGATTTATGAAAGTAATGGGAACAAAATCCTTTGCCTACCAGTTGTTCAGCCCTCCGCCAATAGTCGGGAAAATCCAGTCTTCAAAGTTGCTCTCATCTTCACCATCCTCCAAAGCATGAACTCCATGATGAGTGATCTTCAATGGTGGCCCTCCAGCCCAGGAGCGGCGCACAGCCTTTTGAGCAGAAGCAGTGAAACCCAAGCCGAACTTATCTGTCTTGAAAGGAAAATATGGTAGCTGACCCCATACTGTGCTTCCTCCTTCCTCAATCACAGCCTTCACATCTTTAAGGGATGACATCCGAGACACAGGTTTGGTAACTGCAGGTACATACGTCATTGTCTTGGCTGTCGCAACTTCAGGAGAAGCCTCTTCAAAGTGCTGAAAGGGGGTCTCGATGAATTCACCATCTAATTCAACAGAGAGGAATGAATTTAGATGGCTTATCATATACTCCTCCTCGCCATGAATTGTTATAATTTTCCCCTGGACTGGGTACTTGAGCATTTAGTGCAAAGAAGAAGTGATGGCCCCCGCATTATGGATCCAGGGTCTTCCCAACAAGCAAGAGTAGGAGGGACGAATGTCCATCACATGAAATATGCAGTTGAAAGTTTCTATTCCCGCTTTAATCGGGATGTCTACCTCCCCGTGGACCATCCTTTTAGAACCGTCAAAGGCTCTGACAATGATATTGCTGGGCTTCAGGGTCAAACCTTCACAGTCCAATTTATCCAACGCTTTCTTCGGCAAGACATTTAAAGATGACCCGGTATCAACCAGAACGTGAGCTAGAGTGGTCCCTCTGCATTCCACCGAGACATGCAGCGCGTTATTATGCTTCCTCCCCCTAGATGTTAAATCGGCATCGGAGAAGCCAAGACCATTGTCGGCTGTTAGGCTAGCTACACACTCCTGGAACTGGTCCGCGGAGGTTTCCTGAGGCACGTGAGCCGTCTTCAAGAATCTGATCAAGGCTTTGGCATGAGCTTCGGAACAGAGTAACAAAGCGAGCATAGTGATTTTTGAGGGGTTTTGCCCCAGTTGTTCTACGACATCATAGTCGCTTTTCTTAATTATTTTTAAAATCTGTTCCATTTCCTTTTGAGTGGTCTCGGGGATGACCAAAGGTTGAGCCCTCGTCCTGACGGGCGCTTATTGGATCCCCTTACCTTTATCATCAGCAACAACAGAGGGTTCAACTACGGGAGTAACAATTTCTTCAATAACTGGAGTTCTCACAGATATGTTGACTGGCACAAGAGTAACCTTAGGAGCATTTGAGGGTCCGAAGATTTCCCTTGGAGGAGCAATCTCCGGAGAGAAAATTCTTCCGTTGTGGGTGATTTTACTCGTCCCAGCAATATTTCCAATATCATGAGTCTCTTCATTGGAACTTTCTTCAACTGATTCAATCTGCTTAACACCGTGGTAGAAGATCTCTCCTCCATAATTCCACGGTATTGATTTGTTGGACTTGTATGGGATATGCCCCGACATAATTATCTTCAGAGGTATAATCTTTGGATCGGATGTAATCTTAACAGGTCTTTTGGAGACCTTGGAAAGATTGGCGGAAATGGTAATTATAGCAACATCTTTGACAGGAGTTGGAATAACATAAGTTTTCTCAAAGAGGATTTCTTGATTGTCCATTAGGCGTTGGATGCCTAATTTCAACAACCGACAGTAGGATTGTAAGGAGGAACAAAGGTAACAATCTTTTTCACAGCCTGGGAAAATCCCAGCTTTCAACAGATTCATCTTGATTATTGGCAACCGAGTCATCAAATCATCAACAACAGCAACATACAGATCCTCTTCAATGGCATGGACATTGTGACCATGCTCTGGCATTGGGGCAGAAATCACATTCGGCTTTTCGGGCGCGCCGAATTCCACTTCCTTAGCGTCTATTAAATCCTGGATCTTATTCTTGAGGGGCCAACAATTGTTGGTGTCGTTCCCCATGCTATCTGAATGATAAGCACACTTGGCGTTTGAATGGTAGTACGGAGAAGTTGTATTCGGATTTTTCGGTGCCTCTTTCAAGGTTGTAAGGTTTAACTTCAAGAGATGGGGAAGAACCTGAGCAGGTGTCATTTTTATTCGGGTGTACTGTCGTGCAGGACTTTCTACCCTTTGTTGGTTTGTTCTGGGTTGATCGTTTCTGGGCTGATCAGCTACAGACTACTGAATCATTATGGCCCCCACCGCTGGCCGATGCTAAACTCTTCCCTGACCTCTTTGAGAGTAGACAGCTGATACTTCTTTCTTCACTGGGAAAGGCTTTTTGATGGCAGCAGAAGTAGATGTATCCTTTTGAATTTTTCCACTCTTAATTCCAGCTTCAACTCTCTCACCAGTCAGAATTAACTCGGTGAACCCCGCAGACGAACTTCCGATCAAGTGATTGAAAAAGGGGCCCAACAGTGTACCCAAGAACATATCCACAAGCTCTATTTCAGACAATGGTGGTTGTACTCTTCCAGCCAAGTCCCTCTATTTCTGGGCATACTCCTTAAAGCCTTCATTGGAGACCATGCCCATACTCTGTAATTGAGTACGGGTTGGTGCTAAGTCCGCATTATATTGATACTGTCTGTGAAAGGCAGCTGCCAAGTCCTCCCAATTGTGTATGTCATACCTTTCTAGCTGGTAGAACCAATCTAACTGCGTCCCTGAAAGACTGTCCTGGAAGAAATGGACCCACAGATCCTTGTCGGAAGAATGCGGTTGGATTTTTCTGACATAAGACAGTAGGTGCATCTTGGGACAAGACAAACCATCGTACTTAGAAAATATAGGCACCTTAAACTTAGGGGGAATCACAATTCCAGAGACCATCCCTAGATCTTCAAAGTCCAGCCCATGCACTCTCTGCACCTCCATGGCTTCCAGATGCTCTTCCAGATTCTTGTATTTGTCGTCTGCAAGAGGGTACTGCTGTTCAGAATAGTCTTCATCCTCCTCTTCTTCTTCTTCTTCTTCTTCTTCCTCAGACTCAGTTGGTACTGCAACTCCCTTTCCTTTTCCAACCCCATCATCAGATGTTGAGGGGAAATCCAAGACCCTTCTAGCGTGACCTTCAAATCTTCTACCCAAAGTAGCCACACCAACTCTTTTCTTTTTCTTTTTCAACTTTTCCTTTTCCAGCAAGGTTTTGAGCTCCTCCTGACCCTTTTCCAAGTTCATGAGTAGCTGTTGGAACTGTGAATTCTGTGCTTGCAAATCTTTGACCGTCTGTTCTATATCCATCTTGCTGAAATAAACAACAGAGAGATAAGGAAACCTGGTGTGAAGACCTGCTTATGCATATGATGAATGAAGATGCGATATTCAAATGATTTTAAGGAAATTTAGAAGATTTAAATTTTCCCAAACCAAAAAAGAATGCACGTCATATTAAATAAAACCAAGTTTGAATACATCATGCCTCCTCGGGCTTACAAAGAAAGAAACTAAAATACAACAAAATTCTCAAGACAAAAAGACCGAACGCATCCTTTTGGGAGCAATGTAAGTATTCAGATTCTTCTCTTCATGAAGCAGTTTGGTGAGCTCCAGAACCTTCTTCTCACTGGCGTAGTACTGGGTTTCAAAGGTGTCTCGCTCTTCTTTCTGCTGAATCCAGGCTTTCTACAGGTCTTCGAGAGAGGTAGGCATGCCTGGATGAAGAACGGTGTACGTGATGTCTCCTTCAATAAAAGGCTCAATGATGATAGGAAGGATGGAAGGGTAAGGCATTAAGAGACTCTGGGCACGAGCCCGTACCCACTTAAGGTAAGGCTCGAGAGGGATAGAGTTTTTATGTCCCAAAGTCCTACTGTCCACTTTGTTCACCATTCCCCAAGCACGTGTAAACCTCTGGCGGTAACCTTAGTCTTCTTTGTCATAGTCAAAAACCAGACCTTGGACGAGCATCTCATGAGGGTCGTCCCTTCGGGCATACCCAAATTTCCGAAGAGCTAAACACGGGTTATAGGTGATACCTCCCCTAATACCTAGCAAAGGTACGTTAGGGAACTCACCACAACGGTCGATGATATAGATATCTTTCAAGGATCTTGAGCACCAATCGATATCAGAGTAGGTGAGAGACATCATCCTTTGAGACCAAGTCAATCTTTGCTCTTTCTTTAATGCTGATTAAGGCAGGTGTGAAGTGAACCACTTAGCAAGTAGAGGTATACAACACAAAAGGGTACCTCTTTTCTTCATGGTACGGGTATGAAGGCAATGCAAGATATCTCCTAGCAAGGTGGGTATAGGATTGCGAGAGAGAAAGACTTTGATGGCATTAACGTCTATGAATTGATCCGAGTTAGGAAACAGAACCAAACCATAAATGAGGAGAGATAGCACTTCTTCGAAAGCTTGGAAATCCATGTCATCCCAGAACGAACGAGCTTTTTCCAATAGAAACTTAGCTAAAAATCCTTTAACCCCACTTCTTGTCTCCCAATTGGCTGTGACGTCGACCCTCTTAATATGTAAATCTTCGGCGATGACTTCAGGTTTTGGAATCCCTTCTAAACCGGTGAACGGCATCTGATTAAGCACGAGTACCCCTAAGAGCAGAGAGAACTCTTCCAATGTTGGTACCAACTGATAGTCTGGAAAAGTGAAACAATGATGTACAGGATCAAAGAATTGGAACATTACACACATCATCTCTTCTTGGAAGTTGGATGTAGCCAAGCTGAGAAGTCGACCATACTTCTTGGTAAACGGAGAATCCCCAGGCACTCTTGAGGATAGCTCTTGAAGTTGAGGATGTGCTTTCACAAAGCTGATTCAAATGGTGTTTCTTCGAAGAGAATTCATTTCCTATAAAACAAAAACAAAGATAAATTTCTAAATCCTTGAAATGGTTAGTGAGCATGCATATGATGTTGATGATGTTGATGATGTTTATGTACAAGCAAACATATATACACACAACAAACAGATCCCTATGTTTTAGGCTCGTATGAGTTTGTAGGTAAGTACCCTCTTGAAGTTTTAGTGGGCTCAACCTGTCCAAGAAATAAAGATCGGGTTCTAAAGGGTCTCAATATCACCGACCTTTCTTTTAGGCATTGTCTCAGCACAATCAATCTTTTCTTGCGGCCGAGATATCCCAAAAGTCTAGCCTCAATGAGTGTAGTATCGAGTTTCAACCGATTTTCAGCTTTACACCGAAACCGGTTACCTCACTACGTCCTAATGGCCAAGTTTGTTCAATTAGGGTTCTAAGGTCAGTTAGTGCTTCACGACGCCACTCAGCGGCCCCGTATTCTCCTCGATTCACCACGAGAGATACCGGTACCCACAAATGCGTCACACTAATGTAGCTACTGTTTCAACCGTATCGGTCTATGTTGTACAATTCCCTCACAGTTTATTGCTACTTACCTAAAAGGTATTTCCTAGATCCGGGTTAGGATCAAAGCAAGCCCAAACAATAGAACCAAAATATAAAGCATACAAGTCAAGCAAGATAAGCATGTAAAGGTGATCTAAAGCCCTAAGGTAACCCCACCTTTTTTATGAACTCCCCAGCAGAGTCGCCAGTTCTGTGATATGGTGGGAGAACTGACTTGAGGTTTCGCGTTTCATTCGCACTTGTGCGGTTAGCAAGAGTTGCCACCGACTTTTTATTTTATCCAAAGGAAAGGTCAAAAAGCACAGGAAATACCTTTAAGATGTTTTCTTGGGTTTGGGGGGTAGATTATGAAAAGGGAAGGTGCTAGCACCCTTTTCATCCATGGTTTTCCATGGGCTCTTAGTTACTTGTTTAGATCACTTGCTTTTGCTTTTCAATTGTTTGAAATGGTGCTTTGTGTGTGGTTTTGAAAATATTTTTAAAAGAGGCCTATGTTTAGGCAACCTTTGTAATGATTCTTGTTTGAATGTATACAAAGGTGTTTGTCTTTTGAAAAGATATTTCAATGTTTGAAAGTTTGTTTTGGGAAATGTTTTAAAAGTGTGTTGAGTGTTTTTGAAAATAGCAAGGATGTTTACAAGTTGATCAAGTAACTAGGAGTTGTCTGCCCTACTCAAGATCTTTCCTATATGTTTTTAACCCTTTTACATTGTTGTTTTACCATTGTATTTGGTAAACAACCTTGTATTTGGATGTTAAATGGGACAGACGTGGGTCAATTTTAAAATCATTGAAGGCAACTTGTGAGACGCTCTAGCAATTTTTGTAAGGGACGATATCGTTTTATCAAAGGCAACATCGAGGGTCATCGAGGGACTACGATCTTTATTTATCAAAGGGACATTTCCTAGAGTGTCTCATATTCGAGGGACATGATTGTATTTCCGAGGCAACAAGCGAGGTTACCCTAGAGGAACACGTGTGAGAAGTGTGTTGGTTTCAAGTTATTTATTCTTGGATTAGGTCATCTAGCGATTGATTTTTGAATCTTGCCATACATGCCTAATTACTACACAGTATATCGAAAGCAATAAATTGCGGGAATTAAAAGTCTAAGCTATTACAAAAGTATCCGGGAATGGGAGTACAATTATTACAAATGGGGATGAATCTCATAAGAATAGCAAAGTCCAAATATTACAACCAAATTGAATTGTTGCGATTCAATATAAAGGTAAGACAATTTACGGAAATAAAATCAATAAAGTATGAAATGCATGTATTTACTTGAAAAGAGATAAATAAAATCTATTCTAAAAAAGAAAGATTAAAATTTTATTATTATTATTCCTTATTTATTTTATTAATTTAAAAGGAAAAAAAGTTTAAAGAAAGAAAAATTAATTAAACTAATTTAAATGTTTTTTGGTGTTTTTATTAAGTGTAAGAAAAAATAATAAAAAGAAAATGATTAAAATAAAACTAATTAAGAAAATCAATTTTGTTTTAGAAAAATGAAGTTTTAATATATTACTAGTATATTATTAACAAAAGAAATAAAAAAAAGGATAAATTAAAAAAAAAAGAAATAAATGGGCTTAAAGAATTTAAAATGAAGTTAGGCCCAAAGGTACATTGCCTTGCTGAAACAAAAAAGGATCGAAAGGGGGGTGGCGAGCTAGCAATTTGTATGGGCTTTTTGGTTTGAAATTAGACAGGCCCAGGTACATTAAGTTTCTTATTGTGTTGGATTAGGGGAAATGGATTAGGGTAAACAAAAGGAATTAGGGTTTGTGTTCTTGCGCTCACAGCGGCGCCGCTCGGTTCGTCTCTCTCACATCTCTCAAATTCATTCATCTTTCTCGCTCTGAGTCCCTAATCATTACTGAATCATGAGTGAAATGCGTTTTCTCTGGGAAAAAACTAAGTTTTGAGATGGATTTATCAAAAAAGGGTTTTGAAACGCATTCTCTGATCTTCCTCTCGCCTACGGTTTCCAGAGCTTTCTTTCTCTCACCTCCTCACAATGATCATCGATTTTGTTTTGAAAAGGTATGGTTTGCAACTTTGGCTTAACAGTTCATAGATTTCGCATGCTTTGTTCATGTTTCCTTTTTTTATTAACCTATTGTGATATGCTTGAGATGCATGAATTGTTATGAGGGAAATGAAGTAATCATACCTGTGGAATTTTCTCTGTGAAAAGAAGAGGAAAGGTGGGATGGAAGATAAAGCTCCCTGGTGGCCGGAGGAGTGAGGGATGAAATGATGGCGGATGTGCTAGGTAACCTTCCCTCTTTGCTTTGAACCATGATGATGTTTACTTCTGAGACTTTGTTTTCTTGTAAGTTTGAATGATGTTGTTGATTGCTTCTGAGATTTTGTTATTTTGTGTTTTGAATGATGTTGTTTGATGATGATGATGCTCGTTTCTGTGATTGCTCTGAGTTACAGTTTGGTATATTCTGATTCTGAGCTTTTTGTGTTTTCTTGGTTTTTGGTTGTTTTTGAGTGAGTTTTATTTTTTTGGATGTTGAAATGTTGCAGGCTCTGAGAGTTGCTGAGAACTGTTAACAAGTTGTGATTGTTTGCACTTGGTTACAGTTTTTTTGTGGTTATGGTGATTGGAGGTTGAGGGCCCTGTTTCTTGTTGTTTTGTTGTTGTTACTGTTGGTTTTGTGAGTTTGGGGTATTATGCAGGTTTTTATTGATGTTGAACTGAGTTTTGATACTTGGTTCTGTTTTGGTTTTGGTTTGATGAGGATGTTGGACTGTTTTTTTGACAGTTTGAGGCTAAATGTTGAGTTATTGGTTTTGTTAACAAGTTTTGTTGAAACTGGTTTTGACAGTTTGAAATGATTGGGATGTTTGAAATGAGTTTTTATGGTTTGTTGTGTTTAAAAATTTGTAGCAGTTTGCAATGGTTTTTTTGAACTGTTTTGGTTTGGGAGTTTGATGGCTTGTTGTTATAGTTTTTGTTTTGGTAGGTTGAGGAAGATGGCAGTTGGTGTTTTTGTAGGTTTGAAAATTGTAACAGTTTGCAATGGTTCTGAACTGTTTGGGATCTTGGTTATGGTTTAAAAGGTTGAAGGGTTTTTGTGTGTTTGAGGAAAGATGGCAGTTCTGTTTGATAATTTTTCTGTGTGTTTTTCTTAATGACCCCCTCTATTGTTATATTGGCTTCTTTCTTTACAGCTTATTCAAAATGGTGGGAAACCACCAAATTTTGAATACTTTGGGATCTTCTTCTTAGTCTCTTTTCCTTGCAGTTTTGTTTGCTAGTATTTTTGGTGCAATTGTGACAGCAGGAAGCATCCCCTAGGTGACTTCTTTCCTCTTCCTCTCTTAATGACCCTAAGCCAAATAATTTTCTGAAAAGTTTGCAATTTTCTTTTGGAAAATGATGAACCATGGCTTATTAGACAAGCCTCCTCTTGCTTGTTGACTTAGTTTTATATGTTTATATTTGTTGATTCCTTTTTGTCTGCTTATGCTTTGTCTGCTACTGCCTATGTTGTTTGTATTTTGTTTGCATATGTTTGGGCAGCTTGTGCGCCTGCTGCCTGTTTGGTATGCTGATGCTGCATATTTGCACTTTTTTGGGCAGTTTGTGCGCCTGCTGCCTGTTTGGTATGCTGATGCTGCATATTTTCACTTGTTTGGGTAGCTTGTGCGCCTGCTGCCTGTTTGGTATGCTGATGCTACATATTTGCACTTGTTTGGGCAGCTTGGCTTGTACTTGGATAAATTGCTTGCATTCTTTTTATTTGGACAACTTTGCTTACATTTTAATTTTACTTTTTTTTGTGAACCAAGAAGAGCAATCTTCTAGTGATTTGAAAAAAGAAAAATAAAAATGTGATGAATTAAAAAAGCCCTCTGATTCCAAATTGTAAACTTTAATGATGAACACATTTTTTCTTTTGAAAATTCTTAAACACATCCAATTAACTATACTGGTCAAATTTATGTCTTTTGTTTTTTTCATGTGAGCGCAAACTGGATGATGGCAAAGCAGAGGAAGCAGAAGATTCTTTGGCATGCATGGAAGCAATGGAAACTTAGTCACTCTTAGGCTTAAATTATTCCTTTGTAATTTAGATAGGAATACTCAAATAATTCTACTATTTTATTTTTTCAAATACAATAAGTTGTAAAAATTAAAGCATTTAAATAATAAATTGTAATGTAACAATTTTTTTGAAATAAATGAAAGAAAGTCTTATGAGGTTTTCTGATATCCATTAAAATCTTCTACTGTCAATAACTTGCAATTTTCTTTTTGCATCTTCACTAATTCTTTAAGATTCCTGATTAAGATAATTGAAACTGTATTCCAATAATTCCAACCAAGATAACTTAAATTCCAATGATCATGCAATCTCGCCACTGCATTCCAAATAAACACGCGTTGTGTATTCCATAAACGAATGTTCATTCCATAAACCAGCAAACGTCTTATTCCATCAACAAGCAAATGTCTTAACAGACGCACATTATCTGGTTAACCTGGATCAGACAAAACATGAATGTTCCAAATGACAGTCTCAACTCCCATTTCTTGTCCCAAATAAACAGGCCTTGAGAACAACCAGTAACCTTTCAGTAAACTTGAAAAAGCGTGAAAACATGTGACAATTAATTGAATTTATGAGAATTCAATTCTTTTGAGAAACGCAAGAAAAACCCTAATTCCTGATTTATTGCCAAAAGAGAAAATTTGTCTGATCGATTCCTGAGCCATCCTTGAATATTTGAGGAACCCTAGGGTTGTAATTTCTGTGAAAAATGGGAGGGAAAATTTTGGGGTACAACAGTTGTCATAGCCCTCTGGTACGTTCCACCAGCGTTCTTCAACCCAAAGGGCATAACTCTGTAACAGAATGTTCCCCAGGGTGTGATAAACTTTGTTTTTTCCATGTCCTATGGAGCCATTCTTATTTGATTATACCCGGAAAATCCGTCCATGAACGAGAATACCTTGAATTTTGTTGTGCTATCCACTAACATGTCAATGTGAGGCAATGGGAAATCATCTTTTGGACTAGCTTTATTTAGATCTCTGTAATCTACGCACATGCGGACTTTTCCGTATTTTTTTTGTACTAGGACAATATTGGTAATCCAATGAGGATACACTGATGTCACAAGAAAACCAGCATTAATCTGCTTTAGGACCTCTTCTTTGATCTTTAGTTCCATATTCGGGTGGGTTCTTCTCAACTTTTGCTTAATTGGTGGACACTCTAGCTTCAACGGTAAACGATGCCCGACAATGTCTTTATCTAGACCAAGCATATATTGATAAGACCAACAAAAATATCCACATATTCTTTCAACAGATCAATCAACCCACTCTTTACATCAGGATGCAACGATGCTCCAATCTTGAACTCCTTCAGATCTTCTTCTGAACCCAAATTAACCACTTCCAAAGACTCTTTATATGGTTGAATGGTATTTTCCTCATGCTCAAGCAACCATGAGACCTCTTCTAGAATCTCATCATAATATTCTTCTTCAGCCCCAAACACAGGACATTCAAAGTTGGGAGAGGGTGCAGGGTCATTGTATTCAACGGGTTTTTTAATTAATCTGCACATGTGATTTATGATTGCTTTTAGAAACTGACACATGTAATAAGTGATCATGCAAATTAATTTTCAGTTATTATTTATTTTGAAAAGGGTTTTCTTGATTATTACCATTTCCCAAGAAAAAGAAGAAGATAAAAGACATAGTTTTGGAAGCAAAGACAACTCTTATTAATGATCTTAACAATTATAGCAAACAGATAAGCCCTACAACATTAATACTTCCACCTTGGGAAGAGTGAAATATTTTCAAAAGAGAGAAGCAGATTAACAAAACAAATTACTTTGAAACATGTATGCAAGAAGGAACATCAATGGTGACCCAATTCTGAACTCGAACTCCATGCGTCACATGATTATGTGCTTCCTGCTCTGCACTATCCTCTTCAACAACATTAATTCCAGAACCAATCGGATGGAGGTAGCCTCCTCTTCAGAAAACATCATGATAATTGTTCACAAAAGACTTCGACTTCAAACTCTCGCCTTCACCATTCCTCGAAGAGAAACCCAAACCAACTTTGTTCTTGTTCACGGGTGGATCCACAAGTCGTCCCCACACTGCATTATGACCATTGCGCACCACCTGCTACACATCCTTCAGGGAAACCACAGAGTTCTCATTCTTCCTTACATTGTCAATGGATAGGTCTTGGAATTGGGTTCCAACAGCAGCCTCATCCGCTTCTACAATACTGAAATAAGATAGATGGGATATCAATAACGCCTGCTCTCCATTTATGATCACTAACTTCCCTTCACGCACAAATTTTAGCTTTTGATGCAGAGTTGAAGTGACAGCCCCTGCTTCGTGTATCCATGGCCGTCCTAGAAAACAACTATACGCAGGAATAACGTCCATTACCTGGAAAGTCATAAAGAACAAGTGTGGTCCTATATGGATGGGCAAGTCCACTTCACCGATGACAGATTTCCTCGACCCATCAAAAGCCTTCATAATGATGCCACTCGGGCGTATAGGTGTTCCCTGATACTTTAAATTCATGAGAGTACTTCTTTGTATAACATTAAACACGGATCCGTTATCAATTAGCACATTGGATAGCGAATCATTCTTGCAGTTCATAATATGTGGAGGGCTAGGTTGTGAGTCCTCCCTTCATCTGGTAACTCATCATCGCACAAACTTAAGTTGTTACATGACGTAATGTTTCTAATTACACTGCTGAATTGATCTAATATCATGTCATTCTCTACAAAAGCTTGATCTAGTACTCTCATCAGTGATTCTCTATGAGCAGAGGAATTCATCAATAAAGCTAAGATGGATATCTTTGAAGGAATTTGCAATAGTTGATCTACAATTTTGTAGTCACTCATTTTAATTATCTTGAAGATATCATCCATTTATTTCTCCAGTGTAGCTCCACTAGTCTCTCATGCAGTCTTCTTCGACTCATCATTCTCAGCAATTTTCTTTCCAGCAACAACGTCTCTTCGAATAACCGGCACAAACACACGACCATTACGGGTCACCCTGCTATTATCAGCTATATTTCCAACATCTGGCATTGGATGGATGGGAACTTCCACCCCATCTTCCAAGATTGTAGCGTTATATTTGTAAGGCACAACCTTATATGATTTATAGGGAACAGGACCTGGAAGACTAATTACCAATGGGGTAACAACTGGTTTGCTATGGTATTCCACCTCAAGGTGAGCGCGTGCACCAAAATAAGGTACAATGACATTTATACCTTCCTCGACACAATCAGCCCTCAAAAGACCATTTCCGACAAACAAATCTTCGTCTGAAGAGAAATACTCATCCGCGGAGGCTTATTCTTCTTCTGACTCTTCTCCCATCAAACAAACTTCAACCATATCAATCTCATGATAATCATCTCTCTGACCTGTGATCTTGATAGTTCCATTGTCTAACAGCAATTGAACACCCTCTCTCACAATAGAACATCCTCGGGGGTCTCGACAGCAAACTATGCAAGATCCATATTGGTGTTCCACCTGACCAGCAGTACAGCAGAAGGTAGCATGCAACTGTACGAGATCTTCATTCAAATACTCTACTTCAAAAATTTTGAATTCACCCAGACATCCAGAAACCATATTCACTTCCTCTTCATACTCTGCCCTAGGCCTGATTATATGAATTAGACCTTCATCCATCATCTCCTATAAATCAGCTTTTATTTTCTCGCAACCATCTATGTTTGTACTACAAATAGCATAATCGGCATGGTCATGCGTATAATAACTGAATTCACAGAGGTCTGTGTGCATTTTCACCAAATCCCCTCTAACCAGATTAATGTCAAAAGTCCGGAAGTCACCCGGACAACCGGCCACCATATTCACAGCACTCACTCCTTTGTGTTTGGGCAGAGGATTGTCTTTCACATTAGGTCCCATGTCTTTGAAAGATAAAATTCCAGACTTCACCAACCTTTGCACATCAGTCTTCAAAGGATAACAATTTTTACACTATGCCCTGGTGCTCCATGATGAAAGGCACACGTCTGGTCTGCTTTGTAATACTAAGGCAATGGAGATGGTATTTCTGGAGGTGGTCGTGTCTGGACCAACTTCTTTTGGATCAATGCTGGTAGTAGCTCTGCATAACTCATGGGGATAGGGTCATAGTTCTCCCTTCTCTGATTATTCCCTTGGTTCCCCTGCTGGGACTGTCTTTGATAAGCAACGGTAGTCGGAGTGGCATTCATAACAGGAGTAACTGAGGCAACTTGCTGGTGATGCTGATAATTCCTTCTAGGAGCGTTCACCCTCCTCTCTTGTATTACAGTATTGGTATCCCCCTCTTTCTTCTTTGTAAACCCATAAGCTGGCTTTTTCACACCTCCAGATCCTTCATCCTTTGTCAAACGGCCTTCTCTTACTACCTCTTCTAGGCGGACACCCATTCCTACCATCTCTGTAAAATCACTTGGGGCACTTGTTACCATTCTTTCGTAGTAGAAAGCACTTAACGTTTTCAGAAAAATTTTAGTCATTTCCTTCTCCTCCATGGGAGGAATCACTTGTGCAGCCACTTTGCGCCATCTCTGCGCGTACTCTTTGAATGATTCTCTGTCTTTATGAACCATGGCTCTAAGTTGGTCACGGTCAGGCGCCATGTCCACATTGTACTTGTATTGTTTTATAAATGCTTCTCCCAAATCATTAAAGGTTTGGATGTTGGCGTTGTCTAAACTCATGTACCATTTCATCGCTGCACCGGTCAAACTATCCTGGAAAAAGTGAATCAGAAAACGCTGATCATCGATGTGGGTAGACATTCTCCTTACATACATCACCAAGTGAGCACGAGGGCAAGTGTTGCCCTTGTACTTCTCAAACTCCAGGACCTTGAACTTAGCAGGCACTTTAACATTCAGGACTAAACACAGCTCATTCACATTCTGCCCAAATAACTCTTTTCCCTTAAGAGCCTTCATCTCTCTTTGCATTCTATCAAACTGCTCTTGGAAATCATCCATTATGTCATAAAGACCCAAGTCTTCACTCGGCGGAGGGAAAGGACGACACACATCTTCAATAACAATCGGAACCAAATTCATCGAAGGAGGTGCAGCAGGAACTGTATGCACCACAGGAGATGCTGAAGTAACAACATTTGGAACCACTGGAGCATCTTGGGGGCCCAAATTGAAACCTTCAGGTGCTAAATTCTATGGCATTCCCCACGGATAACCCTGAGGCATACGGTTTTGAACAACAGTCGGAGTAGCAGATACAGGAACAACAGGAACTTCAACATTTGACCTTGTTGGTTGAGGTGGAACACTCGGTGGCTGATTATGAGCAACCACCAGAGCTTCTGTGATCGGTGGGAATGAGAACTGACTGTTTTTGGAATGCTGGTTCGCGTTTGCGTTTGTTTTCGCAAAATGTCGCGGTAAGCAAGAGTCGCCACCGTCTTTTATTTTATCCAACAACGGAAAGGACAAAAGCACAGAAAAATTCCTTTTCGAGATGTTTCTCGGGTTCGGGAGGTAGATTATAGAAAGGGAAGGTATTAGCACCCTTTCTATCCGTGGTTATCCATGGGGTCTTAGGTACTTGCTCACTATGTTTTCAAAAGTTTGCTTTTCTTTGGGTTTGTGGGTTTTGAAAAGAGTTGTTGTTTGAAACTTTGATTTAACTCTTGCTTCTGTCCTCAAGAGTGTAATGAAGTGTTTTGAAAACTTTGTTCGAAAAGTGTAAGTGTGAAAAGTTTTGTTTTGTTTTTAAAAGGAGCAAGTACTTAAGAACCTCTACCTACTCAAAAAGGAATTTAATTTATGCAAATGTCCTTTAGACAGTGCTATCCCACTATTGAGGAGTAGGTGGCACCGTCATTGGAGTTTTCGGGTCAATTCGGTTTAAGGGACGTGTGGTCACTAAAGCAACGTTAGGACGCCTTAGCGGTAACCCTAATGTCTTAGATCATTTTTCTGAGGCAACTGTTTCGAGGCAACTTATGATCTTGGGACAAAATGATGACCTCTAAAACATCCTATACTTAATGACCACGTTCGAGGAAACCGAGTGAGGTGTACCCTAGAAGTGGCATGTGCAAGTGTGTCAATTTTCAGTTTATGTTATCTTTGTACATGTTATGGTGAGCTATGGTTGATTTTAAATTAAGAGTTAATCTTGTCATGCAATCCTAGTTAGCATACATCTAAACAGTTAATATATGTACAGGAATTTAAAGTGCGGGAATTGTAAATCCTACGCTATTACAAAGCTTCGGGGAGGGGGATTATTTACATGTCCAAAATTGGGGTAATAAAGCAGTAAAAGTGTAAAAGTCTTAGTTTAAGCTATTACAAATCAGTAGGCAATTATAATAAAATAAACGCGCATGAATCTGAGCATAACCTCTAAAAAATCCTAAGAATAAAATCTTTTTGTTGTTTTATTTTATTTTGGGAAAAATGGTCTAAATCTACTTAATTTTAGTTTTGAGAAAATGTTAAGATAATTAAAAAGTTAATTAACAAATTTAATTTTAATAGAAAAAACTAGCCTAATGTTTTTTTGTGTTTTTGATTTTATGTCTTAATGTTAATTAAAAAGATAAAAAGATGTCAATGAAAACAAAAATAAAATACAAAGGGGGTCCTTCGATCTAAGGAAAAAAAGGAGTTTCGACCCAAGGAGGGAATGGAAGCTTCGATTGGGCCAAACAGTAAGGCGTGAGTAGCCTTCGATCCAGGGAAAAGGATGGTCTTTTGATCATGGAGGCCATGGCTTTCGATCCAGGAATGAGATGCCTCCTTCGATCTAGCATGCTAATGGGTTCGATCCAGAGAAGGTGTCTCCTTCGATCCAGCATGCTAATGGGTTCGATCCAGAGAAGGTGACTCCTTCTATCTGGGATGTTATAACTGCAAAAGTATGTTAGCGAAATAAAACAAAGGGCCTGGGTATTGAACCCCAGGCCCTTCGATCCTGCGCTTGCTGGGTCTCTTCAGGCTATATCTGTAGCCAATATTAGCAAACGATGGACATGGCCTGGGTGCCAAACCCAGGCCTCTTGATCCTGTCTAGGATAGAAAATCGAAGGTAACAACCAGTATTGATGTATTATGTAAATATGAGGTTGGATAGTTTACCCTTTCTTACCAGCAGATTGGACTTTTAATTTGGGCGCTTCCTGGATGTAGGCACCTTCGATCTGGGCACTTCCTGGATGTAGGCACTTTTGATTTGGGATTTCTGGGCGTGGAGATGTTTGTTGAATGGTTGCTTTGGCCTGTATTACTTATGAAAATGCTGATGACTTTTGGCAGCGTAACTCCAATGTTTTTTGTTCTCCTGTTGTGTGTTTTTTTTCGTGTCCTTGATATGTATGCTGAATCTTGTATTTATAGGGGTGTGAGGGCGCAGTAATGGCAAGAGACAGCCATTAAACAGGCCATTAAAGCCATGAGACAAGAATCATACACATTAAATAATTTCCTTTTTTGAAATATTCATGTCTCTTTGGAATCTGGAATGAACCTGGACATGTTTTGATTTTCGAATGCCTTCAGGCCATGCTCTTCGATTGGCCTTGAGTTGCCTCCTTCGAATGGGCCTTCTGAATGCTTCTTCGAATGGTCTTGAGTTGAACATAAACACTCTGGTCGAATCAGCTCTTTGGGAACAGAAAAGGCAAGAATCTGGCCTTTAACTCAGGAATTAAATCCACAATCAGCATTTAATTATTTCCATATTTGCAAGGGAAACCTGCCATTTTCTCATGTTCAGTGTACCTGGACATGTTTTCTGAGTGCCCTTTGATGGCCTCTTCCAAATGGCCTGGGAGGTGTTCTTCGAATGGCCCTTGTCCAAATATCAATCGAAGGATCCCAATCGAAAGGCTTTGTCCATAATGCCAATCGAAGTGCTTGCAGAATGCCAATCGAAAGGTCTTTCAGAGTGCCAATCAAAATGCTCCTTCAGAATGTCAATTGAAGGGTCTTTCAGAATGCCAATCGAAGTGCTCCTTTAGAATGCCAATCGAAATGCTCCTTCAGAATATCAATCGAAGGGTCTTTCAGAATGCCAATCGAAATGCTCCTTCAGAATACCAATCGAAAGGTCTTTCAGAATGCCAATCGAAATGTAATTAAAGCACCACTCAAAAAATTTCCTTTTCCTTAGGCAAGAGTTTGTGATCAACCATGCAGGGGGGAGACTTTGAAAAAAACATGGGAGGGCAAATTTTGGGGTACAACAATTGCCCCTGTTCAACTTTCTTAAACCTGAGGATATAGATTGGCTTGCGTGCCTTTCGTGATCCGAAGGTGGAAGATGATTGAACACTGGAGTGCCCAGAAATTTGCACTCGCATGGTGAAGTATCAACATTGTGACGTCGAGAATGGGCTTACAGATGCCATTTGGAGATTGTTGGTAGGAGGATGGGCTTATAGATGCCATCTACAGGAGTGTTGATCGCATAAGAGATTCCTTAGCGAGAACTTGCATACCTGTTGCTTGTAGAAGATTCCGCCGGGGAAGTCTAACCTTGTTGAGATTTAGGAACCTGCTTGTACTTCAACTGAGAGAATGCTTCAGCTGAGTTTTAAGAACCTGTCCATAATTCAATTGGGGGGAAGCATCTTCATCAAGATCTAGGAATTGTCTCATGCTCAATGGAGTATACCGTTGAGGTTATAGAACCTGCCCACACTATGACGGAGGAAAACATCAAGATCTAGGAACTGACTCGTGCTCAATGGGGTATACCGTTGAGGTTATAGTACTCGTCCACACTATGACATAGGGAACTGTGATGTTTCTGCTGGGAAAATAAATCCCGGAGCTGTTGGAGAATGGAGTTGAGTATGGATGATTGTCAGAATTGCGTCTGCATCTGGAGCATATCTGAAATGTATTTGAATGAGTGACAGAATGACATCCGAATCTGGATCGTATCTGGACTGTAATTTGAATGAGTGACAAAATGACATCCGAATCTGGATCGTATATGGACTGTACTTTGAATGAGTGACAATGACATCCGAATCTGGATCGTATCTGGACTGTATTTTGAATGAGTGACAGAATGACATCCGAATCTGGATCGTATCTGGACTGTATTTTGAATGAGTGACAGAATGACATCCGAATCTGGATCGTATCTGGATTGTATTTTGAATGAGTGACAGAATGACATCCGAATCTGGATCGTATCTGGACTGTAATTTGAATGAGTGACAGAATGACATCCGAATCTGGATCGTATCTGGACTGTAATTTGAATGAGTGACAGAATGACATCCGAATCTGGATCGTATATGGACTGTAATTTAAATGAATCTGGGATAAGTATAAGAATGTCAGCCATATCTGGGTCACATCTGAACTGTCTCTTAGAAGGAGTCTGGAATAAGTATCAGAATGTCAGCCATATCTGGGTCGCATCTGAACTATCTCTAGAAGGAATCTGGAATAAGTATCAGAATGTCAGCCATATCTAGGTCGCATCTGAACTGTCTCTAGAAGGAATCTGGAATAAGTATCAGAATGTCAGCCATATCTGGGTCGCATCTGAACTATCTCTAGAAGGAGTCTGGAATAAGTATCAGAATGTCAGCCATATCTGGGTCACATCTGAACTATTTCTAGAAGGAGTCTGGAATAAGTATCAGAATGTCAGCCATATCTGGGTCGCATCTGAACTGTCTCTAGAAGGAATCTCAGAAGATGATGATCTTTGCTTGTTGGTTGATCTTTCCTAAAAAGGTAAAGAGTTAGTTGTATGCATTGTCATGATGTATGCATTGTGTAATGATGTTCTCAAAATAAAATGAGATTTGTGTCATATGTATTTTGTATGCATATGTTATGAATGTTGAAGTGTAATTTTGTCTTGGACTTTGTTCAAAACGTTTCCACCGGGGATCCCTGCTTTGTTGTTTGAGGAGAATTCCGCTGGGGGATATTGAAAACTCTGTGGGGAGTATGTTTATTTCTGCTTGGGAAAAGAGTTTAGGAGTCTTAGTCGTCCGTTTCTCTACTGGGGAGTCGAAGTTGAACTGATATCTGGTCGTGGCCAGGTTTCGCAGTAACTTGTTGGGGATTGTATAATAGTCTACTGGGGAAGAGGAGTTGTGGTCCTTTGATTTGTAGTAGTCGGAGAGGCAAACTCAAGCTGGGGAATCCTGGTGTTGTTGGGGAAATAAACCCTGTTGCTGGTCTGCTAGAGAGGTGACGACTTTGTTGAAGTTGTCCTCGAGGATTCTTGAGGTTGATTCAGCTGGGAAAAGGTTTTCAGAGATTAAACCCTTGTTGGGATGTCATCCTATGAGAAGGATTTTGGGGAGATTTGTCATTGCCCCTAGTAGCAAGTGTTTGTGACATTGCCAGAAAATGTTTAATTATACGTAACCCTTCACTGAGATTGATGTTCAATGCCCCAAGTGACGGAGATGGAGACTTGCCCCTGGTTACTCTGCACTTCTTCAGAGATTTCCTGGAATCTTGACTGGACTTCCCCAGGTGATGGACAATTATCATGCCATGCCCCTTGATTGGAAGGAGATTTGTCAATGGAAGTGTCATCCTTTTTGAAGTGATTTTGTTCACTGAGAGGGCTTTCGTTCATCGGATATTCGTTGTGTGAATTTCTCCGCTGTCAAACAAATAGCCAAATGCAAACAGTGATATTCAAATAATGCAAAGTTTATGCTTGTCTCGATGTTTTGAAAAATGCGTTTTTTAGCAGAAAACTTTTTATAAGACAAATTCAACACAAGATTTAGGGCAAAGCCTTACAGGAGTCAGGATACCTTTTGTAACAGTATGCTTTTGAACTAACCCATGCTTCAGTTAGGACTTTTAAGGGTTATAACGTGGCCTGGTTCACGGTTTAAGAAACAAAGGATAAAGGCTCAAAGTATATTTGTACCCACCCACTCTTCGTGATGTTCTTCAATCCTAAACTCAGTTAATTGTGCATTTGAACTCCAAATGAGTCTGGAATGACGTTTTTGGTGATGGTTCACACAAGTTGAATTTGTTCGAAGGAAGTCACTTTTGCAACATTTTTCATGTTGTTGAGGATTTGTAGCGACCTCGTTCTTTTGATTTGTTATCACTAACTTTTGCCTGACTTTTCCTGTTTTCGAGATTACAGTCAGCGGGATGCCCCAGCTTTCTTAAGCCTCCTTTATAGGTTTTGGCTCAGTGGGCTTTTTTCTTCTGAGAGATTGACTGCCTATGAGATAAGGAACCACCACTGTCTTTTGATTCCAGAGGAATGCTTTTGATGTCGTTCGTTGTATTGTGAACTGAGAGTTTTGCGACTTCAATGCACATCTTTTGAATTAACTGAGAGACTACCCTGCCCCAGGTTTAAGTTAAAGGTTTCAATTTGTGTTTAAAACAGAAAACTCCTACTTCTTTGGCTCGAAGGGGTTGACTAGGGATTATCTTCCTTATAACTCCAGTGTTTAGGATTTGAAAGAAATTCCTGTACATCGTCAGCAAGGTCTATCCAAAAGCATAATGTATGAGATTATGGCATTGTTTCATCATCCTCCCTCTAAAGGCTTGTAACTTTTAGCAAGAGTTGAATGTCATAAAGCAAGTAAAAGCATAGTTTAAATGTAATTAAAATGATTGGATCAAATCAAGACAAACATATGCAATGCATTAATGAAACAAAGTTTGACATTAACAGATAATTGTTTGAATAACAAAGAGATTACAACTTGAAAATTCAAATGAACAAAAGGCCCTCTCTTGTTAGAACTTGTAACTTCAAATGGTGAGCCTTGGAGGGATGGTAGAAGAACTCAGCCTGACCATCTTGTGTGAATTCCAATGCTCCTTCATCAATCAGGTCTTGAATTTTGTTTCTCAACGCCCAACAGATGTTAGTATCATGCCCCGGGCTGTTGGAGTGATATGCACACCTTGCATCAGGATTGTATTTTGGGGAGGCTGTGCTGGGATTCTTAGGAGGGTCCCTTAACGTCACCAGATTCAATCTTAACAGGTGTTGTAAAGCTTGAGACATCGGCATGTTGATCTTGGTAAATTGCCTCTTGGGCATGTTTGGCTTACTCTGATCAAACCATTGTTCTTGGCAAGGTCTTTGTTGGACCTGTGAGGTAGTAACAACTTGGAGAGGTCTATTCTTCGTCAAACCAAACCTTTGACTTCTCGGAAGTTGATTAATGACTTGGTCCCCGGCTTTGACTGTTTGCTTCATGTTGTTGTATCTGTCTTGATGAAGCTGGTTGATCATGGTTCTCAACTCTTCTTGTTCCCGAGCTAAGCCTTGGATAAGAGCCATCTTCCCAAGCATCTGGGTTCTCATTGCATCTACCTCAGCTTGCAGATGTTTCAGCTGTTCGTCCTTATTGTCTTCAGAACTTTTCTTGACCAAATTCCCCATGAGGAGTGTTCTCAATTCTTCCTGCCCCTTGGATAGGTTTAGGAAGATTTCCCTGAACTGAGTCTCTTGAGTAGTAAGATATTGGTTGTCTGGTTGGAAAGCCATTGCTGAAATAAACAGCGAGAACATGAGAGACCTGTATTGGGAGACCTGTTATGCAATGATATGTATGATATATGTATGCAATGTTTTCAAGGATCTCGCGGGGTAAACAAGGAACTGTTAGAATCTGAATCTTGTGGCTTTGATTGAAGGAACTTCATGTTGCTGAGAGTCCTTCTTCAAGAGTCAAGCTTACCATATCGAGTGGGTCATAGCCCCTGACTCATGTTATCATGCTTTGATCTCTAGATGGCATTGGCTAGAGGAAAATAAATCCCTTTTTGGCCCTTGCTGGACATCTGATTTACCATAACCTGCATCACAGACCCTTGAGATCCTTGAAATGGTTAAGGAAATGCTAAGGCATGATGCTATGATGTGTATGCTATGCGTTTAAGCACACGTGTGAGGTGATGTAAGTAAGCCCTGCAATAAATCCAGATTATTGGATAAGGACTGTAAACAAAACCTGCAAGGAACTCATGTTATCAGATAACAAGAATGTCCAAGTAGTTCAAGTTTGAAGGCACACAAGTCACACATATAGGCTTAAGTTTAGGCTGGCATGGAGTTTCATAGGTAAGTACCCTCTTGAGTGTAGTTGGCTCAAAACTTGTCCTATAAATAGTAACCGGGTTCTAAGGAGCTCAATATCATTGGATTGTTTTCTATGTTCATCGTTTTGGTTTAGCCACTGAACTAGAGACCAAAATATTCCAAGAAAACAATCCTCAATGAGTGTAGTATCGAGTATCTACCAACTTCGGACTGCACCAAATTCGGTCATCTCACTACCCCTAAAAAAGGCCAAGATGGTCAAGTAAGGTTCTAGGTCATTAGTGCTTAGTGACATCACTCAGCGGCCCCATATTCTCTTTGATTGACTCAAAGGCTACTGGTACTCACAAATATGTCGCACTAATATAGCTATTGCTTCAACTGTGTCGGTATACCCCGCACAGTTTCCACAACATATTGCTATCTATGAATGTTTCCCAAATCTGGGTGGAGGATTTATAGAACTCCGATACAAGCCCAAAATTAAAAGCATACAAAGCAACACAATTGAAAACACCAGTGATCTAATCCAAAGGTACACCTCACTTATAGTAAATCCCCAGCAGAGTCGCCAGTTCTGTGATCGGTGGGAATGAGAACTGACTGTTTTTGGAATGCTGGTTCGTGTTTGCGTTTGTTTTCGCA
This sequence comes from Vicia faba, assembly GCA_948472305.1. Taxonomy (NCBI): domain Eukaryota; kingdom Viridiplantae; phylum Streptophyta; class Magnoliopsida; order Fabales; family Fabaceae; genus Vicia; species Vicia faba. The sequence continues at coordinate 676,501,223 of OX451738.1, read as the reverse complement.
AAATGTCGCGGTAAGCAAGAGTCGCCACCGTCTTTTATTTTATCCAACAAAGGAAAGGACAAAAGCACATAAAAATTCCTTTTCGAGATGTTTCTCGGGTTTGGGAGGTAGATTATAGAAAGGGAAGGTATTAGCACCCTTTCTATCTGTGGTTATTCACAGGCTCTTAGGTACTTGCTCACTATGTTTTCAAAAGTTTGCTTTTCTTTGTGTTTGTGGGTTTTGAAAAGAGTTTTTGTTTGAAACTTCGATTTAACTCTTTCTTCTGTCCTCAAGAGTGTAATGAAGTGTTTTGAAAACTTTGTTCGAAAAGTGTAAGTGTGAAAAGTTTTGTTTTGTTTTTAAAATGAGCAAGTACTTAAGAACCTCTACCAACTCAAAAAGGAATTTAATTTGTGAAAATGTCCTTTAGACATTGCTATCCCACTATTGAGGAGTAGGTGGCACCGTCATTGGAGTTTTCGGGTCAATTCGGTTTAAGGGACGTGTGGTCACTAAAGCAACATTAGGACACCTTAGCAGTAACCCTAATGTCTTAGATCATTTTTCCGAGGCAACCGTTTCGAGGCAACTAATGATCTTGGGACAAAAGGACGACCTCTAAAACATCCTATAATTAATGACCACGTTCGAGGAAACCGAGTGAGGTGTACCCTAGGAGTGGCATGTGCAAGTGTGTCAATTTTCAGTTTATGTTATCTTTGTACATGTTATGGTGAGCTGTGGTTGATTTTAAATTAAGAGTTAATCTTGTCATGCAATCCTAGTTAGCATACATCTAAACAGTAAATATATGTACAGGAATTTAAAGTGCGGGAATTGTAAATGCTACGCTATTACAAAGCTTCGGGGAGGGGGATTATTTACATGTCCAAAATTGGGGGAATAAAGCAGTAAAAGTGTAAAAGTCTTAGTTTAAGCTATTACAAACCAGTAGGCAATTATAATAAAATAAACGCGCACGAATCTGAACATAACCTCTAAAAAATCCTAATATTTTTGTTGTTTTATTTTATTTTGGGGAAAATGGTCTAAATCTACTTAATTTTAGTTTTGAGAAAATGTTAAGATAATTAAAAAGTTAATTAACAAAGTTAATTTTAATAGAAAAAACTAGCCTAATGTTTTTTTGTGTTTTTGATTTTATGTCTTAATGTTAATTAAAAAGATAAAAAGATGTCAATGAAAACAAAAATAAAATACAAAGGGGATCCTTCGATCCAAGGAAAAAAAGGAGTTTCGACCCAGGGAGGGAATGGAAGCTTCGATTGGGCAAAGCAGTAAGGCGTGAGTAGCCTTTGATCCAGGGAAAAGGATTGTCTTTTGATCATGGAGGCCATGGCTTTCGATCCAGGAATGAGATTCCTCCTTCGATCCAGCATGCTAATGCGTTCGATCCAGAGAAGGTGTCTCCTTCGATCCTGCATGCTAATGGGTTCGATCCAGAGAAGGTGTCTCCTTCGATCTGGGATGTTATACCTGCAAAAGTATGTTAGCAAAATAAAACACAGGGCCTGGGTATTGAACCCCAGGCCCTTTGATCATGCGCTTGTTGGGTCTCTTCGGGCTATATCTGCAGCCAATATTAGTAAACGATGGACATGGCTTGGGTGCCAAACCCAGGCCTCTTGATCCTGTCTAGGATAGAAAATAGAAGGTAACAACCAGTATGGATGTATTATGTAAATATGAGGTTGGATAGTTTACCCTTTCTTACCAGCAGATTGGACTTTTAATTTGGGCGCTTCCTGGATGTAGGCACCTTCGATCTGGGCACTTCCTGGATGTAGGCACTTTTGATTTGGGATTTCTGGGCGTGGAGATGTTTGCTGAATGGTTGCTTTGGCCTGGATTACTTATGAAAATGCTGATGACTTTTGGCAGCGTAACTCCAATGTTTTTTGTTCTCCTGTTGTGTGTTTTTTTTCGTGTCCTGGATATGTATGCTGAATCTTGTATTTATAGGGGTGTGAGGGTGCAGTAATGGCAAGAGACAGCCATTAAACAGGCCATTAAAGCCATGAGACAAGAATCAGACACATTAAATAATTTCCTTTTTTGAAATATTCATGTCTCTTTGGAATCTGGAATGAACCTGGACATGTTTTGATTTTCGAATGCCTTCAGGCCATGCTCTTCGATTGGCCTTGAGTTACCTCCTTCGAATGGGCCTTCTAAATGCTTCATCGAATGGTCTTGAGTTGAACAGAAACACTCTGGTCGAATAAGCTCTTTAGGAACAGAAAAGGCAAGAATCTAGCCTTTAACTCAGGAATTAAATCCACAATCAGCATTTAATTATTTCCATATTTGCAAGGGAAACATGCCATTTTCTCATGTTCAGTGTACCTGGACATGTTTTCTTAGTGCCCTTTGATGGCCTCTTCCAAATGGCCTGGGAGGTGTTCTTCGAATGGCCCTTGTCCAAATATCAATCGAATGATCCCAATCGAAAGGCTTTGTCCATAATGCCAATCGAAGTGCTTGCAGAATGCCAATCGAAAGGTCTTTCAGAGTTCCAATCGAAATGCTCCTTCAGAATGCCAATCGAAGGGTCTTTCAGAATGCCAATCGAAGTGCTCCTTCAGAATGCCAATCGAAATGCTCCTTCAGAATATCAATCGAAGGGTCTTTCAGAATGCCAATCGAAATGCTTGTCCATGCCAGTCAAAATGCTCCTTCAGAATACCAATCGAAGGGTCTTTCAGAATGCCAATCGAAATGTACTTAAAGCAAAACTCAAAAATTTTCCTTTTCCTTAGGCAAGAGTTTGTGATCAACCATGCAGGGGGGAGACTTTGAAAAAAACATGGGAGGGCAAATTTTGGGGTACAACAGCTTCCATCAGAGTAGTCAAATTGGCCAAGCCAGCCTTCAAAGCGGAAACTTCTTCGCGTAGCTCACGATTCTCCTGTTCCAAGTTGTCCATCTTCTTTTTGAAGTTAACCCGAGTGTTGTAGTGATGAGTCAGCTTGCTGAATGAAGTAAAAAGCTGGGTAAGGCACCTAGATATGCATAGTAAATGCAACAAATATGTGCAACATGATGCATGACATGCAATGCACATGATTATTTTTACTTTATCATTTAATATTTCAAGGGATTTAATGTTTATAGACATATTGCAGACATCAAAATAAGAACGCATTTGAAATACTAAAAACTTTTATTATAATAACTTCAAAATGGGTTACAAGTTTCAATGATCCCAAGTACAAGATGAAAATACAATCTAAAAATCCTGAGTGAAAGAAACTGATAGAGCTCAATCTGTACGTTGGCGCTTCCCTGTGAGCCTGGAAATCTGAGCTCTCAACCTGTGGTTTTCTTCCACATGTCTGATGGCAACCTCCTTCCAATCATCTGAAGTAGGAAGTGAGTAATCAGCACCTGTTTGAGTCTTAGGAGAAAATAAATCCCCTTGCCTCTCCATAGACTCTACTGCTCGACTGTCAAGGATCTCGATCAAATCATCTTTCTTCTTTAAGTATGCTTTACAGGAACTCTCTAAAGTCTGGAACTTGTTCTTCCAAGCATCTCTTTCTTGTTGCATCCTAACTAAAGCAAGCTGCAACTCTTCTAGATCATCTAATAAAGGAGGAGTGGTCTTCATAAACAGATCAGGCATGGGTGTCTCTCGAGTATATGGCATCTTCAACTGGATGGCTCTCGATCGGACCCACTGAAGATATGGCTCCAAAGAAACAACACCCCTAGGTCCCAAATCCTTCCTACTTTTCTTATGAATGTGGCACCAGGCCTTCACAATCTGCTCCTGAACTTCCCCGTGGTCTTCTGCTTCCTTCAGAAATAAACTAATCAAATGATATTGTTCGACTTATCTCTCATCGGATAACCAAGTTGTCACTGCGCAAGAACGGGGTTATAGTTAATTCCTCCCTTTGTACCAAGAAGAGGTACATTGGGGAAACTACCACAATTGTCAATAATCTCCATATCCTGTTAAGCTCGATGGTACCAATCAATATCCGAGTGAGTAAGTGCCATGATATTAGGAGCCCAACGAGGTTCCTACTTGACATCCCAAAAAGCATCAGACTGAGGCATATGAGAGATGAACCACAGGTACAACAAAGGCGTGCAACAGATAATCATTCCCCCATGATAAGAACTCCGAAGATGAACAGAGTAATAAGCATCACCCAACAGTGTAGGAACTGGGTTTCCAACCATGAAAATCCTGATAGCGTTAATGTCGACAAACTTTTCCATATTAGGAAATAAAAATACATAAGCCAGTAAAGCAAAGAGGGCCTCAAAATCAACCGTACTCTTCATTCTGGAAAAGTAATTAGCTTTCTCCAATAAGAATTGAGCTGGTAATCCTCTAATCCCTCCTTTGGTAGTCATATGGGCTTCCACCTTAGACTTCCCCAGGTGAATCAAAGTAGCAATCTCATGTGGTTTTGGCTCACCCTCCAAACCAGTAAAAGGAACATGATCGGTGACAGGTAAATCCAATAGATAAGAATACTCCTCCAGTGTAGGCATCAACTGATAATCGGGAAAAGTAAAGCAGTGATACACCGGATCATAGAACTGGACCAAGGACGAGAGAATACCCTCCTTCATCTTCAGCTTCATGAGAGGAATAATAGATTCATACTTCTTCCGAAAGTCTGTAGAACACTCGATCTCTGGAATCAGACTGACCAACTCATCTATCTTGAGATCCTTGAAACTGTATTTCCCGGTCCTTCTCTTTCCAGAATCCATGGTTAATAGTACTTGACATGTTCACAAATAGTCAACCTTTAAATCCCTTGAAATATTGTTTTCTTCAAAAGATGCTTATGAGTGCATGGATGCATGATGAATCAATCACACACAAGATCACACATATAAGGTTCATAGGTTCAACGTCACGAGCATGAGGTCTAAGGTACTACCCATAAGGTATTGTTCTAAAAATTTATCACCTGCCGAACAAGGTTCTAGAGGTTCCTAGAGTCTACATCCTTCCTTCGGATATTACCAACTTCCCGATTAACTTGGTAATTAGTAATATTCTAAAGAAAGACTCGTCCGAGCGTAGTATCGCGTGACAACTATTTCTGGATTATTCCGTCATAGCTTCCGCACTACACCTAAAAGGCCAAGATGGGTTTGGTATTCTACGGTCCTCAGTTTCAGCAGGCTCCCAGGTCGAAAGCAGTATGTCTTCCCAATTACTCGGTAAACGAAACTACAATCAAAGGGGCCTGCACTGAGTGGGGGATCTCATGCCTCCTTTTTTGGGATTACTCCCTCAAAGTTAACATGACTATATCGCCCGTCCTATCTTAAAGTTTTCCCAAGTCCGGGTATAGGACTTATGAGTAATCACCAAGCACCCTGAAAACCAGGAAAATCCAGAAAAACATATATACAAAAATATAACACATAAACAACAATAGCACATATACAGATATAAACAAAGATAGGTTTAACCCACTTAGGGATGGACCATCAAGAGGTCAATCTGTCCCCAGTGAAGTCGCCCTTTTTCTATTAGCGGTAGAAATGTTCAAGACTAAGCCATTGGATTGACTAGCCTCTGTACAAATCAAAAATAAAAATCGCCACTGCGCTTTATTGTTTCCAAAGGAAAGGACAAAGAGCGAATAACCCAAAAAGGGGGAAAGATTCAAGGTAAGGGGGTTGGTTATGAAAAGGGAAGGTATTAGCACCCTAAACATCTACGATACTCCGCAGGAACCTCTTTGTAAAATCTGTATATTTTGGCTATGAAAATGTGTTGTATAGAAATAGATGGTGGAGGTAAGAAAAGAAGTATTTTTTATGATTTTTGCACCCTCCGCGGTTGCGAACCTTTAGTGCCTACGTACCACCTTTCGTGTAATAGGGAATCAGGGTACACGTAGTTCCTCTTTAAAAACTTGAAACACAAATGTGTTGGTTGGTTTTAAGAGATAAGATATCATCATCATTGTCCATGTGGAAAACATACTTACTACCCACAATCATGAGAAAGGAGAATTCGCATCATCTTGAAGTGGAGGATATGGCTTGGATTTTAAACTCAACCATGCCTCACTCAACACCCAAGTGGAAAATATCTCACTTCAATATATATTGTAGAAGTATAGTTGTTTGCATCACTACAAGGATTGACAAGAGTCCAACATTTTGAGAAAAAGTTTTAAAGGTAAAATCCAAAGTGGCAAAATGGTTTGAAATGAGATTGGTTGACTTTTAGTCTTCTCACAAAAAAGTGTCAAAGTATTATTAAATTGATTGAAGTTTATTTATGAAAATGATTTTTGAAAATGCATGGACATAAGTCCAAGTTTATTATGAAAGTGGTTCAAATTTAGAAACAAGAAGGGTTTAATAAAAAAGAGGGAGAAGATTTTTGAAATTAAAGAAAATGGGAGGAGAAGAAGAGACTATCCTAAAGCATAAGGTAAAAGCTAAGGATAAGGACCATCTAACCAAAAAGAAGCCAAAACATGACATTATGAGCCAAGATAGAATTCTCATTATTTGGATTGAAACCAAGCAAGCAAAGATACTAGACCTCTTCAAGTGTATTAAGTCTTCACAAAAATTGGGCAGAGTAACGACTGTATACGGGTGAATTCCAGATTACAGACAAAGGATGTAATCACAAAACCTGCACACAAAAACAAACAAGTAACCCAATGTCTTGAGGTAAACCTCAAGAGCTCCAGACAAAATAATTAGATAAGATCATAAGGTCTCCAAGATAGGCCAGGGTTTCTAATCCTAAGTCCAAGAAAAAGTCCCATGCTCCATAATGCCAAGGATAGTAACCAAATAGTCCAAGTACCATTAAGAGTTTTTTAGGGTTTAAGTTGGTTATTAAGTATCTTAGAAAAAAGAAAAAATAAAATCTCAAGTGAGCAAAGTAAAAATGACAAGAAAATAAATGCTCAATTGAGTAAAGATGAAAATGGAATGAATTGTAAATGCTAAAAGTAAATAGTGCATAAAGCATAAAATAATAAAAGCATAAAATGAAACAAGTCAATAATTAGTGGTTAGTTGGATGACCATCTTGAAACTTGCATTTGGAACTCATTAGAGGATTGGTAGAACCAAAACCTCCACACAACAAGTTGCATTTGCTTTTTGTCAAGTATACCATCCATTTGGAATTCTCACAAGTACCATTTAATGATCAATGATGTTTAAGTGATCCGTGTTGACCAAAGGTGTTGTAGATCCATTAGAGGATTGGTAGAACCAAAGCCTCCACATAATGAATCTCAAGGTTATTGGATCAAAGAGATCAAATTATCATACTTGGGCTTGCAATCATAAGTTTGGGCCACGAATGATCATTTATTCGAATCGGGACAAAATTTAGCGATATGTTAAGCAATCGTAAGTGGACTTATATAGAAGTCTCACCTATTTTGAGGCCGGTCAATAGAAATCTATGCACCATTTGTTTTGAGACATGATATAGAGATCATGCTCCAACAACATTGAGTGCAAGGGGAAGGGGATGAGATGAAGAGGAATTAGGGTAAAAAAGAAAACCACATTTGAATTAATATTTAATCAAACTATTATTAAAATCATTCATCCATTTTTGTGGAGTTAAACTCAACACCATGGATCCAATGATGTTAATAAAGCCATGACCAAAAAATCAACCCAAGACAACCAGAAAATATTCACAAAATGATATAATATTTAATATATATATTAAAGGATGGAAATGTTAAAATAAACTAGAAAATAATGAGGAAAATATCAATTATATTCAAATTAATCAAGAAATGAAAAATAAGACCATAGAAAAATCAGAAATGGGTCCAAATATTTTTATAAAAATTTTAGTAATTTTTAAAAGTCGGAAACTATTTCTTAACCATTTAAAATTGCTAAAACAAACATAAAATAGATCAAAAATAGTAAACCTCAATATAAAATTCCATAAAATTTCCAGAAAGTAAAAAATATGCAAAATAATATTTATGAATTTTTTCAGAATTAAAAAATGTTAGAAAGTATTTTTTAAGTAATTAAAAGAAAGCAAATAATACAAAAAATATAAAAAATACCAAATTTTAAAATAAAAATGAAAAAAAATATTCATGAGATCAGAAATAATTTAAAGTATTTTTTGTGAATTTTTCATAATTTTTGGATAAAAAATAAAAGAGTTATGAATTTTTGAAAATTTAATCAAATAAAATATAAAATCAGAAAATAAAATAAAGCCAAAAAGATGTGGACCATCAGATCAAAGTCAAAACGTGTTAGTAAGCTAATCCAATGGACCAGACGAGTTGTGCTTGATATGGACCTTAGTGAAACACACATGTAATCAGAAAAAGGGCAACCAATGAAATTAAAACGCTTGGCACGCTATCATTGGCTGAGACGAGACATGTCATCATCTTCAACCTCCAGACACCCTGCAGTCGGGATTTTGTGAGATCCTTCAAATGGAAAAATTAGGATCCCTGGCTAGCATCATTGAACTCGTCTCTTCAAGACAATTTTAACACAACCATCGCGCCAAATTTATGTAAAGTATGGAGAGAGATATGAATCAAAACACAAAAAAATAGCGAGCACCTTCAATTTGAGATTTCTCTCAATTCTCAATGGATTTAAAAATTGCAAGCATCATTAGAATCAGACAAAGGAGTAGAACACATTAGTGCTTGATTTGGATCCAATTGGTGGATATTTCTACCTTTTCGAAGTTAAAGTAAGATTCTCTGAAACTGGAATTTTGTAGCCTAGATTATGGGTCGTTTTGATTGGTTTAAGTGCTGGAGAGTTTGTATGAAGTTCAAGGATGATGAATACACAAATAATTTTGGAAAAGGAAGCTTAAATTTCAAAAACTGAATTCAACAAAAGTGGGTTCGTGTGAAGTTTTTGCAGGGTGTTCTTGGCTCTCTAAGCTTGGGAAATTGAATGGGGGATTACCCTCTATTTATAGGGAAGTGAGTGGGAATGAAAATTTGATGAAACAGGGAAGTTTTGAGGGAAATTGAGCAAGGGTCGAGCACGAGTGAAGTGCGACTCCATTTCCATCAAAACTCAGCCAAACCTTGCGTTTTGGGGTGCTAATCACTTCTGGCAAGTTTGCTAATCAATTTTAAATCAAAAACACGCACAAATCTTGTGTTTAGAAGTCACATTATGGATTTCAAAATTCTGACTTTGTGCAAAATTCAGTTTCAAACTACCAAATTCAAATCTATGGCATTTCCACCTCAAGGGGCCTTAGGGCATAATTCTTGATGCTTTGGAAAGATGAGGTTGCAAGCTTTGAAATGGAAAAAGAATGGAATCAAATGGATGCTTGAGCTGAAAGTTACATGGAGTCAAAGTTGAAGAAAAAGAGTTGACTTTCCATCCTTAGAAAAATTTCAAACTCTTCTTTAAAAATGACCTATAATCTCTTGCATCCAAACATGGCCTTCAACTTAGAATTTGCTCTTGACCAAAAAAGATGGAATGAAGTATACCTCTTGAATGACACTTTGCAATTTGAACCACTCAAAATCTCCAAAAATTGAGCAAGTTATTACTTGTTGAAGTTTCCTAAAAGTCATGAAATGACCTATAATCTCTTGCATCCTTAAGGAAACTTCCATCAATTTTCTCACTTTTCACATAAAGGAAGGCATGAATTACACATCTTTAGGATCATCATGAAAAAATAATAGGCCCAAGGTGATAAAAATTGACCAAGTTATGACCATTTGAAGTCACATATGGAAAATTGGGGATTCGTCTGGATGACTTGTAATCTTTCCTCTTCACCAAGTTCATTCCACATGAAAACTACTTGTAACTTTTGAATTGATTTGTTGGTAACTCTTTTAAGAGAAGAATGTTTTTGGGATCACTCAAAAATACCAAAATATGAGCAAGATACGCCCCTCTGAAGTCCAAAACCCTAGCTTCTAGATCAAGAGAATGCTTGGTGGAACTTTGTCAAGTTCGAATAAACTTTTTGTGCCAATATTCTTCCTTTTTGAATAGGATTTGTTGAGGGTGATGATGAGGACTCATGGCCACCAGAACTACTTCCATACCAACTTCAAAACAACTTCAATGGTGAGGTTTGGATCTCTCAAGCTTTTGACTAGGTCATGGAAATAAACTCATGAACCCATGATGCAACTTGCTAAACCTCATTGCCTTCACCTACATTATTAACAAGTAAGACAAACCAATATTGTATTTTTTAATTTAGAAATAAAATCAAAGCAAAATATCCATGATCACCAAAGAAAACAAGTCAAGGTGCTTGGTGACTCCTCAAAGAGCAAGGTTAAAGATAGGGAGAGGAACCAAAAGCCCTAATGTGATTTTATGGTGATTGAAACAATATGTTATGATGAAGGGATCTTAGGGGGGAAAATTGGGGTACAACAGAGTTGTATGACATGGTTGCAAGAAAACCAGAAGGAGTGATTGATTTGAAGTTGGAGGCCAATAAACCACTCAAAATTTAAGAAACATTTGAAGAAGTGAAAACCACAAGAAGGGGGGGTCAAATTGAAACTTAAAATCAAAAGCGCAGTAGACACGATATTTTTATCCTGGTTCGTTCGATCTCAAACTACTCCATTCTACCCGCCAAGGTGATTTCGCCTCTCTCTAACGAGGACTTAATTCACTAATCAAAAACTGATTACAACACTACTTTGACAACTTCCAAAGTCTTCTTGAGTATAACCACAACCCGGTTAATCTCAAGGAAAACTAGCTTAATTAAGATAAAAAGACTATACTGTATATTGTTATTTTTCCTTACAAAAACTGTATCACAACTGTGATATTTTACACAATTTTGAGCGTATATATGAATATGTAAGATTGCAGCATTTTAGAGGTATGTTGCAGTAGTATCAAAATTGTAAATGATTTTTCCTCTAAGCTTGTTTATATAGGCATGAAAATCCTGTCCAACATGAAGCGTGATAATGGACATTCAATGTTGTTTCCATATTGAGAAGATTCTTGTCTGAATGAAGTCGTTACATATGATGATGTGTTGATTGAATAGTAACGCTTCAGAACTTAGAATCTTGCATGCTGCAATTGCTTCAGAATATTGATGACTCAGAGATTTGAGGATCTGATGGTATATGAACCTTCTGTTCAGAATTAGAGTATTCTTCGCTTCAATGCAGGTTCTAATCATCATTCTTCAGCGCAGATTCTGATTACCTCAGCTTGAAAGCTTCTGTAGAACTTATGCATACAAAATAACAAAAATTTAGAGTGCATATTTGTTCTTTGTATTTGTTATCATCAAAAGTCTAATTAAGGGTTGTAGAATCAAACTATGTTCTAACAATCTCCCCCTTTTTTATGATGACAAAAACTAGGATTTGTAATAAAAAATATAGAACAAAAAGTTTAAGAGGCTTAAGAGAGACTCCTCCTGAGTTGATTACTTCCCTAAAGTTCCTTCTCGTCAGATATTTTGATGCGTCTCCTTCTGTCCTTATCAGAATGTATTCCTGTTCAAGCTTTTCAGAAAATATAGAGGTTAAGATATTCAGAATGTTTGAGACTTTGTCCCGGTATGCTGTTATTGAAAATATCTTACTTTCTCCCCCTTTTTGTCAAGTATCAAAAAGCAATATAATCAGAGTCAAAAAGATGAATTATATTGAAAACAGAATGCAATGACAACTTTCAGAAAACAAGGAGGATAATATAAAAAATTACAGATAAAGTGTTTAAAGAAAATCTAAGAAGGAGGGGGAAGACGTGTGAACAATGCTTCCAACAAGCTCTTAATCTGACTGCTTGATTCTTCCTGCTTTCCCAGAATGTGTTTGATTTGTTTTGTTGTATCTTCTTGTTTATCCAAAATACCCTTGATCTCTTTGTTTGTATCCTCTTCTTTATCCAGCCTAGCATGGATTAAGGCATTCTCCTTCTTCAACTCTTCCAGAGTTTGCATGACTAGAGACGAAGCTGGTGTATCTTCAGGGGTTGCATATCTTTGAGAACATTCTGCAGCCTCTTCTGATTGAACCACTTCTTCTGTTGCAATCATGTTTCCTGGAGCAGTAGTCAGAGGGTGACTATCAGAATCTGGTTCAGAGACTTCTGAAGGATGGTGCTCTTTCTAGGGAGCATTATCCAGCGGAAGAATTTTTTTCTTGTACCATTGGCTTAGAACTTGATCTCGGAAGGCTTTCAGCTGATCACTGAAGTTCTGTTGAGCCCTTTCATATCCCAATTCTTTCACCTTCTGAGTTTCAGAGTTGAGCCATTTTCTGAATCTTTCCCACAGAGAATCAGACGCAGCAAGATTAGAAATCTCATGACTTGCTTGCTTCAAAGAAGTAATCCATTCATGCATTTCTGTTTCAAAAATCAATAGATTCTTACCAACATCTGATTTGGTTAAGGTTGGTTTAGGTTTGGGAGTGGCAATTTTATTTGAGGTGGAAGCTAGTTGGTCCAGCACTTATGGATCAATGATAAGTCTGAGGTTGTCAACTGGATGGTTGATGGGTGATGGAGTGGAAGAGTCAGAAATCAGGATTAGTGAGTTAGGGGTGTTTGGTGGTGTAGATTCATATGGTGAAGGTATTTCTGGAATATCATGAATAATGAGAGGTAAATGAACCGTAAAAGGTTCTATTATCCCAGGAATTGGGGTAGTGGTATCAGAATCTGAAGGGGAGTCTTCTGATTAGTTTGCAGTAGCGTGTTGAATTTTTGGTTCAGGAATTTCAGAAGATGGGTTTTCAGAAGGAGGAGTGAGAGGGTTTTCATTCTCTGGTTGAGGTGAGTTGAGGTTCAGATGTTCTGGTTGAGGAGAGTGTGGTTGTGAATTTTCTGGTTGAGGAGAGTGTGGTTGTCGATTTTCTGGTTGAGGAGAGTGTGGTTGTGGATTTTCTGGTTGTTGAGGTTGAGTGTTTGGATTTCTGGGAGTGGTGAAGAAAAGTCTTTATCAAACATTTCAATATCAGATAGAACTCTAGCAAGTTTTGGTTGATGTTGTTTTGGATTTGGATTTGGATTGGGGGAGTCAGGTTCATTCAAGAAGTTTCCAAGAGTTACAGATGGCTCAAACTCTGTCAAAATCTTCAAATGTTTGAGGTGAAGGATTTTTTGTTGGTTGAGGGGGAATGGTTTCAGATGCTGGAATAACTATTGATTCTATAATAGAAACAGAAGATGGGTTACCTTTCTTTTTCACAGCTTTAGGTGTCCTCTGAGAGGATCCTTCTCCTGTTGCCTTCCTCTTTTTGGATTTCTTTAGCATAACCTCTGGAGTTGGCTTTTGAAGATCTTGGATGTTGATTTATGGAATAGTCCCATCAGCCTTACAAGCTTCAAGATATCTGACTATGATTTCTGGAGAGGCATTTATCTCAGAAAATAGTGGAAAATCCTTCAGAGGGATTATCCTAGAAGTGATGGTCTCATGAGCAGCAATTGTTGGTTCCTTCTTAATATTCTTAATAATCTTCATTTTCTTCAGATTCTTGGCATTCAAAGGTTTCCCAACGGTTGCTTCTAGAGTGCTGATTTCTTGAGCCTCTGTCAGATGTTCTATCAGCCTGTTTTCTGTTAGAATATCTGAAATCAATATTCCTAGAGAAATCCCATCCGTCTTAGTTCTTTCTTCTTATCTTGTCTCTTTCACACTTGTTCTAAGATGGTTAAAGAGCAAGTGTGGAAGGTTTATCTTGGTCTTCTTTGCGATGAAGTAAATCAGAAACTGCTGATCAATATTGATGTAATCAGGAGAGCTTGTAGGCTTCCTGTGATTGATACATCCCAGAATTATTCTAGCCCAGATTCTGTGATGATCCTTCAAGTCTCTGATCTTGCTAGATGGCTGTCCAGAAGTGATGATTTCCCTAGAAATAGATTTTAGGTCAGAGCACCTATCAGTCATATCAATGCACCTGACTCCACCGCCATTGTATCCAATGAGTTTCCCAATCAAATCTTCTGTTATCACTATCTTCTTCCCCATAACATATGATGTGACCTAGTGGTTGGATGAGGTAGCATGCATCCAGAACTCTTTAACAAGAATGGGAAAAGTTGGACCCAACAGACGATCAAAGTATATGTTCCATCCTTATGCAGTTACATCTTCTTTAAGATTAAATCCATTTTCTTGTAAGCTTTCAAAATCAATGATCAATTCGTAGAGAACTTCAAGGTTGTCAACCAGAGTGAGTAGCTTTCTAATGGGCTCTTCATATTGTTCCATTGATGAAGATTCAGGATCACTGAGATTCTTGAGACTTGATGATGATGCCATTGTTCACACGGATTCTTTGAAGAAAATTAATGGAAAGGTTTTTTAAAAAAGAAACTAGAACAAGAGAGAATATAAAAAAGAGGGTAAAATGTGAATGAATGACATAGTAAATTGAGTTTATATAGGTTTTTTGAAAACGTAATCAGTAAGAAAGAAAATGAGTAATGATTATATGCATTAATGAAACCTGAAATTAGGGGATTTAGAGAGATATTGAACAGTTCCACTGACAAGTGTCTCAATGCATCCAATCAGAGCCTTGGACCCTTCATAATTTGAACGCGTGTTCAGCCTCAGAAGGTAGCTTGTGAGAGGATGACAAATGTTTGATGATGTGAACTGCATGCCTCTATCCTTGAAATGAAATGTTCAGATCTTCATAGATAGATTTTGAGACAACTGTACTTCTAACTTCTGAAGACAAGTTGATCAGATGTTCTCAGAAAACAATAAAGTTCTGAGGGTTAGGATATGAAAATAAAACATTTTATTCTGGACATAATTTCATGCTGAGATGTTTCAGAATGAAATTGAATCTATCTTCAGAAAGGGTTTTTGTAAATACATCAGTCCATTGATGGTCTGTGTCAATAAATTTTAACGTAAGAATTCCTTTCTGAATATAGTCCCTAATAAAGTGATGTTTTATTTCTATATGCTTAGCCCTAGAATGCAAAATGGTATTTCTAGAGAGAAATATGGAAGAAGTGTTATCACAGAAGATAGGAATGTTACTCTTAAATATGTTGAAGTCTTCAAGTTGACTTTTCATCCAGAGCATTTGAGTGCTACATCCAGCAGCTGTTATGTATTCAGCTTCTATTGTTGACAATGCTATTGTGGACTGTCTTTTGCTGGTCCATGAGATCAAATTGTCTCCCAGAAACTGGCAGCTTCTAGAAGTGCTTTTACGCTCTACTCTATCTCCAGCAAAGTCAACATCACAATATCCTAATAAGCTTTATTCATTGGATTTTCTATAAAACAAACCCAGATTAGTATTACCTTTCATATACTTAAAAATTCTCTTAACTGCTGTTAAGTGAGATTCTCTAGGATCTGATTGGAGTCTAGCACATAAGCAAACACTGAATAAAATATCAGGCCTTAAAGTCGTCAGATAAAGGAGAGAGCCAATCATACCTCTGTAGATTTTCTGCTCTACCTTTTTACTTACCTCTTCCTTTTCTAGAATGCATGTGGGATACATTAGAGTCTTTGAGGGCTTACATTCTGAGAGGTCAAATTTCTTTAGAAGTTCTCTGACATATTTTCTCTGATGAATGTAAGTTCCTTCTGGAGTTTGGTTTATCTGAATGCCCAGAAAGAATTTGAGTTCCCCCATTAAGCTCATCTCAAACTCTGCCTGCATGCACTTAGCAAATTCTCTTCCCAGAGAAGATTTAGTGGATCCAAAAATGATATCATCTACATAAATCTGACAAACTAAAATGTCATTCTTAAATGTCTTACAGAACAAGGTTGTGTCCACTTTCCCTCTGGTGAATCCCTTTTCTAACAGGAAGTTCCTTAACCTTTCATACCATGCTCTGGGAGCTTGTTTCAGACCATAGAGTGACTTCTTTAGTTTGAAAACATGTTCTAGGTGTTTGGAATTTTCAAACCCAGGGGGTTGGTGCACATATACCTCTTCATCTATGATCCATTTAGGAATACACTTTTGATGTCCATTTGATACAGAGTGATGTCATTGTTTACAGCAAATGAGATTAAGAGTCTGATAGATTCTAACCTGGCGAATGGAGAAAAGGTTTCTGTATAGTCAATCCCCTCTTGCTGACTATAACCATGTGCCACCAGTCGTGCTTTGTTTCTAATGACTTCTCGTTGCTTGTTCAGTTTGTTTCTGAACACCCACTTTGTTCCAATGACGTTGAATCCTTTTGGTTTGGGAACCATATCCCATACGTCATTTCTGGTGAACTGGTTTAATTCTTCCTGCATTGCCAGAATCCAGTCACTGTCCAAAAGAGCTTCATCAATTGTTGTTGGTTTAATCAGAGAGATCAGTCCCATGAGGGATTCTTCATAGTTTCTAAATGTTGATCTTGTTCTGATTGGATCATCCTTCTTTCCCAGGATCTTATCTTCTGGGTGAGCTATGTTGCTTCTGGATAACCTTTTATGGAGTTGATCAAAAGAAGGTACAGAATCACTTGTAATATTTCTTGCTGAAGTTATTGGAGCATCTCTGTTGGGAACTTCTTATGGGTTGTCTTCAGTACCTGCGAATTTAACTTCTATATCTGCAAAAGATTCATTCTGCTTTGACTTTTGAGGGTCAAGCTTATCATTAAATCTAACACTGATTGACTCTTCAACAATTTGTGTTTCTGTATTGTATACTCTGTACCCTCTTGAGCGTTCAGAGTATCCTAACATAATACACTTTTGTGCTTTAGAGTCAAACTTGTTCAGATGATGTTTAGTATTCAGAATAAAACAGGTGCATCCAAAAGGATGGAAATAAGAAATGTTGGGGTTTTTGTTCTTCCACAATTCATATGGAGTCTTTTACAGAATAGGTCTTATAGAGATTCTATTCTGAATGTAACATGTTGTGTTAATTGCTTCTGCCCAGAAGATCTTAGCAATGTTAGTCTCATTGATCATGGTTTTGGCCATTTCTTGCAGTGTTATATTCTTTCATTCTAAAACTCCATTTTGTTTGGGAGTTCTAGGACAAGAGCAGTCATGCAAGATGCCTTTTTCATTAAAAAATGTTTCAAATTTTTTATTTTCAAATTCTCCACCATGATCACTTCTGACTTTGACAATTCTAAGATCCTTTTCATTCCGAACTTGGTTACAGAATGCAACAAACATAGAATGTGACTCGTCCTTGTGTCTTAAGAACTTTACCCATGTCCATCTGCTATAGTCATCTACGATCACTAACCCATACTTCTTGCCACTAACAGACGCAGTTTTTACTGGTCCAAATAAGTCTATGTGCAAAAGTTCTAATGGCTTAGAGGTGGAAATAACAATTTTAGATTTAAAAGCAGGTTTTGCAAATTTGCCTTTCTGACATGCTTCACACAGAGCATCTGAACTGAACTTCAGATTAGGAAGTCCTCTGACCATATTAAGTTTGTTAATCTGAGATATTCTTCTCATACTAACATGCCCCAATCTTCTGTGCCAGACCCATTGCTCGTTGTTAACAGAGAGAAGACATTTTACATTCTGACTCTTTAGTTTAGAAAGTTTTATCTTATAAATGTTGTGTTTCCTCTTTCCATTAAAAAGGATAGTTCCATCTTTCTGACTAACATCTTTGCATGAATTTTGATTAAAGATTATATCATAACCGTTATCACTTAATTGACTTATGGATAACAGGTTATGCATTAATCCATCAACTAAAAGCACATTATTTATAGAAGGAAGATTACCATTACCTATTGTTCCAGAGACAATGATCTTCCCTCTTTGGTTGCCTCCAAAGCCCATGTAGCCTCCAGGTTTAAGTTCTAGGCTTTGGAACATATGCTTTCTTCCCGTCATGTGTCGAGAGTATCTAGAGTCCATGTACCATGACTGGTGTTTTAGCCTTGCTGCTAAAGATATCTGCTACATATATAATTTTTTCCTTAGTTACACATATCATTTTGGGTCCTGGTTTGTTAGTTTTACCAAAATTCTGGTTGAATTTTGGTTTGACAGAGTAATCATTACTAGTGTATTTTAGGTCATGTGTGTGCCCATATGTGAAGTGTGATTTTAGTGGCGTGCGTTTTATGACAAGGTCCATGACTTTCTTAGGTGAAGATACCTTACCCTGGTATCCTATTCCTTTTCTACCATTCCTGCTAACTCCATAGATCATTGAAGCCATCTTGCTTCTATCTATGTTTTTATCCAGAAACTTCTGAAACTTGTGATCATACTCTTTGATGATCTTATCAGCATTACTGGGAGTCTCTGAGATCATTTCTTTCTGAGAGTTTTGTAAATCATTTTCTAATTTTGAAATATTTTCTTTTAACTCAGAATTCTCTAATCTAAGACTCTCAGTCTTTTCAGAGTCAGAGACAAGATCCCTTTTTAGGTTCTTGAATTTGACTCTGATTTGCTGATACCTTTCCAGAATTTCATTCAGACTTTCTGCAAGTTTAGCCTTAGTAAAATTAATAGTGAAATCAGGGAATACCTCTTCTGTGTCTGATTCTGAGTCTGAACCAGAAGCTTCATTATCTTCTGCCACATTTGCCATGAGAGCTATGTTGGCTCTTTCATCATCTGACTCTGAGTCAGCATCAGAGGTGTCTGAATCGTCCCATGTTGCCATGAGGCTTTTCTTCTTCTCCTTGTAGAACTTATTTTTGGGCTTCTCCTTCTGAAGCCTTGGACAGTCACTTTTGTAGTGCCCTTGCTCATTGCACTCATAGAAGATGATGTCCTTGTTATTTGACTTTTTGTGTCCTGAGGAACCTTCAGATCTTCTGTGTCAATAGGAGGACTCAAACTTTCTGTATCTGGAGGAGGATTCATTTTGATTCTCTGATCTTCTCGGGTTTCTGAATTTCCTTTGTCTCCGCTTCCACAGTTGATTGACCCTTCTGGAGAGAAGAGATAATTCATCTTCTTCTGATGAGGATCCATCAGAGGCTTCTTCCATAGCCTGCAAAACCTTAGAATCATATTTTTTGTTAGATTTTAATGCTAAAGGCTTACCTTGCTTTTGAGGCTCATCTTCTTCTAGCTCTATATCGTGACTTCTGAGGGAGATGACAAGTTCCTCCAAAGATATCTTGTTGAGATCTTTAGCTAGCTTAACTGCAGTGACCATTGGCCTCCATTGCTTGGGTAGACTTCTGATGATCTTCTTTACGTGATCAGCAATAGAATATCATTTGTCAAGAACCTTCAGCCCAGCAACAAGAATCTGGAATCTTGAGAACATTGCTTCTATGGATTCACTGTCTTCCATCTTGAATGCTTCATATTTCTGAATGAGCGCAAGGGCCTTGGTTTCTTTGACTTGTATGTTGCCTTCATGTGTCATTCTAAAAGAGTCAAACATGTTTTTGGCTGTCTCTCTGTTTGAGATTTTTTCATATTCTGAGTATGAGATAACACTGAGAAGTATTGTTCTGGCTTTATGACGGTTTCTGAAATCATGTTTTTGCTGGTCAGACATCCTTTTTCTATCTATCTTCTGACCACTTTCACCCACTGGATGTGTGTATCCATCAATTACCATGTCCCATAGATTAGCATCATGAACCAGAAAGAATCTCTCAATTCTATCTTTCCAATAGTCAAAATTTTCTCCATCAAAGACTAGAGGTTTGCTGCTGATTCTGCCCTTTTCCTCATGATAGTCATTGCTGATGTTTTTGCTTGGTCCCACCATAGTGTTTTTCTAAATCTTGAATCTTTTACTGACACGGTTAAGTGTATGAACTCAGAACCAGGCACCCTGATGCCAATTGAAGAAGTGAAAAACACAAGAAGGGGGGGGGGTTGAATTGAAACTTAAAATCAAAAGGGCAGTAAATACGATATTTTTATACTGGTTCGTTTGATCTCAAACTACTCCAGTCCACCCGCCAAGGTGATTTCGCCTCTCTCCAACAAGGACTTAATTCACTAATCAAAAACTGATTACAACACTACTTTGACAACTGCCAAAGTCTTCTTGAGTACGACCACAACCCGGTTAATCTCAAGGAAAACTAGCTTAATTAAGATAAAAGACTATACTGTATATTGTTGTTTTTCCTTACAAAAACTGTATCACAACTGTGATATTTTACACAATTTTGAGTGTATATATGAATATGTAAGATTGCAGCGTTTTAGAGGTATGTTGCAGTAGTATCAAAATCGTAAAAGATTTGTCCTCTAAGCTTATTTATATAGGCATGAAAATCATGTCCAACATAAAGCGCGATAATGGACATTCAATGATGTTTCCATATTGAGAAGATTCTTGTCTGAATGAAGCCGTTGCATATGATACTGTCTTGATTGAATAGTAACGCTTCAGAACTTAGAATCTTGCATGCTGCAATTGCTTCAGAATATTGATGACTCATAGATGTGAAGATCTGATGGTATATGAACCTTCTGTTCATAATCAGAGTATTCTTCACTTCAGCATAGGTTCTGATCATCATTCTTTAGCGCAGATTCTGATTACCTCAGCTTGAAAGCTTCTGTAGCTTAATTTCTGATGTTGTTTCGGTCAGAACTTTTGCATACAAAATAACACAAATTTAGAGTGAAGATTTTTTCTTTGTGTTTGTTATCATCAAAACTCTAATTAAGTGTTGTAGAATCAAACTATGTTCTAACAACATTTGCTACAGAAGTAGAGAAAAATCTGAAGGCATTGAAAGTAGGCACTCAACGGGTGGCTCAGGTTCAGCAGGAACAAAAAGCAATTTGTTAGATTTTAGTGGACCACACATGACCGTGTATTGTCTTACTACTCAGTAACAAATTGAAGAAGTCAAGTTCTTGAAGAAAAATAATCTGTATCCGACCACCTTTAATCTATGGCGGAAGAATCATCTCAACTTCTCTTCGAAAGAACAGTAGCAAGAAACTCCTCAGAAGGCAGATTAGGAGGTAGCTATTGAAAATATGGTTTCCTACAATTCTCAGTTTCAAGAAGAGACAAGGAGCAACAACAGGAACACCACAACTTCAATATAAAATTTGGAAGTTCAAGTGGGACAAATAACACAACAACTATCTCTGCAAGCATAAGGCAGTCAAAAAATTCATGAGAATGTTAATGCTATCACAACAAGAAGTCATAAGGGGTCAAAAAATAAAGAAGAGAAGGTAGCAGATGATGACTATGTCATAGAGGTAGATCTGGAAGTGATAGAAAACAAGAAAATTTTGGAAGGAACCTCCTGTGAAGGCAACTGAAAAAAAATTAAAAAAGGAGACTAAATTGGTGATTAAGCTGACATATCCCTCCCGAGTAACAAAGAAGGATCCAAAGGAGAAAGAATTTGAGAAATTTTTCACAGTGTTCAAAAAGTTAGAGATCAACATGCCTTTCTTTGAAGCTCTCAAGAAATTTCCCATGTACCAAAAATTCATGAAGGAGGTACTATCTAAAAAGAGGCCAATAAAAGATGGATCAGTATCCGGTGATGAGAAATTGTGTACAATCACGCCCGAGAGAAGAATAACTATCAAGCGGAAGGATCCTGGATCAGTTTCAATACCGTGCACCATAAAAGATAAAACATTCAAGAGGGTTCAAATTCATTCTGGTTCTAGTGTGAGCTTAATTCCATTATCTATCTTCAAAAAGCTTGGTACTGAAAAGATAAGAGAGAGTGGGACAAAATTAAAATCTGTTGATCACACCATCAAGCAATCATATGGGATAGCGGGAGATGTATTGGTGGAAATTGACAATTTTTTCTTTCCAGTTAATTTCTAGATCATGGACATCCCTGAAGATGAAGAGACTCCTACCATTCTTGGCCGACCATTTTTGCTTACTAGTCAATGCAATTTTGATATCGAGATAGGTAATCTAATGTCAAAATCATTTGATGAGGAGATAACTTTGAAGATGTTGGAGATTAAGAAGCCAGGTGCATGTGGAAATAATCAATATTCAGCTGGAATGATCAAATTAGGAGGAAAAAGCAACATTTCAGAGCCAGTTCCAGAAAAAGTCTCAGGCATAAGCTCTCAGGTGGCATTATCTCATGCATTTATAAAAATTCCTAAGTTCATTCAAAAAGACAACAACATAAATAAAACCTAACATCAAGGTGAGGAGATGGAAGTTGGAAGTGTCTTGAAGCACAAAGTAGTCCATACTTTTGATCTAGGTGAGTTCTTGATTGCAGAAAGGATAAGCAACAAGGTGTGGAAGAGGAAGTACCCTTCATAATAAAGGGGATGAGCCATCGAGTCAAGCGAGGTTAAAAGAAGAACTTTATGGGAGGAAACCCACGCTTTGAATGACTTAGTTTTTGTTTTGTTGTTTGTTTTGTTTTGTCTTCGTGTAATAAAAAGGGGCCTTGCAGATGAAAGCTAGGATGCATCAGTTGGTGTTTGTTACCCTATATGAGTCACACTTCTCGATCTTATTCGTAAACATTGAGGCCAATGTTTAGTTCAAGTTTTGGGGTTTATGTTTCCTATTTTGTGATTTATTTGTTTGTTTATGCTATTTTCTTTGTAAAACCACACGTTAAAGTCCTTCCAAATTTTTTGACCGAAAGCTTATATGGAATTTTTGTTTTGCGCAAGAGCTTGAATTTAAAAGAGATCGATAATAGTATATAGAGACAAAGGGATGATTGTTTAAGGGTAGGAAGTTTAGTGATACGAGTTTAACATGTAAATTTGTACCATAGTACTTGAATCCTAAGAATTACTCCTTGAGTAGTTTATCTTGACAATCTAGCATAATCTAGATTCACATGCATGGATGATTGGTTAAGAAATAAATAATTTTGGCACCAAATAATGAAAAGGTGGTAAAAGGAAACTGGCCCGCTAAGCTGGGTGACCCATACCCAATTATTCAGCCCAAAGGAGGTTGATCCCCAAACGTCGTCCAAATAAGGACAATATATAAGCTGCAAAGTTTTGAAAATTTTATCGATAATTAAAAGTAGCCAATGCTACCTATTTTGTGCCTAAATAAAAAAATATTGATTAGTCTTGTGCATGTGATGATCATCATCATTCTCATTTCCATAATTTGATTGTTTGAATGAAAAAGAAGGAAAATTGGAAAAAGACTTAAGTACAAAGCATAGTTAGAGAGGTATCCGAAGAGGAAACTCAAGTTTAAAAGGTTCGTATAAAAAACACTTCGCGTCATGTGAACATCGGATGAAATAACTTTTGACCAATGTGAACAAAAGTCTCATGTATGAGTACCAGTATGCTGTGAATTTCATGTGCTCTTGTATTTGTCGCTTGAGGTCAAGCAACGATTTAAGTTTGGGGGAGTTTGATTATTAGTTTTTACAAAGTTATTTACCGATGAATTTAGTTATCTTTTCTTTATATTTTCAAGCGTTTTATTTCATTTCTCCACATTTTATGCATTGGTTGTGTGTTTTTGTGCTTGTAGGCTCAGAGGAATAAATTAGTACAAATCGGTGCGAAAAAGTGCAGAATTTAGTGTTTCGGAGGAAGTCAAAAAACCATGTTATAGGAGGCCTGACATGGCCACCTGTGTCACCTGACACAAACCTGTTAGAACAACCGGGACAAATCAGTGCGAAAAAGTGGAGAATTTGGAGTTTCGGAGGAAGTCAAAAAACCATGTTGTAGGAGGCTTGACATGGCCACCTGTGTCACCTGACACAGACCTGTTAGAACAAGATTTGGTTTTGCAATATTATCTCTAAGTTTTGATTATAATAAATGAGTATGTCAGTATGAACAATTTTGATACTCTAATGTTTGTTATTTTTTAGTATTTAACAAACAGGTTCTGCTTCTGATGGATGGCGTGGCCAAGATAGTAGAAGATAATTAGTTCTTCTATTGCTCTACACAAGTTCTGATGAGCAGTAGTAAGACACTCCAGAAGCTTCTGAAGTGTAGGCTCTGATGTTTGTCTAAAGAAAAAAGTCAGAAGATCTGAAGACAGAAGTTCTACTTAAGTCCAGATGCTGAAGACTCATGTTTCTAAAGACAACGTGTTCTAAAGAAACAAGTCAGAAGATATGAAGACAAAAGTTATACATAAGTCCAGATGCTAAAGACTCATGTTTCTAAAGACAACGTGTTCTAAAGAAACTAGTCAAAAGTTCTGAAGACAAAAGTTTCTACTGAAGTCCAAATGCTGAAGACTCATGTTTCTTAAGACAAAGGGTTCTCAAGGACCAAGTGTTGAAGATTCTTAAGACGCAGTTCTGAAGACTCTAAAGACTTGAAGTTCTAAAGAACCATGGTTCTAAGAAAAGGGTTCTAAAGACCAAGTGTTGAATACTCTGAAGATAGAGTTCTAAAGACTCTGAATACTTGAAGTTCTAAAGACCCAATGTTCTAAAAAACGTTCTCACGACCAAGTGCTGAACTGAAGACGCAGTCCTAAAGACTCTGAAGACTTGAAGTTCTAATGACCTTGTGTTATGTTCTCGCTTCTAAAGTCATGCTCGTAGAAACCTCTGAAGTGCAAAAGGAAATAAGATAACATTAACATGGTACAAATAGTACATGGTATAATCAGAGTTTCATTCCACTACCATGAAAGGACGAATGTGTTGCACGATCTTGTCCCCCATGTTGCTGCTCAAGCCGCTAATGCTTCTGAAAATCCCAAGAGTACCCTATAACAGATATATTATTTTATTGGCTATATAAAGGCTTGAAGACTAAGAGATAAAGATGCTAATTCAGGGATTATCCATACACACAAAAATAGTTTACATATTCAGCTTGTGTAGAAGCAATATTCTTGTAAACAAAACTTGTTTTCAAATAGTTGTTTGATTTTCCTTAAGGGACCGATTATGTATGTATCCTTAAGAAGTCTAGGACTAGTGACTCTTAGATATTTGATTATCCTAAGGAATCGGTTAGGTCTGTATCCTAAGAATTCTAAGACTAGTGTGTCTTAGAAGTTATTGTTAGCAACTTGTGGGTAGGTTGTGCATTGTAATAATTAGTTGTATTATTGGATTAAGTTCTTGTTGATAAGGCGAAATCACCTCGGCGGGTGGACTAGACTAGCTTGATAATTTTCAAGTGAACTAGTATAAACATACATTGTTTTTTACTTCCTATTCTTAATTATTGTTATTATCAAGAGTGGAGAAAAGTATTTTAATTAAAGGGTATTTTTAAAGAAATTTTTTGATTTAAAACCCAATTCAAACCCCCTCTTTCTTGTGTTTTTCACACCTTCAATTGGTATCAGAGCTCTGGTTCTGAGGAGATAGAAGGTTTGCATTTTTATAAATACTTAATAGTGTTCAGTACTGATCTAGTGTGTGTGAAAAACAAATGGCTACACCTACTTCCACTGTTGATAATAGGGATTATTATAGAGATCACTATAGTTTAAAACCTCCTTGTTTGATGGGGAGAAATTTGACAATTGGAAGGATAAAATCAAAAGTTACTTTCTGGAATATGACTTAGATCTATGTGATTTGGTAGTTTATGGATAAACTCACCTAGTAGATGATAAAGGTTAGA
Source organism: Vicia faba (assembly GCA_948472305.1). Classification (NCBI taxonomy): domain Eukaryota; kingdom Viridiplantae; phylum Streptophyta; class Magnoliopsida; order Fabales; family Fabaceae; genus Vicia; species Vicia faba. The sequence goes on along the minus strand of OX451738.1, from coordinate 676,475,776 downwards.
AGATTGCAATAAGTGCAATGACAGATGCTCAGAAGAAAGTTTACAAGAATCATTACCAAGCAGGAACTATTATGCTTAGTGTTTTCTCATATAATGAATATGAAAAGATTACTGATAGAGAAACAACAAAAGGCATATTTGATTCTCTTTATATGACGCATGACGGTAATGCACAATTAAAAGGCTCTGGAATTGATTCAAAAATATGAAGCCTTCAAGATGGAATATGATGAATATGTGGAAATAATGATTTCAAGATTTTAGACTCTTGTGGTAGGACTTAAGGTTCTGAATAAAGGATACTCTACAGCAGATCATGTTAATAAGATTATCAAAAGTCTACCTAAAAAATGGAGACTAATGGTAACTGCTTTGGAACTTTCAAAGGATCTGAACAACACCTCTGTTGAGGAGCTTATTAGCTCTTTAAGAAGTCATGAAATAGAGTTTAATCAAGATGAGCCTCATAATAGGGTAAAGTCAGTTGCTCTAAAGTCTACGTCTGGAAAGACCAAGGCTTATCAAGATAAGGAAGAATCTGAAGAAGATTCAGATGATAAAGAACTTCCATTGATATCCATAAGAATTAGTAAAATCTAGAAGCATATACAAAGAAAATTCAGAAGTCAACGAAGGACATATGGAAGAGGTAAATCCACTTATGGTAAAAAGAAAGCTTCAGAAAAGGAAGTCACATGCTTTGAATGTAAGGAGCCTGGACACTACAAAAATGAATGCCCTAAGCCAAAAAGGGATAAGAAACCTAAGAAGGCATACAAAGCTAAGAAAGGTCTCATGGCAACATAGAATGATTCAGAGCCAAAGGAAGAAGACTCCGATGAAGCACATGCCAACATAGCACTCATGGCAAAGACTAGCACGAGTGAAGCAGCATCAGAACACAAACTGACACTTGATTATGAGTCAAACTCTAATGACAACCAGAAAGATGAAAAGGCGGTAAAAGGAAACTAGCCATCTAGGTCTGGTAACCCTCACCCGGTTATTCGGCCCAACAGTGGTTGATCCTCAAACGTCGTACTAAATAAAGGACAATACACAAGTATGAAAAGGATTTGAAAATTTCATCGGTGGATAATAAATGTTGCATAAACGAAAAATTCCCAATCGACCTTGTGCATGTGATGATTATGATAACTTTTGTTGCCTTAATTTGATTGTCTGAATTAAAAGGGAGGAAAATCAGAGACAAGTCTTAGTAGAAAGCATAGTTAGAGAGGTGTCGGAGTAGGGGAGCTTAGGAGACTATATCAGACTCCTCTACTCTATGTCTTATCATACTCGTTAATCAGTTTAAAACTCAAAATAACTAACCAACAATTCAAACATTTTTTATTAACATAATCAAATTCAAGAACATTTTTGAAAAAGGATTAAATAGAATTACTTTCAAAATTAATTGTGAATTGCGTCTAGGATTACTCAACTTATGACCGAGGCAAGGTTCAAGGATATTTCGAAATCAATTCTACGTCATCCTATAAAAAACACCAACCAACTACGAACTACAAATTGAGACTTTGATTCCTCCTAAGAGGATACGTAGGCATACGACTAAAATCACGGTGAGTTCCCCTAATAAAACATTAAAACCATATTTCCTAAAAATTGTTCTTCTAACCCTAGTATCCTTGTGAATAAGGTAGTCGAGGGGTGCCTAACACCTTTCCTTCATCTAGAACCGAGTCAACAACCTTCCCTTTGTGTTTGTGTTGAATATTTGGAGGCATTATCTTTATGGTTCCATATGTGAGGTGTTTAGTGATCAAAAGAGTTTGAAGTATTTGTTTGATCAGAAGGAATTGAATATGAGGCGATGTAGATGGTTGGAATTTATGAAAGATTTGACTTTGGCTTGAATTATCATCACATTAGAGCTAATGTGGTGGATGATGCTTTAAGTCGAAGTTTTTGCACATGTCTTCTATGATTGTTAGAGAGTTTGAACTTGTTGAACATTTTAGAGACTTCAGTTTAGTCTGGGAACTGACACCATGGAGTGTAATAACCGATAAAAAGTATATAGTCGCCACCATTAATTTTTATTCTAAGACGACAATATAACAGAATGACATAATTGATGATACATAGATTCTAAGTTCTTGACTCACTTTGGACGAAGGGAAGGTGTTAGGCACACTTCATCTACCTTGTTCACAAGGATACTAGGGTTTAGGTTTAAGGTTTAAGAATCAGGTTTTGATTTTTTAATTAGGGGAACTTGCCACGATTTTTAAGTTGTATGCCTATGTATCCTCTTATGAGGAATTAGATTCCCAATTCGTAGTTCACAGTTGTTTTATTAGTTTTTTTATTGATTATTGAAATATCTCGAATTCTCCTTGAATCAAGTCTGGGTGTGAATAGTGGAATTTGTAGACGAAGTTTGCAGTTAATAAAAGAGTTTTCCATAATCCTTTTTGAAAATATATAAGTTTTAATTATGTTAGTAGAAAAAGAGGGTTAATATTTGATTGGTTAGATGTTTTCGAATATATGATGCAATTTTGAATGAAAAATATTTAATGCAAATATACAAAAAGAGTTAGTATTTTAAAAAGATATTTTAATTAGTAAATGGCTAATTTATAATTTATTAAAAATATGTTAAATATTTTTTATAAACAAAAATATTACAATTATTTGCTAATTATGAAAAATAATAGGTTAATGTGACAAGTTAAAAAAATTAAAAAAAAATTATAAAAAACTAAATTATAAAAAATATATTTATTTTATTTTAAAAATGCATGGGGTGTAAATTTAGTTAGGGCAGTAAAACTTGGGGGTGTGAATAACAAAGCCTTAAATCCAGATATTAGATTTAGGCCCAAAACGCGGGGGAGGTGTGGGTCTGAACGTCCTAGCAAAACTGATAGGTTCCGGACCTAAGGGCTCAAGTCCAAATGTTGGACACTTCCCACTAGCGCGGGGGAGGTGTATTTTTCAGCATAGTAAAAAAAACAGGGAGGTGTGGTTAAGAATGGGCTTAGGCCCAAGGGGAAATCACAGTGATCAGCTTGGCTTGTGTGCAGGTGAGTTTGCATGCCTTACAGTGAGCGCGTAGTTTTAGAGCGTGGGATTAATATTATAAGGGTGTGATTGAGGGTACATGGGAAGGATACATGGTAGTGCAAGCCCAGAATCACGAGGGGGTTATATTTTTTTGTTTCTTCACTTTTTTCATTTTTCATTCGTCACTTGTTGTAGAATAGAATTAGTGTTTACACTATTGTAATGAACCTGGACTATAATTCATATAAATTTGTTGTACTCAATCAATAGAATATTTGATTCACAATTTACATTTGATTCAAAAATATTGGATTCTGGGCTTGTGTGCCTTAGTGAAGAAGATGAAAGATTTGGGCGCAGTTTGGTTGCACTTAGGGTTTTCTTGCCCTTGTGGACCTTAGTCAACGAAAGAACAAAAAATAATAATATAAAATAATTATTATAATAATAAAATAATAATATATTTTTTATAATTGCATAAGTAATCATAATAATGATAATTTAAATAGAAAAAAAATAATGACAAGTTGACTCGGTCAAAATGAAGCTGATGGGCCTTTCATTTCCTTAATGTGTCAATCTGATCCAAAAATGTACACCCCCCTTTTGCCAACAAAATGGTCCTCTAAGATAACTTAATGGGCCTTTTATAAAGATATAGCGATGACTTTGTGAAGCCCGCACCTCCCTTGTACATTGAAGTGGACAATTGGGCCATCATAAAAACGCCTCCCCTTAGTAATTTTAAAACAAATGGGTCATGCACCCCCCCTATATTATTCTTATTAGCTAAAAACCATAGTGGGTCATCACATTTTGATGGTCCATTTGAAGCAATACCCCTTTTAGATATTTAAACCACTATACCAAATGCTTGTAGAACCAAGCTTAAACATTATTAAGATTCAAACAAAATGACTAAAAAGGTAAATTGACTATTGATACCCTAGGGAAAATTTGGGGTATGATAGTTGCCCCTATTTAATTACTCTTCAATTGAAGAATGCGAGAATACATAGGTCTCGTAGATCCGAATCAGAGGTTTATTAAATAATGAAAGACTCCAAAATTTGACCCAAGAAAATATAAAGATACATTGTAAAACATTCCTAATAGTATGAAAAATAGGCATAGATGATGATGTATCATCTTAACAGAGTTTGAACAAAAAATTTTGGTCTGACTTAGATGCAACGACGTGGATAACTCGTCAATACCTTAAAAAGAGATTTTATATTTTTCGCGTATTTACTATAACCTAGGAGGTAGATAACACAAGTTTGAAAATTAACTCACCAATGCTACGAGACTAACATAGTAAGCTTATAACGCAGATTTTGTCTATTCATCAGAACCTAGGGGATGAATAAAACCGAGCTTGATAATACATTGTTGCATGGAGACTAACACAATGAATTGTATTTCCGATTTCGTATATTTACTACAACCTAGAGAGTAAATAATACGAGGATGAACCTGTGCATTTATCACGACCTAGTGATTAAACAACACGAGGATATGCTTATGTATTCATCACGACCTAGAGGATCAAAAACATAATCCTAACAATTTGCATACCTACCACAACCTAGAGGATAGATAAAACGAGGATACACTTGTGCATTTATCGCGAACTGGAGGACAAATGACACGAGGATAGACTTATGTATTCATCATGACCTATAAGATAAATAACATAACCCTGATAATTCACATACCTACCACAACCTAGAGGATAGATAACGAGGGTAGGCTTGTTTATTTATCACGACCTAGAGGATAAATAACACAAATCTGATAATTCACATACCTACCACAACCTAGGGGGTAGATAATACGAGTTAGATATTTTAAAAGTGTTCTGATAATCGAATCTTTGATAAATAAACCAAATCGAAGTTTACCGGTTGTGTCTGTTCCCAAACGAGGTGTTTGTTTGTTTTGCAGATAAGATAATTCAACAATGGGTCCCAAGAAAAGTTCGTGGTTTAAACAAAATGGAATTGAAAAAATGTCATGCATGATAAATATGCATAGTGCCCTAGATTTATATGGAACCCAAAATGTATATGCACTGTTTTTTTATGTATATGCCCCGAATAGCTATATATGCATCACATGTTTGTACATGCACCAAATGTTTATATATGCCCCAAATGTTTTGTATATGCCCCTAATATTTTTTTATAAATTCTTTTGATATTCTCTCCTTTTCAAACCATTGGTTTTTTATTTGTGTCGTTGTTGTACCCCAAAATTTTCACTCCCATTTTCTTTAATACACATTCCCATGCTTCTAGGGTTTTCATTTTCTCAAGGTTACTCAAGAATTGATACGTTAAACTCTCCTCCTAAGCAGACAACTTACAACTAGGGTTTCAGTTTTCTCAAGTAAAATTGAGCTTATAATGCCTCAAGTGGATTTCCTGGTTCCTCATATGTTTCTAAGAATGCTCATACCAAATTTTAAGCCTTGCATCACAAGTTTTCTCATTCAATTGCACAGATGATTGAAAGTCAACTATATTAGACAAAAAGTCAATTATGGTCAACATACAATCAAACTTCAATATTTTTGGTCAACATCAAGATCTTTAAGTCACATTCACCATTTGATCAAGGGTTGATCATGATTCATCAAGAAAACTCAAGATTCTTCAAAAGTCAAAAGTTACTAAATTAGGGTTTTCTTAAGGAGAAGTCAACTGAACTTTGACCAAGCACAACTTTCACATGATTCATTAGATTTTTCTCAACCAAATCTCATTTTGAATTAAATTTAATTATCTAAAACTTTGGCTCATTTGAGAGATATGGGCCAAAACATTATAGGTCATTTCAAAAGTCAACAAAATGAAACTTTTTGTCAAGGCAACTTACATCAAGATAAAGTATTCAAATAAATAAATCATCAACATAGAGATTGTAGAGGACATCTGAGCTTTCTAAAAAGTCAAAGATAACCTTCATATGATAAAAATTGAGAGAGTTATGATTGGTGCAAGTTGGGAAATTTTGAGAAAATGCATGAACCTAAATTGAGCAAACTTGAGTTTTTGGGCTAATGGGCTAGTGTTTCAAGGTCCAAACGATTATTAAGCCTTATAGTGAACCTCTGGATCCAACCATTCACCCCTTGGATTTTTATTCTATTTATTTTTTATTTTATTTATTTAAATTCAAAATAAATAAAATGAAAGGCTTTCATACAAAGGTCCAAGCCCACTTGTTTGACCTAATATCTCTCTATATATTCCTCATCATTCAGACAAGACAAACACACAAAAATCTTGCAATAGATTACCAAAACTAGTGCAAATTGAAACCCTATCTTCAAGCCTCTCTCAAGGCCAAATATCTTTTCTAATCGATTCTAGAAAGCAGTGTAGGGTAGATCAATTTTGAGGATCCAAAGGGCTTGAATCACATTACTAAGCATCACTGATTTCCATTATTGGATAAAATTCATATTTTTGTTTTTTTTTTGGTGTTTTAATTCAAACTAACCTTACTAATATGTTTCTGAGATATCAATGTGCAGGATAGACCCATCGCATGGCCCCCATAATGACTGAATCGTGTATTGCCATGTTTACGTTGTTTTAGGTTGTCTTCTTCGTATCTCTTTGTACGAGTAGAATTAGCCAAAACCAATGGTACCATTGAATTTTCAAGGCCCAAATTAGAGGGGTAGGGTACCATTGAGTCACTAACTTCTCTTATTTTGCCGGAATACAAAACGTAATCACTGGAGAAGCGATTGGAGCTAGGGCTCTGACACTTCTCCAGTCCAGGAAATGATGTTTATTACATATTTATGTGTTTCCATTGAATAACTGGATGAAACAACCACCCTAGAGGCAAACGCACGCATGATAAGGTTTTGATATATAAGGGTGTGGGTTCGATCCATGCCTTTTGATGTTTTTTCATGTTTTTTGCATATTTTTCAGGCTTTATAACATGTTGCATTGATTCCATCCTACTAACACTAGCGCACGCCTGGCGCACTGGAAAAGGCAAAGGGCATGGGTTCAACACCCACCCCTGGCATTTTCATTCTTTTGGTTTTATAACCCTCTTTTCTATTGATTTTTCTTTCGCTATTATTTTTTGGCAAACTTAATTTCTTTTTAATTAACCTAAAAAATAAACTTTTTTTGATAAACCCTAATTAATTAGTTTTTTTAAGGTTTTTTTAATTAACCTTTTTTTATTAATTAAAATTAATTATATTTTTAGGTTTATTTAATTAATTATCATAAATCATTCTTTTCATAAAAAATCACCAAAAACATTTCTTTTTTCTATTATAATCTTATTTTTATTTTGTTAGATAAAGTGTATAGGGCGCGCTCAACTGTAATAGCGTAGCTTTTATCTTTTCCCGCATTTTTTTATTATGTAATTTCTTCCTAGTATGTAATAGTTGTAGGATTTTTCTTTTTCGCACCTCTATTATGTAACTTCCCCAAAGCATTTTAATAATCCTAGGTTTACGTTTATACTTTTATCTCCTTCTACTATATTTATTGTATTACTGCTAGTAATTAGGGTTGTATGGAAAGATAAAACCAAACGATAACAAACCTAATTTTCAAAGATAAATAACTGAATTGAACACATTTGCACACTTTCACCTTTAGGGTAACCTCTCTTCATTGCCTTCAGAATAAATGGTCATATCCCTCGAACATAGGGATGCTTTAGTAAAGACCCTAGAATAAAAGATCATAGTCCCTCGATGACCCTTCGACGTTTCCTTTCGAAAAATGATCTAGTCCCTTACGAAATTGATAAAGCATCCTTACAAGTTGCCTTCGATGACCGTACGATGACCCTTTGCTTGTCCCTTCACATCCAGTGGATAGGGCTTCCTACTAACTAATGGTATGGATAATACTACCTAAACGAGAAGGAAAAGTACAAGAATGACCTTGAGTGGGTAGAACTGTTAATCACTTGCTCACAAACTTCTCAAAAATAAAACATTCTCATTACACTTTTCAAAATAATGAAATATTTTCAAAACACTTTGTATACACTCTTGAGGACCGATACAAGGGTTATTATAAAGTTCTCCTTACATTGGCATCTTCAAAAAATTTCAAACACATATAAAAAAGAAAATTTTCAAAGTGAGCTAAGCGATTATGAGCCCGTAGATAACTACGGATGAAAAGGGTGCTAACACCTTCCCTTTTCATAATCTACCCACCGAAGTCAAAATCTATCGAGGTCTTTTATGTTATTTTCACCCTTTCCTTATTGGATAAAAGAAAACTCGGTGACGACTCTTTCTATTCACAACATCTGCGATAAAATACAAAAACAAGTCATCTCTCCTACCGTATTATAGTCTCCAACTTCCCAACATTGTATGTTGCTTCATCATAGATATCTTAAAGTTGATTTGAACAAGATAAAAAGGTGTCTGCAAGATTTTGATATTTGTTTCGTAGGCATGGATGTAGACATCGACGCAGTCATGGACGTAGACGTGGATTTTCTTTCGATGTCTTTCTAACCAAAATGCTCTTTGATGTTTTATCAAACACTTTTAATTGTTTTTCAAATCCCCAAAAAGTTTGCAGCGTAGTATACACAAGAAAGAATCGTAGTATTTTGAAAACAAGTCCGAAAAATAAAAAATAAAATTGAAAGATTTGAAAAAGTAAATGTTTTATTAATATACATGCGTCTGAACATGCAAGTGTACAAGATGCAATTCCTAGAAAGAGGTCATTATAGAAAGTTTTAAGAAAACTACAAATGGAAATGAAAATGATAATTGCTACTGCTGTTTCTCTAATGTATATTTGATAACTCCAATCTCCTTTGCTTCTAAGTCAAATTATTTGGATTAATCCCTCTCCTTCATGGTCGTAGTCGTGGTTCTCAAATCGTAGTCTATTTGTTCTTTATTTTGAATAAGATCCCTAACTTTTTCCTGGACTTCCCTTTTGGGTTTTCAATCCACTGTGATAAAATGATTTTATTTATATCCCTAATTTTTGCTTGGATTTCCCATTAGGGTTTTCGATCCATCGGGACGCTCCTTTTTTCCTAAGTCTCCTGTTTAGGGTCTGACCTTAGCGAGTTTTTTATACATAGTATTTTTTGACTGCGTCTGAGTTTGTCAGATGTGGCAGTTCTTCCCCATCCATTATTGTGAGGATAAGACCACCACCTGAGAATGTTGTTTTTACCACATACAGACATTCATAGTTGGGTGTCCATTTACCATGTGAATCAAGGCGAGGTAGTAGAATATTCTTGAGCACAAAATCTCCTTCTTTGAACCAACTATGCTTCTTCAAGCTTTGTTTCCATTAGAACTCGTAGTGATGGAATCTCTACTTCAATAGGTAGTACTGCCTCCATGCTATATACTAGATAGAAAAAGTTGCACTTGGTGACGTATGTACGGAAGTACGATATCCATGTAGAGTGTAGGGGAGCATTTCATGCCAATATTTGTATGTCTTCACCATTTTCTGAATGATTTTCTTTATATTCTTATTGGCAGCTTCAAAGGCCCCGTTCATCTTGGGTCGACATAGCGGGGAATCATGATGCTCGATCTTGAAGTCATCGTATAACTCCTTCATAATTTTGTTGTTCAAATTAGACCTGTTGTCTATAATGATTATGCTCGGAACCCCATATATGCATATAAGATTTTGCTTGATGAATCGAGCAACAAGTTGTCTTGTCACATTTGCATAGGACGCAGATTCCAACCACTTGGTGAAGTAATCAATGGCAACTAGTATGAACTGGTGTTCATTAGAGGCTTTCGGTTCGGTCATTCCTATCATATCAATTCCCCATATTGAAAATGGCCAAGGAGAACTTAGGACATTCAAAGGAGTCAGTGGCACATGCATTTATCAGCATAGATTTGGCATTTGTGACATGTCTTTGTATAATGGTAGCAATCAGCTTCCATCATCAACCAATAATAACCTGCTCGTAAGATATTTATAGCCATTGAATTTCCATTTCTATGAGTTCCAAAAGTACCTTCATGGATTTCTCTCATAAGTATATCTCCTTCATTTTTCTCCACACACCTAAGTAATACCATATCGTAGTTTCTTTTGTACAACACATCACCATTTAGAAAGAACTTTGAAGCTAGCTTCTGTAGAGTTTGCTTGTCAATTATAAAGGCTTTTTCTGGATATTCTTTCTTCTCAATATACCTTTTGATGTCATTCAACCAAGGCTTTTTATCTTGTTCTTCTTCAATGGCAAGGCAATGTGCAGGTTCTTCAAAATGTTTAATTGTAATGGGCGGTTCTTGATTTGGCCAGGTCACTTTGAACATGGCTGATAAAGTTACCAAGGCGTCTGCCATATGATTTTCTTCCCACAGAATATGACTAAAGGTAATCTCAATAAATTCTGTAGCTAGCTTCAAAACATGATCTTGATATGGAATTAGTTTGGGATGTTTAGTGTCTCATTAACCGTTGACTTGGTATATGACTATTGTTGAGTCTCCATACCCTCTGAGGTGTTAAATTCATAGATCAATAGAAGCTTCTAGTCCCAAGACATAAGCTTCATATTCAGCGATATTGTTGGTGCAGTCAAAATATAACCTTGCAGTATAAGGTTTATTAAAATTCCTCGGAGAAGTCAACATTGCCCCAATATCATGCCCTAATGCATTTGAAGCACCGTCAAACACGAGTGTCCAATGTGCCCCTGGTTCAGGTCCTTCGTCGGGTCCTGGTATTTTGTAGTCGCCTATAACCATAATATCTTCGTCTGGAAAGTAGAACTTCATTGGTTAATATTTTGGAAATGGTTGATGATCCAGGTGATCAGCTAGTACATTACCCTTGATAGCCTTTTGGGAAACATATTAGATGTCGTACTCGGAGAGTAACATTTGCCATCGGGAAATTCTTCTTGTGAGAGCTGGTTTTTCGAACACATAGTTTAAAGGATCCATTCTTTCTATTAACCATGTGGTGTGAGATAACATATACTGCCGCAACTGTTTAGTAGCCCAAGCCAAAGCACAACAAGTCTTCTCGAGAAGCGAGTACCTGGTTTCTCAGTCAGTGAATTTCTTGCTGAGGTAGTAAATTGCATGCTCTTTTCTACCCGTTTCATCATGTTGTCCTAATACACATCCCATTGACCTTTCAAACACTATTAAGTACATGATGAGTGGTCTTCCAGAAACTGGTGGCATCAAGATTGGTGGCTCTTGTAAATATTGCTTTATTGTATCAAAGGCTTTATGACAATCACCATTCCACTTCACTGTCTAATCTTTTCGAATTAATTTGAATACAGGCTCGCACGTAGCAGTTAGGTGCAATATGAACTTCGAAACATAGTTCAATCGTCATAAGAAACCACAAACGTCTTTTTCTATTCTTGGAGTTGGAATTTCTTGTATGGCCTTTACCTTGTCGGGATCCACCTCAATACCATACTGACTTACTATAAAACCCAATAACTTGCCTGACCTGACATCAAATGTACACTTGTTTGGATTCAACCTTAGTTTGAACTTTTGTAGACGCTCGAATAACTTTTGTAAATGTATGATGTGATCCTCCTCTATACGAGATTTGACAATCATATCATCTACATATACCTCAACTTCTTTATGGATTATATCATGAAATAGTATGGCCATATCTCCTTGATAAGTCGCCCCTGCGTTCTTTAGACCGAAAGGAATCACCTTGTCCCATAAAGTTCCCCAAGGAGTCATGAATGAAAATACTGAATCTTGAGGTGTATTATCCACCAAAACATCTATGTGAGGTAATAGGAAATCGTCTTTGGGACTTTATTTTTTCAGATCCCGATAATCTACTCATGTGTACTTTGCCATCCTTCTTGGGTACTGGCACGATGTTAGCTATCCAAGGTTTATAATCTACCACCACTAAGAACCCTGCGTCAAATTGTTTAAGGACTTCTTCTTGAATCTTGTTAGACATGTCTGGACGAGTTCTTCTGAGCTTCTGTCTGACTGGATAACAATCTTCCTTGAGAGGTAGTCTATGTACCACAATATTTATATCTAATCCTAGCATATCTCTGTAAGACCATGCAAATATATCCACATATTCATGTAACAACTTGATCAGTCTGTTTTTGACGCTTTCCTCTAATGTTGCCCCTAGCTTGATCTCTTTTGAATCTTCTTTTGTGCCAAGGTGATGGTCTCAATAGATTCTTTGTATAGTTGTATGTTGTCAGCTTTTTGCTCTAATTCTTTTACCAATTCTACAGAGAGTTCAAGATCTTCGTCATCCTTCTCTTCTGCTTGGTTGATGGGTGCATCAAAATTATATAGAATAGAGGCAATAACATTATTTGTGATTTTAGGCATGGATCTGCACATTTATCATGTTTTGGGGCATTTTTAGTATGTGAATTTGAAAGAATGAATATGAAGAAAAGTATTTCCATTTTAAAAACATAAGAGATGAATGCAAGAGAAAGACTGGGATCTTAATTGAATGTGAAATATAACTCTTATTAATAGAGAACACTGCTTAAAACAAATTGGGGGACCCTTACAAGCTACCCCAATGCCTCGGGCTTGACATAGGTTCTTTCAAAAATAAGAAAAATTACTTTGGAAAGAAAAAGACCTCTGGAATCTCCACAGCTGTCCAATTCTTTATTTCTTCTCCTAGAGCACATTCACGGATGAAGTCAGATACTCTCTTGGTGCCGCTTTTGTTAGATATCATTGCCACTTGTCAACCATGCTCTGTTCCTTTATTGATAAGGATTTCCTAGATAGAAGGAAGTTGTGCCTTGCCTTTCAGGGTAGCCTTTGATGATTTGTATCCCAAACCAAAAAAAAATTTATTCTCAGATATCTCCACAAGTTTTCCCCAACCTTTTGAGGTACCATTTTCCACATCCGCTTGTAAATCTCTCCATGAAGTCACAGTAGGTTTCTTGATTTTCTCCACTAGTACGGTTACCATTGAAGCAACCTCTAAGACTTGGAATGGTGTTGTTATACAGTCTTCATTCGCATTGATATATCTATAGGATTCTATATGACTTACAAAGATGTCATTTTCATCGTCGATTATAACCAATCTTCATTCAACGAAGAACTTCATTTTTTGATGTAGAGTTGAAGTAACGACCACTACTGCATGAACCCAAGGCGCCCGAGAAAACATATATATGCTGGTTCTATATCCATTACTTGAAAAGTGATATAAAACATATGTGGATCGATCTTGACAGGAAGATCCACTTCTCCAAACACTGTACTTTGAGAACCATCGAAAGCTTTGACTATCATAGAACTTGGCCTTATAACAACACCATCTAGGGGTTAACTTCATTAAGCTGGATTGTGATAGCACATTGAAGGCAGACCAAGCATCGGTGAGTACCATAGACATGTTTGTTGTACCAATCTGAATGGAAATGTACAATTCCTTGTTGAGAGCCCTGCCTTGTGAAGGCAACTCATTGTCATTAAAACCTAAATAGGATCCAAATGTTAAGTTTTCTACGACATTGTCAAATTGATTTACTATAATATCCTTTGCAACATGAGCAGAACTCAGAATCCTCATTAGAGAATCTCAATGCGCTTCAAAATTTAGGAGCAACGAGAGTATTGAAATCTTGGTTGGGGTTTGGTGTAGCTGATCCACCCCCCTATAATCATTCCTCTTGATTATTTTCTGGAATTCTTCCTCCTCTTGCTCAGTAAAATTCTTGTTCTGGGGTTCTTGTTCTTGAGTTTCATCCACCACGACTTTACCATTATCCTTAACCATAATATCATCCCTTTTTTATGGTCCGGGACCGTAGATTCGACCACTGCGAGTCATATCCCTTGTTCCTCCTATATTTTTGATTGCAGGCCCTCGACTTGTCGATGACTCACATTCTTGATTTAAACCATTGACATAGACAATTGAATCATAACTCCATAATACCGCTTTGTTGCTTTCGTAAGGGGTGGGAGATAACCCTCTAATCACCATTGTAGTCTTCGAAATTATTGGAATTCTCAGAGTTTGGCGTGGTATCACCAGAGGTGCTTCTGTTGACACTCCTCGTGGAATCACAAGAGTTTTCTTATTAGGACTTGGCCTTTGGCAAGGAATTATCAATGGCTTCTTCGTACTTCCATTGATAGCAGCTACATATCCTTCTTTAGGGTATTGCCCGAATCTAACTATCCCCCGATCCACTAATTTCTATAACGTCTTCTCAAAAGCTCCATTGTGTTCCAAGAGGAACCCATTTTAAAACAAATACTCTTTCAAGAGGATTATTGGAGCTTTTACTCGTCTGGCTTCCCCAAAGTCAGTCACCACTTCAATTGCATTCACAATTGGCCCACCATGTAGAGGCATGGGATTTATCTTGATGTTTGGTTTGTCAAAAGTGATATCTTGGGAATCCAATAAATCTAGAACCTTATGTCTGAAGTGTTACACGTTGTAAAAAATACAAAAAAGATGTAGCGGTAAAGATTTGAGATTAAGCCATCAATTGACTTAACTCACTCAATGAAGTCGCCAACGCACTTTATTGTTTTCAAAGGGAAATGGGAAAAAAGGGAACAAAACCCACAATGAAATAAAAGATCAAAGGTCGAGGTACGAGGGTCGATTATGCAAAGGGAATGTATTAGCATCCTAAGCATGTATGGTACTCCATAGGATCCACTTTGTTTGTTTTGTTTCAAAAGGTGTGTTATCTAAAGACTTACTTGCTAAAGGAAAAGAATGAATGATTATTTTCAAACAAAAGAAAATGTTTTTTTATTATTTTTGCTCGCCTTGGGTCGTAAGACTTAGTGCCTACGTACTCCCTCGTACAATGGAAAAGTCAGAGCACCGTAGTTCGGATGGAAAAGGCTTGTCTGTTGATTGATTTTAAACGAAGAGACAAGTCGTCATTTTTAGGAGAGAAATCTCAACTAACGCCCATAAGGTGTGAGAAAGATGGTTCTTGCCTCAGCATGAGTAATGGTTTGAGAACAACTCTAGTACTCAAGCGAAAAATTTGACACCTTTATAACCATGGGGATAGAAGAATTTTTCTCGACTATAAATGAATCATGTCTAATCTTGGAAAAAGTTGTAAAGGATAAAAGGTGCTCGAGCGCAGAAGAGGGATTGAATGAGTTGAAGTGTTTTTGTTAATTTTGAAAAGTGTCTAAGTATGATTAAATAAATTGAAGTTTGTTTAAAGAAAAGATGTTTTAAAAGAAAAGACACTCGACAAAGTCAAGGTTTATTATGAAAGCGGTTCAACTTTTATAAACAAAGAAGGTTTTGAAAAAAGATGAGAAGGTTTTGAAAATTGAAGAATGGGAGAAGATGAAGAGAGTATCCAATGTACATGAGGGTAAAGGATAAGGTAAAGAGGATATGACCGAATAAGAAACAGGTACTTGACATGATAAAGTCAATACAGTTGTTCACATCCCTTTGGGTTTAAATCCTTAGACAGATAAATAAGTCAAGAGTATATCAAACCTCAGGTGAAAATAAATCACAAGACGACAACATCAAAGAAACCCAAATATCAGATAATAATCCAAGCATCGGATAAAGCTCATCAAGTGAAAATAAATTACAAGCCAGGAAATTGCCCCAGGTAAGCTCAATGTTCAGATAAGCTCAATGAGTATGATAAAAATCACTGTATCAGATAAAACTCCAACAGACATATGAAAACATTATAGCAGAGAAATAATCTGAAAATCTCATATAAAATAAGTATTCAGATCCAAGTGGATTAAAACCATGTATGAGAGTAAAATCTAAAGTCATCCAATGTCACAAATGGACAAGTGAAATAATCATACAAAGAAATAAAAGAATTCACAAAATAGAAAATAAACACATAAATCAAACATATAGTCTAAACTAACAACAAAATTAGGAGAAGTTATTTTGAAAATTTAAAAAAAAAATATTTTTGTATTTTTGATAAAGAGAGAAACTCTAAGCTTTTTTTAGTATTTTTAATATTGTAAAAGAAAAAGTTTTAGTTAAAAAAAATTCTTATGACATTTTTATATATACATATATACAAAAACTAATGCTTTCTAAGTAAATATCTTTTATTATAGATAAAAAAAAACAAAGCATGATGAATAAAAACTCTAGAAAACAAAACAGTGGGCCAATCCAACAAAATTTCTAAATCATAAAAAGAAAAGAGAAAAACCATGCCATATTTAATTTTAAATAAAAATACAAAGAGTAAAAGATGACTCTCACAGTAATAAGGGTTTTCTTCAAAACGTGATTTTCATCATATCAACTCTTCCTCTTTCCACAGTTTTTTCCTTAATCTAAACATAAAATCAAACAAAATATCCTAAATATCAAGTGGATCAGTACAAAATTAA
Organism: Vicia faba; assembly: GCA_948472305.1. NCBI lineage: Eukaryota > Viridiplantae > Streptophyta > Magnoliopsida > Fabales > Fabaceae > Vicia > Vicia faba. Next base: position 676,459,347 of record OX451738.1, on the reverse strand, counting down.
AAGGAAGGAAATATTACGTGCAACTTCAGAGGGAGTATGGCAGAAATTGAATGACAGTGGGTGCTCCGAAAGAGAAGTTGGCCGAGCAAAATGGAGTTTTGTGTTTAGGCTGTTTCGTGATAGCTGTGTGGTTCGCTTGACGACAGGATGTTGGGTGTATGTTTGGAACAGTGAGCGATTGAAAATTAGAGGAAATAAGGGGGAACAAGGTTGAGCTAGCGGTATCAATGGAAGCTGATTGAAACATTAATGTATCAGTGAAGGAGAAGAGAAATGATGAGAAGATTGGATTGAAGCGTTTCTGGTGATGGATTATGTTGTTCGGTGGTCTGAAGTGGGTTGAGGGAATTTGTTGGTGGAAGACGATAGGTGAATGTGATGGTGTGAGCGGAGGACTGGTTTGTTCAGATTGGAAGTTTGAGCGAGAAAGAGAAGGGATTGTGGGATGTGAGGTTCTGTGAACGAAAAATGGGTTTCCTTTTTAATATCCCACTGCTGTCTGCCCCTCTACAAATCTCAATCTCACTATTATATACGAATCAAAATTAGATTTTGTCATTTTTTAGATGCCCAAAAAATCCTTCAGTGATAAAAATTACATGAAAGTCTGAACGATCAAATAAATAACATGTACAAAAATATTTTTGTTTTAATTTTCTGAATTAAACATAGAGATCCAAAATGATTAAAAACGATAAAAAAATGGACATTAATCTATCAGAAAAATGAAATGAACGCATTAAAATAAACTACGTGTCACAAAGATTAATAAAAAATTAACCAAATGGTCAAAATCAAAATAAAATAAGAATAAAAATATCAGGCTGAACAAACGCTTACGGTTAAAAAATAGACTTTGCACTGTACCGAAAAAATAAAGCGAGTATACCGACATGATCTAAGAAAACGCAGATTCATAAAACAGTCAGTAAACGGTGAAAAATTTGAAATATTTTCTAATCACTCTGAGCAATGCAAGAAACGAGTAAAGAGATAAAAATGCATGAAGTGAAATATTGGGTGTTTTTCAACTACGAAATGATGCAAACCTCGATTTAAACTAACTTTTGGTCAACTTAAATATGACTAATGATACAAAAAGTGAAGAATGAAGATATTTATTAATTCTTGTGACCAAATAACAAAATATGATAAGATAATGCGACTAAAAAAATTAGGGGCAAAATTTAGGGTGCAACATGAAGGCCCAACATTCTCTATGGTATGCCCCAGAGAATTGGCATGATATCCATACCTAGCATTTGCATCATACTTTGGCGGAAGTGCCCCAATTGGAGGAGCTAGAGGCTTCAGATCTACCTAAGATGCTTTGAGTATGTGTTGAAATAATTGATTGTGAGGCAAGGGGAGAGGGTCAAATCTTCTTGGAGGCCTTTTAAACATGTTTTGTTGTTGTAGTTGTTCTTGTGGAATTACCAATGGCTGTTGTACCCTTGGATGCGATGAGAAAATATTAATTTCTCCTTCCTTCTTTTTTGAGAAGTTAGGTACCTTCCACTTTGAATTAAAAGGGGTACTAGATGATGCCCTTTGTATCTTTCCACTCTTTATACCTGCTTCATTCCTTTCGCCAATAGTTACCAAATCAGAAAATCTGAAAGAGACGCTTCTTACCATCTTATCATAGTACAACCCTTGTAAAGTACCCATGAACATATCGACCAATTCTTTCTCCAGGAATGGTGGTTGTACATGGGCTTCCATTTCTCTCCATCTTTGAGCATACTCTTTGAAGGATTCATCTTTCTTTTTAGATAAATTCTGGAGCTGCATATGGTTATGCGCCATGTCCAAATTGTACATGTATTATTTGAAGAAAGAGTTGGCGAGATCTACCCACATCTGGATATGAATTCTCTCCAATTGCATGTACCAATCTAAAGATGCCTCACTCAATCTGTCTTGGAATCAATGGATCATCAGCTTTTGATCTTGAGCATAGGCATGCATTTTTTTGAAATACATGTGTATGTAATTTCTTGGGCATGTGAGTCCCTTATATTTTCCAAAGTTGGGTACTTTCAATTTTGGAGGGATCACCACATCTGGAACTAGGCCCATTTCGAGAGCATCGATGTTGAAAGCATCGTAACCATCCAAAACCTTCAACCTTTCTTCAAGAGCTTTATAATGATTGAGTGCCAAAGGATTCTCAACAATTTTAGATTGGTGTGAGTGAGTATCACCTTCCAAATATAGGTCTCCATACTATAGATCTATGTAGTTATCCACGTTGTTGACCAGAATTTGCAAAGTATGGGATGCCCCTACCTTTGGTGGAAGTGGGATAACCCCTTCAGTATCATCTTATCTGACCTCTTTTTTGAGCTACAGTTGACTTTTTAGGTCCTGATTCTGGCTCTCTTCTTGGTTGGTGACCGCTTGATGCACCAATAGTTTGGGTTACTTCTTCAAAGGCTGCTCTAGGAATTTGTTCTTTCCTTTCAATGATATTCTTCAAAGCTAACAGAACATGACTCATGTCTCCTTTCATTGAATCAATATTTCCCTTCACTTGCTCTAAATCTTCTTTGAAGGCAACTTGATTCTCTTTGATATGTTCCATCACTTTCTTTTGATGGGATCTTGTTTGATATGGTGGAAGGAAAGACAGTTCCTTTTTACCAATGATTTAATTGTAGATGATTTTGAAAATTAATGAGTTTTTGTATGAAATGCGATGTTTGCGAATGCATGGATGCGTATGAATATGCTAAGAGTTTTATTTTTAAATGTCTTATTCACTTATATATATATATATATATATATATATATATATATATATATATATATATATATATATATATATATATATATATATATATATATATATATATATATATATATATATATATATATATATATATATATATATATATATGTGTGTGTGTGTGTGTGTGTGTGTGTGTGTGTGTGTGTGTGTGTGTGTGTGTGTGTGTGTGTATATTTTGTATATATTTTTTTTAGGTTTTTCTTTTTTTAGGTTTTTCTTTTTATTGGTAAGCATCTTAAGGAAGCCTTCAACATCTTTTGGAAGCTGGACCATCACATTTTATGCATCTCTCAAACTTCTAGGGATGTCACCAATGAGATTATTGGCTAAGAAGACGTGTCTTACATGCTTGTCTTTATAGAACCGATATTCCTGGTAGAGGTCTGAAATTATCTTATGATTATCCTTTCCTTCCTTGGAGATCTTTGCATGTTGCTCTTCCCAGTATAGTTTTCCAGCCCTCATCTCTGTATATAGTCTCCTCTGTATGAGGAAATTCTTTCAGAGGTCTTCTAACTCATGACAAATCTACTCATATTCCTCAGTCTTTAGGGAGAGAAGTATTTATGTTCTTATCCTCTTGAGACGTTCTCCTACATCTGATTCTTGGCTATCATGCAGTCTTGTAGTAAGATACTGAGTCTGATCTTCTTGGTCTAGAGAATCTTGTGCCAAAATTTGAATTTGAGCCCTCAAATTTTCCAACATCTCCTTTTTGTCTTGTATCGCCTTTTCATACCACCTACTTAGCTTCCCGACTTCACTAGCAGCATCCTCTAAACGTTGGTTGTGAGAATCCAAGTTGAAGGTAGCCCTCAATAATCCTTCAGTTGAACGTTTTTGTTTAAGACTCTCCTTTTCAAAAGCTTCACGGTCTTTCTGAATCTATTGATCTTTTGACACAAGCTCACGTTGCATCTGTCTTTTCTCTTTAGCTAAGTTACGAAGGTTAAACTCTAATTCTTATTTCTCCTTTTGAGCTTCACTCAAGGCTTTCTTCAAGTCGTCTATTTCTTCTAAGGACATAGGTAGAGGATCTGGGATATCTGGCTTATACTCAGATCAACGTCATATGGTAGTTTAACAACTTGAACCTTATCCAAAACCAATCGAGTGTAAGGTTCTTTCGCCACAACATTCTTTCTTTCGGCCTTTCTTTTGTTTACCCTATTCCAAGCTCGAATGATTTTGTTGAGCAACTCTCAGTTATTTTTGCCCATGTCATGAATGATTAATTGTTGAAATTGTTCATCGGAGGGTTTATCTTCTAAAGGGTACCCGAGTTGTCTTAAATCCAAAGTAGGGTTGTAATTGATGCAACCACACGACCCAATCAACGGAACATTCGAAAAATCTCCACAATTGTAAATGATGTCTCCAATGTTTAGCTTCCTTGCATACCATAACACATAATCAGCAGTAAGAGAGCTTAATATTTGAGGCCACTCAAATCATGTCAAAGTTTTAATCATACAGTCCTCCTTATAGAGGTGAAACATAAACCAAGAATATAGAAGCGGAATACAACAGTTCTACGTGCCCCTACCCTTTTCGTAATGAGTGTGAAGAGCATAGTAAATATCGGCAAGTAGAGCAGGAGTTGGGTCCGCATTTAAAGTTTTCGCGCCCCAAAATAAACTAATGGCTGCAGGGTCAATATAGTTCAAAGTTCGCGGAAATAAAATAACACCAAAGACAAGAAGTCCTAACACAAGACTCCCATTCTTTCTTATTAGCAAAAGAAAGGGCATTAGCTTCCAAATACTGTCTTTTAATCCCTCGTACATCACCTTCTTTTTTTTAATTAAGTGAGAACTCACGATAAGAGATCCATAAACCATTTTCCAAGTCCTTAACATGAATTGTCTGTCCAATTCCTACATATGCTTTTTCCTTAGAGAAATTCAAGAGCCTATCAAATTCTTCCAAAGTCGACACTAGTTGAAAGTTTTGGAAGGTAAAACACCTCAACGAAGGATAGTAGAACTGAACAAAGGCTGAAATAGCATCCAATTGTACATCCACTTTTGTCAACTCAAGGGTATCCCCATAATGGTGAGTAAACATCTTCAAAGCTTTTTCAGACATTTTCCCTTTGATAATCTTGATCTTCGGCGTATTTGGCTTGTCGGTACCAACATGGACAAGTTATTTCCCTCTGGCATCCATTTTTAAGATACTCACCAAAAACCTTTTAATATTATTATTTTTTAATCTTGTGAATAAGGAAAACAAAGAAAATGGAAAATGATGAATATGTGAAAAGTAAGATGTATGAATGCATGATGACGCAACGTAGTTACGAGATTTATGAAAGGTATCCTTAGTTGGTAGGTTCCTAGTTTTGGCCTACGGATTTTCTAACCCCCCCCCCCCCCCTTCCATAAGGTGGCTTCCTTAAGAATATCATGGATAACACTATAAGTAAAAGCATAAGGGCCTCCCTTAAGCGAAGCCTCTTTGTAGACCAAACTTTCGTCTCTAAGGTCGTAAAAGGTATCATCATAAGATTTTGGTTTAAGGGTTATACAAAAAGTCATAGGTTTTATTCCAAAGTCCTACCCCCCCCCCCCCCCCCCCCCAAGAAGATACCTCTTGAAACATAATTCTTTTTTGGAATTCCACCGACTCTAGGAGAAGTCGTCACAAAAACTCATAGGGATGATGTATCCCCCTGGCCAATTGACGAACCTTCTTTCTAAGGTTTTTGAAAAAATATTTTTTGAATTTAAAAATCCCCCACAAATATAATTGAAGAATTGAAAAACACAAGAAGGGGGGGTTGAATTGGAAAAAATCAATGGAAATAACACGATGATTTTTCTCCTGGTTCATTTGAACTCAAACTACTCCAGTCCACCCGCCAAGGTGATTTCTCCTCTCTCCAACGAGGTCTTAATTCACTAATCAATCTTGATTACAAAACTACATTGACTAGTGCCAAAGTCTTCTTGAGTATAACCACAACCCGGTTTTTCTCAAGGAATTGCACTAAACAAAATATGAATAAAGTAGTGTACAATATGTTTTTCCTTACAAAAACAGTATCACAGACTTATGATATATTACACAGTTTAAAGAGTAGTATGAGTGAGCAGTATAAAGGATAGCAGCATTGAAGTATTGTAAATTGTTGTGTGTAAATCGTAAACAATTTATCCTCATCCCTTGTTTAAATAGGCGCATCATACTTGAGTATTTGGAAACATGATAAGTGACAGTTAATGCGCTTTCCTCAAATAAAAGATCCTTGTTGTTTGTAGCCGTTGCATTTGATATAGCTTTTATGAATTGTAACACTTCAGAACATTAAGGAATATTTTTGCTGCTTTCTTCAGAACTTGGGAAGGTTAAAATCATAAGGTCATGTTTGCAGCGTTAGACTTTCTTTCAGAGTTAAAACATCTTTCTCTTAGAGAAACTTCTGATCTTCATTCATCATAGCTTTCTGAGAATAGTCTACGTTCACAGCAGGAACATCCTTGTAGCTTATCTTCTGATCTACTTCCATCAGAACTTCTCTTCAAAACAAAATATAATTTTAGAGTGCATAATTGTTCTTTGTGTTTGTTATCAGTAAAACTCTTATGAGAGTTGTAGAATCAAATTATGTTCTAACAATCTCCCCCTTTTTGATGATGACAAAAACTAGGATATTTCAATTAAAATAGACAGAACATAAAGCATTAGAGAGTCCCCCCCTGAGTTCAGTACTCAGATAGAGATGAATTACTTCCCTGAAGTTCATTCTGATCAGAGCTTTTGATGCATCTCCTTCTGTCTTCATCAGATTTTTGTTCCTGTTTTTCTTTCAGAAAAATACGAGAACTTATGATATTCAAAATGTTTGAGACTTTGTCTCGATATACTGTTATTGGAAATATCTTACGTTCTCCCCATTTTTGTCAAGAATCAAAAAGCAATATAAACACTAATATTCAGAGTCAAAAAGATGAGTTATATTAAACATGATTGCAATAACACTTTCAGAGCCAAATAAAACAAGATAAATGAATGCAGAAAACAAGTTATAAAAAAAACTAAGATTGAGGAGGGGGAAGTCGTGTGAACAACGCTTCCAGCAAGCTCTTAATCTGAGTACTCGATTCCTCTTGTTTTCCCAACATTTCCTTGATTTCTTTGCTCGTGTCTTCTTGCTTGTCCAATTTTTATTTGATCACTACATTCTCTTTCTTTAATTCTTCCAGAGTTTGCATAACCAAAGATGAAGTTGGTGTATCCTCAGAAGATGCAAGTTTCTCAGAACACTAGCATTTTCTGATTCAGTGGCTTCTTCAGTTGTTGTGCCTTTGTCTTGAATAATAGCAGAGGAAGATTTTCAGAGTATGGTTCAATAACTTCTGAAGGTTGGTTCTCTTTCCAGGGAGAATTGTTCAGCAAAAAAATAGATTTCCTTTCCCAGTGACTCAGAACATGATCCTTGAAAACTTGCAGCTGATCACAAAAAATCTGTTGGGCCAGTTCATAGCTTAATTCTTTGAGTTTCTGGGATTCTGAGTTAAACCATCTTCTGAACCGACTCCAGTGAGAATCAGAAGCAACATGTTTTGGATTTTCTAAACTTGCTTTCTTAAAATAGTTGACCCATTAAATTAATTCTATTTCAAAAATTAATAAATTTCTACCAACATCTGCTTTGGTGATAGTTGGTTTTGGTTTGGGAATGGCAATTTTGTGAGAGGTTGAGGAAAGGTGATTCAGCGCTTCTAAGTCTATTACTGTTCTAAGGTGATCTTATGGATGATTAATAGGAGAGAGAGTAGGGGAATCATAAATGATGATTTGTGATGGAGGTATGTTTTGTAGAGTGGAATGGTAAGGTAACAGAATTTCTGTAATGTCTTGGATGGAGAGAGGTTGTCGAACCATGAGCGGTTATGTTATTCCAATAATTGGTGTGGTGGTATCAGAGTCTGTGTATGGATTTTTTGGTTGGGAAGAGGTAGCGTTTGTATTTTCAGGGTGAGTGGTTTGGAAGTTTGGATTTTCTGTTTGAGGAGTTTGAAAATCTGGATCAAATTGATCAATATCAGAAAGAACTCTAGCAAGTTCTAGCTAATTTTGTTCAAGATGTGGATTGGGATAGTGAGGTTCGTTTAGTATGTTTTCTAGAGTTACTGAGGGGTCAAACTCTATATCAAAAACTTCAAATATTTGAGGTGATGGATCTTCTATTGGTTTTGGAGAGGAGGGTGTTTCAAATGTTGGAAAAACTACTGATTCTACAACAGAAATAAAAGAAGCGTTACCTTTCTTTTTAGCAGCTTTTGGAGTCTTCTGAGAAGATCCTTCTCCTGCAGCTTTTCTTTTTCTGGACTTCTTTAGGACAACATCTGGAGCTTTCTGATGCATATCACGAATGTTTAACAATGGAGTAGTTCCATCCTTCTTGCATGCTTCTAAATATCTGACAACTATTTCCGGTGAAGCATCAATGTCGGAAAATAGAGGAAAATCTTTCAGAGGGATTCTCCTTGATGTGATGACTTATTTTATAGCAATGTTTAGATCCTTCTTAATACTGTCAATGATCTTCATCTTTTTCAGGTTCTTGGCATTAAGAGGATTTTCAGCACATGCCTCCGGCGTGCTTATCTGCTGAGCTTCAGTCATATGCTCTATTAACCTATTCTCAGTCAGAATATCTGAAATTAGCCTGCCCATAGGTACCCAATCCCTCTTGGTTCTTTCATCTTCTCTTGTTTCCTTCACGCTTGTTCTCAGATGATTGAAAATCAAGTGGGGAATGTTTATTTTCGTCTTCTTTGCAATGAAGTATAGCAAAAATTGTTGGTTAATATTTATGTAGTCAGGAGAGCTTGTTGGCTTCCTATGGTTGATATAGACCAGAATGATCTTTGCCCAGATTCTGAAGTAGTCCTTCAGATTTTTAATCTTGTTGGATGGCTGCCCAGAAGTGAAGATTACTCTTGATATGGTTGTTAGGTCAGAACATTTCTCACCCATGTCGCTGCAACGGATTCCTCCGCCATTATAACTAATCAGTTTTGCAATCAAATCTTCAGTGATTGCAATTTTCTTCCCCATTACATAAGACGTGACTTGGTGATTAGAGGAGGTTGCATGAATCCAAAATTCCTTTACCAAAATTGGTAACATTGGACCTAGAAGACGATTAAAATACCTGTTCCAACCTTGAATAGCTACATCTGTAGTAAGATTAAACCCATTCTCCTTCATGCTTCTAAAGTTAATGATAAGCTAGTAGAGAACCTCGAGAGAATAAATTGGAGTAAGTAAGGTTCTTGACGGTTCTTCGTATTGTTCTGTAGTTAATGAAGATGAACCAGGAGCACATTTAAGATTCTTAGCGCTTGAAAATGAAGCCATTGTTCACACTGGCTGTTTGAGATTTCTGAAAGAGGGTTTTTGCAAACGAAAACTAGAGAGGAAATAGAAGCGAGAAGAAGTGAGAGTGATGGTGAATGTGTATTTATAATCAATTTGAAAACTTAATCAACAATAAAGAGAAAATTATTAATTATTACACAGTAATTATGAATCATAAAAATAGAGTATGGCGTGGGCATATGAAATAGTTACCAATGACATGCGTCTCAATGCACCCAATCAAATCTTTAGACCCTTCAGAATTTGAACGTGTGTTCAGCCTTAGAAGGACGCTTGCTAGAGGATGACAAATGTTGATAAAGTGAACTGCACGCTTCTATCTTTGAAATGAACCGTTCAGATCTTCTTAGATAGATTCTGATGCAACTGTCCTTCTAACGTTTGAAGAATTGTTGATCAGATGTTCACAAAGAAAACATAAAATTCGGAGGGTTAATGAATATATAAATAAAACACTTATTTTGGACATAATTTCATACTGAGATGTTTCATAATGAAATTAAACCTATCTTCAGAAAGTGGTTTAGTAAAGACATCAACCCATTGATGGTCTGTGTCAATAAATTTTAAGGAAAGGATTCCTTTCTGAATATAGTCCCTAATAAAGTGATGTTTTATTTTTATACGCTTAGCCCTAGAATGCAAAATAAGATTCCTAGATAAACAAATTTCAGAAGTGTTATCACAGAATATAGGAATGTTACTCTCAAATATGTTGAAGTCTTCAAGCTGACTCTTCATCCAGAGCATCTGTGTGCTGCATCCAACAGCTGCTATGTATTCAGCTTCAACTGTTGACAAAGCAATTGTGGATTTCCTCTTATTGGTCCATGAGATCAGATTTTCTCCCAGAAATTGGCAGCTTCCAGAAGTGTTTTTTCTGTCTACTCTGTCTCCAGCGAAGTCAGCATCACAGTACCTACTAAATTGTATTCACTGATTTTTCTATAAAACAAACCAAGATTAGTAATACCTTTCAGATACTTGAAAATTCGCTTAACAGCTGTTAAGTGAGATTCTCTAGGATCTGATTCGAATCTGGCACATAAACATACATTATATAGAATGTCAGGTCTTGAAGCTGTAAGATATAAGAGAGAACCAATCATACCTTTATAGATCTTTTGTTCTACCTTTTTAATAACCTCTTCCTTTTCTAGAATGCATGTGGGATGCATTGGAGTCTTAGATGGCTTACACTCTGATATGTCAAATTTCTTCAGAAGTTCTTTGACGTATTTGCTCTGGTGTATGTAGGTTCCTTCTAGAGTTTGATTGATCTGAATGCCCAGAAAGAATTTGAGTTCTCCCATCAAGCTCATTTCAAACTCTTCCGGCATAGACTTAGAAAATTCTTTTCCCATAGAGGCTTTAGTAGATCCAAAAATGATATCATCTACATAAATTTTACAAACTAAAATGTCATTCTTAAATGACTTACAAAATAAGGTTGTGTCCTTTTTCCCTTTGGTGAACTCCTTTTCTAATAGAAAGCTACTTAGTATTTCATACCAAGCTCTGGGAGCTTGTTTCAGACCATATAGTGATTTCTTTAGTTTGAAAACATATTCTGGATGTTTGGAATTTTCAAAACCAGGGGGTTGGTGCACATAAACTTCTTCATCAATGCATCCATTTAAGAATGCACTATTGACATCCATCTGATAGAGAGTGATGCCATTATTTAAAGCAAAGGAAATTAAGAGTCTGGTAGATTCTAACCTGGCGACTGGAGCAAAGGTTTCTATATAGTCTATCCCCTCTTGCTGACTATAACCTTGTGCAACCATCCATGCTTTGTTTCTGATTACTTCTCCTTGTTCATTCAACTCGTTTCTGAATACCCATTTTGTTCCAATGACGTTGAACCCTTTAGGTTTAGGAACCAGATCCCATACGTCATTTCTGGTGAATTGATTTATTTCCTCCTGTATAGCCAGTATCCAGTCATTGTCCAGAAGAGCTTCTTTAATGGAAGTTGTCTCAATCAGAGATACTAATCCCATGAGAGATCTTTAGAATTTCTGAATGTGGATCTTGTTCTGATTGGATCTTCATTCTTTCCCAGAATTTTGTCTTCAGGATGAGCTAGGCTGCTTCTGGATAGTCTTTTTTGGAGAGGTTCTATAGATGTTGCTGTAGTGTTTATGATATTTCCTTTTGATGTTGTTTATGAGTCTTTGTTGGGAACTTTTGATGTATTGCCTTCAGTACCTTTAAATTGAACTTCTATATCTGCAAGAGACTCATTTTGCTTTGACTTTTGAGATCCAAGCTTGTCATCAAATTTAACACTGATCGACTCTTCTACAATTTGTGTTTCTATGTTGTATACTCTGTAGCCTCTTGAGAGTTTAGAGTATCCCAACATAATACACTCATGTGCTTTAGAGTCAAACTTGTTCAGATGTTCTTTGGTGTTAAGCATAAAATAAATACATCCAAATGGATGGAAATACGAAATGTTGGGCTTTCTGTTCTTCCATAATTCATATGGAGTCTTATCCAGAATAGGTGTTATGGAGATTCTATTCTGAATGTAACATGTTGTGTTAATTGCTTCAGCCCAGAAGTTCTTAGCAATGTTAGTCTCGTTGATCATGGTTCTGGAAATTTCTTGTAAAGTTATGTTATTTTGTTCTACAACTCCATTTTGTTAGGGAGTTCTAGGAAAAGAGAAATCATGAGAGATTCCATTCTCATTAAAAAATATTTCAATTTTTTTGTTTTCAAATTCTCCACCATGACCACTTCTGACTTTAACAATTCTAAGATCTTTCTCATTTTGGACTTGGTTATAGAAAGCAATGAACACAGAGTGTGACTCATTCTTGTGTCTTAAGAACTTTACCCATGTCCATCTTCTATTTTCATCTACAATCACTAACCCATACTTATTTACACTAATGGATGCAGTTTTCACTGGTCCAAATAGATCTATGTGCAGACGTTCTAATGGTCTAGAGGTAGAAACAACATTTTTTGCTTTAAAAGGAGGTTTTGCAAACTTTCCTTTTTGACATGCTTCACACAGAGCATCTGAGCTGAACTTCAGATTAGGAAGTCCTCTGACCAGATTGAGTTTGTTAATCTGAGATATTCTTCTCATACTAACATGCCCCAATCTTCTATGCCAGATCCATTTCTCATTGTTAACAGACAATAGGCATTTTACATTCTGAATTTTTAGTTCAAAAAGTTTTATTTTGTAAATGTTGTTCTTTCTCTTTCCATTAAATAGGATAGATCCATCTTTTTGACTAACAACTTTACAGGAATTTTGATTAAAGATTAAATCATAACCGTTATCACTTAATTGACTTATGGATAAAAAGTTATGCATTAATCCATCTACTAACAGAACATTATTAATAGAAGGGAGGTTACCGTTACCAACAGTTCCAGAGCTAATGATCTTCCCTTTCTGATTTCCTCTAAAACCTACGTAGCCTCCAGATTTAAGTTCCAGGCTTTGGAACATATGCTTTCTTCCTGTCATGTGTCGAGAGCATCCAGAGTCCAGGTACCATGATTGGTGTTTCAGTCTTGCTGTCAAAGATATCTACTACATATAAAATTTTATCCTTAGGTACTTGTTGTACCCCAAAATTTTCCCTCTCATTTCTCAAGGAATCACCCTGGACCCTCAAGTTTTCTTTCATCCAATTCCAAGCCTTGAATTATCAATTTTCAAAGAAAATCACTCACAAGGGAAAAATGGTTATTTGCACACTCAGAAGTCCAACTTTGACTTTTGATCAAAATCAAATCTCAAAAATCATATTTCATCAAGACATGTTGGAATATGAAATTTGTTTCATCAAAGAATCCAAAAGTCAAATTTTACTTCGGAGAAGTCAAATTCTAAGTACATAGAAGTTTTTCTAAGTGTTTAAGAATTTTGACAATTTCAGAACTTCTGACCAGATTATCACCATAACACTCAACAAATCCTGGACACTCTCAAGGCAGAGTTTGGTCAGAACTTCTGGGCAAGTTTTCACAAAAGCTTCAGTCAGAGTTTGCCAGGGTAATTCAAAGAAGGTTAAGAAGCATGCTGTAAGATTTCTAGAAAGTCAGAAAGTTCCTTCAGAACATGCTGGAGTCAGAAGATAAGAGGATCAGAAGGTTAGATGCTACGCTGAAGCAGAACTTCTAATCCAGAGTCAAGCAAGGATGTAGAGTTTCACATGGCTGGATTTCTGATTTGATAAATCTCATCATCATTTAATGCTCACAACCACTTGTGAGTTGTTACCCAAAGGATTTCCCTCACGTGTACCCCTACTGTCTTAGGAAGACAAACTGTTGTGCAAAATTATGCTAGGCCCATGCGCTGTTTCTACTTTTCCTTAATTCATGCTGACAAATCTAGCTTAGGCATTGTTAACCATCCTACTTGATGCATTGAACCACACTTGTTTAAGCTTACTTCAAGAGTAAGTCAGCATCTAGCATATGATGTTGGTTCCACTTGACCCCTCCAAACTACAAAACCTTTGCCTATAAATAAAACACCTTTGGCCATTGAAAAGAAGTCGGAAAAATTTGAGAGATAGGTGTGGAATTTGAGAAAGAAAAGCCTTGAACCCCTGCAAAAATTCCAAGAGTCCAAAAAGATTGCAAACACAAAAATACAAAACCTTAGCATTTGATTCTTGCATTAAAGCTTCATTTTTTCTCAAGTTGTTTCCTGACCAAAACCACCCATACAGTTCCTAATATAGATTCAAAAGCCATCCAAAATTCTGTAATCAAACAGTAACACATTCTCCACCAATATCAACTTCAAAGGATCAGAACTTTATCCCTTGGTTCTTCCAGAATTTTCTAAATCATTTACAAGCAAAGTTGAAAGTTTCCAACCTGCTGAAAACGTGAGGAAGCTGTTCAGAACACCACTAGTGGTCAGAATCAGATTCCAGCTCCCAGAATATCCCCAACTGCAAGGTAAGTTCTTGCTGACTCTCATCATATTATTTGGGCATTGTCAGATATTGCATATTTAACACAATGTAGATATTCTGAGATTTTATGCATCTTCCTGCCTAAATAGAGGGAATTCCAGTTCAGAGTTTCATAAAGAAATTAGGACTAAGAATTAGGATTAGCAAATCCATGTTGCTTCTGATTTGTGTTTCTGATATTTCTTGAAACTTGTCATAATTGTCATGTGTGAAACTTCTGTTCTGTTAAGAAATGACTAAGTTGCAGATGTTCTGACTAGCAAGGAGAGAGACAAAGTTCTGACAGTTGCATCAGAACTTCTGAAAACTTTTGAATTCTCAAAAGATCCGGAACTTCTGAACTTCCATATTTCTACTAACGTTGTTTCTGTTTGTGCAGTAAGTCAGAGTCAGAACTTCTGACTTCTTCTATTTTCAGCATTTGCGTTGATTCTGTTTTCTTTCTCTTTTATTATTTTTTTGCCATCATCTTTATTTTTCATTAATCAAAAATACCAAAAATATTTCATATTCACATATTATATTTTCCTTTAATATAAAAAGACAAAAAATATTTTCTTAAACAAAACTTATTTCTTTTCTTAAATAAATAAGCATTTTACATTTCTTGTACATTCTTATCTATTTCAATATGGTTGTAATAGTAAATTAGGGTTTAATTTGCAATCCCCATTCATAAATATGTACCCCATCCCCAAAATATTGTAATAGCGTAGGACTTTACATTTCCGCATTGTTATTGCTTTCATATATTGTTAGTAACTAGGGTGTGTATGGCAAGACTAAAACCAATGTTAGAAAACCCTAATTCAAGACCAAAATTATGCATGCAATCAAATACACTTGCACCCTTAGGGTGATTCCACTTGTTGCCTTACGAAAATGGCCATGTTATGCATGTGGGATGTCTTAGCACAAACAAAATCAAAAATACAAGATCATAGTCCCTCGATGATGCTATCAAACTTTCCTTTCAAAATTATATTAGTCCCTAAAAGAAAAGTTCTAAGTCATCTCACAACATTGCTATCATGGTCATACGATGACCCAATGCTCGTCCCTTCACATCCAACGATGGGGCTTCTTACCAAAACAATGGTAAGATAGCAACGTCTAAAGGAGGAGGAAAAAGAACACCTAAGACCTTTTGAGTAGGTAGATTACTCATAGTTGCTTGATCAATTTAAAAACAAACATCCTTTCTATTTTCAAAAAAATCACATACACTTTCAAAACACTTTCCAAACGTGAAATATTTTCAAAAGCTCAACACTTTTGTATGCATTCTTACGAACGAGGATCATTACAAAAATTTTCCTAAATGATGGCGCCTTTTCAAAATACTTTCAAAAACCATACAAAGCACATTTTTCAAACAAAAGCAAGTGATCTAGCAAGTAACTTAGAGCCCATGTAAAACCATGGATGAAAAGGGTGCTAATACCTTCCCTTTTCATAATCTACCCCTCGAACTCAAGAAAACATCTTGAAAGGTCTTTCCTGTGCTTTTTCACCTTTCCTTGTTGGATAAAAGAAAAGTCGGTGGCGAATCTTGCTCAACCGCAACATTTGCAAACACAAATGCAAAATACCCAAGTCAGTTCTCCCACCGTATCACAGTACCCATATCTTTTTGGGTCCTTGTTTGTTAGTGTTACCAAAATTCTGTTTGAATTTTGGTTTAGAAGAAAAATTATTACTGGTATATTTTAAGTCTTGTGTGTGCCCATAGGTAAAGTGAGATTTCAAAGGAGTGCATTAATAACTAAGTCCTTGACTTTCTTAGGTTGGAATACTTTACCTTTGTATCCTATACATTTTCTTCCATTTCCGCTAACTCCATAGATCATTGAAGTCATCTTGCTTCTATCTATGTTTTTAGCAAGGAACTTCTGAAAGCTATGATCATATTCCTGTATGATCTTATCAGAGTTACTGGGAACCTATGATATAGTTTCCTTCTGAGTGTTTTGTAAATCATTTTCAAGTTTTGAAATTTTTTCTTTTAGCTCAGAATTTTCCAATCTCAGATTCTTAGTTTCTTTAGAGTCAGAAACTAGATCCTTTTTCAGGTTCTTGAATTTGACTCGAAGGTGCTGATATCTTTCAATAATTTTAGTTATACTTTCTCCTAATTCAGCTTTAGTAAAGTTTACAGTAAAGTCAGGAAATACCTCTTCAGTGTCTAATCCTAATTCTGATCCAGAGGATTCAGTATCTCCTATCACGTTGGACATAAGAGCAATGTTGGATCTTTCATATTCTGATTCTGTGTCTGCATCATAAGTATCTGAGTCATCCCATGTTGCCATGAGACTTTTCTTCTTCTCCTTAAATAACTTCTTTTTGGGTTTATCCTTCTGAAGCCTTGGACAATTGCTTTTGTAGTGCCCTTGTTTATTGCACTTGTAGAAGATAATGTCCATGTTGCTTGACTTTCTGTGTCCAGAAGATGATTCAGACTTTGTGTCCAGGAGATGATTCAGACTTTCTGTATCCAGAAGATGATTCATTTTGATTCCCTGTTCTTCTGGAATTTCTGAACTTCCTTTGCCTCTGCTTCCACAACTGATTGACTCTTCTGGAGAGAAGAGCAAATTCGTCTTCTTCTAATGAGGATCCACCAGAGGTTTCTTCCATAGCCTGCAAAACTTTAGAATTATATTTTTTGTTAGATTTAAGAGCTAACATCTTACCTTGCTTCTGGGGCTCATCATCTTCTAACTCTATCTCATGACTTCTGAGCAAGCTGACAAGTTCTTCTAGAGATATCTTGTTATGATCTTTTGCCAGTTTGAGAGCAGTGACCATGTGTGCTGTACCCCAAAATTTTCCCTCTCATATTTCTCCAAACATTGCAAGAAAAATCTCCAAGTTGCTCAAGTTTGCCCAAGAGTGAGTCAGACAAATCATCTCTTAAGGCAGTCAATCCCAAATTAGGGTTTTGTGTTGCATCAAGATCCTTGAGTCCAAATGACCTCAAATGCTCCCTAATGTCCTAATATTTTCTCAAGGTCATCCATGTCAAATTTCAAGCCTTGCAGAGGAAGTTTGCTCAGTCAATTGCTCAAAGGGTCCAAAAATCGTTTATGCTAGGGCAAAAGTCAACTGTGACCTACAAACAGTCAAACCTCAATATTTTTTGCCAACATTCTCATTTTAAAGGATATTTAATCATTTGATCAAGGTCTGATCATGATTCATCAAGGATTGCTCAAAATTCATCAAGACTCAAAAGTTGCTAAATTAGGGTTTTGTAGGAAAAGTCAACTCAACTTTGACCAAGCATACATTTCTCATACTTTATGAGAAATGACCCATCCAAAGCTCATTTTGAAGAGGATGCAATTTACTACAATCCATCTTCACACCCCAAGATCAAAAAATGCACTCACAAGAAGTTATGAATTTGGACATTATAGGTCATTTTTGAAAGTCAACAAAAACACATTTTTTGCCAAAGCTTATAACTTGAGAATGGAACATCAAAATGCGATGAGACCAAAAGGGTCGGTTATATGACATCTCAAGCTTTCAAAAAAGTCCAAGAACACTTCCAAAAGATCAAAATTGAAGAAGTTATGCATTTTTGAAGTTGGACTTTTTTGCAAAATTACCAAAACTCAACTATCCCCAAAACATCAAATTTTGTCAAATGGGCCCATTCGTTTCCACTTGATTTGAGCTTGCATAGTTGCCCACGTGTCCTAGCTTCAGCCATGAGCCCATATTTCATTTTTATTATTTAATTTGATTTTTAATTGAATTTATTCATTTTAAATCAAATAAAATCATAGAAAATCCAAATAATTAATAACTCTTGATTTTTTTTATTGTTTTAGGCTTTGTTTACAGCTAGCACCACCATCAAATTCGTATCAAGCCTAATCATGTGCAAAAAGATTGAATCAAATCAAATTTGGAAGGTTTAATAATGGAGAATCATCAAATATGGCATTTTTTTTCAAATCTCGATCATGGTCTTAAAACACAACATTATGAGGGAGATTCTTTCCATGCTTTCTTGTCTCCTCATTCTCCTCTATAAATATAGAGTCATACAAGCTTGAATGAGACGAAAATCCTCTCTAAAAAGCTCTCAAAAAGTTCTCTAAAAGCTCTTCAAAAAGCTCTCCAGAAATCAAAGAATTGGTGCAAGTCATATCTCGAGGTTCCGGCCTCTCGCAATTGACATCAAGCCTCAAATCATCCTCTTGAATTCCTCATAAGTCTTATAAGTCCCAAGAGCAATCCATCACACGCCTAGCACGCCCACCGGTTTGGCAAAATTTTAAATTTCGAATCTCTAATTTTAATCACATTTTATGGTTTGCTAACGTTTGTTTGAGTTTATATAGAACAGTTATGGATGGTTGAATCATAGGTACCACGCAAGAATAAAAAAACACCATAGTTAGAGCATGAAGCTTTCAAAGATTCGGGCTCAGGAATGCTCTTTACACCTCCCAAAAGTGTTGTTTCAGGCCCATTTCTCACTCTTTATTTTTTTTTTATATTTTCAATTTATTTATTTCTTATTTATTTTACTAACCAAATAATTAATCTTCTTTTCATCGAAAAAGTCACAAAAATATTTTATGTCCAATTAAATTTCAGAATTTTATTTTTTATTAATAATTATTAATTAATTTAATTAGGATATTAATGTTAGATAACTTTAAATGATTTTTACAAATATTTAAAATTAATTAGAAATCAATAGGTTTTAACACTAATTTAATAATTTTATTTTCTTTCCTAAATTAACAAAACTCCAAAAATATGTCATTTAATATTTTCCATTAATTAATTAATTTAATAATTAATTTAGCATTTAATTTTTAGGACTTAATTTCTTTTCTTAAAAAAAAAAACAACAACAACAAAACATTTCTTTATCAAATTAAATTCTAACTTTTATTTATGTTAATAAACATTAATTAATTGATTTAGAATTTTAATTAGAATAACTTTCACATTTTCGTAAAATAATTAAAATTAACTTAGACATAATTAGGTTTTTATTAACATTGATTAATTTTATTTTCTTTCTTTAAATATAAAAAATCCAAAAAAATATTTATTTTAATTAATTAATTAATTAATTTAATTCAATTTAGTAATTAACTTAGAATTTATTTCTCTCTTAAATAAAAAAAAAAAGATACTTTCTCTAAAAAAGGGTCAAAACCCTAAACTTGCACCCAATTTAATTTCCGCACGCGATTTACTTTCTTTTATCCAATATTGTATTTGTTCCCGAAATGTAATAGATAATTAGGACCATTTAATTATTTTATCGCTTTATTTATTTTCCGCATTTAAATTTCAAAGGGTTGCTTTTGGCGATGTAAATACCCGACGCCTTGTAATAGTTAGTTAAATTTCTGCAATTTAATTTCCGCAACTTATATAACTGTTAGATGATTGATAATAGGTATGCATGAAAAGATTGAATGTTTAACCTAAAATCAACTTAGATCACCATTAACATGTGCAAAGACAAAATTAACTGAAAACGACACACTCGCACATGCGCACTCTTAGGGTACACCCCACTTGGTTTCCTTCGTACACGGTCATTGAGTATAGGTTGTTTTAGAGGTCGTCCTCTTGTCCAAAGATCATAGTCGCCTCGAAACGGTTGCCTCGGATATCGTTGCCTCAAAACAAATAATCTAAGACATTAGGGTTACCGCTAAGGCGTCATAACATTGCTTTGGTGACCGTAAGTCCCTAAATTTGAATTGACCCTTAAACTCCAACGACGATGCTACCTACTCATCAATAGTGGGATAGAATTGTATAAATGAAGATAGCATATAACGATTCCTTTTTCGAGTAGGTAGATGGTTCTTAAGTACTTGCTCTTTCAAAACAAAACAAAATTTTCACACTTACACTCCTTTTCAAAACAAAAACTTTTTCAAACCCACAAACATAAAGAAAGGAAATTTTTGAAAACAATATGAGCAAGTACCTAAGAGCCCGTGGATAACCGCGGATAGAAAGGGTGCTAACACCTTCCCTTTCTATAACCTACCCCCCGAACCCGAGAAATATCTCAAAAAGGAATTTTTCTGTGCTTTTTTCCTTTCCTTGTTGGATAAAATAAAAGACGGTGGCGACTCTTGCTTACCGCGACATTTTGCAAAAACAAACGCAAAACGCAAACCAACATTCCAAAAAACAGTCAGTTCTTTCCCACCGTATCACAGAACTGGCGACTCTGCTGGGGATGCTTAATAAGTGGGGTGTACCTTAGGAATAGTTCATCATAATGTTTTCAATTGCTTGACTTGTATGCTTTATATTTGTGGGCTTGAATCGGAGTTACTATAGATCCTAACCCGGATCTGGGGGATGCCCTTTAGGTAAGTAGCAATAAACTGTGAGGGAACTGTATGGCATAGACCGATATGGTTGAAGCAGTAGCTACGTTGGTGTGGCACTTTAGTTTGTACCGATATACCTTGTGGCGCAACGAGGAGAATATGGGTCTGCTAAGGGGTCATTAAGCACCAACTGACCTTAGAACTTTTAAATTGACCAACTTGGCCATAGAACAGTAGCAGTATGCTACACTCATTGAGACTAAACTCTCGCGATGATTCTGGCTGTAAGAAAAGGTTGCTAAACTGGAATTATGACCGATCGAGGGTAGTCAGTGATATTGAGATCCTCTAGAACCCGGTTACTATTTTTAGGACAGGTTTGAACCAACTAAACTGCAAGAGGGTAATACCTAGACCCCATGCAAGCCTAAACTTAAGGTTGTTTGTGTGACTTGTGTGCCTTTCAAACTTGAACTACTTGCACATTCTTGTTATCTGACAACATGAGTTCCTTGCAGGTTTTGTTTACAGTCCTTATCCAATAATTTGGATTTATTGCAGGGTTTACTAAAATCATTTCACAATTTTGCTTAAACGCATAGCA
Source organism: Vicia faba (assembly GCA_948472305.1). Classification (NCBI taxonomy): domain Eukaryota; kingdom Viridiplantae; phylum Streptophyta; class Magnoliopsida; order Fabales; family Fabaceae; genus Vicia; species Vicia faba. The sequence goes on along the minus strand of OX451738.1, from coordinate 676,438,254 downwards.
TGCACATCATAACATCATGCCTTAACATTTCCTAAACCATTTCAAGGATCTCAAGGGTTTGTGATGCATGTTATGGTAAATCAAATGTCTAGCAAGGGGCAAAGGGGATTTATTTTCCTCTAGCCAAGGTTGTCTAGAAATCAAAACATGATAACTTGAGTCAGGGGCTATGACCCACTCGATATGGTGAGCTTGACTCTTGAAGGAAGATTCTCAACGACACGACGTTCTTCAATCAAGTTGCAATCAAATTCTAACAGTTTCTTGTTTACCCTGCGAGATCCTTGAAAACATTGCATACATATATCATACATATCATTGCATAACAGGTCTCTCAGTACAGGTCTCTCGTGTTCTCGCTGTTTATTTCAGCAATGGCTTTCCAACCAGACAACCAAGATCTTCAAACTCGAGAAGCTCAGTTCAGGGACGTATTCCTAAACCTATCCAAGGGGCAGGAAGAGTTGAAAACACTCCTCGTTGGGAACTTGGTCAAGAAAAGTCCTGAAGACAATAAGGACGAACAGCTGGAACAACTGCAAGCTGAGTTCAGTGCCATGAAAACCCAGATGCTGGGGAAGATGGCTCTTATCCAAGGCTTAGCTCAGGAACAAGAAGAGCTGAGAACCATTATCAACCAGCTTCATCAAGACAGATACAACAACATGAAGCAAACAGTCAAGGTCGGGGACCAAGTCATTAATCAACTTCCGAGAAGTCAAAGGTTTGGTTTGATGAAGAATAGACCTCTCCAAGTTGCTACTACCTCAAGGGTCAAACAACAACCTTACCATAAACAACGGGTTGATCGGAGTAAGCCAAATATGCCCAAGAGGCAATTTACCAAGCTCAACATGTCGCTGTCTCAGGCTTTACAACATCTGTTGAGATTGAATCTGGTGACGTTAAGGGACCATCCTAAGAATCCCAACATAGCCTCCCCAAGGTACAATCCTGATGCAAGGTATGCATATCACTCCAACAGCCCGAGGCATGATACTAACATCTGTTGGGCGTTGAGCAACAAAATTCAAGACCTAATTGATGAAGGAGCATTGGAACTTACACAAGACGGTCAGATTGAATTCTTTTGCCATCCCCCCAAGGTTCGCCATTTGAAGTGACAAGTACTGAGACGAGAAGACTTTTTGTTCATTAGAATTTTCAAGTTGTAATTTTCTTTTGATTGTTCGAACATTTATTCATGTCAAACTTTATTACTTTATCAATGCATTGCATATGTCTGTTTTGAATCAATCCATTCGTATTTCACTATATTCAAATTGCTTTCATTTTTTGTGATGATCAACTCTCGATTAAAAAATTCTAAGCCTTTAGAGGGAGGATGACGAAAATGATATCAAAATCTCTACAGTATGCTTTTGAACAGACCCCGCTGACGAGGTACAGGCATTGTTTCAAATCCTAAACAGTGGAGTTATAAGGAAGATAATCCCTAGTCAACCCCTTTGAGCCAAAGAAGTTGGAGTTTTTCTTTTCACAAATTAAAACCCTTAATTATAACCTGGGGCAAGGTAGTTTTCTCAGTTGATCCAGGTGCACAATGAATGGCATCAAAGAAGTCCTTCCGAAACAAAAGACGGTGTTGGTTCCGTATAATCGTAAGGACATGCAGTCATTATCTCTCAAAATAAAAGCCCAATAAGTCAAAACCTGTGAAGGAGACTTAAGAAAAACTGGGGAATCCCGCTGACTGTAATCACAAAAATAAACAGTTCATGCAAAAAAAACTGGGATAATAAAACTAAAAGGAAAGAGATCCTGCAAACTCTCAATAAAATGACTGCCTGTTCAAAATAAATTGTCAGTATCTGAACCATCACTGGTATATCAGAGAAAAGACTCAAACAAGATCTAATGCACGATTAGCTGAGTTTAGGATCAAAGAACATCACGAAGAACGGGTGGGTACAATTAAAATTTGAGCCTTTATCCTTTGTTTCTTAAACCGTGAACCAGGCCACATTATAACCCTTAAAAAGTCCTAGCTGAAGCATGGGTTAGTCCGAAAGCATACTATTACAAAAGATATCCTGACTCCTATAGGGCTTGCTGTAAATCCTGAGTTGACGTCACATTTTAAAAAATTTTCGTATCTTACTGAAAAAATGCATTTTCAAAAACTTCAAGACAGACATAAGCTTTGCATTCTTAAAATAACATTATTTACATATGACTATTTGTTCAAACAACAGAGAAATTCGCATGACGAATATCTAGTGAACAAAAAACCTTTTCAATAAAAAGGGTCACCTCAAGTGGAAAAAACACCTCCAACCAAGGGGAACGGCATGAGCATTGTCCATCATCTGGGGCAGTTAAGTCATGATTCAAGGAATCTCTCAAAATGCCAAATAGCCAGGGGCAAATCTCCATCTGAATCAATTGGGGCATTGGACATGAATTCCAGCAATGATTCTTGCATGATCAAACATCTTCTGGTAGTATGGCAACACGACACTACTGACAGTGACAACTCCCTACACTCTGAGAGCGTGGACATAGTCAAAAAGTACTACGCATAATCAAAGACCCGCCAGGTTGACTGGCCTAGGCAAAAATAAGGGCATCCCGATGAACCAAAAGGGTTCGGGCAAAAATTAGGGATAAAGAATGAAAAATATGTACACCCGGCAAGTCGAAAACCTGAAAAGGCGGCTTGGGCAAAAAAGGGCATCCCGGTGGACTGAAAACCCGAAAGGGTGGTCTAGGTAAAAGTTAGGGATTAAAGTGTACGACTATGTCTCGTCATCTCGTCACTTGCCTACCAGAAGAAAACTTGTCATTTCAATCGAAAGATACCAAGCACCTCATAGGTTGGGATAATACTCGATCCACAAGGCCTCCGCGGGCACCTTCTCCCGCAGATACAGGGGCAGAAAAGTGTCGATGCAAAGCCATCGTCATATCCTCAGCATGCGTCCCAGTAACATTCACTCCCCGCAGAGTAAAAGAAAAAGACAGTAATATTAACTCTCCCCAACTGAGACTCGCAACTGTGAATGAATGAATCAGTAATATTCTCCCCCAAGTAGAGTTTATCTAACATCAACACTGAAAAGGCTTAGTATCCCCGGCAGTCTTAATATTCCCCAACGAAGTATAAGAATATTCCCCGGCAGAATACAAGATATCCCCAGTGGAGTTAAAATTTTCCCAGCGCAGTCTGAAAAAGCTTCCCCAGTGGAGTTGAAGAATCATCCCCAGTAGACTCTGGAAGTTCATCCCCGACGGAGTATCAAAATAAATATCCCCAGCCGAGTTCAAAGGAAGATTGTCTCCAGCAAAGCTCAAAGGATTATCCCCATATGAGTCTAAAGGGTTATCCCCAGTGAAGTCGCCCCTGAGAGATCGTCTCCAGCGGAGTTCCTCCCTTTCACAAACAGGAATTAAATCCCCAATAGGATTCAATATCACCAGCAACAATAATTCATCCCGACGGAATTTATCAGTGGAATCCTCAGCAGAACATCTCTTCCCCACAGAGTAATCTCTTCATCAGTTTATTCCCCCAACGGAGTCATCTTCTCCTGCAGGTTTATTCTCGCAATCACCTTCGTTCACCATACCCAGCGGAAGCGAAGAATTCAACTCTTGTTTCCAGCAGCTGTCCGGGATTTATTTTCCCCAGCTAAAACATTACATTTCCATACATCATGATACATGCATATACACATCATACCATACAATCTCATTTATGTTGAGAGCATCATTGCTTGATATATATCATGCATTTCATACATCATGACATTGCATATGACTGACTCTTTATCGTTTCAGGGAAAGACGAATCAGTAAACACCGCTGGCTACTCATATGACCTAGTAGTCCCCTCAAAAGAAAAACTACATCTATGGAAGACTTTTTTCTGGTTCAGCTAAATCGATTCGAAGATTTTTCTGATTCTTATCCAGTCAAAGTTAATCTAAGACCTTCTCTGGTTCAGTCAGATCGACGCTAAGATCTCCCTAATTCATATTCCAGTTGAAGATATTCCAAGACTTTTGTCTGGTTCAGCTAAATCGATCCTAAGATTTTTCTGATTCTTATCCAGACAAAGTTAATCCAAGACCTTCTTTGGTTCAGTCAGATCGACGCTAAGATCTCCCTGATTCTTATTCCAGTTGAAGATATTCCAAGACTTTCGTCTGGTTCAGTTAAATCGATTCTGATTTTTCTGATTCTTATCCAATCAAAGTTAATCCAAGACCTTCTCTGGTTCAGTCAGATCGACGCTAAGATCTCCCTGATTCTTATTCCAGTTGAAGATATTCCAAGACTTTCGTCTAGTTCAGTTAAATCAATTCTAAGATTTTTCTGATTCTTATCCAGTCAAAGTTAATCCAAGACCTTCTCTGGTACAGTCAGATCGACGTTAAGATCTCCCTGATTCTTATTCCAGTTGAAGAAATTCCAAGACTTTTGTCTGGTTCAGTTAAATCGATTCTATGATTTTTCTGATTCTTATCCAGTCAAAGTTAATCCAAGACCTTCTCTGGTTCAGTCAGATCGACGCTAAGATCTCCCTGATTCTTATTCCAGTTGAAGATATTCCAAGACTTTCGTCTGGTTCAATTAAATCGATTCTAAGACTTTTCTGATTATTTTCCAGTCAAAGGTAATCCAAGACCTTCTCTTGTTCAGTCAGATCGACGCTAAGATCTCCCTGATTCTTATTCCAGTTGAAGATATTCCAAGACTTTTGTCTGGATCAGCTAAATCGATTCTAAGATTTTTCTAATTCTTATCCAGCCAAAGTCAATCCAAGACCTTCTCCGGTTCAGTCAGATCGACGCTAAGATCTCCCTGATTCTTATTCCAATCAAAGACCTCCTATCAACAATCTCCAAATGGCATCGGTAAACCCATTCCCGACATCACCAGGATGATACCACTTCATGCGAGTGCAAATTTCTGGGCACTCTAGTGTTCAATCATCTTCCACCTTCGGATCACGAAAGGCACGAAAGCCAATCTATATCCTCAGGTATAAGAATATTGAACAGGGGCAGCTGTTGTACCCCAAAATTTTCCCTCTCATATTTCTCCAAACATTGCAAGAAAAATCTCCAAGTTGCTCAAGTTTGCCCAAGAGTGAGTCAGACAAATCATCTCCTAAGGCAGTCAATCCCAAATTAGGGTTTTGTGTTGCATCAAGATACTTGATTCCAAATGATCTCAAATGCTCCCTAATGTCCTAATATGTTCTAAAGGTCATCCATGTCAAATTTCAAGCCTTGCAGAGGAAGTTTGCTCAGTCAATTGCTCAAAGGGTCCAAAAATCGATTATGTTAGGGCAAAAGTCAACTGTGACCTACAAACAGTCAAACCTCAAGATTTTTTGCCAACATTATCATTTTGAAGTATATTTCATCATTTTATCAAGGGTTGATCATGATTCATAAAGGATTGCTCAAAATTCATCAAGACTCAAAAGTTGCTAAATTAGGGTTTTGTAGGAAAAGTCAACTCAACTTTGACCAAGCATAACTTTCTCATACTTTATGATAAATGACCCATCCAAATCTCATTTTTAAGAGGATGAAATTATCTACAATCAATCTTCACACCCAAAGATCAAAAAATGCACTCACAAGAAGTTATGAATTTGGACATTATAGGTCATTTTTGAAAGTCAACAAAAACACCTTTTTTCCAAAGACTATAACTTTATAATGGTACATCAAAATAAGATGAGACCAAAATGGTTGATTAGAGGACATCTCAAGCATTCTAAAAAGTCCAAGAACACTTCCAAAAGTTCAAAATTGAAGAAGTTATGCATTGTTGAAGTTGGACTTTTTTGCAAAATTACCAAAAGTCAACTATCCCCAAAACTTCAAATTTTGTCAAAAGGGCCCATTCTTTTCCACTTGATTTGAGCTTGCATAGTTTCCCAAGTGTCCTAGCTTCAGCCATGAGCCCATATTTCATTTTTATTATTTAATTTGATTTTTAATTGAATTTATTCATTTTAAATCAAATAAAATCATAGAAAATCCAAATAATTAATAACTCTTGATTTTTTTGATTGTTTTAGGCTTTATTTACAGCTAGCACCACCATCAAATTCGTATCAAGCCTAATCATGTGCAAAAATATTGAATCAAATCAAATTTGGAAGGTTTAATAATGGAGAATCATCAAATATGGCATTTTTTTTTAAATCTTGATCATGGTCTTAAAACACAACATTATGAGGGAGATTATTTCCATGCTTTCTTGTCTCCTCATTTTCCTCTATAAATATAGAGCCATACAAGCTTGAAAGGGACGAAAATCCTCTCTAAAAAGCTCTCAAAAAGCTCTTCAAAAAGTTCTCAAAAAGCTCTTCAAAAAGCTCTCCAGAAATCAAAGAATTGGTGCAAGTCATATCTCGAGGTTCCGGCCTCTCGCAATTAATATCAAGGCTCAAACCATCCTCTTGAAATCCTCATGAGTCTTACAAGTCCCAAGAGAAATCCATCACACGCCTAGCACGCCCACCGGTTTGGTAAAATTTTAAATTTCGAATCTCTAATTTTAATCACATTTTATGGTATGCTAACGTTTGTTTGAGTTTATATAGAACAGTTATGGATGGTTGAATCATAGGTACCACGCAAGAATAAAAAAACACCATAGTTAGAGCATGAAGCTTTCGAAGATCCGGGCTCAGGAATGCTCTTTACACCTCCCAAAAGTGTTGTTTCAGGCCCATTTCTCACTCTTTATTTTTTTTTTATATTTTCAATTTATTTATTTCTTATTTATTTTACTAACCAAATAATTAATCTTCTTTTCATCGAAAAAATCACAAAAATATTTTATGTCCAATTAAATTTCAGAATTTTATTTTATATTAATAAATATTAATTAATTTAATTAGGATATTAATGTTAGATAACTTTAAATGATTTTTACAAATATTTAAAATTAATTAGAAATCAATAGGTTTTAACACTAATTTAATCATTTTATTTTCTTTCCTAAATTAACAAAACTCCAAAAATATGTCATTTAATATTTTTCATTAATTTATTTATTTAATAATTAATTTAGAATTTAATTTTTAGGACTTAATTTCTTTTCTTAAAAAATAAATAAATAAAAACAACAAAACATTTTCTTTATCAAATTAAATTCTACCTTTTATTTCTGTTAATAAACATTAATTAATTGATTTAGAATTTTAATTAGAATAACTTTCACATTTTCGTAAAATAATTAAAATTAACTTAGACATCATTAGGTTTTTATTAACATTGATTAATTTTATTTTCTTTCTTTAAATATCAAAAATATAAAAAAATATTTATTTTCATTAATTAATTAATTTATTTAATTCAATTTAGTAATTAACTTAGAATTTATTTCTCTCTTAAATAAAAACAAAAAAAAAAGATACTTTCTCTAAAAAAGGGTCAAAACCCTAAACTTGCACCCGATTTAATTTCAGCACGCGATTTACTTTCTTTTATCCAATATTGTATTATTTCCAGGAATATAATAGATAATTAGGACCATTTAATTATTTTATCGCTTTATTTATTTTCCGCATTTAAATTTCAAAGGGTTGCTTTTGGTGATGTAATTACCCGATGCCTTGTAATAGTTAGTTAAATTTCCGCAATTTAATTTCCGCAACTTATATAACTGTTAGATGATTGATAATAGGTATGCATGAAAAGATTGAATGTTTAACCTAAAATCAACTTAGATCACCATTAACATGTGCAAAGACAAAATTAATTGAAAACGACACACTCGCATATGCGCACTCTTAGGGTACACCCCACTTGGTTGCCTTTGTACACGGTCATTGAGTATAGGTTGTTTTAGAGGTCGCCCTCTTGTCCAAAGATCATAGTCGCCTCGAAACGGTTGCCTCAGATATCGTTGCCTCAAAACAAATGATCTAAGACATTAGGGTTACCGTTAAGGCGTCCTAACATTGCTTTGGTGACCGTAAGTCCCTAAATTCGAATTGACCCTTAAACTCCAACGACGATGCTACCTACTCATCAATAGTGGGATAGCATTGTCTAAAGGAAGATAGCATAGAACGATTCCTTTTTCGAGTAGGTAGATGGTTCTTAAGTACTTGCTCTTTCAAAACAAAACAAAATTTTCACACTTACACTCCTTTTCAAAACAAAAACTTTTTCAAACCCACAAACATAAAGAAAGCAAATTTTTGAAAACAATATTAGCAAGTACCTAAGAGCCCGTGGATAACCACAGATAGAAAGGGTGCTAACACCTTCCCTTTCTATAATCTACCCCCCGAACCCGAGAAATATCTCAAAAAGGAATTTTTCTGTGCTTTTTTCCTTTCCTTGTTGGATAAAATAAAAGACGGTGGCGACACTTTCTTACCGCGACATTTTGCGAAAACAAACGCAAAATGCAAACCAGCATTCCAAAAAACAGTCAGTTCTTTCCCACCGTATCACAATGTGCCTCAATTACTTTGGTAGACTTATGATGATCTTCTTTACAAGATCAGCAATTGAATACCCTTTGTCCATAACTTTCACCCCAGCAACCAGAATTTTGAATCTTGAGAACATTGCTTCAATGGTTTCACTTTCTTCCATCTTGAAGGCTTCATACTTCTAAATGAGCGCAAGGGATTTGGTTTCTGTTACTTGTATATTGCCTTCATGCGTCATTTTCAGAAAATCAAACATGTTCTTAGTTGTATCTCTGTTTGTGATCTTCTCATATTCTGAATATGAGATGGCACTCAAGAGAATAGTTATGGACTTGTGATGATTTCTGAAGTTACACTTTTGATGATCAAACATTCTTTTTCTATCAATCTTCTGACCACTTTCATCAACAGGATGCATGTGCCCATCAATCACCATATCCTAGAGATCAGCATCATGAGCCAAAGAGAAGATTTTAATTTTGTCTTTCCAGTAATCAAGGTTCTTTCCATCAAAGATTGGAGGTTTGCCGCTGATTCTGTCTTTCTCATCATGGTATCATTATTGATGTTCTGACTTGATCCCACCATAGTGTTTTTCTTAGCTTGGATCTTTTACTGGAACGGTTAAGTGCTTGAACTCAGAACCAAGCGCTCTGATGCCAATGGAAGAATCAAAAAACACAAGAAGGGGGGATTGAATTGGAATCTTAAAAATCAATGGAAATAACATGATGAATTTTTATCCTGGTTCGTTTGAACTCAAACTACTCCAGTCCACCCGCCAAGGTGATTTCGCCTCTCTCCAACGAGGTCTTAATTCACTAATAAATATTGATTACAAAACTAATTTGACTACTGCTAAAGTCTTCTTGAGTATAACCACAACCCGGTTTTTCTCAAGGAATTGCACTAAACAAAATATGAATAAAGCATTGTACAGTATGTTTTTCCTTACAAAAATAGTATCACAGACTTGTGATGTATTGCACAATTTAAAGAGTAGTATGAATGAGGATTATAAAGGATAGCAGCGTTGAAGTATTGTAAATTGTCGTGTGTAAATCATAAACTATTTATCCTCATCCCTTGTTTAAATAGGCGCATCATACTTGAGTATTTGGAAACTTGATAAATGATAGTTAATGCGCTTTCCTCAAATAAAATATCCTTGTTTGTTTGTAGCCGTTGCATTTGATATAGCTTTTATGAATTGTAACGCTTTAGAATATTAAGGATTCTGTTTTCTGCTTGCTTCAGAACTTTGGAAGGTCAGAATCATAAGGTCCTATATGTAGTGTTAGACTTTCTTTCAGAATTAAAACGTCTTTCTCTTAGCGTAACTTCTGATCTTCATTCATCAGAACTTTCTGAGAATAGTCTACGTTCACAGCAGGAAAATCCTTGTAGCTTATCTTTTGATCTACTTCCATTAGAACTTCTCTACAAAACAGAATATAAATTTAGAGTGCATAATTATTCTTTGTGTTTTTTATCATCAAAAAATTTACGAGGGTTGTAGAATCAAACTATGTTCTAACAATAATAACACAATAAATAAAATAATAGAAAATAAATAAATAAAATAATTAAAAAGACAAATATGGAAAGCCAAAAATAACAAAACTCTAACCAATAACCTAAACTTAGAAGGAAGACGTTTCTAAACCCTAGGGTTGAGTCACCAGCAGAATCGCCAATTGCAATAACCGGCAAAAAATATAGATTCGCCACTATTAATTTTTATCCTAATATGGGAATATAACGAAATGACCTTATTGATGATACAACGATTATAAGTTCTTGACTCACTTTAGATAAAGGGAAGGTGTTAGGCACCCTTCATCTACCTTGTTCACAAGGATACTAGGGTTTAGGTTTAAGGTTTAGGAATAGGGTTTTAATTTTTTAATTAGGGGAACTCACCATGATTTTTATGTCATATGTCTATGTATCCTCTTATGAAGAATCAGAGTCCTAATTCGTAGTTTGCAGTTTGGTTAGTTTTTTTTAATGGATTATGGAAATATCTCGAATTCTCCTTGAACCAAGTCTGGGTGTGTGAAAAGAAGAATTTGTAGACGAAGTTCACAGTTAATAAAAGAGATTTCTGTAATCCTTTTTTGAAAATATATAAGTTTTAATTATGTTAGTAGAAAAAGAGGGTTAGTATTTGATTGGTTAGATGTTTTTGAATATATGATGCAATTTTGAATGAAAAATATTTAATGCAAATATACAAAAAGAGTTAGTATTTTAAAAAGAGATTTTAATTAGTAAATAGCTATTTTATAATTTATTAAAATATGTTAAATATTTTTTATAAAAATAAATAATACAATTATTTGCAAATTATGCAAAATAATAGATTAATGTAACAAGTTAAATAAATAAATAACTAAATTATAAAAAATAAATTAATTTTATTTTAAAAACGTTGGGGGTGTAAATTTAGTTAGGGAAGTAAAACCTAGGAGTGTGAATAATAGGGTCTTAAATCCAGATATTGGATTTAGGTCAAAAATGCAGGGGAGGTGTGGATTTGAACGTACTAACAAAACTAGGGGGAACATAACCTAAGGGCTCAAGTCCAGATATTGGACTTGGCCCACTAGCACGGGGGAGGTATATTTTTCAGCATAGTAGCAAAAAAAACAGGGAGGTGTGGTTAAGAATGGTCTTAGGCCCAAGGCGAAATAACAGTGATAAACTTGGCTTGTGTGCGGGCGAGTGTGCATGGCTTACAGTGAGCGCGTGGTTTTAAAGCATGTGATTAAGATTAGAAGGGTGTGATTAAGGGTACACGGTAGTGCTAGCACAGAACCACGAGGGGGTTATAGTTTTTTGTTTCTTCAATTTTTTAATTTTTTTCCGGTTCCATTTCTCTCTCTAACGCAGAACCAAACAAACCCTTTTTGCATTTTAGAGAGAGATGCTCTTGCCTCTCTCTAGAAAGGAGATCACCGAAAATCACCCCTCCCTGGGTGGTGCTGGCCGGATATTGCTTCAGCTAGTGGCTGCTCAATAGCACCACCACCTTCATCTAAAAAACAGCCTGAGAAAACCCAGAACCTTGAAGACCTTCATCCAACCCAAGAACCCTAATCCTATATTCATCCAAACCCCAAGAACTCTAGGGGTTATGAAATGAACCCTAACCCTTATCCAAGCCCATGAACACAAACCCTTAGAACCCTAGGGTTCAAAAGTATGTTTCAGACATGTCTCATGTGATTCCGATAGGAGATGTGCAAGTAAGGGATAATCTTACAGTTGAAACCTTGCCTATGAGAATCGAAGACCAAGAATTGAAACAATTGAGAGGCCAAGAGAACACTCTTGTAAAGATAGTGTGGGGAGGCGCTGCTAAAGAGCCCGTGACATGGGAGTTTGAGAGTAGGATGTGAGAGTCATATCTAGAGTTGTTTGTATCAAGTAAATTTTCAAGGACAAAAATGTTCTAAATGAGAGAGGGTTGTAAGGCCCCAATTTATTTAATTAATTATTTGTAATTAAATTATGTAATATTGTATGATATTGAAATTTTGGTATGTCAGAACCTCAGATGTCCTATGATATGTTGGGACATCTGATCTGACTTAAACAAACAGGCAAGGTATAAACAATCAAAACAGTACTGTAAAGCATAAACAACACATAGAATTGTTAACCCAGTTTGGTGCAAACCAACACCTACTCTGGAGGCTACCAAGCCAGGAAGGAAATCCACTAGATAATATAAATTTAAAGCTAAATTAATCCCAAGTTTACAACTTATCACTTAATCACTACCCTGTGCAACTTCTACCTAGGTCCTCCCTAGATATGAGAAATCCCATCTAACTTCCAATCATCGCAATGATGTCTAACAGTCCCAGTCCCAATTATTGTATCAGGGGAATTTCACCTAAATGAAGATCACACTTCAAATACAAATTAACACCTTAATCAAGACACCCCTAGATTAAGAACAACATACTTGATCTTGCTTCACATCTTTGATTAAGAATAATACTTAGAGTTGCTTAATAGCTTCCTCCAAGAACAATACTACCTGTTTCTTAAAAGCTTTGAGGAGAACAATAACAGAGATTACAACTCTATAACACAGTCCAACTCATAACCCGAGTGGATCATACAAACTAACTCTCATAGAGAGAGAGACAATGAAAAAGCCCCATTGATACTATATCCTGGACCCATACTAAACTAGGTTACAAACACTTCTATTTATAAACCTTTTCCCAACTGGATTTGGGCTTAAAAAATGCAGCAGATAGGCTACACAAAGTCTGCAAAAAATTCTCCAAGAAAATAGGTCTTCAATCATAACTTTCTTAAAATGTCTCCATATTTAGAAAGTTTGAATATCTAGAAAACCAATATAATATCTTTGATTTATCAATCTTGGATGCCACATAGGATTACTAAATATTCCCATAATATTCAATAATTAAATCACAACAAATGAATCTAGACTGTCAGTTGTAGCAGACCTGATGCCCTATACTTCTGGTTAGGACATCCCTTTCAACATATTCAAACAATAAGTTGAAACATCTTCCAAACTGCAAAAGTGTTTCCATCAAGATGTCCTGCTCTTCTGGTTAAGACATCACATTCGACATGTTGAAACTGCAAGTTGAAGCATTTTCCAAACTGCAACACTGTAACACACCGGATGTCCTATACTTCTGGTTAGGACATCACATTTGACATGTTGAATCTGCAAGTTGAAACATTTTTTTCAACATCTTGCTGCCAAGTTAGTTTTACCAAAATACATGCCAATTATAATTTCAGAGAAATAACAATCTCCTCCTTTGGCATATTTTGGCTAAAATAACCCTATAACTCTTGCACAAGAAAACACCATAATCATGTTTGATAATTAGTCAAACTCACACATCAAAGGCACAACAACAAAGCATACATAATAGCAGATTTATAAGCAGCAACACAACCAGAGAAATCGTTAGTAGTTATTCAGTCTACTAAACACAAAACACAGTTGCAACAAATAGAGAAACTAAATTCTCAACACCATGATGTCAAGACATCTTGTATGACATATCTTTAGAGCCCTTCAATCCAGTATAGCAGGGACTCCCCCTCAACACCTGCTAACATAACATAGAAATTCTCCCCCTCAACACCTGCTAACATAACATAGAAATTCTCCCCCTCAACAGCAGTATCAACAGAAGTATCAACCTGTTTATGGTTTAGTCGTTAGTGCACATACACACTTCTGCCCCTTTTTACCCATAATATGGCATAGGCATGCAACTAACCAAAAACAAAGTGCACATAAATCATGGGTATTTAATCCTTAAGAAAAATCTTCAGTTATCAACAAAGGATATTTCACAAATTTCTTCATATGCTCTAAAGCATAATCACATTGCGTTCCACTAGAATCTAAGTATACTCCTTTCACCCAGCAATAGTGAAATAAACCAATATATCAAGACATCTAATATGTGATATCTCTTATTCATCAACCAAGACAACCATTGAGTCCCTCCTTAATCTATAGAGAAAAATAAATTCTCCCAAACATAAGCATTGTTCTTCAGAATTTACTTTAAGAACCATGAGAACACAAGATTCAACCAATCAGCCTCACATGGATGGAACAATATATGCCTAGTTAGTAGCACAATATTTTCTAGTGGAGATAATTAGAATATCCAATAGCCTTATTTCACGATACGTTATCTGACATCACATCCTCATAAGAGGTATATAAACTCTACAAGCTTGCGCAACATTCAAGCTTCAAAAGATATGCACCACTACAACAACAACCCATAGACAAGTAATTTACTCCCCCTGTCATGGATAAACAATGATCCTACTGATCAAAAACACTTGACCACCAGATGAATGTGAATACATGAAGATTTTCACATGATCATAGTAAAGAATTACAACTTCTCACACTAGATGAACACCTTCACACACTGGAAATTCTGATCCAGATACTCTAGCTTATTGAGAGAACATCAAGGCCTTCTGACTTCTTCACTTTAATAAGAGCACGTCTTAATATTTACCTTAAAGATCCACCCACGTTGTCATGAATCTTTTGATGGCTAATATGTCATGCACACTTGGTGTGACATTACTCACAAATTCCAAACATTCTTAGTTTGCTTAAAAGCTTTATTAAGATTCAAACTCATCCAACCTCTTCTAAAGTCACTTGAAACAGAAGAAAAAAATACATCCTCAAGAAAATCTTGATCAGATCACATTATCTGATAACATTACTTTACCCTCACACTCACTAGCTATTGCTGATACTAGTGAAGTCTTCAACACAGTAGTCATGCATTTGTTAAGTATACTATTGTAGACAAGATCAGAATCTCCACATTCTAATCCATATATTCAGAGATGCCTCTCCTCACAATAAAGTTGAGCCCCAACTCCACAATCGTAATCTCAAGCATCTTCCAAAGACATCCAACATAAATGATTTTCCAACATCATTTAGGACATCAGCTTCTTGTCACAGAACCTAGTCATTCTGGTTCTTAATTCACCATCCAAAGGACTTGTAAGCAGAGAAGTCATTCAAGAAGCTCCCAATAAAACACAACCACTACAGCTTAATCAAGTTATCACAAACACCTCAACACCACGGAGAGAAATAAACACTCACACACATTCTGAAGCAAGGAGTTCAGAAAGAAGATTTGCAATTACACATCAGATAAGTATCCAGCTCCCGACAGGGTCTTTACCATCAGTCACATGCACATCTTCATCAGATCATACTTATACCCAGCTCCCGGCAAGGTATTTTTCATCATAGAAAAATTCCCTCATATTCCTTCTTGAAAACCTCGTTTAGATGTACACGTTGGAGATAGAACTACCTTCTCACAAATGGTTGAGAAACAAAAGCACAAATGGATCCTTCATCATATCAGGCAGACATGAAGGATATCTACACCACAAATATCTCCAGACATGGTCAGAGACTAGACTTCACACTTTTCATCATGGCCAGGCATTCAATTTTTGGAATCCAATGGTGATCAGTAATACTCACACCATGATCTTCAAAACAAGCTTCCTTCTCCTAAGAGGCAAACACCTGACTTGTTGTTCCAACATCTTTTTAGACATCAATCTCAGTCACATGTGTAACACATTGGGAGAACTAACTTGGTTTTGTGTTTTATTGCAAATGTTGAGGATAGCAAGAGTCACCACCAACTTTTCTTTTATCCAATAAGGAAAGGGTGTAAAGAATAGGAAAGACCTTAAAGATATTGAGTTTGGGGGGTAGGTTATGAAAAGGGAAGGTGTTATCACCCTTTTCATTCGTAGTTATCTACGGGCTTTTAATCGCTAGCTCACTTTTGTTTTGAAATTCTTTGTGTATGTGTTTGAAATTATTTTGAAAAATGCCTAAGTACGACAACTTTGTAATGGTTCTTGTATCAATTAAGAATGGGTACAAAGTGTTTGTTTTTGAAAATATTTCAGAGAAAGTGTTTATGAAAAAAATATGTTTTGAAATGTTTACGAGCAAGCGATTAAGAACTACCTACCTACTCAAAAGTCTTTTATGTTATTTTCCTCCTCCATTAGATAGTGCTATCCTACCATTAATTAGTAAGAAGTCATATCATTGGATGTGAAGGGACAGGGGGAGGTCATCGTACAGTCATAAAGGCAACTCGTATGGGCGCTTTAGCAATTTATCATAAGGGACTAAGATCGTTTACCGAAGGCAGCATTAAAGGGTAATCGAGGGACTACGATCTTTTTAACCGAGGGTCTTTGCTAAAGCATCCTCACGTTCGAGGGACATGACTGTTTTTCGAGGCAACGAGTGAGGTTACCCTAGAGGTGTGTGTGTGTGTGTGTGTGTGAAGAGTGATTCATGTTCAGTTATTTAGTCTTGTAATTAGGGTTATCTATTGATTGCTTTTAGATCTTTCCATACATGCCTAGTTACTAGAGGTTGAATATATCAATAATGAAAAGTAGTAAAGTGCGGAAAATAAAATTCTACGCTATTATAAGGCTTCGAGATTGGGGGTACAAATAATAAAATCGGGGGAAAAGAGTAAACCCTAATTAAATTATTACAACCATAAGCAGGTACATAATTGGAAAAAATAATGAAACACGTGACAGTAATAAAATAGGCGAACTTGTAAAATAAAAGAAACGGGAAAAGAAATTGTTTTATGATTTTTAGATAGAAAAAAGGTTGGATGATTAACCTAATAACCTAATTGATTTTAATTAATTAAAAAAAGTTTGTTAATTAAATTAAACAAAAACCTAAAATCTAAGTTGATTTTAATTTAATTAAGAAATCCTTAAAAAAAATTAGGGTTGATTTTAATTAAAAACCTAAAACTAAATTAGGGTTTATTAAGAAAAATGTTTTAAAAAAAGGTTTTGTAAAAGATGAAGAAAAGGAAAAGAAAAGACTAAGAAATTGTTGAAAAAAATAATCAATTGGTAGGGGTGGGTGTTGAACCCACGCCCTCAAGTCCTTCCAGCAACACAATCACCACCAAGCCAAGCGCGCATTGGTGATAGGTAACAGGTTCAACGTATTTTGTTTAATCTTGCCAAAATATGAAAATATTAGAATAAAAAAGTGGCAAAAGGCTGGATAGAACCAAGGCATTTTGACACAAATGACTTATCGCGCGCGCTTCTACCGTTGGGGCGACTGTACATATGTTTATTTAAATGAAACCATAAATATATATTATAAACATGAATGTATTGACCGGAGAGGAGCCGGATCCCTAGCTCTGTCGTCTTCTTTGGTAACATATTTCTTCCGAAACCTGCAAAATCAAGGACATTAGCACATCAAAAGCACCCTACCCCCTAAATTGAGGGTTCTGAGTCCAATGGAAGGGTTATTTTGGTCTGCAATTGAAAGGTTTGGGAGCTATGGTGAAAACAACCCGGATCGGTGCAAACATGGTGTTTTATGATTTTGATTGCACGGGACCTCCACAATGGGTCATTCCCGCATATTCTAATCTCATAAACACATAAAAAGCATCAGTAGCTGTTAGAATGCAATAAAAACAAAAAACATGAAATTCAAGTAAGGATGGAATCGTGATGCTATGCAATGATATTTCATGTGTTTTGGACCGTCAAACTTGATCCAATCATACCCTGGGAATGAATGGAGTTGATTGTGGTGGCAAGTTTGTGGTGAAAGGGTTTGTAACAAGGGTTTCAAGATTTCTAGGGTTCTTGAAAAATTTGATGTTTTGACAAGTATTTGAGGAAAGGGTTTCGTGGCTTGTATGAGAATGAATGGGAGAATATATAGGTTGAAATTAGGGCAAAGATATGGGCTTGGTCTATGTGTAAAAGGGTTTTGTATTTTATTTTACTTATATTGCATTATTAATGAATAAATAAAAAATAATTAAAATAAATAAATAAAAATAAGTCAAGGGGTGTATGAATGATTTATGAGGGTATAGAACACATTTGGACCTTGAAATAA
Source organism: Vicia faba (assembly GCA_948472305.1). Lineage (NCBI taxonomy): Eukaryota > Viridiplantae > Streptophyta > Magnoliopsida > Fabales > Fabaceae > Vicia > Vicia faba. Next base: position 676,420,306 of record OX451738.1, on the reverse strand, counting down.
TAGCCCAATAGCCTAAAATATCAAGTTTGCTCCACTTGAACTTCATGCATTTACTCAAAATTTCCCAAGTTGCACTGGTGATAACTCACTCAATTTTCATCTTTTGGAGGTGATCTTGTACTTTTTAGAAAGCTCAAGATGTCCTCTACAATATATACGTTGGTCATTTTTACTTTTGAAGAAAGTATCTTTATGTAAGTTTCCTTGACAAAAAAGTGTCTTCTTGTTGACTTTTGAAATGACCTGTAATGTATTGCCTCATATCTCTCAAATAAAGCATTTTTTGGACTTGAGTTTAGAGAGACAAAATTGCAGAGAATTGAATTCCCTTCTAAATAAGATTTGGTTGGGGAAAAGCTGCTGAAGCATGTGAAAGTTATGCTTGGTCAAAGTTCAGTTGACTTCTCCTAAGAAAAACCCTAATTTAGCAACTTTTGATGATTTGAGGGATTTTCTTGAGGAACCATGATCAACCCTTGATCAAATGATGAATATGACTTCAATAAATTTATGTTGACCAAAAATATTGAAGTTTCACTGTATGTTAACCACAATTGACTTTTTACCCAATGTAGTTGATTTTCAGTCATCTGGGCCATTGACTTAGAAACATTGTGATGCAAGACTTGAAATTTGACATGAGCATTATTAGAAACATATGAAGGACAATGAAAACAACTTAAGACCTTGGAAACCAAATCTTCCTTGAGAAATACAAAACCCTAGTTGTGATTCCATTGCTTAGGAGGAGAACTTGTCTGATCAATTCTTGAGCATCCTTGAGCATTTGAGAACCCTGGGAGAATGTCTTGAAGAAAAATGGGAGGGAAAATTTTGGGGTACAACAACATGGATTTCACCATTTACTATGGTTCTGGAGATAACATCCATAGTAATTTAAACACATCTCTCGAGGGAGAACACAAGAGAACACATACATGTCCAGACCTCTTGTATAATAATAAGGAGTTGAACACCATCCTTCTGCACCTAAAGAGGAGATTACCTCTAACAGGTATCTGGATCAGACAATAACAAGCAGGGTATAGAACCAGAACCATACCATAAAAATGTCTGCTTCTTCAAGATCCTCCATGACTCACTGATGCACTTGAGTCTGTAAGTTCCTTAGTTTTAAAGATTGGAATTAATTTTTGTAAAACAAACATAACATTAATGTGTTAGATAGGAGATGTCAAGTTGATAACAAGAACATGTTGAGCAAGAAGTATCATCTTATGTTAGGACAAGTTGAGTAAAAGTATTTCAACATCTAGAATAACATGTCAGATAAGATGAGATATGAAGGAGCATACGACATCGCACTTGAGCTGAGATAGATTAGTGGAATCGGTTAGGATTTAACCGATGCATAATATTATAGGAATATTATTAAATCCTATGTGGCGCTGATTTAAAGGTCTAGAATAATCAAGTCAGAATATTGAAGAATATGCATTTTCTAAATATGGAGATATTTTAGGAAACTAATGATTGAAGACCTTATTTGTAGCAGAAGTTACCGGTGATTGTAACAGCTGATATGCTCTAATTTTAATGCCCAAATCTAGTTGGGTATAGGTTATAAATAGAAGTATTTGTAACCTAGGAAAGGTATGGGTTCAGGATGTAGAAGTCTAGGGCTTTATCTTTTTACCGCTCTCCAGGAGAGTTGGTGTAAGTGAACCACTCGGGTTGTGAGATGGTCATTTTGTTCTCACTCAAAAACTATGAAGTAATTACTTGAGTATTGTTCTTGGAGGAAGCTTTGAAGAAACTCTAAGTTGTTCTCTTAGTCAAGAGTCTTGGCTAGAGATTGTCATGGAAGTGTGTCTTCCAGTTTATTCAGAATTGTTTGTGTTGATCCAATAGTTGTTTGTGATTGAAAAGGGATCTAGGAGGGCCTCATATCTAGGTGAGTCTTAGATAGAAATATTTCAAGGGTAGTGATTAAATGATTAGGCCGCAAACTGGAGGTTTGTTGTAGGGTCTATGAATTGCTACTATTTGAGTGGATTTATTCCTGGCTTGGTATTGCCCCAGAGTAGGAGAGTTGCTCCTAACTGGGTTAATAAATCTAATGTGTTGTTTATTTATTTTAAGTACTGGTTAAAATGTTTATACCTTTCTTGTTTGTTTATGTCGGGTCAGATGTCCCAACATGTCATAGGACATCTGAATTATATCATATGATAATTTCAATTGGTATCAGAGCAGGCATCTTGTATGTTTCTAGATGAGATCCATGGGGGATACTTTCTAGTTTATTTCCTATACAATATCTATGTTGATCATTGTTGCTTTTGAAGACTTTATCTTAATGTATGTTTCCTTGACAAAAAGTGTCTTCTTGTTGACTTTTGAAATGACCTGTAATGTATTGCCTCATATCTCTCAAATAATGCATTTTTGGACTTAAGTTTAGAGAGAAAAATTTGTAGAGAATTGAATTCCATTTAAAATGAGCTTTGATTGTGGAAAAGATGATGAAACATGAGAAAGTTATGATTGGTCAAAGTTTAGTTGACTTCTCCTAAGGAAAACCCTAATTTAGCAACTTTTGGCTTTTAATGATTTGAGGGATTTTCTTGAGGTACCATGATCAAAACTTGATCAAATGATGAATATGACTTCAAAATGTTTATGTTGACCAAAAATATTGAAGTTTGACTTTATGTTGACCACAATGACTTTTTACCCAATACAGTTGATTTTCAGTCATCTCAATCATTGATTGAGCAACCTTGTGATGCAATAATTGAAATTTGACATGAGAATTCTTAGGGACATATGAAGAACCATGAAAACCACTTGAGACCTTGGAAACCCAATCTTCCTTGAGAAATACAAAACCCTAGTTGTGAGTCCATTGCTTAGCAGGAGAATTTGTCTGATCAATTCTTGAGCATCCTTTAGCATTTGAGAACCCTGGGAGAATGTCTTGAAGTAAAATGGGAGGGAAAATTTCGGGGTACAATAATTATCCCTGTTCAATCTTCTTAAATCTGAAGATTTAGATTGGCATGTCCGCCATTCATGACTTGAAGGTAGAAGATGATTGAACATTTAAGTGCCCAGAAATTTGCACTTATATGTGCAAGCAATAATGTTGTTGGTTGATAATGTTGCCTAAATGGGCTTAAAGATTCCATTTGGAGAGGTGATGGAGAGTCGTTGGAGATGGGCTTATAGATGCCATCTAAAGTAACTGTTGATAGAGGTATCAAAATGAGTGTACGTTGGACTGAATCTAAGGAATGCTTTCCAGAACAAATCTATCTAACCTTATATGAGGGAAATGCTTTTCAGAATGAATCTATGAAGGCAATGCTTTTTCAGAATAAGGCTTTGAAGGAAATCCTTTTCAGAATTCAGTCTCTGAATGGAATTGTTTTTCATATAGATAGTCGCCCTGTCCTGTTTTGGGAATTGATCTACAATCTGTTTTTGTTGGTAAACCCGTCCTATTTCAGGAGTTCATACCACTTGGTGATAAAGATAGTCGCCCCGTCCTGTTTCGAGAATTGATCTTCATCTAGCCATAAAGATGGAAAGAAGTTTCCCCATCCGGTTTCGGGAGTTAATATTCGCTCGGTTGTATAGATAGTTTCCCCGTCTTGTTTCTGGAGTTAATATTTGCTGGATTGTTAAGATAATTTCCCCTTCCCGTTTCGGGAGTTAATCTTCAAATGTTCATGTATATAGCCGCATCGTCCTATTTCAGGAATTAATCTAAAATTTGTTTTCACATATAGTTATCCTGTCTTGTTTTAGGAATTAATCTGTGTCTGGTCATATAGATAGTTGTCCTGTCTTATTTTATGAAATTAATCTGCAACCTGTTTGAAAATTGTTGATGATATTCGTCTGTTTGTAGACTTTACCTGAAAAGATAAATAGTTATTTATGTGCAATGTCATGATGTATGAAATGAATTTCATAATGATATTCTCAAAGTAAATAAGAGTGTGCTAAATGTGTTTCGTATGCATATGCTAGGATATTTGTAAATGATGTATGAATGTAGGATGTCATGGAAACATATCGACAACTTTGTATAACATCTCTGATTGTTGTTGGGGATGAAGAATATGTGTAATCTTCAATCTTATCTAGAATAATTCCGCTGGGGATTCCTGCTTTCTGTTTAAGGAAACCTAATTAGGGATAATTCATTTCTACTTAGGGAGAAGGGTTTAGGAACATTGGTTGTTCACCGCTCTACTGGGGAATTTAATTCTTATATATCTTAACTGGGGATAAAAGAGATGGATAACCTTCTGAAGCATTGTCTGACCAAGTTTTTAATATGGATGCTGACTCGTCTAGGGAGGATAAGATTAACTGATATCTGGTATGGTTTCAAATTTAGTAGCAACTCTCTGGGGATAACATCCTGGACTGCCCTTTACTGGAGAGGTTAATTTTTCCGTTTATTTGCAGTAGTTAAAGGAATAGACTCAAGCTGAGGAGACAAGATTTGTCAGGGAAATAAACCCTGTTGGGGAAATAAACCCTGATGGAGAAGAGAATTTTGTAGGGGATTTTACAGTGTTAGAGAAATAAACTCTGATTGGGAAGAGATCCCTGTGAACTGTGTTGATGTTATAATCTCTGACACGGATTGGGACTCCATAGGTTGGCGACATTACTGGGGAAAAGATCATACTCCTTTGTCTGCTAGAGGATTTGCTGGTGAGTATGATTAGGTTATTTCATACTTGCGGGGAATGTGTCGATTTTATGAAGATTATTTTGTGGGGACTATTCAATGGAGGTTGTTCTGTTGGGATTTGTGGACGACTTGAATATTATCCCGTCTCCTAGAGTTTTGAGTAAATACTTATTCATGTTTTTATTCATATATTTGTTAATAGTAATTGTATTCATATGCACATGTTCATTCAATTTAGTCATTGGGCGTTTTTGCAAATAAAACAGAAAACATAACACAAAATTTGAATTTTGAAATTGTGTTTATATTGACAGTTTTCCTATAAACAGGCGATTGTTGTACAAAGAGACAGAAATCCTAGTAAGAGGAAATCTTCGTGAAATGAAAGGATTACAAAGTAAAACAAAACATATAGCTATATGTAAATGATCTCGTCTGGTTTCAACTATGCTATTTCCCCTATGTCTTCGAGCATCTCATCCCTTGTTGTCAGAAGAAGTTGATTAAATTGATCGGCACCATTCGAACTTGATATTGGTTACAAAGCTGGTTGTAAGTGATCCAACGGGACATAGTCGTACGCTTTAATCCCTAATTTTTTCCTGGACCGCCCTTTCAGGTTTTCATCCCACCGGGATACCCTTTTTTGCCCAAGCCGCCTTTTAAGGTTTTCGAGTTTTCGTGGGTACATTCTTTTATATGTATTTATCCCTCGTTTTTTCCTGAACTCTTTTAATTTGCCGGGATGCCCTTATTTTTGCCTAGTCCAGTCAACCCAGCGGGTCGTTTTCATCCGTAGTATCTTTTGACTATGTCCGTGTTCACAGGGTGCAGAAGATCTTCACCGTCCATGGTGGTAAGTATCATAGCGTCGCCCAAAAATATCTTCTTGATCACAAATGTCCCTTTGTAGGTAGGAGTCCATTTTCCCCTTGGATCACCCTGCGGTAAAATGTTGCGCTTTATTACCAAGTCACCAGCCTAATATACCTGACGCTTGATCTTCTTGTTGAAAGCTTTGATCATACACTTCTGATACATCTGACCATGAAAAACATCCACAAGCCTTTTCTCGTTCATTAAATTCAACTGGGCCAGCCTAGTCTGAATCCATTCTCTTTGTCCAAATCTGCATATTTCATAATTCTCAGAGAAGGAATCTAAACTTCGACAGGTAGGACATCCTCCATACCGTAGACCAAAGAGAATGGGGTTTCCCCAGTTGATGTCTGAGATGAAGTGTGATAGCCATGAAGAGCAAATGGTAACATCTGATGCCAATCTTTATACGTCACTGCCATCTTCTGTATAATCTTCTTAATGTTCTTATTGACGGCTTCCACTGTGCCATTTATCTTCGATCGATACAAAGAAGAATTGTGCTGCTTGATCTTGAACTGTGTGCAGAGTTCCATGATCGTAGTTTTGTTGAGATTGGTACCATTGTATGTTATAATCCTCTCGGGGATGCCATATCGACAGATAAGGTTATGCTTAATGAACCGGGCGACAACATTCTTGGTAACAGAGGCAAACGAGGTTGCTTCAACCCATTTGGTGAAATAATCAATGGTGACAAGGATGAAGCGATGTCCATTAGAAGAAGTGGGATTGATTTATCCAATCATATCAATTCCCCCACATTGCAAATGGACAAGGAGCAATCAACATATTCAGAGGTACTGGAAGCACATGTACTTTGTCAACATAGATCTGGCACTTATGACAATTTCTTGAGTGGTGGCGACAGTTGGTTTCCATAGTCGACCAATAATATCCTGCTCTCAGGATCTTCTTAGCCACAGTATGTCCACTGGAGTGAGTACCGAAGATACCTTCATGCATATCTTCCATAATTGCGTTTGTACAGAACCCCGTTACTCAGGAAGAACTTGGCTGAGAACCTCCGTAGGAATTTCCTGTCATTGATAGATTCCCCCTTGGGGTATTTTTGTGCCTCAAGGTATCTTTTCACTTCATGAAACCAAGGCTTCTCTTCTACTTCGTTAGTGTCAACCTCATAGCAATGTGCAGGTTCATCTAGCCTTGCAATTGTAGTTCTAGGAGCCTCGTTGTCCCATCTGACTTTACACATAGATTACATGGTTGCTAATGCGTCTGCCAACTAATTCTCTTCTCATCAGATGTGCTTAAAAGTTATTTCCTCGAAGTATAGGATTAAGGTAAGCACATCGTCTCTATAAGGAATGAGATTCAGGTGCTTAGTATCCTATTCTCCCTTGATTTGTCTGATTACCAGGGTTGAGTCCTCATATACATTCAAGAACTTAATCCTCAAGTCAATAGCAGCTCTGATGCCCATGATAAACGCTTCTTATTCGGCCATGTTATTGGTACAGTCAAAGCATAATCTGGAGAAGAAGAGTGTATGTCAACCCCGAGGAGAGATAATTACAACATTGATTACATTACTGTAACACGGTGGGAGAACTGACTTGGGTGTTTTTGTGTTTGTTCGCAATTGTTGCGGATAGCAAGAGTCGTCACCTACTTTTCTTTTATCCAATAAAGGAAAGGTTGAAAATGAACAGGAAAGACCTTTAGAGATTATTTCTTGAGTTTGGGGGGTAGGTTACGAAAAGGGAAGGTATTAACACCTTTTTCATCTGTAGTTATCTACGGGCTCTTAGTCGGTTGCTAGATCACTTGCTTTTGTTTGAAAATGTGCTTTGTGGTGTGGGTTGGAAAGTATTTTGAAAAACATCTTTGTAATGATTCCCGTTTCTATAAGAATACGTACAAAATGTTGGTTTTAAAAATAGTTCAAAGAGGTGTTTGTGGAATATGGTTTTGAAAGTGATTTTGAAAAGTGTCTTTGTAATGATTCTCGTTTCTATAAGAACGCGTATGAAGAGCTTTGTCTTTTGAAAATGTTTCAAATGAAAGTGTTGGTGTATAAAATGTTTTTGTTGTGAGCAAGTGAGCAACTATGAGCATCCTACCTACTCAAAAAGTCTAATGTTCTTTCCCTTCTTCTTCAGATGTTGATATCTTACCATTGATTTGGTAAGAAGTCCCATCGTTGGATGTGAAGGGACGGCCGTGGGACGTTTGCATAGTCATAGAAGGTAACCTATGAGACGTTTTAGCAATGTCGTTTAGGGACTAGATCGGTTACCGAAGGCAACATCGAGGGACTACGATATTTTATCAAGGGTCTTTGCTAAAACACTCATATTCGAGGGACATGACTATTTTATGAGGAAACAAGTGAGATTATCCTAGAGGTGCATGTGTGAATAGTGTGTTTGATTTACATGCATTTTTGTCTTAAATTTAGGATTGGCAACTTGTTGGTTTTATCTTGCCATACATCCTAATTACTAACATTTATAAAAAAGCAATAAAAATGTAGAAAATAAATATCCTACACTATTACAACCATATTGAATAGCAAGAAAATGTAAAAACAAAACAAAATAAAAGAAGGAAAAATGAGTGCTTCGATTTGGGCAGCAGAACCCTTCGACTCCGCTTCTCTGGCTCACTTCGATTTGGGCTTAGCATGAAGCATGAGATGCAGCCTTAGATTCTTCCTTTCTGCTTCCTTCGATTGCAGGAATGTTAGGGTGAGCAAGTAAGCTTCGATCATGCCCTCTGTCCTTCTTTTGATTGAGGCCTGGAATCAACGCGAGGTGCACTCTTCACCTCAAGCTTCTTGCTTCCTTCTTCGATTGGGCGTGGCAGTCAGCATGGACAACCTTCTCTTCTTTGTTTGGAATACAAAGCAGCAAGGACCTTCAAAGTAACATGAGTGTGTATCCTCTATTCACGCCCTCCTAGACTTTTGTTTGGGACTGTGAGACAGCCAGGGGGGAAGCCTAAGGCTTCGTTTCACACAAGATTTTTTTCTTTCGTTTAGGGTTTGTATAAGTTTGCGTTAAGGTATACTTGGACAAGAAAAAGCATGCAATAGAAAGTATATAAATAAAAAGGGAACAAATTTTATTTACATGTTATGTTTGAAAAGAAAAGTTTAGGGTCAGAGTCACTTACCTAGCTTAAAGCCGGAACGTGTGCTGGACCTTGAGTGGCTGCCCTGAGTGCTCCTGGATTCGAAGGAAAGAAATAAGGGTTATGCTTCTAGTACTGGATTCAAGAGAAGGAACCAAGCATTGTATTTCTTCAGATTCGAAAGAGAAAAAGAAACAAGTGTTGTGTTTCTTTAGATTCGAAGGGCCAAAGAAACAGGTGTTGTGTTTCTTCTGGATTCGAAGGGCCAAGGAAACAGGTGTTGTGTTTCTTCTGGATTATGGGTTTGTGTTTAGTGTTTGAGAATCTTAAGAGTTTAATAGTTTTGAGAGTTTGATGATTTTTGAAGATTCTTTCCACACCACCCAAAAGTCTCTGGATGTCTTCCCCCAACCCCTTTAGATGTTATGGAGCCTCTTATTTATAGGTGAAACTGTCTTACCCCAAATTTGTTATATCTCGATGATTTTATTTTTCAAGATTAAAATAGAAGAAATATTTAATCTAAGATGGTACAAAAGTATCTGATGGCCCATCTTTATCCAAGACTAAGGGGATGCATTTTAAATTCAGGAAAGCGGGGCTTTATAAATCAGAAAGACTCGTGTATCAGTGAATCCATTCACGTAGCATGTTAGCCAATGGCCCATGTGATTCGTAAATAGAAAATTATTTCATATAATTATTAAAAATTATTTATTATAAAGCTATTTAAGAATTGTTGTCATTAATGAAAAGAAAGGGTGATATTACAAACTAGAAGCCCATTAAAATTCACGCTAGTCCATTTTACTTTTAAAAGGGGGTATGCTTATCAATCTTTAGGCCCATTAAGGTTCTAATAAGACTAACACATTTTTACGGTTTGGTATTATTATTGCTTTAGGAAAAAGTATTAGTTTTGTTATCTTAAGGCAAATAAATAAACAAAATATATTTCTTTGCTGGGAACGTAATATTTTTTTTACTAATAAACCTTTTATTACAGTAATGTTTTTAATATCATTTTTATAATTTGTTTATTAAAACTTTCTTTTGTTTGGAAATAAGCAAGTTAGGCTTAGTTATATTAAAAAAACATGTTGCTGTAAGTAAATATGATAGTTTTTGATGGATAAAATAATTAAGCTTAATGCAGGCCCAAATCAAAATAATACGCAGGCCCAAAAAATCCAAACAAAAAAACAACAACTGTATCAATCCTATCCAGGAATCACGCGTATGAACCGGTACTGTAGAAATCAAAGTCCAGCCTAGGATATTGAATCAAATCTTAAAATCTAAAGTAATAACTAAATCAAATCATGAATATTCAATCTCTTTTACAGTGAATGAAATCAAATCTGCAGAAATCATTACAAGCCTAATCCAAAATATACCAGTTCAAAATCCAGTAAATCATACTAATAAATCCAATCGAGATTACAATTACAAATCTGTAATCAATTTACAAATCAATTTGAATCTCTAATCATCTAATCCCTAAATCTGTGCTACCTAATTTTGTAACAGCAAATCAATTCAAACCCTAAAAAAAACCTATATATACAAAAGATAGAGAAAGGGGATTGGGGGATACAAAAATGAAGTTTGCGAAAGTACACGGGTTTTTGGTTATAGGAAAAAGAAGACAAAGGAGATGATACAGTAGGGGAAGAGGACGACCGCGTAAGCTCTAAGACGGAGGATTGGGATACTGAGGAATATACAGAGGACAAAAGAAGAATAAAGCACCGATTGGGGTTTCGATCTCTGAAACCCTAATAGGCCTTGCTAACCACCACCGTGAACCACCTTTAACACCACCGTCGGCCACCATTCACAAACCTACAAACGAGAAGAAGAAGAGGAGATTAGCATCGGAATTTAGAGGCTCAAAAAGTAGAACGGAGAAATTGCACGAGGTTAACATCTTAGGTTTTATGTTTTTGTTTTTGTATCGATTTGGGTTTTAGGTAAGTCTGGTTAACGGTTTTATAGCCGCCGCCAGTAGTTGGAGAGTTAGGGAAGAGAAGATGAAAAAGAAAGGGTTTGTGTGTTTTGCAGCGAGGAAGAGAGTGAGAGGAAGATGTGTTGTAACTATGAACAACTAACAAAAATAATGAAAAATAAGTAAAAAAATGTTATAATCCGTTTAGATCAAATGCACACGCCCCTACTATAACTATCACGGTCCCTCATTAGCATCCCTTTGATCACGATCTGAATGTCTTAAGGACAAGTCACACGGTAAACCCGTGCTCCCTCCCACACATAATCAAACGAAACACTCTTCAAATGTTTTGGGCCTAAGCCTGTTACCTTTTAGCACACCCCCATCCTGAATTACTAACACCCAAAGCAATTCGTACCCCGCCCTGTTCAGAAGTGCTTTGGGCCTAGCCCATATTCGTATTAGCACCCCCCATATTTTGTTGGTTAATTAGAAACTACACCCCCTGGTATTTATTTATTTTCTATTTTTTTTTGTATTTTATTATGATTATATTTTAATTCTATTTTCTTATTATTATTATATTTCATATTATTTATTTATTTTTATGATAATAATAACTATCATTAATATTAATATTTTGCATATTTATTATAAATTTTTATTATCATATTACTATTATTATTATCATCTAAATTATTTTATTTAAAACTCATGTACATATATTAATTTTGCTTATATATTTGCATTAAAACATTTTTATATCATTCATTAATTAAGATTTTTTCGCAACTAATACGATTAAAAAATACTAACAAATCTCAAATTATTTTTCGCAACAAACTACTCTAAACAACCATTTTTGCAAAAGGGTTTCAAACAAATTTTGACTAATAGTGCATTTAGCCAAAATCTCCACAATCACTACAACCGGTCAAAATGAGAGGTGATTCAAAGTACGTTTGCGACCCCTAAAAAACACCAACCATACGGACTACGAATTGGGACTCTGATTCCTCATAAGAGGATACGTAGGCATACGATAAAAAATCGTAGCGAGTTCCCCTATGAAAAATTTAAACCCTTCCCCTAATAAAATTTAAATCCTATTTCCCCAACTCAAACCTATAACCTAGTATCCTTGTGAACAAGGTAGATGAAAGGTTCCTAAAACCTTTCTTTTGTCTAAAGAAGTCCGAAACCTAGAATCTCTGTCTACGAATTAGGGTTTTCTGTTAGATTCCCTTCCATAGGATAAAAACTAATAGTGGCGGCTCTGATTTAAAAACCAGTTGCTACAGTTGACGACTCTGTTGGGGTTTTCAACTTTAGGTTTTAAGGTTTTTACTTTGGGGTTTTTTATTTATTTATTTATTGCATTATTTATTTATTGCATTATTTAATTATTGAATTTATTTATTTATTGTCAATTATTTTTATCATATATTCACTGCGTGGCGAGAATTTTTATTTCAAAAAAAAATTATTTTCAATGACCCTTAGAAAGAAGGTTCGTCTATTAGATTAGGGGGTACATCATCCCTGCAAGTTTATGTGACGACTTCGCCTAGAGTCGGTGGACTTTCGAAAACAGAATACTTATCGAGAGATATCCTCTTGATCAGTAGGACTCTGGAAGGACACCCATGACTCTTTGTAACGATCTTAACCTAAAATCTCATGACGAGACCTTTCACAACTTCGAGACGAAAGTTTCAGTCCGTAAAGAGGCTCCACCTAAGGGAGGCCCTTGTGCACTTTCCCTCAGGCGTCATTCATGACACCCTTAAGGAAACCACCTTCTGGGAGGGTAGATCAACCTTAGGTCAAAATTAAGGAAATTACCTTCTAAGGATACTTATCACAAAAAACCCGCCGCTAAGCCTTACATTCATGCATTCATATACGTCACATATTCATCATTTGTTTCTTTTTATCTTTCTTATTCACAGGGTGCAAAACAAATAATAATAAAATCAAGATATTGGTGTCTGTCTTTAAAAAATGGATACCAGAGGGAAACAACTTGTTAGCGTTAATGCCTTCCGGCCTAACATTTCTGAAATTAAAACTATAAAGGGGAAATTATCTGAGAGAGCTCTGAAGGTGTACGCTCGAAGCTATGGGGATACCCTCGACTTAACCAAAGTAGAGGTTCAAATGGATGTTGTTTCTGCCCTCATTCAGTTTTACGACCCTCCACTGAGATGTTTTACCTTCCAAGACATCCAGCTAGCACCGGCTCTGGAAGAATTTGACAAAATTATGTATTTTTCCAAAGAGAAGGCCTACATAGGTATCGGACAAACTGTTAAAGTCAAAGTTTTGGCAAAAGGATTAGGCATCCCTTACCCTGAGTTAATGCAAAATTACCAAAGAGAAGGTCCAATACAAGGAATCAAAAGGATATACTTGGAAGCTAAGGCACTCGAATTTGCTAATTATAAAGAATGGGAATCTTGTGTCGATTGTTTAGGGCTACTGGTATTTGGTGTAATTTTATTTCCTCGGACTGTGGATTATATTGACCCTGCGGCCGTTAGCATATTTTGGGGTGCGAAAGTCTTTAATACGGATCCAACTCCCGCTTTGCTTGCTTACATTTATTACACCTTGCATACGATGTACGAAAAGAGAAAAGGCACGTTAAATTGTTTCATCCCACTTCTATATACTTGTTTCATGACTCATCTTTACAAAGAAGACTATATGATTCCAAATTTGACCAGGCGCGAGTGGCCACAAAAATTAAGGTCTCTAACCGTAAACTCGGTATTATGGTATGCCAAGAAGATGGATATTAGGGACATCACTATTAGCTGTGGGGACTTTCCTAATGTCCCATTGCTCGGATCTCGAGGATGTATTAATTACAACCCTACTATGGCCCTATAACAATTTCGTTATCCTTTGGAAGACAGACCATCAGACGAAAAACTCCAACCATTGATCATACATGAAATGGGTATAGAAGACCAAGCATTGCTTAACAAGGTTATCCGGGCTTGGAACAAGGTTAACAAAAGGAAAGTCAAAAGAAAGAATGCCATAGCGAGAGAACCCTACACCAGATGGGTCCGAGATAGGGTACAAATTACCAAGCTGCCATTCGATATAGATCCAGAATATAAGTCAGAGGTCCGAGAGATTATGCCTATACCCTTGGAAGAAGTCAACAATCTGAAGAACACCCTAAAGCAAGCTCAAAGGGAAAAAGAAGAGCTAGAACTCAACCTTCTCAATCTGACCAAAGAGAAGAAGCAGATGCAACTCATACTTGAGTCAAAGGACTAGCAAATTGAAAGAGATCAAAAGGCAATGGAGAAAGAGAGTCTCAAACGGAAGCGTACAACATAAGGGTTTTTGAGTGCGACATTCAACTTAGACTCCCACAACCAAAAGTTAGAGGGGGCTGCTACTGAAATTGGAAGGTTAACTAGATGGTATGAAAAGGAAACACATGAAAAAAAGGTTCTAGAGGAAAATTTAAGAGCCCAGATCCAAAGTTTGGCGTAAGCTTCCTTAGATCAAGAAGAACAAGTAAAGTACCTCACCATTGAACTTCAAGACAGCCAAGAATCAGAGGTAAAAGCACGCCTTGAAAGGGTAGAGGCAGAAAGACTCCTGACTTAGAGAACTCAAGAATATGAGCATGTGTGTCTAGAGCTACAGGGCCTCCAAAAGGATTTCTTCATTCAGCGGAGACTTTATATGGAAATGAGGGGTGAAAAGATGTATTGGGAAGAGCAGTATACCAAGATCTCTCAAGCAGGGAGAGATAACCATAAGATAATCCCTCATATTTATCAAGAGTACAAGTATTATAAGGACAGACATGAAAAACTTGCCTTCTTAGCCAACAATCTCATTGAGGATATCCCTCGAAGTTTGAGAGATGCAGAAAGTGTAATGGTCCCTCTTCCAAGGGATGTTGAAGACTTTCTCCAGCTTTGCCGAGCAATGGTTGATGGTTTTAGAGCACACATCCGCAAGCGCGCCTAGAAGATTTATTTTCCCTTTATTTATGTTTATGCAAACAAGTTTTGGTTTAAAGTTGTAATATTTTTCAATATCTGAATTATGTTACCGTCAGTAAAGGCATTTTGTTTCCCTATCTCATTGGCGTATCTATTTTTTTAAGCTAGTCACCAAATATAAAAAAATAAGCGAAAGATAAATGCATACCCAAATGAATAAGAAATTCAAAACAAGTAACCATTTCATATTCATACATATTCATTCGCATGCATGCATTCATAAACCACTGCATATCATATCAAAACTCATCTTAATTTTTCAAAAAAAAAAGCTCTCCAATTAAGCCATGGGTAGAAGAAGATCACCACCTTCTGGGCCTCCATATCAAACAAGGGCCTATAAACAAAGAACCCTAGAACAGGTCGAGGAAAACTAGGCTGCATTCAAGGAAGATCTAGACTAAGTCAAGGGTGATGTGAGTTTGATTAAAGGAGATCTGAGTCAAGTTCTCTTAGTCCTAAAGAACTTCATTGACAGACAAGACCAGATTCCCAACGTAGCTTTCAAAGAAGTAACTCAAAAGATCGGTGCATCAAGCGGTCACCAACTAAGAAAAGAGCCAAAAGCAGGACCCCATAATTCAAGAAGGACTACTTCAAACTTCCCCAAAAGAAAATGGGGAGAAATTAAGGTTGTAACGTCACAACCAAGGGCAAAACAACCATTAGTGATCGCACAAGGGCAGCAGCAAGGCAGAAGGCCACCCAGGAAATTTGATCCACTCCCTATGCCACCTAGCCAGTTATTGCAATAGCTGGTTAAGGCATCCTTTATGGAAATCAAGCCTCTAGCTCCTCCAGTCGGGCCATTCCCACGAAGATACGATACCAACGTTAAATGTGAGTATCATGCTAATTCTCCTGGACATACCATAGAGTGATGTTGGCCATTCAAGCATAAGGTCCAAGATTTGTTAGAACCTCAAGACATCAAATCAAACCTTATGCCTTCGTATTATGGGCCGACAATAAATGCAATTGAAGTAGTCACTGACTTCAGGGTAAGCAGATGAGTAAAAACCCCGATAAACTTGCTGAAAGAATATCGCTTGGGATGTGGATCCCCACTAGAACACAATGAAGCCTTCGAAAGAACACTACAAAATCTAGGGGACCATGGTATAGTCCAATTCGGACCATACCCTGAAGAAAAATATAAAGCTGCTCTGAAGGGCGAAGCACATTTTCCTCCAATCCAAGATACCTTTAACAACAAGGGAGTAGAGCATGGGGGACATGTGGCAATGATATCCAACAAAGTCAACACCGAGAAGGCAACTAACATCATCCGAGAATGCACGCCAGGAGAAGAACTCAAAAGATGGACTGCCGTGGAGGTTCCTGAGATCTTTTTCTTTCCTAATTAGTTTTTCTTGTTTTTGAAAGAACCTATGTCAAGCCCGAGGCATAGGGGCTGCTTGTAAGGGTTCCCCCATTTTGTTTCACACAATATTTGAAATTAATAAAAGTTATATTTTGTTTTAAATTAAGATCCATGTCTTTCTCTTGCATTTATCTCTTAAATTAAAAAATGGCAATACTTTCTCTGCATATGCATTTTCAAATATTCATATACTAAAATCTGCACCAAAACATGATAACGGTGCAAATCCATGCCCAAAACCACCGATAGTGCTACTGCTGCGACCCGATATAATTTTGATTCTCCTATCAACTAAGCTAAAGAGGAAGATGATGAAGATCTTAAACTCCCTGAGGAAATGGCAAGGAACGAAAGGCTGACAACATACAACCGTATCAAAAGGATATTAAGACCATTAATCTAAACACAGGGGAATATTCGGAAGAAACCAAGCTAAGGGGAAATGTTAGAGCAGAGCCACAAAGAAGCTGATCAAATTATTGCACATATCAGCTTGTTCCTACAGAAAAACACCAAGGTTAGATACAGACATTACTGTAAAAGTAAGCAACTACGAAATACGAGGACATGACAAATCACGCGAGCCAGGGGCACGTTGTATACTCACGTTCGATGGGGCTTCAAAGGCTCTGGGGCACGATATAAGGGCAGTTTTGACTTCTCCATAGAATTCTCACAAGCCATATACCAAGTCAACCGCGAATGGGATACTAAACATTCAAAACTGATTCCCTATCAGGATCATGTTTTAAACTTGGCTGCAGAACTTATAAAGATCACTTTCAGCCATATCCCACGAAAATAAAATCAAATAGAAGATGCTCTGGAAACTCTCTCAGCTATGTTCAAAATAACCTGGCCAAATCACGAACCATGCATCACAACTAGACACTTCGAAGAGCTCGCACATTTCCTCCATATTGAAGAAGGACCGGACAACAAGCCCTGGTTCTACGACTTCAAGAAGTACCTGGAATAGCAAGAACATCCAGAAAATGCTTCTAGCATCGACAAACAAACTCTATGGAAATTAGCCTTAGAATTATTTCAGAGTAACAGTGTACTGCACAAAATGAGCCACAACATGGTCTAGTACTCAAGAAGATTTCTCCACCTTGCCTCGGCTCACGTGGTAAATGGACAGCCAACTATGAAGGTCCATACATAGCGAAAACAACACTCTATGGTGGTAGTCTCATCCTTACAACAAATGATGGGGAAGAACTACCGCATCCGGCAAACTCAGATGCAGTAAAAAAATAATATGTATAAGAAGCTCGCTAAGCTCGAATCCTAAACGGGCAAGTTAGGCAAAAAGGAGCATCCCGGTGGATTGAAAACCCTAAAGGGCAATTCAGGCAAAAATTAGGGGCATATAACAAAAAAAGTTATCCCGGTGGATTGAAAACCCGAAAGGGCAACCTAGGCAAAAGTTAGGGATCATTCAAAAAAGAAATAAAGAACAAAAAGATTGTGATCTAAGAACTACGACTACGAACCACGAGGGGAGAGATGGGTCTAAATCATATGACTCATAAGCAAAGGAGATAAGGGCTATCAAAAGGATATTGAAAACATCAATATCAATTATTATTTTCATTGCCATTTACAGTTTTGAAAATTTATGTAATTACCTCTTTCAAGGAATTACATCCTGTACATTCGCCTATTCAGAGGCATATTAACAAAGCATTTACTTTTCATCTTTCATATTTCAAATTGTATTTTTTTATTTTCTCAGACTTGTTCACTAAATACTATGATTATTAGTTGTGAATATTGTCTTAAAATCATTTCATGGAAATTACCAAATAAAAGCTTTTGATAAAACATCGAAAAAACATTTTGATTAAAAAAATATCAAAAGAAAATCCACGTCTACGTCCATGCACATGTCTACTCTTGCATCTACAATATGAATTCTACACACATGTCCACGTCTACACCTGTACTTACAACATAAAAGTATATGCCAATACATACGTCTACGCTTACGCCTGCGCTTACAACATACAAATCTACGCATACGCCAATACCTATGTCTACGTCTATACCTGCACTTACAATACAGAAAATCAATGTTCAAATTTTTTCTAACATTGTTTACTGCGTTCAAATTCAACAAAGCTACGACGACATAACATACAACTCCAGGGAATGTGTAATTCTCAGCCAATGGTTTAAAGGAGAGAATGCCAGAAATAGTCTTCATAACATTTTAAGGCGTATGCGCATTTCACACGCATTTCGTACATACATTTTGCATATCTAAGGCATACATACACTATACATTTTTGCATACAATACACATATATTCAGGGTTCCATATCAATGTCAAGTATCATACATACATAGACATTCAATACACATATGCCCAGGGTCCCATCTCAATATCAGACATCATACGTATGTATCATACATCAAACAAACAATCTCACCCTCGATTTAGCTATCTAAGGGTCAACCAACTAAACATTTCTCTCACGATTTAACCCGTCACCTAAGTCTCCATGCAGTGATGAGTTCCTAATAAAAAGTCCATTACCTAAGTCTCCATGCGGTAATGAACGAAGCTCGATACATTTCCCATAAGCCTCAATGTTTTCTCCTAACTTGGTACACTGCCTCTAAGCCTCAGTGTATTCACAAAGATAAGTACATTGCCTCTAAGCCTCAATGTACTCTCCAAGCTCGATACATTGCCCCTAAGCTTCAATGTACTCTCCAAGATTGATACATTTCCCCTAAGCCTCAATGTATTCTTCTATCTCGATACACTACCTCTAAGCCTCACTGTATTCACAAATCTCGGAACATTGCCTCTAAGCCTCAATGTACTCTTCAAACACGATACATTGCGCCTAAGCCTCAATGTATTCTTCTATCTCGGTACACTGCCTCTAAGCCTCAGTGTATTCACAAAACTTGGTACATTGCCTCAAAGCCTCAATGTACTCTCCAAACTCGACACATTGCCCATAAGCCTCAGTGTATTCTTCTATCTCGGTGCACTGCCTCTAAGCCTCAGTGTATTCACAAAACTCGATACATTGCCTCTAAGCCTCAATGTACTCTCCGAACTCGATGCGTTGTCCCTAAGCCTCAATATATTCTTCTATCTCGATACACTGCTACTAAGCCTCAGTGTATTCATAAAACTTGGTACATTGCCTTTAAGCCTCAATGTACTCTCCAAACTTGATACATTGCTCCTAAGCCTCAATGTATTCTTCTATCTTGGTACACTGCTTCTAAGCCTCAGTGTAATCACAAAACTCGGTACATTGCCTCTAAGCCTCAATATACTCTCCAAACTCGATACATTGCCTCTAAGCCTCAATGTACTCTCCAAACTCAATACATTGTCTCTAAGCCTCAATGTATTCTCCTAACTCAATAGATTGCCTTTAAGCCTTAATGTGTTCTCCAAACTCGGTACATTTCCTTTAAGCCTCAATGTATTCGCGAAACTGAGTACATTTCCTCTAAGCCTCAATGTCCTCTCGTCATTCAACCCACTGTCTAAGACATCGTGCAGCAGTGTGTTCCCTTTATTTCACGACACAGATCATCGCCTTAGACTTCATGCAGCGATGTTCGAAAACCAAATCTAGCTTATCGCCTTAGACTTCATGCAGCGATTTGAGAACCTAACCCATTGCCTCAGACTTCATGCAACAATGTGTTTCTTTATTCCAAGCTCTATACCATCGCCTCATACTTCATGTCGCGATGCTCAAAAACAAATTTAGCTTATCGCCTCAGACTTCACGCCGCGATTCGCGAACATAACACATGGCCTCAGTCTTCAAGTAGTCATGCATAATCAATTATTGTTTTATTCATCCTCCAAATGGATGATAAGCTAAAGCAAAACCAAGACATACAAGATTGTGCTTTTAAGACCAAAGACTGTCTGCCTCGTTATCAAACCCTCGTAAGAGATACATCATCCGCTTTTCCTGATTCCTTGAGACTCGTAAGGGTATGCTATATCAGTGTAACCTTACATTTGTCAGACAAATTTTTGGGTATTCCAAGTATTCAATAAACTCCCAATCCGAATGCGCGAGACTCGAGTTTTCTCACACTATTCGATTGGAAGATAATTGAATAGGGGCAGCTGTCGTACCCCAAATTTGTCCTTTCTCGATGATTTTATTTTTCGAGATTAAAATAGAATAAATATTTAATCTAAGATGGTACGACAGTATCTGATGACCCATCTTTATCCAAGACTAAGGGGGTGTATTTTAAATTCAGGAAAGCGGGGCTTTCTAATTCAGAAAGACTCGTGTATCTGTGAATCCATTCGCGTAGCATATTGGCCAATGGCCCATGCGATTCGTAAATAGAAAATTATTTCATATAATTATTAAAAATTATTTATTACAAAGCCATTTAATAATTGTTGTCATTAATGAAAAGAAAGGGTGAGATTACAAACTAGAAGCCCATTAAATTCACGCTAGTCCATTTTCATTTTAAGAGGGGGTATGCTTATCAATTTATAGTCCCATTAAGGTTTTAATAAGACTAATGCATTTTTGTGGTTTGGTATTATTATTGCTTTAGGAAAAAGTATTAGTTTGGTTATTTTAAGGAAAATAAATAAACAAAATATATTTCTTTGCTAGGAACGATTTTTTTTTACTAATAAACCTTTTATTGCAGTAATGTTTTTTAATATCATTTTTATAATTTGTTTATTAAAAATTTCTTTTGTTTGGAAATAAGTAAGTTGGGCTTAGTTATATTAAAAAAAAACATGTTGCTGTAAGTAAATATGATAGTTTTTGCTGGATAAAATGATTAAGCTTAATGCATGCCCAAATCAAAATAATGCGTAGGCCCAAAAATCCAAAAAAAAGAAAAACAAAAATTGTATCAATCCTATCCAGGAATCACGCGTATGAACCGGTACTGTAGAAATCAAAGTCCAGCCTAGGATATGGAATCAAATATGAAAATCTAAACTAATAACTAAATCAAATCTAGAATATTCAATCTCTTTTACAATGAATGAAATCAAATCTGCAGAAATCATTTCAAGCCCAATCCAAAATATACCAGTTCAAAATCCAGTAAATCGATTACTAACAAATCCAATGTAGATTACAATTACAAATATGTAATCAATTTACAAATCAATTTGAATCTCTAATTATCTAATCCCTAAATTTGTGCTACCTAATTTTGTAACAGCAAATAAATTCAAACCCTAAAAAAACCTATATACACAAAAGACAGAGAAAGGGGATTGGGGGATACAAAAGGAAGGTTGCGAAAGTACATGGGTTTTCGGTTACAGAAAAAATAAGACAGAGGAGATGATACAGTAGGGGAGAGGATGGCCGCATAAGCTTGAAGGCGAAGAATTGGGATACTGAGGAATATACAGAGGACAAAAGAAGAATAAAGCACTGATTGGGGTTTCGATCTCTGAAACCCTAATCGGCCTTGCTAACCACTATCATGAACCATCTTCAACACCATCGTCGGCCACCATTCGTAAACCTGCAACCGAGAAGAAGAAGAGGATATTAGCATCGGAAATTAGAGGCTCGGAAAGTAGAATGGAGAAATCGCAAGAGGTTAACATCTTAGATTTTCTATTTATGTTTTTGTATCGATTGGGGTTTTAGGGAAGTCTACTTAATGGTTCTACAGCCTCCGCCGGTAGTTGGAGATTTGGGGAAGAGAAGATGAAGAAGAAAGGGTTTGTGTGTTTCGCGGCGAGGAAGAGAGTTAGAGGAAGATGTAATGTAACTGTGAACAACTAACAAAAATAATAAAAAATGAGTAAAAAAAGAAATGTTATAATCCGCTTATATCCAATGCACACACCCCTATTATAACTATCATGGTCCCTCATTAGCATCCCTTTGATAACGATCTAACGTCTTAAGGCCAAGTCACACGGTAAACTCATGCTCCCTCCCATACGTAATCAAACGGAACACTCTTTAAATGTTTTGGGCCTAAGCCCATTTCCTTTTAACACACCCCCATTCCTGAATTACTAACAACCAAAGCAATTCATACCCCGCCTGTTCAAAAATGCTTTGGGCCTAGCCCAGATTCGTATCAGCACCCCTAGTGTTCATATGTCAAATTGGTGCAAGAATAGGGGCAATGTTTCAGGACTGTTGTGCAGCAGTTTTATAGCGTTATAACCAGTGTATCACGCCTGAACTTGGAAGCAATCATCTTTTGATATCTCCACCTTTCGTTTTGACTACCTTCGACCAGGTCCTTCTTCAAAAAATATTATTTGATTTTCATCCAACAAGTGTCTTTCGAATGGGTCATATGTATATCTTTGAAAGGGCCAAATATGTGTCCTTTGATTGGACCATATGCATCATTTGTGTGCACCATTTGCAATTCTTCGAATGGGCCACCAAGACATGTCTTTCGAATGGGACACCCAGACATGTCTTTCGAATTGTACACCAAGACATGTCTTTTGAATGAGACACCCATTGTATGCCATAGTGTAGATTATGGGTGATCGAAACAGACTATTTCCAAAGGAAATATTTCCCATTCGAAGCTAGCATGAAAAATGGCCCGTGCTTTGTGGGTGTAATTGCCTTGTGAATACTAGCCATGGCGAAGCCTTTCCCTTGTGCATACTAGCCTGAAGGGAATCCTGGCTTTTGTGAATCGAAGGAAGTATGCAAAGGGGAAATGGCTTCTGAATCGAAAGGAAGCTGCAAGAGGCCATTGCCTTGTGCCTGCTAGCCTGAAGAAGGTCATTGCCTTGTGAATTGGGAGCAAGCGTAAAGAAGGCACTTGTCTTCTGAATCGAAGGATATCAACATGAGGCTTTTCCTCTTTGAATCGAAAGAGGCCACAAGGGGTTTATTTGCCTTGTGCCTGCTGTCCTAGTGGGAGCCTCTTGCCTTGAAGCATGCAAAAAGGAAACTACTGCTCAATCGAAGGTTGTATGCATCCAGCCATTACTTTGTGATTCAAAGCAAGCATGGAGATAATTATTTATCCAATCAATGCAAGCATCAAATGTCCAATCGAAGCAGGCATGCAGGCCACCATTGCATTGTGAACCATGTGAGACCAATGGTGCAGTCGAAGCTTGCATGCAGGAGGTCATTGCTTTGTAGATCGAAGGAGGCACAAAGGATGGATCGAAGGAGGCATGAAAAGTACCATAGCCCAATCGAAGCAAGGGGAATCAAAGAAAACTAGTTTTTTCTCCAATTTTGTCAAAAAGATTATTTTTATCTGTTTTCCCCTTTTTTAACAGTTTCCTCTTGATGCTGGAAAATCCAATTTTACTAGTGCAAGGTTGAATTTTGAGAATCCTTGTGAGAAATGCCTTGAGAAATGAGAGGGCAAATCTTGGGGTACAACAATTACCGAGTGCGTTAGAAGCTTCGTCGAAAACCATAGTCCATCGGGATCCTAGCTCAGGTCCTTCATACGGTCCTGGTTCTTCAGTATCTGTAACTAGCATAATGTTCTTGTCCATGAATTCAAAATTCATATATTGGTAGTCATCTACGGCTTGATGAGCCAAATGATCTTCCAGTACACTCCCTTTGATTGCTTTTTGAGTGGTGTATTGAATGTGGTATTTTGTCAAGACTATTTTCCATTGGGATATTCTCCTGGAGAGTGCAGGCTTCCCGAATATGTATTTGATGGGATCCATTTTGGAGATTAATAAATTAGTATGGCTCAACATATACTGTCTTAGTCGGCGAGCAACTCATGCCAAAGTGCAATATGTTTTCTCGAGCAGTGAGTATCTTGTATCACAGTCAGTAAACTTTTATCTAAGGTAGTATATTGCATGCTCTTTTCGACCTGACTCGTCATGCTATCCCAATACACACCCCATTGAATTCTCTAGCATTATTAGATACATGATTAGAGGTATTCCTTCAACTGGTGGCATCATAATTGGAGGTTCTTGTAGGTACTCCTTAATTTTGTCAAAGGCTATCTGACAATTATTGTTCCATTTTACTACTTGATCTTTCTTCAACAACTTGAAGATCAGCTCACAAGTAGCAGTCAAATGAGAAATGAATCGGGCAATTTAATTCAGTTGTCGTCCCAAGAAACCTATGACTTCCTTCTCAGTACGGGGAGAAGGAATTTCTTGAATAACTTTGACTTTAGCGGCATAAACCTCAATACCTTTAATACTGACGATAAAACCCAGGAGTTTATCGGATCTTACCCCAAATGTGCATTTGTTTGGATTCAACCTCAGCTTGTACTTCTTCAGTCTCTCAAACAGCTTGTGTAGGTGGTCGAGGCGCTCTTCTTCATTCTGGGATCTGGCTATCATGTCATCAACATAAACTTCTATCTCGTGATGGATCATGTCATAAAACAAAGATACCTTAGCACCCTGATATGTTGCACCGTCATTCTTCAACCCAAAAGGTATAACCTTGTAGCAGAAAGTGCCTCATTGTGTGACGAAGGTAGTTTTCTCCATGTCTTCAAGTGCCATCTTGATCTGATTATACCCTGAGAAACCATCCATGAAGGAGAATACCTTGTGTTGAGCGTTGTTGTTAACCAGAACATCTATATGTTCAGGTGGGAAGTCATATTTGGGGCTCTCCCTATTCAGATCCCGGTAGTCTACACACATATGTACTTTGTCGTCCTTCCTTAGTACCATAACTACATTTGCAACCCATTGAGGATAGTATGTAATTGCTAAGAACCCTGCATTAAATTGTTTCATAACCTCGGCCTTGATATTCTCTGACATCTTGTGACGCATGCAATGAACCTTCTGCTTTATCGGAGCACAACCCTCTTTCATCAGAAGACGGTGAACTACAATATTGGTATCGAGCCCTAATATGTCTTCGTACGACCAAGCAAAGATATCAACATATTCATGCAACATCTTTATTAACCTGTTCTTGAATTTGTCCTCTAAGTTGGCCCCTATCTTGACTTCCTTTCTATTTTCTTCAGTGTTGTACCCTAATTTTCCCCCCTAAGATCTCTTCATCATACCATATTAATTCAATCACAACAAGATCACACTAGGGCTTTTTGTTATCCTCCCTATATCTAGTGTTGCTCTTTGAGGCATCACCAAGCACCTTGACTTGTTTTCTTTTATGATCATGCATATTTTGTCTTGATTGTTCCTTTTAATTAATAAAATGCAATGGTTGTTTGTCTTGCTTGTCACTAATTTAGGTAAAGAGAATGAGATTTGCAAGTTGCTCCATGGGTTCATGAGTTTATTTCCATGCCCTAGTCAGTAAAGCTTGAGAAGTTCAAACCTCACCATTGAAGTTGTTTTAGAAGAAATGTTATGGAAAGGTTATTTTGGTTCATCATATTTCAAGGTTATCAAATTTGATTCAAAAGTACAAGGGGGTTGATTGAAGAAGTTGTCATGCTTGGACAAGGCTTTGTTCCCATTGGTCACAAGTGCATATTTCTATCAACTTTAAAGATATGGAAGTGGTTTTGGTGGCTATGAATTCTCATTTTCATCCTCAATAACTTCTATTTACAAAGAAAAAGTGTTGGTACAAGAATTTTGTTCAAAATTGTCAAAGTTCCTCAAATCATTTTCTTGATCTAGGAGTTAGGGTTTTGAACTTCAAAGAAGTATATCTTGCTCATATTTTGGTATTTTCGTGTTATTCCAAAAACATCATTTTCTTCAAAGGGTTATAAACAAATCACTTCAAAAGTTTCAAGAAAGTTTCATGTGGGAGAAGCTTGATGATGAAGAAAGATTACAAGTCCTCCAGATGAACCCCCAATTTCTCATATGTGACTTCAAATGATCATAACTTGGTCAATTTTTATCACCTTGAGCCTATTATTTGTCCATCATGATCTTGAGGATGTGAACTTTATGCCTTCTTTTATGTGAAAAGTGATAAAAAGGATGGAAGATTCCCTGAGGATACAGAAGATTATAGGTCATTTCATTATTTTTTGGAAACTTCAACAATTCATAACTCTCTTAATTTTTTTTGATATTTTGTATGGTTCAAGTTTCAAAATGTCATACAAGAGGTCTTTTTAATTCCATCTTTTTTGGTCAAGAGCAAATTCCAAGTGGAAGGCCATGTTTGGATGCAAAACATTATAGGTCACTTTTGTAGAAATTTTTGAAATATTTCTAAGTATGGAAAGTCAACCTTTTTTCCCCAACTTTGACTCAATGCAACTTTCAGCTCAAACATCCATTTGATTCCATTCTTTTTCCATTGCAAAGCTTGTAATCTCATCTTTCTAAAGCATCCAGAATCATGCCCTAAGACCCATTGAGCTGAGAATGCCATTGTTTTGAAATTGGTAACTTGAAACTAAAGTTTCATCACAAGTCAGATTTTGAAACCTTTGTTTTGGCTTATAATCACAAGTTTTCCACGTGTTTTGCCTCTAAACATGTTTAGTGAACTTCCAGAAGTGATTAGCATAACAAAATGCGCATTTTGGATGAGTTTTGATCAAATTAGAAGTCACATTTTTCTTGTTTGCAACTTCACACGATTTCCCTAAAAACTTCATCATTTCACACGCTTGGACATTCCATTTGATTCCCTATAAATAAAGGGCCATCCCTCATTCATTTTCTCAAGCTTGGATAGCCAGAATCACCCTGCCAAACTTATTCCATAACTCAAAATTCTACAACTTCGAAATCTACTCTCAAGCCTTTTTTTAATCCATTTTTTCCATCAATTCACCTTGCTTGATCTTCCCTGAAGCTAACCATATAATTACATTCAAGAACCGTGCCCTATATTGCTCCATAGAAGTCCAGTTTCAGAGCTCTGTAACTCAACTTCAATAGGCAGATTCCTTCATCAATTCTTCAAAACTTTAATATCATTGTGATGCTCTCATTGCCATGGTTCTAGTCACAACACTCACTTTTATATGGAAACTTGTTTTGACCATGAAATTTCAAATCCCTTTTCAAAACTTTCCTTCCAAATTGCTTGAGCTACAGTTTATATAAATTTGTCGCGAGGGTGTGGTTGTCTTCGTCTTGAAGAGACGAAGCGAATGACATAGGTCCGAGATTCTGATTTTACAGTTTGAGAGACCTACAATTCACGTTAGCTGGAGGTTGAAGATGACCAACGTGTCATCTTCCAACCAATGAAGGCGCGCATCTGTTTTTTTTTTGGAAAATCTGATTTAATTAATGATCTTATGCTTTATCACTAATGACCATGATATGCACAGCACGCCAGATCCCTTGGATTTGATTACTAACGCGTTTTGACTCTCATCCATTGGTCCATATCTTTTTGGTTTTTATTTTATTTTCTGATTTTTATATTTAATTGTTTTAAACTTCAAAAAATTATAGAAAATTCATTTTTAGTCCAAAAAATCTGAAAAAATTATGAAAAATATTTTTGATTATTCTCTTTCTGATTTTTATTTTCTCACAATTTAATTTTGTGTTTTGGTATTTTTTTTAAATTTTCACTTGATTTGAATTGTTTTAAATGTTTAAAAATACTTTTATACATTTTTAAATTATGAAAAAATTATGGAATGATCCAATGATTTTGTGACAAATATTAGTGACCTCATTTTATTTTTGTTTCGGATTTTGTTATTTTTTATCATTTTTGGTTTACTTTACTCATTTCTTTTAATTTTAAAAAATAGTTTCTGACTTTAAAAAATTACCAAAAATTTTGTAAAAATATTTGAGCCCTTTTCTGATTTTTCTATGGTATCACTTTTTATTTCTTGATTAATTTGAATATAGTTGATATTTTTTTCTTTTATTTCCATTTTAAAAACATTTTTAAAACCTTTTTAATGTATATATTAAATGGAAAATTATTTTGATTATTTTCTAGCTGATCTTGGATTGAATTTTTGGTCACGAACTTTGTTAATATCATTGGATCCATGGTGTTGAGTCTAACTCCATAAAAATGGATGAATGATTTTAATAATAGTTCAATTTAAATTTAATTCAAAAGTGGTTTGTATGTTCTCTCCCACCCCTCTTCATCTCATCCCTTTCTTATTGCACTAAGTTTTATTGGAGCATGATCTCTATATTATGTCTCAAAACAAATGGTGCATAGATTTCTATTGACCGGCCTCAAAATAGGTGCGACTTCTATATAAGTGTACTTACGGTTGCTTAACATAGCGCTAAAGTTTGTCCCGATTCGAATAAATGATCATTCGTGACCCAAACTTATGTTTGCAAGCCCAAGTATGTTAATTTGATCTCTTTGATCCAATAACCTTGAGATTCATTATGTGGAGGCTTTGGTTTTACCAATCCTCTAATGGATCTACAACACTTTTTTTCAACGCGGATCACTTAAACATCGTTGATCATTAAATGGTACTTGTGAGGATTCCAAATGGATGATATACTTGACAAAAAGCAAGTTTCAAGATGGTCATCCAACTAACCACTATTTTCTAATAATTGACTTTATTTTATGCTTTTATTTTATGCTTTTATTTTATGCCATTTACTTTATGTACCATTTACCTTTTGCATTTACATTTCATGCTATTTTCATCTTTGCTCACTTGAGCATTTACTTTATGTCATTTTTATTTTGCTCACTTGAGCTTTTCTTTTCTTTTTTAAGACACTTAATAATCAACATAAACCCTAAAAAACTTTAATGATACTTGGACTATTTGGTTACTATCCTTGGCATCATGGAGTATTGGACTTTTTGGACTTAGTGTTAGAGACCTTGGCCTATGTTGGAGACCTTGTGACTTTAATTGATATTTTGTATGGAGTTCTTGAGGTTTACCTCAAGAGATTGGGTTGTTTGTTTGCTTTGTGTGCAGGTTATTGTGATTACATACTTAGTTTGTAGTCTGGAATTCACCTGTATACAACCGTTACTCTGCCCAATTTTTGTGAAGACTTAATACACTTGAAGTTTGGTTCTCCCAAGAGGTCTAGTATCTTTGCTTACTTGGTTTCAATCCAAAGAATGGAAATTATATCTTGACTCATAATGTCAAGAATTGGCTTCTTGTTGGTTACATGGTTCCTATCCCTAGCTTTTATCTTATGCTTTAAGATAGTCTCTTCTTCTCCTCCCATCTTCTTTAATTTCAAAAATATGCTCTCTCCTTTTGAAAACTCTTCTTGTTTTTTTTAACTTGAACCACTTTCATAATAAACTTGGACTTAGGTCCATGCATTTTCAAAACATTTTCATAAATAAACTTCAATCAACTTAATAATACATTGACATTTTTTGTGAGAAAACTTAAAGTCGATCAATCTCATTTCAAACCATTTTGCCACTTTGGCTTTTTATTTTAAAACCTTTCTCAAAAGATTAGACTCTTATCAATCTATGTAGTGATGCAAACAACTATACTTCTACAATATATAGTGAAGAGATATATTTTCCACTTGGGTGTTGAGTGAGGCATTGTGGGTTTTAAAATCCAAGACATATCCTCCACTTTGAGATGATGAAAATTCTCTTTTCTCATGATTGTGGGTAGTAAGTATATTTTCCACACGGACAATGACGATGATGTCTTATCTCATAAAATGGACCAACACAATTAAGTTTTAAAATTTTTTAAGGTGAACTACGTGTACCCTGAACCCCTATTTCATGAAAGGTGGTACGTAGGCACTAAAGGTTCGCAACCGCGGAGGGTGCAAAAATTATTTTAAAAAATATACTTCTTTTCTCACCTCCACCATCTATTTTACATACAACATTTTATAGCCAAAATATACAAATTTTTACAAAGAGGTTCATGCGGAGTACCATAGATGTTTAGGATGCTAATACCTTCCCTTTGCATAACCAACCCCCTTACATTGAATCTCTCCCCCTCTTTTTTGGGTTATTCGCTCTTTTCCCATTCCTTTGGAAATAATAAAGCGTGATGGAGATTTTTATTTTGATCTGTATAAGTCAAGTCAACCCAATGACTTAGTCTTAAACATTTCTACCGCTACATTCAGTACCCAAGTTTACCACTTCAACTGGCTCTTCGTGTGGTTGAATATATTTCTCTTCTTGAGCTAACAATCTGGAAAGTTCTCCAGGTACTTCAAAATCTTCCTCATCTTCTTCCTCGGCTTGGTAGATCGGATTTTCAAAGTCATAAGTGGAAATAGCATAATCGTTATCAACGTGATCCAGAGTGGATGTGGATCTACAATGTAGTATGTGGGTGTGTGTTAGAAAACATAGCTATTTGAAAGTGAAATAAAGTTAAGTAAAAACATAGAGCGCGAATTTGAATTCAAAATGTACAGTGCTTTATTAAATGAAGACATGCTTATGAAATGACAACCCTAACAAATGAACCGTTATGCTCCGGGTAAGGCACAAGGCTTAAAGTTATTGTTCAAAATATACATAACAGAAACTTTGAAAGCAATAAAAACATAAATGTAACTATTACTCCTGACTAAAGTAGATAGAGATGATGTCTTGAGTCTTCCAGTTGCTGAGCCCATTGCCAATGGTAGGAAAGATCCAGCTGTCAAAGCTACTATCAACATCTTTTGCAGTAGAAACAACATCAATAGCATTCACACCTTTGTCGTGCTTCGGAATAGGTGTAGTAATCACATTGAGAGTCTATGGAGGACCAAACTCAATCTCTTTACTATCAATCAGATCTTGAATTTTGTTCTTCAGAGCCCAAAAGTTATTAGTGTCGTGCCCAGAACTGTTGGAATGATAGGCACGCTTCGCATTCGAATTGTATCGAGGTGAGGAGGTGTTAGGATTTTGGGGAGTATCCCTTAAAGTTATCAGCTCCGCTTTCAGTAAATGTTGTAATGCCTGAGATAATGGCATACTAATCTTCGTAAACTGTCTTCTCAGAGCGTCTGAACTACGTTGATTGCCGTGTTGTTGTTGTTGAACAGGCTTAGGATTAGAAATTAGCACCGCTCGTACAGACTGATTGTGGTCACTTTTAATGCGGCCTTTTTGGACATAAATAGAATTGGTCTCCTTCTTACCACGGAATTCCTTCTTCATAGCACTTAAAGACGCATCCACTGAAATTTTTCCGCTCTTGATACCACTTTCGACATGTTCTCCAGTTAGAATCAGCTCAGTGAAACCAGATGAGGAGTTTCCAATCAGATGATTAAATAATGGCCTTGTCAAAGTGCCCATCAACATATCCACTAGCTCCCTATCAGATAGTGGAGGTTGAACTCATCTATCCGGATCTCTCCACTTTTGGGCATATTTTTGAACCCTTCATTCGAGCCCATAGCAATGTTTTGTAATTGCACACGAGTTGGTGCAAGGTCATTATTGTATTGATACTGCTTATAAAAAGCAGCAGCCAAATCCTCCCAAGTACGGATTTTGGTTCCCTCTAGATGATAGAACCACTCTAATTGCGTAACATACAAACTTTCCAGAAAGAAGTGAACCCATAACTTTCTATCAACAGTATGGGGTTGGATCTTCCGAACATAGGACCTCAGATGAAGTTTGGGACAAGAAACACCATCATATTTAGAAAAAGCGAGGACCTTGAATTTGTGAGGGATAACTACCCCTAGAATAAGACCCATCTCTTCAAAATCCAATCCAGGCACTTTCTATATTTCCATGGCCTTGAGGCGGTCTTCCAACTGTTTGTATCTATTATCCGCGGGAGGATATTGTTCATCAGAATAGTCTTCATCCTCATGAATTTTCCCTGAACCTTGACTGCTTCCACCTTCAGCCTTATTACTTCTATCGTCTTCCTCTTGATTGTCATCTTCATCAAAGGAGATATCAACAGTTTGAACCGGTTTAGCATAACCTTTGAATC
The DNA here is from genome assembly GCA_948472305.1 of Vicia faba. NCBI lineage: Eukaryota > Viridiplantae > Streptophyta > Magnoliopsida > Fabales > Fabaceae > Vicia > Vicia faba. The sequence continues at coordinate 676,388,483 of OX451738.1, read as the reverse complement.
GTCTCCCCATATTGAGTATAGCAACTGGCTTCCGAGCCTTCTTATTTTTGGCGATGAGCGCCATCATAACTTTCTGCCTCTGGGATTAGTTCAAGAGTGTTCCCTGGAATTGGGCATTTTGTGCTTGTAGTTCCTTGACAGTCTGTTCTAGAGCCATCTTTTACGGAAATAAACAACAAGAATATTCGAAAACCTGCTTATAGAGTACCTATTATGTGATGATGTGCATGATATGAAAATGTAAGTGCAATGTTTTCAAGGACCGTTGCGAGATTTAAATTTGTTTAAACAAAATAAAACATAAGAAATTTTAGTAACAAGCTCAAATTATAATTGCTTTCAATAAAAAAGTTACAAAACAGCAAAATATGAATTCAAGTCTCCCATGGGCACTTTCTCTTTGTGTTAATATATGCGTTAAGGATTTGTTCTTCGTGGAGTCATTTCGTCAGCTCCAACACTTTCTTCTCACTAGCATAGAACTGAGCCTCGAAGGTATATTTTTCTTCCTTAAGTTGAATCCAGGACTTCTGTAGTTCTTCGAAGTCAGCAGGCATATCGGGATGAAGAACAGTATGAAAAACACCCCCTTCAGCAAAAGGCTCTAAGACCACTGGTAGGATAGCAGGATATGGCATTTTAAGATTCCAAACATGAGACCATGACCATCTGAGATAAGGCTCTAGAGGAATGGAATTCTTGTGTCCCAAAGTCTTCTTATCAATCTTGTTGATCGTTCCCTAAGCACGTATAAACCTTTGATGGTAATTTTGAGGATTGTTCTCATAGTCGAACACAATACCCTGTGTTGTACCCCAAAATTTTCCCTCCCATTTTTCCTCAAGACATTCTCATAAGGTCCTCAAATGCTCAAGTTGGCTCAATAATTTATCAGACAAAGTCTCCTTCTAAACAATGGGTCCACAACTAGGTTTTTGTGTTTCACAAGGGATATTGGGTTCTCAAGGTCTCAAGTGGGTTTCATGGTTTTGCATAGATCTTCAAGAATGTTCATGTTAAGTTTCAATCCTTGCATCACAAGTTTGCTCAGTCAATTGCTCAGATGGCTGAAAATTAACTATATTGGATAAAAAGTCAATTGTGGTAATTATACAGTCAAACTTAAATATTTTTTGTCAACATCAACAATTTGAAGTAACATTTATCATTTGATCAAGGGTTGATCATGATTCCTCAAGAAAATCCCTCAAATCATCAAAAGTCAAAAGTTGCTAAATTAGGGTTTCCTTAGGAGAAGTCAACTGAACTTTGACCAGACATAACTTTCACATTCTACATAAGCTCTTCCCACACCGAAGCCCATTTTTAAGTAAATTCAATTCTCTACAAATTTTCTCTCTAAGCTTAAGTCCAAAAAATGTATCATTTGAGAGATATAAGTCAATACATTACAGGTCATTTCAAAAGTCAACAAAAAGACACTTTTTGTCAAGGCAACTTACATTAAGATAAAGTATTCAAAAGCATAAATGATAAACATATAGGTTGTAGAGGACATCTTGATATTTCCAAAAAGTCCAAGATCACTTTTAAAAGATGAAAATTGAGAGAGTTATGACCATTGCAAGTTGGTAAAGTTTGAGCAAATGCATAAAGTTCAAATTGAACAAGCTTGATATTTTGGGATATTGGGCCATGGTTTAAGAGTCCAGACACCTCAAAACTTATACTTAAACCCCTTTACCTATTTTCATTTTTATTATTTTTATTATTTTTGATTTACTCATTAATAATATAAAATAAATAAGATAAGAATCATATATTTTTACACAAGAGTCCAAGCCCATCATATCTTTGCCCTAATTTTCTCTATATATTCACATCAATTAAGACATCAAAGAGGATCCTTAAACACAAAAAAAACCTTGCCTTTCAAACTTTTCACAATTTCCAAATTTTTCTCAAGAACCCTAAATCTTGAAATCCTTATTACCAACCCTCTCTCTGCAAAATAACTACCTCATTCACTCCTAGCCACCATACAGAGTAAGGCTGGATCAATGTTGATGTTCAAAAGCTCATGAAAACACCACACATGCATCTCTGATTTCATAAACTTTGCAAATTTCATATTGTAATTTTTGTTTTGTTTTATGTCATACTAATGCTACTAACTTACTCCTGAGATGTCTCTGAACGGGTTTGGATCATTATCATGATCCCATGCAGTCAGAACCATAGTATACCATGTTTTCTATGATCTATACCATTTGTGTTATAGCGGACAAACCATGGATTATTATATCAAAATAACATTGCCATTGGATTCGCATACCTCGATTTAGGGGGTAGGATGTTTTTGATTACTAACCTTGCTTATTTTGCAAATTGGATAAAAGAGAGTCGCCGGAGAAGACACCGAAGCTAGGGCTCTGTCGCTTCTCCGGTCAATATATTCATTTATATAATATGTATTTATTGTTTCAGTTATATGAATGGATGTATAGCCGCCCCAGCGGTAGAAGCGCACGTGATAAGGCATTAGTATCAAAGGGCCTGGGTCCGATCTAGCCTTTTGACACTTTGTTTCTCTAATATTTCATATTTTTGTAGGTTTGATACAAAACACGCTGGATGCGTATCCTAGCACTAAGGCCCCGTAGCTCAGTTGGCATGCGTGCATACTGGAGAGGAAAGCGTCATGAGTTCAACACTCACCTCCAAAATTCTTTTTTCCTCTTTTTTTACTAACCCAGTTTTTTCTCTTTTTTTCCTAACCCTAATTTCTTAATAACCTTAATTACTTTTCTTTAATCAACATTAAAGCAAATTAGGTTTAGTTTCTTTCTAATAAATTAATTTTGATTTTTTTTATTTATTAAATTAATTAGGGTAATTAGTTGTGTTTAATTTAATTACCTAACTTTTTCGATTAATTAAAATCAATTAGACTTTAGGATGATTATCAAAAAAATTTCTTCAAATGATTACAAAAAGATTTTTAATTTTCTTTTTCTCTTTATTTTACCATCTTCGCGAGTTTACTTTTGCATTAATTTTCCCGATTATGTAACTGCTACAATATGTAATAGTTTAATTAGGGCTTTTATTTGCTTTCTTTTTCCCCCGTTTTATGGTTTTGTACCCCCACTCCCGAAGCTTTGTAATAGTTTAGGTTTACTTTCTGCACCTTTACTTTTCGAAATTTACTACTTTCCTTATATCTGATAGTAATTAGGGCATTTATGGCAAGACCTAAAATCAACTGTTAGATAACCCTAAATATAAGATAAATAACTGAATTGAATCACTTTTCACACACTCACCTCTAGGGTAATCCCACTTGTTGCGTTCGAATAAAAACAGTCATGTCCTTCGAGCACGGGGATGCTTTAGCATTGTCCCTTGGTTAAAAAGATCATAGTCCCTCGATGACCCTTACGATGATGCCTTAGGTAAATGATCTTAGTCCCTTACGATAAATTGCTAAATCACCTCTACAAGTTGCCTTTATAACTGTACGATGATACGCGCCTGTCCCTTCACGTCAAACGATAGGGATTCCTACTAACTAATGATAGGTTAGCACTATCTAAGGAGGAATAAAATAACACGATAGACTTTTGAGTAGGTATATCACTCGTAATCGCTTTCTAACAAATAAAAACATCTTTTTTACTAACAATCTTCTGAAATATTTTCAAAAAACCAACACTTTGTATGCATTCTTAAATTATACGAGAATCATTACAAAGTTGTCGTACTTCGGCATTTTCAACATATTTTCAAATAAACACATACACAAAGCATTTTCAAAGTGAGCTAGCGATTAAGAGCCCGTAGATAACTACGGATGAAAAGGGTTCTAACACCTTCCCTTTTCATAAACTACCCCCATAACTTAATTAAATCTCAAAGGTATTTCCTGTTCTTTTCACCCTTTCCTTATTGGATAAAAGAAAAGTCGGTGGCGACTCTTGCTATATGCATATTTGCAATAAAACGGAAAACTAAGTCAGTTCTCCCACCGTATTACAGAACTGGTGACTCTGCTAGGGATAATATAAAAGTGGGGTTACCTTAGAGTTAGATCACTTTTAAAGGCTTTCCTTGTTTGATTTGTCTGCTTTATTTTTAAAGGGTTGTTTGGGTTTTATTTCTTGCAAAGATCTTATACCCGGATATGGGGAACATTTTAGGTAAGTAGCAATAGATCATGGAAACTATACGGCGTATACCGATATGGTTAAAGTGATGGCTACATTAGTGCGGCACATTGGTTTGTACTAGTATCCCTCGAGTCATTCAGGGAGCATACTAGGCTGCCGCGTGGTGTCATAAGAACTAATTGACCTTAGAACCTTAATTGACCCAACTTATCCATTAGAAGGTAGTGAGATAGCCGACTTTGGGTGAGTCCAAAGTTGGTTGATACTCGATACTACACTCATTGAGATTTGACTCTTGAGTTTTGTTTGGTGGCAAGTCATTTTTCGTGCTAGATGAAACTTTTGGGGAAAATCAGTGATATTGAGATCACTAGAACCCGGTTACTTCTTTAGGACAGGTGAAGCCAACTAAACTTCAAGAGGGTACTTACCTACAAACCCCATGCAAGCCTTAAACCTAAGGCCTTGACGTGCTTTTCTTGTGTTTGATTATCTATTTGAACATGATATCATGACATCATAGCATCATAATATCATAACATCATGACTAACCATTTCAAGGATCTAAGGAATTTATCTTTGTTCTGTGTCGTAGGGTCATGGCTTCCAGTCGTAGGAATACCATCCAGATCAAATTTATAAGGATACCTTCCAAGCTTGAGGAATTAGTCTCAAAGGTTCTTAACAATTATCAATTCACCAAGAGACATGGTCATCTACTCAGTTTGGTTACTATTGGATTCCAGGAGGACATGATGAGTGTTCTATTCTAGTTCTTTGATCTGAAGCATCATTGTTTTACCTTCCCGGATTATTAGTTGGTACCCACAATGGAAGAATTTGCTAAGTTTCTCGAAGTGCCTATTCCTTATCAGATACCTTTCACCAATTTAGAACAAGTTCCGAAACGTGAAGATGTTGCAATAGCCCTACATCTCAAACGACTGGACATTGTATCTAACTGGGAAACAAGGAATGGAGTCAAGGGTTTATCTCCTAAATTTATGATAGAAAAGGCTCATGGGTTTCTAGATGCCATGAATTTTCGTGATTTTAAGGATATTTTGGCTTTTTTGATTTATGGTTTGGTACTATTCCCTTATACAGACCAATTCATAGATATGAATGCCATTAAAATATTTCTCACCTATAATCCGGTGCCTACTTTTCTTGGAGATGTCTCGCATTCCCTCCACACTCGTACTATGAAGAAACAAGGAACTCTTATATGTTGCATACCTCTACTATCCAGGTGGTTTATTTTCCACCTGCCCCGATAAGTGATAAAGAACGAACACGGTTTTAGGTGGTATCAAAGATTAATGTCACTCACTCATGCATATATCTATTGGTGTTATCGGTCTCAGGAATATGTCACTATTATTGATTGTTAAGGGGAATTACCTAATGTACCACTCCTTGGTATAAGATGAGGCATCACTTATAACCCTTCTCTAGCTCAGTGTCAGTTTGGTTATGCTCGAAGGGACAGTCCTCATGATATCCTCGTCCAGGGTATTGTGTTTGACTATGAGAATGATCCTTAAAATTACCATCAAAGGTTTATAAGTGTTTGGGGTACGGTCAACAATATTGATAGTAAGACTTTGGGACACAAGAGTTCCATTCCTCTAGAGCCTTAGCTCAGATGGGTGTGGTCTCGTGCTCATAATATTAAAATTCCATATCCTTCTATCTTACCAGTGATCGTATAACCTGTTGTTAAATGGGAGTTTTCTCATACTGTTCTCCATCCCGATATGCCTACCGACTTCGAAGAGCTACAGAAGTCCTGGATTCAACTAAAGGAAGAAAGATATACCTTTGAAGCTCAACTCTATGCTAGTGAGAAGAAAACTAGAGATGATAAAATGACTCCACGAAAAACAAAGCCTTAACGCATATGTAAACACAAAGAGAAGGCGTCCATGGGAGTTTTGAATTTATATTTTTTCTATTTTGTAACTCTTTTTATTTAAAACAGTTATAATTCGAGCTTAGTTACTATAATTTCTCTTGTTTCCTTTTGTTTAAGCAAAGTTAAATCCTGGGACGGTCCTTAAAAGCATTATATTTGCATGTCATGCATCATTACATAACAGGTTTTCCCATACAAGTTTTCTCATTTTCTTGTTGTTTATTTCAGTAAAAGATGGCTCTTGAACAAACTGTTAAGGAACTCCAAGCTCAGAATGCCCAATTCCAGGAGACCCTCCTGAATCTTGCTCAAGGACAGAAAGATATAATGGCGCTCATCGCCAAAAAGAAGAAGACTCGGAAGCCAATTCCTATTCTCAACATGGTAAGAAGATTCAAAGGTCCTGCTAAACCAGTTCAAACTTCTGATATCACCTCTGATAAAGATGACAACCAATAGGAGGATGGTAGAAGTGTTATGGCTAAATGTGGAAGCAACATTGGTTCTGGTAAGATGCCCGACGATGAAGACTATTCTGATGAACAATATCCTCCTACTGACAACAGATACAAACAACTGGAAGATCGCTTCAAGGCCATGGAAATCCAAAAAGTTCCTGGATTGGATTTTGGAGAGCTGGGTCTTATTCCATGGGTAGTTATCCCTCACAAGTTCAAAGTCCCTGCTTTTGCTAAATATGATTATGTATTTTTGGAAACATCATCTGAGATCTTATGTTCAGAAGATCCAACCACATACTGTTGACAGAAAGTTATGGGTTCACTTCTTCCAAGAAAGTTTGTTTGGCACATAACTCGAGTGGTTCTATCAGTTAGAAGGAACCAACATCTGCACTTGGTAAGACTTGGTAGCTACTTTTTACAAACAGTATCAATACAATGATGACCTTACACCAACTCGTGTGTAATTTCAAAACATGACTATGGGTTCGAATGAAGGGTTCAAAGAATATGCCCAGAAGTGGAGAGACTTTCCTGGAAGGGTGAAACTTCCCTTATCGGACCGGGAGCTAGTTGATATGTTCATGAGCACTCTAACAGGTCCATTCTTTAATCATCTGATTGGGAGTTCTTCATCTGGTTTTACTGAGCTGATTCTAACAGGAGAACATGTTAAAAGTGGTATTAAGAGCGGGAAAATTCAAGTGACTATGTCTTCGAGTGCTCTAAAGAAGACATTCAGCGGTAAGAAGGAGACCAATGATGTTTATGGCCAGAAGGGCCGTGGTAAAAATGGACGTAATTAGTCTGTGGGAGTGGTATTGATTTCTTATCCTGCGCCTGTTCAACAACAACAACAACAGGGTAATAGGCGTAGGTCAGACGCTCCAAGAAGGAAGTTTACCAAGATTAATATGACATTGTTTCAGGTATTACAACATTTACTAAAAGCAGAGCTGATTACGCTGAGGGATCCTCCTCAGAACCCTAACACCTCCTCTCCTAAGTATAATTCGAACACAAAATGTGCCTACCATTTTAACAGTCCTGGGCACGACACCAACAATTTTTGGACCCTAAAACACAAAATTCAAGACATGATTAACAACAAGGAAATTGAGTTTGATCCTCTAGAGACCCCGAATGTAATTACTGTGCCTATACCGAAGCATGACAAAGGCATAAGTGTAATAACGATGTTCTTTATATGGATACTGTAAGTGAATTGGTTACTCCTCTACCAATAATCAAGATCAATCGGTTGCAGGCCGGTTTATTTCCAGGTTGTATTGAAAAATGTTACTGCTGCGCAGCCTAACCTAATGGCTGCAAATTATTGAAGGAAGGCGTTTGACACCAAATGGACAATCTTATAATTTGGATCGAGAAGGTTTCGTCTGTTGAGAGTCTGTGTGAAGACGTATTCGTAATTTCTGGCCCTTCTGTCAGGATCACCTTCAAAGGTCCTGTAAGGATTACTGCCAATCTGAAAGCTGCTCTTCTAATCATCACTACACCTAGACCTATCCCATATTATTTGGATAAAGCTATTCCTTGGAACTATGGATCCGAAGTTTAATACCATGGCTTCAAACAAGAACTACCGACTGTTGAAGATGAAGTTACTGAAGTTGTTGATCCCATCATTGACAATATTGTTGGAACCAGTAAGGTTACTAGAAGCGGAAGGGTTTTCTCTATAGAAATATCTCTGAAGACTATTGTTACACCTGTTAGAGTTACAACCACTGAGTCAACTGCTGAGGCTTGGGGTAAAGAGAAAATAACAGAGCCTGCCCAGACGGAGGCACCTAAGGAAGCTACAGTTGAAGACACCTCTAGACAAGAGTTGGAAGAGGTATTGGAGATTATCCGCAAAAGTGACTACAAAATTGTTGAAAAGCTGGGGCAGACCCCATCCAAGATCTCTATGTTATCCCTGTTACTGTGTACTGAAGCTCATGCACAGGCTTTAGTAAAATTCTTGAAGACTGCTCACGTGCCACAAGAGATCTTTGTCGATCAATTTGGAAGCTATGTTGCTAGCTTAGTGACGGACAATGGATTGGTTTTTTTATGTAGGTTTGACTCTGGAAGGGAGAAACCATAATAAGACCCTATATATCTCCATTGAGTGCAGGGGCACTACTCTGGCTCATGTTTTGGTTGATATTGGTTATTCGTGGAATGTCCTACCAAAAGGCGCTCTTGATAGACTTGATTGCAAAGGGGTCGTACCAAACCCAGTGATATTGTAGTTTGAGCCTTTGATGGGTCAAAAAGGATGGTACACGAGGACGTGGATCTTCCGGTCAAAGTGGGTTCGTATATCTTTGAATCTACCTTATTTGGAATGGATATTCGACCAGCTTACTCTTACTTACTTGGATGCCCCTGGATCCATGGGGTAGGAGCTTTTACTTCTACCCCACACCAAAAATTAAAATATATGTGAACAGAAAGATTGTTACTGTCTGCGGTGAAGAAGAGTATATGATTAGACACTTGAACTCTTTCCTGTATGTAGAGATGGACAGAGAACTCATCGAGACTCCCTGTCAAACTTTTGAATTCATCCCTCCTGCCTCAACTGAAGATGTCTCTGCCATTCCCAAAGTTACTAGGGTTCCGCCCAGGATTGCTTCATTAAAAGATGCTAAAGATATTGTAGAAGAAGGTGGTTGTACTATTTGGGTTAGCTTCTTGACATCCCCTATAAATCTGACAAGTTTGATTTGGGTTTCACTGCAGAGGGTAAGAGGGTTATTCGTCGCGATTGAGCTGTAAGACCACTATTCTGCATCAGTAACAACGTAGTCAAAGTAATAGAAGATGCTGACAGTGATTATGACCTTGATAGCTGGATCTTTTCCACCATTGGCAACTGGCTTAGAAACTGGAAGGTGGAAGACATTATCTCTATCTCCTTTAGTTAGGAGTAATAGCTACATTTATGTTTTCTTATCACTTTCAAGTTTTGGATTTGTAATATTTGAACAATAATTTTAAGGCTTGTGCCTTACCCGGGGTACAAAGTTTCATTTGTTAAGGGTTTTCATTTCATAAACATATTTTCATTTAATAAAGCATTGGATGTTTTGCGTTCAAATTTTGTGCTCTCTTTCTTTCTTTTCACTTTCAGCACTTTCAAATGGCTATGTGTTCTTACACACACCCACACAATGCATTTCAGATCCACATCCACTCTGGATCCCATTGATAACGATTCTGCTATTACCATTTATGACTTTGAAAAATTGATCTACCAAGCCGAGGACGAAGGTGAAGAAGATTATGAGATACCGGGAGAACTTGACAGACTGTTAGTGCAAGAAGAGAAAGCTTTTCAACCATACAAAGAGCCAGTTAAAGTTGTAAACTTGGGTTCTGAAACAGACAGGAAAGAAGTCAAGATAGGTGCCAAGTTAGAGGAGAATGTCAAGAACAGGTTAATACAGATGTTGCATGAATATGTTGAGATCTTTCCTTGGTTATACGAAGACTTGCCAGGGCTTGATACCGATATTGTGGTTCATTGACTGCCGATGAAAGAAGGTTGTTCTCCAATTAAGCAGAAGGTTCGTCAAATGTGTCCCGAGATGTCAAAGAAGATCAAGGTCGAAGTTATGAAACAATTCAATGTAGGTTTCTTAGCAGTGGCATCATATCCTTAATGGGTTGCGAATTTCATTCTGGTACCAAAGAAAGATGGCAAGGTGAGTATGTGTGTAGACTACAGGGATCTGAATAGGGAAAGCCCCAAAGATGAGTTCCCACTTCAACATATTGATGTTTTGGTAGACAACGCCGCTCAACACAAGGTATTATCCTTCATGGATGATTTCTCATGGTATAATCAGATCAAGATGGCACCCGAAGACATGGAAAAGACTACTTTTGTTACACAGTGGGGCACTTTCTGCTACAAGGTTATGCCTTTTAGGTTGAAGAACATCGGCGTAATATATCAGCGTGATATGGTAGCTTTGTTCCAAGACATGATTCATCACGAGATAGAGGTCTATGTTGACGATATGATATCCAGATCATAGACTGAAGAAGAGCATCTGGACCATCTACATAAGTTTTTTGAGAAACTGAAGAAGCATAAGGTGAGGCTGAATCCGAACAAGTGCAGCTTTGGGGTGAGGTCTGGTAAACTCCTAGTTAAAGGAATTGAGGTTGATCCCGCTGAAGTCAAAACTATTCAGTAAATTCCCACTACCCGTATAGAGAAGGAAGTCAGAGGTTTCTTGGGACGACTTAATTATATTACCAGATTTATTTCTCATTTGACTGCTACTTGTGAACCAATCTTTAAGTTGCTGAAGAAATATTAGGTAGTAAAATGGAACGACGATTGTCAAACAGCCTTTGATAAAATCAAGGAGTACCTACAAGAACCTCCAATTCTGATGTCACCAGTTGAAGGAAGACCTCTGATCATGTATTTAATAGTGTTAGGGAACTCAATGGGGTGTGTATTGGGGAAGCATGACGAGTTTGGTCGAAAAAGAGCATGAAATATACTACCTTAGCAAAAAGTTAACCGACTATGAAACAAGATACTCATTGCTCGAGAAAACTTGATGCGCTTTGGCATGGCCTGCTCGCCGACTAAGACAGTATATGTTGACCCATACTACTTTTTTGATCTCTAAAATGGATCCCATCAAATATATATTCGAGAAACCCGCTCTCTCAGGAAGAATATCCAGATGTCAAATGGTCTTAACAGAATACGACACCACTCAGAAAGCAATCAAAGGAAGTGTACTAGCAGACCATTTGGCTCATCAAACCGAAGACGACTACAATTCTATGAACTTCAAATTCCCAGATGAGAATATTATGCTAGTTATAGATAGTGAAGAACCTAGACTGTATAAAGGACTTGATACAGGATCCCGATGGACTATGGTTTTCAACGGAGCCTCTAATGCACTTGGCAACAGAGTTGGTGCTGTAATCATCTCCCCTCAGGGTTTCCATATACCCTTCACCGCCAGAATATGCATTAGCTATAACAACAACATGGTTGAGTACGAAGTGTGCATCATGGGTATTAAAGCTGCTATTGACCTGATAATGAAGCTCTTGAGCGTATATGGAGACTCAGCCCTGGTAATCAGTTAAATTAAGGGAGAATGGGATACTAAGCACCTGAATCTCATTCCTTATAGAGAACATGTGCTGACCTTAATTTCGTACTTTGAGGAAATCACTTTCGAGCACATCCCACAAGAAGAGAATTAGTTGGAAGACACATTAGCTACCATGTCGTCTATGTTCAAAGTTAGATGGGATAATGAGGCTCCCAGAATCACCATTAAAAGGCTAGACGAACCTACACACTGCTATGAAGTTGACATTGACAGAGTAGAAGAGAGCCCTTGGTTTCATGAAGTGAAAAGATATCGTGAAGCTTAAGAGTATCCTAAAGGAGCATCTATAAACGACAAGAAATTCCTACGCAGGTTCTCAGCTAAGTTCTTCCTAAGCAACGAAATTCTATACAGGCGCAACCATGGTTCGACTCTGCTTTGTTGTATGGACAAGAAAGAGGCGGAGAAGATTATGGAAGATATGGACGAAGGTATCTTTGGTACTCATTCCAACAGACATACTATGGCTAAGAAGATTTTGAGAGCGGGTTACTATTGGTCAACTATGGAAACTGACTGCCATCACCACTCAAGAACTTGTCATAAGTGCCAGATCTATGCTGACAAAGTAAACGTTCCTCCAGTACCTCTGAATGTCTTGACTTCTCCTTATCCATTTGCAATATGGGGAATTGATATGATTGGAGAGATCAAACCTACTACTACCAACTGACATTGCTTCATCCTCGTCACTATCGATTACTTCACAAAGTGGGTTGAAGCAGCCTCGTTTTCCTCCATTACTAAGAATGTTGTTACCTGATTCATTAAACACAACCTTATATGTCGGTACGGAATCACTGAAAGGATTACCACGAACAATGGTACTAATCTCAAAAACACTATGATCACGGAATTCTGCATGCAGTTCAAGATCAAACACCATAATTCTTCTCCGTATAGACAAAAGATGAATGACACAGTGGAAGCTGCCAATAAGAATATTAAGAAGATTGTGCAGAAAATGGTATGGAATGGTGCACTTCAGCTTGGACATCAACTGGGGAAACCCTATTTTCTCTGTTTTATGGTATGGAAGTTGTCTTACCTGTCAAAGTTTAGATTCCATCCTTGAGAATTATGAAAGATGCATACTTGGACGAAGACGAATGGATTCAAACTAGGCTGGACCAGTTGAATTTATTGACGAGAAGAGGCTTTTGGCTGTCTATCACAGTCATATGTATTAGAAGCGTATGATCAAAGCCTTCGCTAAGAAAATCAAGCATCGAGTATATCAGGTTGGTGACTTGGTAATAAAGCGCATCATCCTACCGTAGGGTGATCCGAGGGGAAAATGGACTCCCGCCTACGAAGGGTCGTTTGTAATCAAGAAGGTATTTTCGAGAAGTGAAATGATACTTACCACCATGGATAGTGAAGATCTTCCACATCTCGTGAACACGGACATAGTTAAAAAATACTATGCATGAAGACGACCCACTAGGTTGACTGGCTTAGGCAAAAATAAGGGCATCCCAGCGAACCGAGAGGGTTTGGGAAAAATTAGGGATATATATATATATATATATATATATATATATATATATATATATATATATATATATATATATATATATATATATATATATATATATATATATACATCCGACAGGTCGAAAACCTGAAAAGGATGCTTGGGAAAAAAAGGGTATCCCGGTGGACTGAAAACCCGAAAGGGCAGTCCAGGCAAAAGTTAGGGATTAAAGCATGTGACTATTTCTCGTTGGATCACTCATAGCCAGCTTTATTACCAACGTCAAGTTTGAATGGTGTTGATCAATTCAATCAACTTCTTCTGACAATAATGGATGAGATGCTCAAAGACATAGGGGAAATAACAGAGTTGAAACCTGACAATATCATTTACACATAAATATATGTTTCGTTTTTACTTTGTACTTCTTTCATTTCAAGGCGATTTCCTCTTACTAGGATTTATGTCTCTTTGTACAATAATCGTCTGTTTATAGGCAAATTATCAATACAAATACAATTTCAAAATTCAAATATTGTTTTACTTTTTCTGTTTTGTTTGCAAAAAATGTCCAATGACTAAATTGAATGAACATATGCATATGAATAGGCTTACTGTTAAAAAAAATGCATAAAGACAGGAATAAGTATTTACTCAAGACACTAGGAGATGGGATAATGTTCAAGTCATCCACCAATCCCCACAGAGTAATCCCTAGTGAAGTCGCCCACATAGCAGTTTCCATAAGATTATTGCCCGCAGAATCAGCTCCATAAGCTCATCTTCAACAAAGGTACATTCCCCACAAGTCTGAAATACATTAATCATATTCACCAACAGAATCCCCTAGTGGACAAAGGAGTATAATATTTTCCCCAGCAATGTCGCCAACTACGGAATCCCAATCTTTAGTAGACTATGATAGCACCGCAGTTCACAGGAATTCTCTTCCTCGACTAAGTTTATTTATCCAATATTGAAAAATCCCCTACAGAATTATCTTCTCCAGCCGGATTCATTTCCTCAGAAGAATATATTCCTCTAGTAGGTTTATTTCCTCAGCAGAGTATTTCCCCAACAAGGTTTATTTCCCCAACAGGGTTTCTTTCCCAAACAGGATACAATCTCCCCAGCTTAAGTCTATCACTTCGACTACTATAAATCACCGGAAAAATTTCTATCTTCAGCAAAGCATAGTCCAGATTTCCATCCCCAGAGAGTTGCTACAGAATCTGAAATCAGACCAGGTATCAACTAATCTTATACTCCCCAGACGAGTCGGCATCCATATCAAAAACTCAGTCAGACAGCACCTCAGAAGGTTATCCATCTCTTTTATCCCCAGTCAGGGTATATAAGAATTAAACTCCCCAGTGGAGCAATGAATGACCAATGTTCTTGAACTCTTCTCCCCAAGCAGAAATCAAATTCCCCAGCGGAGTTTCCTCAAACAGCAAGTAGGAATCCCCTGCAGATCAAAGATTCATATTCGTCATCCCTAGCAACAATTAGGGATTTATTTCCCCGCTCAAAAATTTTATAACTGATACACTTCAACGACATCTCACATTCGTACATCATTTATCATAGCATATGCATACGAAACGCATATATCACACTCTCATTTTCTTTAAGAAATTCATTATGTAATGCATTATGTACATCATGACATTGCATGAATACTAACTCTATCTTTTCAGGTAAAGTTCACAAATAGACGAACATCATCAACAATTTTCTAACAGGTCGCAGAGTAATTCCTGAAATAGGACAGGGCGAGTATCTACATGACTAGACAATTTTCTTCAGAAACTGAATTCTGACAAGCATTTCCCTCAGAGACTCTGCTTGCTTGTCCCAAATTTAGTCTTTATTTGCTTGTCAGATTAAGCAGATCGAAGATTTAGCTACTTAAGCACTTTCCATAGAGATTCATTCTAAAAAATATCTTTTCTAGTTGAAGTCGGGCGTAGACATCTTCTAGTGCATCATTCAGACGAAGTCAGGCATAGATTTCCTTCTGATATTCTTTTTGGAAAAATTCAGGCGTAGACTCGTTCCAATACCTCTCTTAGATGAAGTCGGACGTAGACATCTTCTAGTGCAACATTCAAATGAAGTCAGGCGTAGATTTCCTTCTTATACTCTTTTTGGAAAAATTCATACGTAGACTCATTCCAATACCTCTTCTAGTTAAAGTCGGGCATAAACATCTTCTAGTTCAGATGAAATCAAGCATAGATTCCTTCTGAAAATCTTTTGGACAAAGTCAGGCGTAGAATTATTTCAAATGTATCCTCTAGACAAAGTCGGGCATGGACTCATTCTAGTATATATTCAGATAAAATCAAGCATAGATTTATTCTGATATTCCTTTTGGACAAAGTCAGGCATAGACTTATTCCAAACGTATCTTCTAGACAAAGTCAAGCGTAGACTCATTCTAGTACATCAGTCAGATAAAATCAGGTTTATATTCACTCTGATATTCTTTTGTACAAATTTAAGCGTAGACTCATTCCAAATACATATTCTAAGACAAAGTAGGATGTAGACTTATTCTGATATTCCGATCAACAGTTACTCTGAATGGCATCTATAAGCCCATCTCCGACGACTCTTCGTCACCTCTCCAAATGGCATCTTTAAGCCCATTCTCGATATAATTAACCAACATTATTACTTCGTGCACATGTGAGTGCAAATTTCTGGGCATTTAAGTGTTCAATCATCTTCTACCTTCAAGTCACGAATGGCGAAATGCCAATCTACATTTTTAGGAAGATTGAATAGGGGCAGCTATTGTACCCCAAAATTTTCCCTCCCATTTTCCCTCAAGACATTCTCATAAGGTCCTCAAATGCTCAAGTTGGCTCAAGAATTGATCAGACAAATTCTCCTTCTAAACAATGGGTCCAGAACTAGGGTTTTGTGCTTCACAAGGGATATTTGGTTCTCTAGGTATCAAGTGGTTTTCATTGTTCTCCATAGGTCTTCAAGAATTCTCATGTCAAGTTTCAAGCCTTGCATCACAAGTTTGCTCAATCAATTGCTCAGATGACTAAAAATCACTTGTATCGGGTAAAAAGTCAATTATGGTCAATATACAGCCAAACTTCAAGAGTTTTGGTAAACATAAACATTTTGAAGTAACATTCATCATTTGATTAAGGTTTGATCATGATTCCTCAACAAAAGCCCTCAAATCATCAAATGTCAAAAGTTGCTAAATTAGGGTTTCCTTAGGAGAAGTCAACTAAACTTTGACCAAACATAACTTTCACATTCTACATTAGATCTTCCCCAACCAAAGAGAATTTTTAAGAAATTCAATTCTCTACAACTTTTAATCTCTAAGCTCAAGTCCAAATAATGCATCATTTGAGAGATATAAGCCAATACATTACAGGTCATTTCAAAAGTCAACAAAAAGACAGTTTTTGTCAAGGCAACTTACATTAAGATAAATTCTTCAAAAGCAAAAATAATTAACATAGAGGTTGTAGAGGACATCTTGAGCTTTCCAAAAAGTTCAAGATCACTTTCAAAATATGAAAATTGAGAGAGTTGTGACCATTTCAAGTTGAGAAATTTTGAGCAAATGCATGAAGTTCAAATTAAACGAGCTTGATATTTTGGGCTATTGGGCCATGGTTTAAGAGTCCAAACGTGTATTATGCTCTTCGTACACCTCAAACCTTATCATTACACCCCTTTACCTATTTTTATTTTAATCATTTTTATTTATTCATTAATAATATAAAATAAATAAGATAAGAATCAAATCTTTTTACAAAAGAGTCCAACTCCATCATATCTTTACCCTAACTTTCTCTATATATTCACATCCATTCAGACATCAAAGAGGACCCTTACACATACAAAAAATCTTGTTTTTCAAAATTGTCAAAATTTCCAAATTTTTCTCAAGAACCCTAAATCTTGAAATCCTTATTACCAATCCTCTCACTGCAAAACATTTATCTCATTCACTCCTAGCCACCATACAGAGTAAGGTTGGATCAACGTTGATGTTCAAAATCTCATGAAAACACCATACATGCATCTTCGATTTCATAAAATTTTCAAATTTCATATTGTATTTTTGTTTTGTTTTATGCCATACTAATGCTACTAACGTACTCTTGAGATGACTCTGAACAAGTTTGGATCATTATCATGATCCCATGCAGTCAGAACCATAGGATACCATGTTTGCTCCGATCTGTACCTTTTGCATTATAGCGGCCAAACCATGGATTTTTAGATCAAATTATCATTGACATTGGATTTGCAGCCCTCGATTTAGAGGGGGTAGGATGTTTTTTATTACTAACCTTGCTTATTTTTCAAATTGAATAAAAGAGATTTGCCGAAGGAGACAACCGGAGCTAGGACTCTGGCGCTTCTCCAGTCAATATATTCATTTATATAATATATATTTATTGTTTCAGCTATATGAATGGATATATAGGAGCCCCAGCGGAAGAAGCGCGCGCGATAAGGCATTAGCATCAAAGGGCCTAGGTTTGATCCAAACTTTTGACACTTTGTTTCTCTAATATTTCATATTTTTGCAGGTTTGATACAAAACACGTTGGATGTGTATCCTAGCACCAAGGGCGTGTAACCTAGTTGGCAGGCGTTCATACTAGAGAGGCAGGGGTCATGAGTTCAACCCTCACCTCCAGCATTCTTTTTTCCTCTTTTTTTACTAACCCTATTTTTTCTCTTTTTTTGATAACCTTAATTTCTTAATAACCTTAATTACTTTTCTTTAATCAACATTAAAACAAATTAGGTTTAGTTTCTTTATAATAAATTAATTTTGATTTTTTTTATTTATTAAATTAATTAGGGTAATTAGTTTCGACTAATTTAATTGCCTTACTTTTTTCGATTAATTAAAATCAATTAGACTTTAGGATGATGATCAAAACTTTTTCGTCAAACGATTACAAAACAATTTTTAATTTTCTTTTTCTCTTTATTTTACCTTCTTCGCGTGTTTACTTTCGCATTAATTTTCCCGATTATATAACTGCTACAGTATGTAATAGTTTAATTAGGGTTTTTATTTGCTTTCTTTTCCCCCCATTTTATGGTTTTGTACCCCCACTCCTGAAGCCTTGTAATAGTTTAGGTTTGCTTTCCGCATCTTTACTTTCTGCAATTTACTGCTTTCCTTATAACTGTTAGTAATTAGGGCATGTATGGCATGATCTAAAATAAACTGTTAGATAACCCTAAATACAAGATAAATAACTGAACTAAATCACTTTTAACACACTGACCTATAGGATAATCCCACTTGTTGCCTTTGAATAAAAATAGTCATGTCTCTCGAACATGGGGACGCTTTAGCATTGTCCCTCGGTTAAAAAGATCGTAGTCCCTCGATGACCCTTATGATGCTGCCTTCGGTCAACGATCTTAGTCCCTTACGATAAATTGCCAAAATGCCCCTACAAGTTTCCTTTATGAGTGTACGATAACCCGCGCCTGTCCCTTCACATCTAACGATAGGGCTTCCTACTAACTAATGGTAGGTTATCACTATCTAAGGAGGAGGAAAATATTACGAAAGAATTTTGAGTAGGTATATCACTCGTAATCGCTTGCTCAAAAAAAACATCTTTTTCACTAACACTCTTCTGAAATATTTTCAAGAAACTAACATTTTGTATGCATTCTTAACTTATACGAGAATCATTACAAAGTTGTCGTACTTAGGCATTTTCAAAATATTTTCAAACAAACACATACATAAAGCATTTTCAAAGTGAGCTAGCGATTAAGAGTCCGTAGATAAATACGTATGAAAAGGGTGCTAACACCTTCCCTTTTTATAACCTACCCTTCGAACTCAATAAAATCACGAAGGTTTTTCCTATTCTTTTCACCCATTCCTTATTGGGTAAACGTAAATTCAGTGGCGACTCTTGCTATCCGCACATTTACGATAAAATAAAAAACCAAGTCAGTTATCCGACCACATTACACCCTGGATTAGCATATCATGAAGGGTTGTGAGTGACACACCCTTATATACCAATGAGTGGTATAATAGGGAATTCCCCACAACGATCAATAATAGTGACATCCGCCTGAGATCAAGAACACAAATGGATATCTGCATGAGTGAGTGACATCAACCTTTGATACCACCTAAAACCTTGTTCGTTCTTTATCACTGATCGGGGAAGGTGCAAAATAAACCACCTGGACAGTAGAGGTATGAAACACATAAGAGTTCCTCGCTTCTTCATAGTATGAGTGTGGAGGGAATGTAGGACATCTTTGAGCAAAGTTGGTACCTGATTATAAGTGAGAAATATTTTTATGGCATTCACATCTATGAATTGGTCCGGATTAGGGAATAGTACCGAACCATAGATCAACAAAGCTTAAACATCCTCAAAAGCACGAAGGTTCATGGCATCTAGAAACCTATGAGCCTTATCTATCAGAAATTTAGGAGAAAAACCCTTGACTCCGTTCCTTGTTTCCCAATTAGATACAGTGTCTGATTGTTTCAGATGTAAGGGTGTCTGATCAAGAATAAGCACTTCGAGCAAATTAGAAAATTATTCCATTGTGGGCACCAATTGATAATTCGGGAAGGTAAAATAGTGATGCTTCGGATCAAAGAACTGGAAAAGAACGCAAATCATGTCTTCTTGGAAGCCAGTAGTAACCAAACTGAGTAGATGACCATGTCTCTTGGTAAATTGAGAATTGTCGGTAACCTTTGAGACTAATTCCTAAAGCTTGGAAGGTATCCTTATGAAGTTGATCCGAGTGGTATTCCTATGACTGGAAGCCCTGACCCTGCAACACAGAACAAAGATAAATCCCCTAGATCCATGAAATGGTTAGTCATGATATGATGTTATGATGTTATGATGTTATAATGCCATCTTCAAATATATAATCAAACACAAGCAAAGCACGCAAAGGCCTTAGGTTTAATGTTTGCATGGGGTTTATAGGTAAATACCCTCTTCAAGTTTAGTTGGCTCAACCTGTCCTAAAGAAGTAACCGGATTCTAGGGATCTCAATATCACTGATTTTCCCCACAAATTTTGACTGGCACCACAACTGACTTACCACCAAACAAAACCCGAGAGTCAAAGCTTAATGAGCGTAGCATCGAGTATCAACCAACTTCGGACTGCACCAAAGCTGGCTATCTCACTACCTTCTAATGGCTAAGTTGGGTCAATTAAGGTTCTAAGGTCAATTAGTTCTTATGACACCATGCAACAACCTAGTATTCTCCCTGACTGACTCGAGGGATACCAATACAAACCAATGTGTCGCACTAACGTAGCCATCACTTCAACCATATTGGTATACGCTGTATAGTTTTCGTGATCTATTGCTACTTACCTAAAATGCCCGCAGATCTGGGTGTAGGATCTTTACAAGAAAATAAACTCGAGCAAGCCCCAAAATGTAAATCACACAAGACAAACAAGGAAATCATTTAAAAATGATCTAATTCTAAAGGTATCCCCACTTTTATTTCTCCCCAGCAGAGTCGCCAGTTCTGTAATACGTTGGGAGAACTGACTTGGTTTTGCACTTTATCGCAAATTTTGCGGATAGCAAGAGTTGCCACCGACTTTTACTTTATCCAATAAGGAAAGGGTGAAAAGAATAGGAAATACCTTGAAGAGTTTGAGTTCGGGGGTAGGTTATGAAAAGGGAAGGTGTTAGCACCCTTTTCATCCGTAGTTATCTACGGGCTCTTAATCGCTATCTCACTTTTGTTTTGAAATGCTGTGTGTATGTGTGAAAATATTATGAAAAATTCTTAAGTACGACAACTTTGTAATGATTCTTGTATTAGTTAAGAATGTGTACAAAGTGTTTATTTTTGAAAATATTTCAGAGAAAGTGTTTATGAAAAAAAAGATGTTTTGAAAAGTTTGTGAGCAAGCGATTAAGAACCATCTACCTACTCAAAAGTCTTTCATGTTATTTTCCTCCTCCTTTAGATAGTGCTATCCTACCATTAATTAGTAGGAAGCCCTATCGTTGGATGTGAAAGGACAGGCCTGGTCATCGTACATTCATAAAGGTAACTCACAGGGGCACTTTAGCAATTTATCGTAAGGGACTAAGATCGTTTACCGAAGGCAGCATCAAAGGGTCATCAAGGGACTAAGATTTTCTTAACCGAGGGTCTTTGATAAAGAATCCCCACGTTCGTGGGACATGATTGTTTTTCCTATGCAATGAGTGAGGTTACCCTAGAGGTGCGTGTGTGAAGAGTGATTCATGTTCAGTTATTTAGTCTTGCAATTAGGATTATCTATTGATTTCTTTTAGATCTTGCCATACATGCCTAGTTACTAGCGGTTAAATATATCAATAATGAAAAGCAGTAAAGTGCAAGAAATAAAATTATACGCTATTACAAGGCTTTGGGAGTGGAGGTACAAACAATAAAACCGAGGGAAAAGAGTAAACCCTAATTAAAATATTACAACCGTAAGCAGGTACATAATTGGAAAAAATAATGAAACACACGACAGTAATAAAATAAGGGAACTTGTAAAATAAAAGAAACGGGAAAAGAAATTGTTTTGTGATTTTTTAATAGAAAAAAGGTTGGATGATTAACTTAATAACCTAATTGATTTTAATTAATTAAAAAAAGTTAGTTAATTAAATTAAACAAAAACCTAAAATCTAAGTTGATTTTAATTTCATTAAGAAAACCTAAAAAAATTAAATTAGGGTTGATTTTAATTAAAAAGCTAAAACTAAATTCGGGTTTATTAAGAAAAATGTTATAAAAAAGGTTTTGTAAAAGATAAAGAAAAGGAAAAGAAAATAGTAAGAAATTGTTTAAAAAAATAACCAAAGGATAGGGGTGGGTGTTGAACCCACGCCCTCGGGTCCTTTTAGTAACACAATCACCACCAGGCCAAGCGCGCCTTGGTGATAGGTAACAGGTTCAGCGCATTTTGTGTAATCCTACAAAAGTATGAAAATATTAGAAAAACAAAATTGGCAAAAGGCTGGATCGAACCCAAGCCCTTTGACACAAATGACTTACTGCGCGCGCTTCTACTGTTAGGGCGGCTATACATTTTTTTATTTAAATGAAACCATAAATATATATTATAAACATGAATGTATTGACCGGAGAGGCTCTTGAGCCCTAGCTCTGGTCCTTTTCTCCGATAGCCTGTTTCTTCCAAAACCTGCAAAATCAAGGACGTTAGAACATGAAAAGCACCCTACCCCCCTAAATTGAGGGTTGCAAGTCCAATGGAAGGGTTATTTTGGTTTGAAGCTCAAAGGTTTAGGAGTTATGGTGAAAATAACCCGGATTGATGCAAACATGGTGTTTTATGAATTTATTACATGGGACCTCCACGATGGGTCATTCCTGCATAGTTGAATCTCGTAAATACATGAAAAGCATCAGTAGCTGTTAGAATGCAATAAAAACGAAAAACATGAAATTCAAGTAAGGATGGAATCGTGATGCCATGCAATGATATTTCATGTGTTTTGGACCATAAAACTTAATCCAATCTTACCTTGGGAATGAATGGAGTTGATTGGGATGGCTAGTTTGTGGTGAATGGGTTTGTAACAAGGGTTTTAAGATTTCTAGGGTTCTTGAAAAATGTGATGTTTTGACAAGTATTTGAGGAAAAGGTTTCGTGGCTTGTATGAGAATGAATGGGAGAATGTATAGGTTGAAATTATAGCAAAGATATGGGCTTGGTCTTTATGTAAAAGGGCTTTGTATTTTATTTTATTTATTTTGCATTATTAATGAATAAATAAAAAATAGTTAAAATAATTAAAATAAAAATAGGTCAAGGGATGTATGAATGACTTATGAGGTATATAAGTGGTATAGAACACGCTTGGACCCTGAAATAATAGCCCAATAGCCCAAAATATCAAGTTTGCTCCACTTGAACTTCATGCATTTGCTCAAAATTTCCAAACTTGCACTGGTCATACCGCTCTCAATTTTCATCTTTTGAAGTTGATCTTAGACTTTTTGGAAAGCTAAATATGTCCTCTACAATATCTATGTTGATCATATTTTATTTTTAAGACATTATCTTTATGTAAGTTTCCTTGACAAAAAGTGTCTTCTTGTTGACTTTTGAAATGACCTGTAATGTATTGCCTCATATCTCTCAAATAAAGCATTTTTTGGACATGAGTTTAGAGTGGCAAAGTTGAAGAGAATTGAATTCCCTTCAAAATGAGCTTTGGTTTGGGAAAAGATGATGAAGCATGTGAAATTTATGCTTTGTGAAAGTTCAGTTGACTTCTCCTAAGAAAAACCCTAATTTAACAACTTTTAACTTTTGATGATTTGAGGGCTTTTCTCGAGGAACCATGATCAACCCTTGATAAAATTATGAATATGACTTCAAAATGTTTACGTTTACCAAAAATCTTGAAGTTTGATTGTATGTTTACCACAATTGACTTTTTACCCAATACAATTGATTTTCAGTCACCTGAGCCATTGACTGAGCCACCTTGTGATGTAAGACTTGAAATTTGACATGAACATTCTTAAGGACATATGAAAAACCATGAAAACCACTTGAGACCATGGAAACCCAATCTTCCTTGAGAAATACAAAACCCTATTTGTGAGTCCATTGCTTAGGAGGAGAATTTGTCTGATCAATTATTGAGCATCCTTGAGCATTTGAGAACCCTAGGAGAATGTCTTGAAGAAAAATGGGAGGGAAAATTTTGGGGTACAACAACATAGATTCTACCATTTACTATGGTTTTAGAGATAATATCCATATTAATTTAAACACATCTCTCGAGTGAGAACACAAGAGAACACATACATGTCCAGACCTCCTGTCTAACAATAAAGAGTTGAACACCATCCTTTTGCACCTAAAGAGGAGATTCCTCCAATAGGTATCTGGAGAAGAAAACAACAAGCAGGGTATAGAACCAGCACCATACCTTAAACATGTATGATTCTTCAAGATCCTCTATGACTCACTGTGATGTGGTGGGAGAACTGACTTGAGGTTTTGCGTTTGTGTTCGCAAATGTTACGGTTATCAAGAGTCGCCACCGACTTTTCTTTTATCCAAAAGGAAAGATAAAAAAGAACAGGAAAGACCTTTGAGATGTTTTCTTGAGTTCGGGGGGTAGATTATGAAAAGGGAAAGTGCTAGCACCCTTTTCATCCATGGTTTTCCATGGGCTCTTAGTTACTTGTTTAGATCACTTGCTTTGCTTTGAAATTGTTTGAAATGATGCTTGGTGTGGTTTTGAAAGTATTTTGAAAAGAGGCCTTTGTTTAGGCAATCTTTGTAATGATTCTCGTTCGTAAGAATGTATACAAAGATGTTTGTCTTTTGAAAAATGTTTCAATGTTTTTGTAAGATGTTTTGAAATGTGTGTGTGTTTGTTTTTGAAAGTAGCAAGGATTGTTTTGAAACTGATCAAGTAACTAGAAGCTATCTACCTACTCAAATGTCTTTCTTGTGCATTTTTATTCCTTTGACATTGTTGATTTACCATTGATTTGGTAAAAAACCCTATCTTTGGATGTAAACGGGACGGGCGTGGGTCATCGTATGACCATGATAGCAATGTTGCCAAGTATTTAGCAATTTGGAGGGACTAAGATCATTTTGTTTTGGGCAACCTTTTGATAGCGTCATCGAGGGACTATGATCTTGTATGTTTTGTTTTGCCAAGATACTTCGCATGCGTAACATGGCCATTTTTATTTAGGCAACCAAGTGGGAGAAACCCTAAGGGTGCTTGTGTGCAATGTGTGTCATTTTTCATGCTTTTGTCTTGCATTAGGTTTTCTATTTGTTTTGTTTTTGGTTCTTGTCATGCAAACCCTAGTTTACTAAACATGGTATATGAAAGCAATAAATTGCGTAAATGTAAACTAAGCTATTACAACAATTATTATGGGAGGGGGGATACAAGTTTTTGAATAGGGATATTGCACAAATATAAACCTAAAAATACTATTACAACCCAATCGAATATTGTGCGCATTAAATAAATATACAAATATTAAAATGCAATGCAAAATGTATTTATGCAAAAAATGTTTTGTATGAGAAAATAAATTAACTAACCCTAGAAAATAAGGAAAAATAATATTATTATTTTTGAAAGGGGGAAACCCTAATTTTTTCAATTAAAAGAAAATATATGTTCTATATTAATATTTTGTCCATTTTTGTACAAGAAAATAATAAATAATATTATGTGCAAATATTAAAAAATTAAATATGTATAAAAATAATTATTTATGATTATAAATGGTATACTAAAAAATGTTAAGTATTTTTTAAATGTATTTATAAATTATATAAGAAAATAAGTCTTATTTATTAAAATAAACTATTTTTTCATGTAAAAAAAAATAAAAAAAAAATTGCAAAAAATTATTTAATTATTTTTAGGATTTTTTAATGCTCAGAAAAAAATAATCAAAAGCAATAAATATGAAAATGTAAAAAAAATGAAAAATATACAAAGTTAGCCAGGGGGTGCAAAAGTAAATCACGGGGTGCGAAAAGCAGAAATAAAAAGGCCAGTCGCGCCAAAAAGCCCAAGACAGTCATCCCTGTCCTCCAGCCATCTTCTCCTTCGCGCGTGTTATGCTCAAATCTGTAACTTTCACATGCTTGCACAAAAACAAAATCTCAAAACATAAAACATGTAGCATTTAACTCACGATTCCAACCATATAAAATTTGTAATCTAACTCTAAAAGACCAAGGAGAATTTTAATGGCCCTAATTCGTGACCTAAAAATTTCAGCAACTTCAAGCTTCAAATTCTCTTAGCTCAGTTAATATAAATGAAAAGTATGCATATGTACAACTTCACCATGTTAGGGACTATATTTTTTATTCACAAATCGTGGCCTGAGGATCCCTATTCAGAGACATAAAGTTTTGAAAAATACCTCCTTCAGTTGGATTTGGATAGAGCAATGTAGGGACTTTGATGGAGGCCTGAGGATCGTGTGAGCTTCCTTGAACTTCCTTCAAGCTATTCCAATGCTTAGTTGACTTTGTGGATGGCTGAAGCTCTTTGCACAAGTCAAGTTGCAAGCTTCCAAAGTGAAAATGGTAATGGCTGAAACAGGGCTTACAGAAGCAGGGCAAGGGCTGGGATAGCTTTGGTAGGATGCTTATGAAGTGTTTGAAGTGTCAAGCCATAAAATGCACGAGCCAAAAATGTGTTGGCTATGGTTTTGCAGAATCTGTGAGATTTGGAAGAAAAATAGAGTTTTTGAGTTTGAGTGAGTTCTAGCTTCAATGCAATCATGGTTTTGTTTGTAACAAGTTTGTGAATATGTATAGAATGGATACAAAGTCCACTCTTCACTAGCTGTACCAGTTCTGAACTTTTGGCAACCCTTTCTTGCATTTTAAGAAAAGTGAAATGACTTATGCAACATGCTTGTACTGGCTACTTTGTGAGCTGCAGAGAGTTGATATACATTGCTTGAGACTTATGGAAGTTGTTTGTACCAAAGGGACAGGTCCAAGGCTCAAGATTTGTAAAGTTTCAAAATCTCACCTTTATGAAAATGGCATTGTAACCTTTATGCCATTAATGGAATTATCTCTTGTACAATGCTCCAAAAGCCAAGATAATACCTTTGTCTTCTGAGTTAGCATTTAATTATGGAGTGTAGAGTGATTTTAGGACCTGTAAAGCAATGTACAAACAACATGGATTGGATTTGCAACTTGATCTCATGTAAAAATGGCTTGATCAAAAGTGATAAAATGCCAACTTCTCTTCTTCGATTCTCCCTAACCAAAAATGATCTTGGAGAGTTATTGGACATTTTGGAAAGCTTGAAATGTTCTCTATAATCCATATTTTAAATGAATTTTGAGATACCTCTTGGAACTAGGTGAAAAATGTCCATGAAATTGGGTTAAAAACCTGCCTAAATTTGGGCAAAATTTCACTAAGTTAAGAAGTTCATGGACCTATATTCACAAATTCATAAATTGAGATCCAAGCATATTTTGGGGAAAGTTTGTGAAGAAAAGTTGTAGATTTCTTGGAGGACTACAACTTTCATGTTGGAAGTTTTCTTTGAATCAAATTGCATCATGGTGAAAAAGTGGTGGAAAGTTGGGAAAAAATAAGAAAATTTCCATACTTAGAAAAATTCTAAGTTATGAAATTTTTCAAATTCAAAACCCTAATTTTCAAAATTGGTTTTCTTGGTGAAAAAGTTTCATATTTTGACACATCTTGATGAATTATGACCCTTGGCACTTGATTTTGACCAAAAAGACAAAGTTTGACTTTTTAGTGCACAGTTGACTTTTGATCAGTTGACTGCAAATTTCATTTGTCAATCCAATGAACTTGAGATCTTTTGAACCATGTGATTAAGTCAAGATGATGCCATTGAAACTTTGAAACCATGTTTGAACTCAATTGGTCATTAGCTTGGTTAAAAATCAGAAATTGCCCTTTCTCAGTCAAAACCCTAATTTTGACCATTTTGCCCTTTTGATGATTTGATCAAATTTCTTGAGGAGTTGTGATTCAAACTTGATCAAACGGTACATATGAGTCTAAAATGTTGATGTGGATCAAAAATTATGAAGTTTGACTGTAAATTGGCCATGGTTGACTTTTTCCCCAATACAACTGATTTTTAGGTCAACTGTCCAATTGACTGATCAAAAATGTGGTTCAAGGCTTGAAACTTAACATGAGCAATCTTAGGGGTCCAACATGATGTATGAAAGTCATATGAAGCATTGATGGTCCAGGAATATTTGTGCAAACTCAAAACCCTAATTTTGGGTCATCAGTGCAAGATGATGTGTCTTGAGCTGATCAAACCCTAATCTTGTCTTGAGTCCAAGAAGTATTGTGAGAAAAGTCTTGATAAATGAGAGGGAAAATTTTTGGGTACAACAGCTGCCCTTGTTCAATCTTCTTGAACCTGAAGAGTTAGATTGGCGAGTTTTGTCGTTCGTGACTCGAAGGTAAAAGATGATTGGACACTAGAGTGCCTATAAATTTGCACTCAACGAAGTGTAGTGGTCGGGACTTTATAAGTCTGTCGGGATACTAACTGCAAGTATACAGTTCAGTCATTCTAGTTTTAAAAGATTATCGAACCCACAGAGACTGAGGATCAATCGCATACGATCTAATGCTACAGTTTGTCTAACTAAGCGATGAATATTCGATTTTTGGGGGAAACAGTTTAATTAAAAATAATAGTACTAATTATAGCGGTATGTGATAATCGGACTTAGGGAATTCGGTGAATCGCTTGGCCTATAAAGTATTTCGGTAAAAGCTAATTGTTTAAAAACCTGAGACATACACTCTCGTGTTTATGAAATAAGTCATGCTACTAAACCTAGTGGATGCACTTTAAATTTAATAACACTTTTTGAAAACAATTTGAGTTTAATTAATTTATTAAAACACTCTCGTGTATTTAAAAATCAATGCTTCATTACCACTATCTGGGTTGAACCCCAGCTCTCGCATGCAGGTTCTTGCCTTAATTAATTTCCCACTCTCGTGGCAAAATCGTGTTAATTAACCTCTCTCTCGTGACAAGGATAGTTAAATTAATCTTGGAAATTGGAAACCAGAAATTGTTTTGTAAATATTTTTGGTCAAGGTATCACTGAATTCTTTCAGTTCTTACGGTCACATACCAGTATTAATAATTTAGCCAGACATAATTAACTTAACAGCAATACAATTCAAAATATAATTCATAGCAATAATAGGCATAATATAAAAACTGAATGAATAATAATTGCAATATAAAACCTGGAATCAAAGTTTCTATGGTAATCTTGAAGTATTACAATAATCCAATCTCCGAGCTTGATTTGCAGTAAATAATTCGTGTTAATTCTTGAAAGAAGAATTAACACTTAAAACTAAAAACTAAGACTTTGAATGAAAATTACAGGAACGTGAAAACAATATTCCAAAACAAGGAAAATGGAAAATAACTGCAAAAGAAAATAATATTTGTTCTGAGGAAAATTCTTCGACCCTTTAACTATGCACTGGTACACATATATATAGCATAGGAAAATCAGTAGTTCAAAATTCTTGATGAAGTCTTCAATGGAGAAAATATAGGAGCACTAATAGTGGTGGTAGGAAAATAGGAGACTCAGCAGAAAAAGGGAGAACGAGTCTGCCCTTAATGCCCACGTCTCAATCCATGTATAACGTCCACCTTCACGCGCGTGACGGTCGTCACAGGTGGGTGACGGTCGTAACGCGTTGAAGTAGTGCATTACGCTCGTCAGTGGTGTGTGACGAGCGTTTCTTCATGTTGGGGGGGGGGGGGGGGGGTGTTACGTCCATCACAAGGATGTGATGACCGTCACTGTTACAAAAATCTAAACTTTGTATTTTTTTATTCTTTTTCTCTTTGTTTATTGTCTAGCCTTCTTCATGTTGTCCTTTTCCATCGGTTTGAGTCGACAAATGTTATACCTGTAAAAAGACAAATAATCTCAGAATAATCGGGGGTTAGACGACTTAATGAAATATAAAATCGGTAAAAAGCATGGTAATTATATGATATGTTTTCTCGTTATCAAATTCCCCCATACTTAAACCTTTGCTTGTCCTCAAGCAAATAGTCATTCGAAAGGTCGGACAAGTTTTGTCAAGCGCATAAGCATGACATACCTTGGATTTTTAAAGTAGTTTCGGGAAGTCCTCGTTGGTTCGGCCGATACTTGAGTAAAACACTAAAGATACGCTAATGACACAAGCGATAAGCTTAGCCGTAGACTTCCATTTCAAACGAGATATCCAACAGTTCCGTTATAATTCTTCCCGGAGTTCCTCGTATCTATTTCTCCCGGTTTCGTTCTGGCGCAATCACATTAAGCCCTTTGTCTTAGCACACACGTAGTGGAGTAACCGGTTAGTGACTTTGATCCTTTTAGCACGGGGTCTGGTACATGAATGTGGCAACCCTACATATGTTATCCAAATTGGAGGTTGTGGGGGATCGGGCCGTAGCACGCCCTACCGAGTTCAGAACCAGATACCTCTGAACCAACCAACACCGGATTCCTTCATTATTTGCTCAGCTCTTATATGTGCCCGTATATTTTGGTACACAAATTTTCTTTTCTTTTAGCAGCGAGATAGGAAGGATATTTTTAGAATCAGGCATCAAACACTTATATTCATCGATTCTCCATGTGGTTTATGTCAAGACGGTGCTGACTGCTAGTATAAACTACTAGGGGTTACTTCTAGAACTTGAAACTCCAGATATCGGTATAATGGTTATTGAAACGGATCGCGTAAGTAGGAAGTCTACGGTGTCAGAACCGTATCGATCTTGTTATGTCGTTTTCGGCTTCCTCAACCGGGATTTCGTTAAAATAGGTATGTCGGGCTAATGCGAAAATAAATTTTTTTCGGTATGGCAAAATAAAGCGAAGAATTTGAATCGAGACATATCGTAAAAATTTACTAGTTTATAAAAGATTGAAAGGTACCTCTCCCATACAAAATTCGACATTGTCCTCAATGTTGCGGTATATATGCGGGGAAGTACAATTACAAAAACAAACGGAAAAGAAATGAAACAGAAAAATAGTAAATTACATAGGAATTAAAGAAAGACTACTGGTGACCACGTCCTCTACTCCTGGTGCGAGAGCGTCTGGTAGGAGTGGCTTCAGTGTCGGTGTCTTGGAAGCTAAGGGTGCTCACATCCATCCTCAAGGCGTTAAACTCTGACAGGGCCTCATCTAACCTCTCATTCATGTTGCGCTGCCCAGTCAAGATCTGAGCGTTTTGGGCGCACAGAGACTCAAATTGCTCGGCTTGCCTCCTCTCAAGCACTGCATTCATTTGGTTTTGCATGTGGAGGGCGCGGAGGATGTCTTCAAGATTAATAGGAGGAGGTGCAGATGAGGATCCTAGGATGTCGTGGACTGGAGGAGCACTATCCAACTCTTCTTGTATTTCGTCTACAGCGGCTGCAGGTTGGTCTTCATGGGCAGGTGCACGCTCTGCGGGAATTTCAGGATCGAATAACCAGTTTGCTCGGTTACTTGGATCGATTCGGTCCCTGTTCGGCAAAATGATATTTTGATAGACAGTGTTCCTGATTACAGGGTGGAATCTGCCGTCTTCCCGCTCGTAGATGAGGTGTGCGGCTTTGCAGTGATCCATAGTTAGCAAAACCGGTGCCATATAAGGCAAGGTTGCGAGAGCAGCACCGTAGTTCAGACCAATGGCAAGTGAAGTAACCAGCCCTCCGAAATAAAATGGTTTTCCACCTCTAGCACAAATAGAGTGGATGTGTGCAAGTAGGAACGGGGCGGCATTGATCTTTTTCCCAGTGAACGCGCAATGTAAAAAGAAGAGCTCCTTGGAGTTGAGCTTATGGTTGTTGTCGCGGGCGAAAATTGTGTTGCTAAGGATGTGATGGAAGTAGCGGATGGTCGGATTGTGAATGTGGGTGGCATTCAGGTGGTCGTTGGATCCGGCACGGATATTCGTCAAACTGTGCCATAAGTTGAAAGCCTCCTCACCAAAATTATCCGGCACCCGGAGATGAGCACCTTCGTCCGAACAAAAGCCTAGAAGTCTCGCGATGTCGGATTGAGGCAACTCGTGCTCAACGCCAAACATCTGGAATTTTGCCAGGCCTGACAGTTGGTTTGTGACACCTGGCAGAGTGAGGTAAACAAATGAACTCAAGAACTCAAGAGTAAGAGTTTCGTAGATCGGTCTTGGTTCGCGACACAGGTTCCACAAATCCACACTTTGCAATAATCGGCGGACACTATCGAGTAGTCCCAAACTCCTTAGGCAGTCGATGTCAACGTACCTTGTGGGTTGGAGACCTCGACGTTGAAATTTCTGAAACTTTGCTCGTTGATTTTCTCCTTGTTCACCGATTCGGAAAGTGAGGTCGGGGGCTTGTGGGTTGTTTGCCGTGGTGTAGGAAGATTAGGATTTTGGAATATGAAATTGGGATGCGGTGTGGACGGTAATTTGGTGTTGGAAGTTTAGAAGTTAGAAGAAAAATGGAGTGAGTGGGTAGTTTTTCGTGTGATGTGGTAACAATGGAGGAAGTGGGTTTATGAACGGGATGGTTGAAAGCTCGAACGGTTCTCTGTAATAGCCATTCTGATACACTGTTTGCGTGACGGTCATCACGAGGGTGTGACGGTCGTCATGAGGCAAAAAGGCGTGTTACGCTCGTCACAAGGGTGTGACGGTCGTAACGCGTTCAACGTCATTAATGAGACGACCGTTACAGGACCGTTGGGGTGTTTATATTTTTATATTTTATTAATTTCTTGGGAATAAGGTTTGAAGTATATATATTTTTTTCAATTTTTGAAATATTTTAATTAATAAGAGTTTTAAATATAGAGGTGATCCAATAATTTAAAGTTTGTAATATTTGTTACCAGTATATAACGAAATAGAAATATTGCGTATAAACATAGACCGTAAATAAAACAGTAAACTGGAAATGAAAAGAAATGAAAATTAAAATAAACTTTAATTGAATAAATTCATGACAAATTGTTTCAAAGTAACTAGGAATAAAAAATGATAAAGCTGAAATAATAACCAAAATCCCTCCCACACTAAAACTAAACAGTGTCCCCACTGTATGTACAAATGCGAGAGAGAAGAAAATGAATAACAATGGCAACTCTAGCCACGGGGAGGCGGAAACATATGCTGATGCATGTAGTTCAACTGATCAGTCACCAAGTCCATGAAGGTTATGAAGTCCACCCGGAGAGATGTCAGCTCGCCCCGCATGTCAGTAATTGCCTCATGTAAGGAGTGCAGGGTAATAGTAGGTGGAGGTGGAGTAATCTCAGGAGCCTGGGTCGTGGTCTCAGCGAAAGTAGCCTGCTGTTCCCAAGGATCAGGGAACTCATGGTATCCTGGCGGTGTAGCAGGATCTTCATCAGCATTAGTAGTGTTTGGAACCTCATAAATGTCAACCGTAGATGGTGAGGAGGGCGGTGAAGCAGGATGGTGAAGGTCAAACAGCCAGTTATCTCGGTTGTGCACACTGGTGATAGGGTCCGGAAGCTTAAACTGGTGGACGATCTGATGATTAACTAGCAGGTCAAATTGATCTGGTCCAAGGTTTCCGATCATGCTAGTGTTGAAATAGAATGCAATGTCCATCGGCTTTATTCCATAAAGTGGGGAAGATCCGAGCATAGGCCGGTGGAGTCCAATTGCATTAGATAGCATGGTAACTAACCCACCCAACAAGATCGGTACATTTGGAGTCTGGATGATACGCTCCATATTAGCGAGCACATAAGCTGCACCATTCACCGGACGACCCTGGGATGCATAATACATAATAAACAGCTCATCGCGGGATACATATGTGACATTTTGCTGTTTGCCAAAGATGGTGTGGGCAATGATCTTGTGGAAATACCTGATAGCCGGGTTATGGATGCATTCAGAGTAAAGATCAGATGGCTCAGGATGGTTATTACCAGTGATGCTTCCCCAGAAATAATCAAGATCAGATTCAGGCAAGAGGTTCTCCTGTGTCATACTGATAACATCGGGTCCAAAAGGGAACCCAAGCAGCTGGCTAAACTCCCGGAGGTTATAAGTGTAATCCATGTTAAACATCCTGAATGTGATCAACCCACGGTTGAATCCCATCCCATGATTTGGAATGAAGCTCAGGGTGCTTAGGAACTCAAGGGTCAGCCTCTTGTAGGTACAGAACCGTCTTCGGATAGGAGTAGTGTCCCAGCCAATCTGATGCAGCAAGTACATGACACTCTCACGAATGCCAAGGGCGGTCATAGCATGATCATCTGCATAGATAGTAGGGCACATCTCCCATTCACCCATGTCCGCAAATCGTCTTCTTTGGTGTCTGCTTCGCAATTTGACATTCATGAAGTTTACACAATCCATAGCGCTAAATATGAAAGCAAAAGAATTACCCCCCTGAAAATATTTGATAAATGTTTGAAAAAAAGAGAAATTAAGTAAGTATTTTCGGGTTAGGAAATTGCCAAAGTTAAATTAAAAAGAAAAAGAAAGATGAAAGGGAAAAATAAAAACAGAAGAAAAATAGAAAGGAGTAAGAGATGCAATCATGAAAATGTTTTAAAGATTAAGAAAAATAAAATAAAAATAAAAGCATGTTAAAGCAGAAAAAATAATTAAAGTAAAACATGGGTTTCCTCCCACGAAGCGCCTTTATTTTATGTCGACGGCTCGACAGTTAACACCTATTCAATTAGGTATTTGTGGTAGGCGGCTCACTTAACTGAAGATAAGCCGAATAGTCGATATTTCTGATGTTAAAGTAGTGCTTTAGGCGCTGGCCATTAACTATGAATGGTTCGATAGAACTGCCTTTAATTTCTATCGCACCACTTGGGAAAACTTTGTTAATTTTAAACGGTCCGGACCATCTGGAACGTAATTTTCCCGGGAAAAGTTTCAGTCTAGAGTTGAATAGGATTACGATGTCTCCTTCCTTAAAGTCTTTCCGCGAGATACGCTTATCGTGCCATTTTTTTGTTCGTTCTTTATAGATTTTAGCATTTTCATAAGCGTCTAAATGCAATTCTTCTAGTTCATGGATATCTAACACTCGTTTCTCACCAGCACTCTTATAATTTAAGTTAAGGGTTTTTATGGCCCAATAAGCTTTATGCTCTAATTCTACTGGAAAATGACAAGATTTTCCATAAACTAACTTGAACGGTGTTGTTCCGATAGGGGTTTTAAAAGCTGTCCGATATGCCCAAAGAGCATCGTTTAGCTTGGAGGACCAGTCCTTTCTGGATGAAGTTACGGTTTTCTCAAGGATTTGTTTTATCTCCCCATTTGACACTTCCACTTGTCCGCTCGCTTGAGGATGGTATGGTGTGGCTATGCGATGTTTAACGCCATATTTGGAAAGTAACTTTTCGTAGATTCTAAAGATAAAATGGGAGCCACCATCGCTGATCACTAGTCTTGGTACACCGAATCGTGGGAAGATAATATTCTTGAATAGTTTTATACCACACGTGTATCGTTTGTGGGTGCGGCGATGGCTTCAATCCATTTTGATACGTAGTCAACGGCTACCAAAATATATTTATTTCCAAAAGATGCGGGGAAAGGTCCCATGAAATCAATTCCCCATACATCGAAAACTTCTACTTCGAGGATTCCTTTTTGCGGCATTTCATCGCGTCTAGATATATTTCCTGTGCGTTGACATCTATCGCAGTTCATAATTTCTACGTGGACGTCTTTCCATAAGGTAGGCCAAAAGAAGCCAGCTTGAAGTATTTTTGCACAGGTTTTTGACGTACTAGCGTGTCCACCATAAGGGGCAGAATGGCAATGGGAAATGACGTCGTCTATTTCATCATTAGGAACGCAGCGACGGTAGATACCATCGGCGCCTCTTTTAAAGAGTAATGGTTCATCCCAAAAGTAGTGTTTAAGATCATGGAAAAATTTCTTCCGCTGTTGGTACGTTAAATCGGGTGGTAAAACACCGGCAGCT
Organism: Vicia faba; assembly: GCA_948472305.1. NCBI lineage: Eukaryota > Viridiplantae > Streptophyta > Magnoliopsida > Fabales > Fabaceae > Vicia > Vicia faba. The sequence continues at coordinate 676,352,755 of OX451738.1, read as the reverse complement.
AAATAGTTGACGAAGTCAGCGTACCATGGCAGTGTGGTGTTAGTACAAATGACTTTTACTACCGCAGTTGTTAAAGGTTCATTATGTTGATCTAAACTGTCGGTAGGGTTTATCTCTAGCTTAGCAACAAGGCGTTCATAAGGGAAATCTTCATTTATGGGAACACTCTCGGTTTGGATTCCATCTAATCTCGATAAATGGTCTTCTACCACGTTTTCAGTTCCTCTCTTGTCTTTTATTTCTAAGTCAAACTCTTGTAGGAGTAAGATCCATCTGAGCAGTCGCGGTTTGGCGTCCTTCTTTCTTAGTAAGTATCGGATCGCAGCATGATCCGTATAAATAATGATTTTAGCGCCTACTAAGTAGGAACGAAATTTATCCAACGCGAATACCACAGCTAAGAGTTCCTTCTCCGTAGTGGCGTAATTCATCTGTGCGGGATCGAGCGTTCTGCTTGCGTAGTAGATAGCGTGAAGATTTTTTTCTTTGCGTTGTCCTAGGACTGCGCCTACAGCATAATCGCTCGCATCGCACATTATTTCAAATGGTAAATTCCAATCAGGAGGTTGCATAATAGGTGTTGAGATTAAGGCCTCTTTAAGTGTCTCGAATGCGTTCAAGCATTTATCGTCGAAAATAAACTCAGCCTCTTTCATTAATAATTCCGTTAGTGGCTTGGTGATTTTAGAGAAATCTTTTATAAAACGTCGGTAAAAACCCGTGTGTCCTAGAAAACTTCGTATTTCTCTAACTGTTTTGGGTGGTTGAAGGTTTTTGATAATTTCGATCTTTGCTTTGTCGACTTCAATCCCTCTGTTTGATACAATGTGACCCAACACAATTCCTTGTCTCACCATGAAGTGACATTTTTCCCAGTTGAGCACTAGGTTGACACTGACACAGCATTTCAATACTAATTCAAGATTTGATAAACATCCGTCGAAACTCTCTCCACAGACAGAGAAATCGTCCATGAATACTTCCATGATTCCGTCTAAAAAATCTGCGAAAATCGCCATCATGCATCGTTGGAAAGTTGCAGGTGCATTACATAGTCCAAATGGCATTCTCCGGTATGCAAAGGTACCATAGGGACATGTGAACATAGTTTTATCTTGATCATCAGGATGAATGGGAATTTGAAAGAATCCTAAGTATCCATCAAGGTAGCAGAAATGGGAATGTTTGGCTAAACACTCGAGCATTTGATCAATGAATGGTAATGGGAAATGGTCTTTGCGTGTAGCTTTGTTTAATTTTATATAATCGATACACATTCTCCATCCTGTTTGAGTATGTTGTGCTACCAATTCGCCTTTTGTGTTCGTTATAACCGTAACGCCTCCTTTCTTAGGCACCACGTGAACTGGACTGACCCAGTTGCTATCTGATATTGGGTATATGATGCCTGCTTCTAGTAATTTCTGCACTTCCTTCTTAACGACTTCACTTAGGATAGGATTTATTCGTCTTTGATGTTCTCTAGAAGTCTTGCAGTCCTCCTCCAGCATAATGCGGTGCATACAGAGAGAAGGGCTTATTCCTTTTAGATCTGATATATTATAGCCTAATGCGGCTGGATATTTCCTTAACACACTAAGAAGTTTTTCGGTTTCTATCTCTCCTAATTTGGCATTGACTATAACTGGTCGTTCGAGTTCTTTATCTAAGAATTCATACCTAAGATCTTCAGGTAATGTCTTAAGTTCTATACCAGGTTTCTTATTAGTTGTGTCAGGATCAGGCGTTAAGGCTAAACATTCGCTTAGGTTGGCATCTAAGTGTTCTTGTTTCCAGTCTTCGTTCTTGAGGATAGTTGGTGTCTGAATTTTCAGCATCTCAGAATAGGTGTCCTCTTGGCATTCAAGTTCTTTGACACATTCATCAATGATATCTAGGAGACAACATGAGTCATCTATAGCAGGGGCTTTAAAGAATTGGGAAAGAATGAATTCTACTTTTTCTTCTCCTACCTCGAAGGTAAGTTTTCCTTTCTTAACGTCTATGATGGCTCCTGCAGTAGCTAAAAATGGTCTTCCTAGTATGATGGGAATGTTTGAATCTTCCTTGATGTCCATTATTATGAAGACGGTCGGTATGTAAAATTGTCCTATTCGGACAGGAATGTTCTCTAGCATACCAACAGGAAATTTGACTGATATGTCGGCTAGTTGTAGGGACATCTTGGTAGGTCTCATGTCGCCTAATTTGAGCTTCTCGCAAATAGATAAGGGCATTAGACTGACATTGGCTCCTAAATCGCATAGAGCTTTGTCTATGACAGATTTTCCAATTACTCATGGTATGGAGAAACTACCAGGATCTTTTAGCTTAGGAGGCATGTTATTTTGAATTATGGCGCTACATTCGGCAGTTAGCATGATGGTTTCATTTTCAACGATTTTTTTCTTATTAGCCAATATTTCTTTTAGGAATTTAGCATATGACGGCATTTGGGTTATAGCTTCTGTAAACGGAATAATGACGTTTAGTTGTTTCAGAAGTTCTACAAATTTCTTGAATTGTCCCTCGTTCTTGGATTTTGCAAGTCTTTGAGGGTATGGAATTGGTGGTTTATATGGTGGTGGAGGCACATAAGGTTTTTCTGAAGCCTCTCTGTTCTCATGCGCGTCTTCCTCTACATTTTCAGATTGATCTTTCGAGTTCTCCGTTTCTTTTTTGGGCTTTTGATACATGGTCGGGTTTTAGAGTCTAGGATCTACCGGTCCATCAAGGGCTGTCCCACTTCGTAATGTAATAGCATTTGCATGTCCTTTAGGATTGGGCTGTGGCTGTCCAGGAAATGTACCAGCAGGTGTGGCAGAACTAGCTTGGTGTTGTGCTACTTGGGAGATTTGGGATTCTAACATTTTGTTGTGAGTTGCTAGGGCATCTACCTTATTTACTAATAGCTTTAACTGTTCACCAGTGTGAATGTTTTGATTGAGGAATTCTTTGTTTTGTTGGGCTTGATTAGCGATAAAATTTTCCATTAGGATTTCAAGGTTAGATTTCTTAGGAATGTTAGGAACATTAACAGCGGGTTTTTGATACCCTGGAGGTACAGCAGGTGCTTGGCCAGGTGCATATAAAGCGTTATTGCTCTTGTACAAGAAGTTAGGATGGTTCTTCCAACCAGGATTATAGGTATTGGCATAAGGATTTCCTTGAGCGTGATTTACCTGATCAGTTGATATTCCTGCTAAGATTTGACATTCGGTTCCAACATGACCAGGAACTCCACAAACTTCGCAGCTTGGGGTAACTGCAGCCACGGTGGCTGCAGGAGGCAAGGTCAAGCTTTCTATCTTTTGGGTAAGAGCATCTACCTTAGCATTAACTTTATCTATGCTACTAACCTCGTACATCCCGCCTTTGGCTTGAGTTTTCTCCACATATGTTCTTTCTCCTCCGCACTGATAGTGGTTTTGAGCCATGTTTTCAATGAGTTGGTTAGCTTTGTCATAGGGCTTGTCCATCAGTGTACCACCTGCGGCGGCATCTATAGATAGTCTTGTGTTGTACAAGAGTCCATTATAAAATGTGTGGATTATCAGCCATTTTTCTAATCCGTGATGTGGGCACATTCGCATCATATCTTTGTGGCGCTCCCATGCATCGAATAGCGATTCAGTATCCTTCTGCCTAAATCCGTTGATTTGGGCTCTTAGTGCAGCGGTCTTGCTTGGGGGAAAGTATCGTGCCAAGAATACAATCTCCAGTCCTTCCCACGTAGTGACGGAATTTGATGGCAAGGATTGCAACCAAGCCCAAGCTCTATCTCTTAGTGAGAAAGGGAAAAGACGTAATCTTATCGCATCTTTACTAACACCGTTCGCTATAACTATGTCGGCAAATTGAACGAATTTTGTAAGATGTTCATTCGGATCCTCAGAAGGATCTCCGGAGAATTAGCATTGTTGGATAGCTGATATCAATGACGGTTTCAACTCGAAATCGTTTCAGTTTATTGCTGGAGCAGCAATGCTGTTATGCGGTTCTTGTTGTGATGGATCTGCGTACTCCTTCAGTGGACGGGTCCTTTGTTCTTCGGCCATGTCTAATTCTAGATTGGTTTCGGTTTCAGAGGAAGAATTAGAATTTGTTTCAGAATCAATCTTGATTTCGGGTTTAGGTAAAGGAATAGCGTGATTTAAACAGTAATCCCTGACTGCATGTCTTACAGAAAGAATGCGTTCAGGTTCGTCCATTGATTTGTCAAGTGGTTCGCCTTGTGAGCGAGTCCTTGGCATACAAATCGACAAAGGGGTGTCTGTTGCCTAGTCTAAACGCGCAACAGAAGAATCGTAATTAATTGACTACCAGTCCCCGGCAACGGCGCCAAAAACTTGGTCGGGACTTTATAAGTCTGTCGGGATACTAACTGCAAGTATACAGTTCAGTCGTTCTAGTTTTAAAAGATTATCGAACCCATAGAGACTGAGGATCAATCGCATACGATCTAATGCTACAGTTTGTCTAACTAAGCGATGAATATTCGATTTTTGGGGGAAACAGTTTAATTAAAAATAATAGTACTAATTATACCGGTATGTGATAATCGGACTTAGGGAATTCGGTGAATCACTTGGCCTATAAAGTATTTCGGTAAAAGCTAATCGTTTAAAAACCTAAGACATACACTCTCGTGTTTATGAAATAAGTCATGCTACTAAACCTAGTGGATGCACTTTAAATTTAATAACACATTTTGAAAACAATTTGAGTTTAATTAATTTATTAAAACACTCTCGTGTATTTAAAAATAAATGCTTCGTTACCACTATCTGGGTTGAACCCCAGCTCTCGCATGCAGGTTCTTGCCTTAATTAATTTCCCACTCTCGTGGAAAAATCGTGTTAATTAACCTCTCACTCTCGTGACAAGGATAGTTAAATTAATCTTGGAAATTGGAAACCATAAATTGTTTTATAAATATTTTTGGCCAAGGTATCACTGAATTCTTTCAGTTCTTACGGTCACATACCGGTATTAATAATTTAGCCAGACATAATTAACTTAACAGCAATACAGTTCAAAATATAATTCATAGCAATAATTGGCATAATATAAAAACTGAATGAATAATAATTGCAATATAAAACCTGGAATCAAAGTTGCTATGGTAATCTTGAAGTATTACAATAATCCAATCTTCGAGCTTGATTTGCAGTAAATAATTCGTGTTAATTCTTGAAAGAAGAATTAACACTTAAAACTAAAAACTAAGACTTTGAATGAAAATTACAGGAACGTGAAAACAATATTCCAAAACAAGGAAAATGGAAAATAACTGCAAAAGAAAATAATATTTGTTCTGAGGAAAATTCTTCGACCCTTTAACTATGCACTGGTACACATATATATAGCATAGGAAAATCAGCAGTTCAGAATTCTTGATGAAGTCTTCAATGGAGAAAATATAGGAGCACTAATAGTGGTGGCAGGAAAATAGGAGACTCAGCAGAAAAAGGGAGAACGAGTCTGCCCTTAATGCCCACATCTCAATCCATGTATAACGTCCACCTTCACGCGCGTGACGGTCGTCACAGGTGGGTGACGGTCGTAACGCGCTGAAGTAGTGCATTGCGCTCGTCAGTGGTGTGTGACGAGCGTTTCTTCATGTTGGGGGGTGTTACGCCCGTCACAAGGATGTGACGACCGTCACTGTTCCAAAAATCTAAACTTTCTATTTTTTTATTCTTTTTCTCTTTGTTTATTGTCTAGCCTACTTCATGTTGTCCTTTTCCATCGGTTTGAGTCGACAAATGTTATACCTATAAAAAGACAAATAATCTCGGAATAATCGGGGGTTAGACGACTTAATGAAATATAAAATCAGTAAAAAGCATGGTAATTATATGATATGTTTTCTCGTTATCATGTAGTTGAGGGAATGGGCTTAAAGATGCCATTCAGAGAGGTGATAGAACCTTGTTGGAGATGGGCTTGTAGATGTCATCCAAGAGTGTTTGCTGAGTTGTAAGTTATAAGTTAGAAGAATAAGTATCAGAATGGTATCCGTGTCTGGAATGTATCTGGGTTGTATCTGGAGACTTGAAATCTGAATGAGAAACAAAATAGCATCCGTGTCTGGAGCGTATATGTACTGTATCAAGAGTGTGAAATTTGAAATTGAATAAGTATCAGAATGGCATCCGCGTCTAGAGCGTATCTGAATTTGAAATCTGAATAAGGGCCAGAATGGCATCCGTGTCTGGAGCATATCTGAACTGTATCTTTGAAGTTGAGGTCTGAATGAGTAGCAGAATGACTTCCATGTCTGGAGTGTATCTGAATTGTACTGTATCTGAAAGATGAATTCTGAATAAGTGACAGAATGGCTTCCGTGTCTGGAGCGTATCTGGATTGTATCTGAGTTGAGATCTGAATGAGTAACAGAATGACTTTCGCATCTGGAGTGTATTTGTACTGTATCTTGAGTTGAGATCTGAATGAGTAACAGAATGACTTCCGCGTCTGGAGTGTATCTATATTGTATCTTGAGTTGAGATCTGAATGAGTAACAGAATGACTTCCACATTTGGAGTGTATCTGTACTGTATCTTGAGTTGAGATCTGAATGAGTAACAAAATGACTTCCGCGTCTGGAGTGTATTTGTACTGTATCTGAAATCTTTGAACATTGTCAATGGTAGCTGTTAATCTTATCCCGAAAAGGGTAAAATGTTAGTTGAAACACAAAGTTATGATGCATGAAATGTATGATGAAATATATGTACTTCGTCAATGTTTATGATATATGGATGTAATGTATGCGCATGTAAGCTGATGTGCTGTATTGCTGAGGAAAATAAATCCTTGACTGCTGTCGGGGAAAATAAATCCTTGACTGCTGAGGATAAGAAATCCTTGGCAACTGTTAGGGATTAAAAATCCTTGATTGCTGAGGATAAGAAATCCTTGGCGACTGTTAGGGATATAGGGATCCTTCATGTCTTAAAGTTGGAGTATTGACAAAAAATTCTGTTGTGAGCAATGCCATGTACTGCCTGAGTAGTCTGCTTGGGGAGTCCAAAGAATTTGATGACTTCTACTGGGGATTACACAATGGGAAACCCTTATTCTACTGGGGAATAAAGAAAACTCTGATGACTTATGCGGGGAATTAACAAAAAGAATCTTCATTCTATTGGGGAGCAATAAAAACTCTGTGGGGAAGAAGGCTTACTGCTGGGGAGTAGGTTCAGGAGTTTGGGTTGTCTGCCACTCTACTGGGGAGTTTTCGAAAGTTGTTGTCTGGTTTTTAGGCTTCAAGATAACTTGCTGGGGAATTTGGGGAAACCGAATGGTTTCCGCTGGGGATTGATAGTTTGAAGCTTTGGCTCAGCTGGGGATTGGTAGTTCAAAGTTTTAGCTCCGCTGGGGATAAAGGGTTCGAAATTTTAGCTCCGTTGGGGATAAAGGGTTTGAAATTTTAGCTCCGTTGGGGATCTATATGATGTACTGTAGGGATTGTTCCTGGAATAGCCTAAAGACGTTTTCCTATTCTTTCAACCTGTCAGTAATTGTTCTTTTCCATTCTGTTTATTTGTAAACAGTAATTATGTTCAAATGCATATGTTCATCAATGAATCATTGGACATTTTTGCAAATAAGTGTAAAAGAAAAAGGCAAATAGTTTTCTGTACTTTGAAAGAGATATCTTTGTATTTACTTTGAATACATGTTTTGTACAAAGGAGATAGACATCCTAGTAAGAGGATGGTGTCATAAAAGTAAAAACAAATTATATAAAGAAAGATAGCTATGTGTAAAAATCCCATGGGGTTCCCATTCTGCTATAGCCTCCGTATCTCTGAATATCTTGTCCATCTGTTGCTTCGTCCGAAGATGATTGAATTGATCAGAAGCTTAGAGTTTGTCAGTGAAGAGATTGTCCTTAAAGTGATCAGACGAGACATAATCATACACTTTAATTCCCTAACTTTTGCCTGGACCACCCTTTCGGGTTTTCAGTCCACCAGGAAACCCTTTTTTGCCCAAATCGCCCTTTCGGGTTTTCAACTTACCGGCTGTACAGATTTTTTTTATTTTATCCCTAATTTTTTCCCGAACCTTTTTGGTTCGCCGGGATGCCCTTGTTTTGCCTAGGTGTGCCAACCTAGCGGGTCTTTTATGAGTAGTATCTTTTGACTATGTCTGTGTTTGCAGGGTGTGGCAGGTCGTCTATGTCCATGGTGGTTAAGATCATTGCCCCACCAGAAAAGTTGTTGTTCATTACAAATGGTCCTTCATAGGTAGTTGTCCATTTTCCCCTAGGATAACTTTGTGGCAAGATGATGCGCTTGATCACTAGATCTCCAACTTGATATATTTGGCGTCTGACTTTCTTGTTGAAAGCCTTGATCATCCGTTTTTGATACGTCTGACCGTGGCAAACAACAATAAGTCTCTTTTCGTCAATTAAGTTTAATTGATCAAGTCGGGTTTGAATCCAATCATCTTCACTCAAACCTGCATCTTTCATGATTCTCAAAGAGGGAATCTGAACCTCAATAGGTAAAACAACCTCCATGCCATATACCAAAGAATAGGGTGTTGCCCCAGTTGATGTGCGAGCCGTGGTACAGTACCCGTGGAGAGCAAACGGTAACATTTCATGCCAGTCCTTGTAGGTGACTGTCATCTTTTGTATGATCTTTTTGATGTTTTTTTTAGCAGCTTCGACTGCACCATTTATCTTTGGCCTATAGGGGGATGAATTATGATGTTGAATCTTGAACTGCTCGCACAAGGCGGTGATCATAGTATTGTTAAGGTTTGTACCGTTATAAGTGATAATCCTTTCGGGGATACCGTACCGGCAAATAAGATTCTGCTTGATGAAGCGGGCAACAACACTTGGTGAAGTAGTCAATGGCCACCAGAATGAAGCGGTGTCCATTGGAAGCTGTAGGATTGATCTCCCCAATCATGTCGATTCCTCACATAGCGAAGGGCCAAGGAGCTGTTAGGACATTTAGAGGAAACATAGGCACGTGGACCTTCTCTGCATAAATTTGACACTTATGACAAGTCTGGGAGTGTTGATAGCAGTCAGCTTCCATGGTAGACCAGTAATAGCCTGCCTGTAGAATCTTCTTTGCCATCGTATGCCCACTAGAGTGAGTGCCAAAAGTACCTTCATGCTATTCAGCCATGATCTTTTCAGCTTCAATCTTGTCCACACAATGGAGCAGAATAAAATCATGATTGCGCTTGTACAGGGTGCCATTGCTTAGGAAGAACTTAGCTGAGAATCTCCTTAAGAACTTTTTGTCATTGACTGAAGCTCCTTATGGGTATTCTTGAGTCTCGAGATACCTTTTGACTTCATGAAACCATGACTGGTCCACTACTTCTTCGGTATTAATCTCGTGACAGTATGCTGGTTCATTCATCCGTTCAATGGAGATCTGGGGAGCCTCATTATCCCAATTAAGTTTAAACATGGATGACATTGTAGCTAGAGCATCTGCTAGCTGATTTTCTTCTCGCGGAAAATGCTTGAAGGTAATCTGCTCGAAATGTGGTAACAATGTCAAAACATGTTCTTTGTAAGGGATGAGGTTTGTATGCTTAGTGTCCCACTCTCCTTTGATCTGACTGATGACCAAAGCTGAGTCCTCAAACACATCTAAAGATTTGATTCCCAAGTCTATGGCAACCTTGAGACCAAAGATGCATGCCTCGTACTCTGCCATGTTGTTCGTACAGTTGAAGCAAAGTCTGGGCGTGAAAGGAGTATGGCAACCTTCCAGAGATATAAGCACAGTGCCGATACCGTTACCAAGTGCATTGGATGCTCCATCAAAGTACAGGGTCCATCAGGATCCTTGTTCAGGTCCGTCATATGGTCTGATTTCTTTAACGTTGTCCACGGTCATGATGTCTTTGTCAGGGAAGTCAAACTTCATGGACTGGTAATCTTCTACAGCTTGATGAGCCAGATGATCAGCTAGCACACTGGCCTTTATAGCTTTTTGGGTAGTGTACTATATGTCGTATTCTGTTAGGATCATCTGCCATCTAGCTATCCTCCTAGACAGAGAAGGCTTCTCAAAGATGTACTTTATCGGATCCATCTTAGATATCAGCAAAGTGGTATGAGTCAACATATATTGTCTTAGCCGGCGAGCAGCCCATACCAAAGTGAAGCAAGTTTTCTCGAGCAGTGAATATCTGGTTTCATAGTTGGTAAACCTTTTGCTTAGGTAATAAATAGCGTGCTCTTTTCGGCCAGACTCGTCATGCTGCCCCAGTACGTACCCCATTGAATTCTCTAAGACGGTTAGATACATGATTAACGGTCTTCCCTCGACGGGTGGCATCAAGACAGGAGGCTCTAGTAAATACTCCTTGATTTTGTCAAAATTAATTTGACATTCGTCGTTCCATATGACTACCTGATCTTTCTTCAATAGCTTGAAGATTGGTTCACAAGTAGACGTTAGGTGAGAGATGAATCTGGCAATGTAGTTTAGGCGTCCCAAAAAACCTCTGACTTCCTTCTCAGTGCGAGGAGCAGGCATTTCTTGTATAGCTTTGACTCTGGCAGGATCAACCTCGGTGCCTTTGTTGCTGACAATGAAACCTAAGAGTTTACCGGACCGGACTCCGAACATGCACTTGTTTGGGTTCAATCTTAACTTTTACTCCTTCAATCTGACAAACAGATTTTGCAGGTGATCAAGGTGTTCTTCTTCAGTTTGTGATCGGGCTATCATGTCATCTACATAGACCTCAATCTCATGATGTATCATATCATGAAACAAAGCTACCATGGCGCGTTGATAGGTTGCCCCGGAATTCTTCAGTCCGAATGGCATCACTTTGTAGCATAACGTACCTCACTATGTGACAAATGTAGTTTTCTCCATGTCATCAGGTGCCATTTTGATCTGGTTATAGCCTGAGAATTCGTCAATGAAAGAAAATACTTTGTGTTGGGTTGTGTTGTCGACTAGGATGTCGATGTGTGGAAGTGGAAAATCATCTTTAGGGCTGGCCCTGTTTAAATCTCTATAATCCACGCACATTCTCACTTTGCCGTCCTTTTTAGGCACGGGAACAATGTTGGAAATCCATTGAGGATAGGAAGTAACAGCCAGAAATCCAGCATTGAATTGTTTCATAACTTCTGCTTTGATCTTCTCTGACATGTCAGGTCTCATGCGGTGGACTTTTTGTTTCACTGGTGGACAGTCTTCTCTTGTGGGTAGACGGTGTACCACAATGTCTGTATCGAGTCCCGGCATGACTTCGTATGACCAGGCAAAGATCTCAACATAATCATGCAATAGCTGAATTAGGCGCTCTTTGACATTTGGCTCTAGATTGGCACCTATCTTCATTTCCTTTTTATTATCCTCAGTACCCAAGTTGATTGTATCCAACTGCTCCTCATGAGGCTGAATTGCTCTTTCTTCTTGTTGTAATAGTCTGGCCAATTCCTCTGGCACCTCACAATCTTCCTCACCTTCGTATTCGGCTTGGTAGATCAGATCTTCAGAGTCACTGAAGGCTATAGCAGTATCGTTACCCATGGGATCCAGAATGGAAGGGTACCTGTATTTGTGAGTGTGGGTGTGTGTAAGGGTATAGCCATCTTAAAACAATAAAATTTAAAATAAAGACAATGAGCACGAAAGGTTTATATGTGAAAAAGCATCCATGATTCATTGAATGACATATGAAAATAAAATAAAAACCCTTACAAATGGACCGATGTGCCTCGGGTAAGACACATAGTTTTTAAAGTGCGAATTGTTTGTGAATTATTACAGTCCAACAGAAATGTAAAAGATAAATTACTGCGGTATGAAAGTTATCGGAACAAAGTCTTTGGCTTCCCAGTTGCAAAGTCCTCCGCTGACAGTAGGAAATATCCAATCTTCCAAGCTTCCTTCCTCTTCATTGTCCTCCACTGCATTTACGCTTCGGTTAGTAACCTCCACAGGTGGCCCCCCAGTACGGGCACGACGCACAACCTTCTGACCAGTCGAAGTAAACCCCAAGCCAAACTTGTCTGATTTGTAAGGAATGTCTGGAAGCTGCCCCCAGATTGTGCACCCCCTTTCTCCACTACTTCCCTTGCATCCTTGAGAGATGACATTCGTGGTGGAGGTCTTGTGATTTTAGGAGTCGAAGATACCGCCTTGGTCGCTGCTATTTCTTCAGAGATTTCTTCAAAATGTTGGAAAGGGGTCTCTATGAATTCGCCATCCAATTCTACATATCGAAAAGAATTCAGATGACTAATCATATACTCCTCCTCCCCATGGACAGTTTTGATTTTCCCTTGGATGGGGTACTTGAGCATCTGATGCAAAGTGAGAGGTTACAGCACCGGTGTTGTGGATCCAGGGGCGTCCCAATAGGAAGGAATAAGAAGGACGGATGTCCATAACATAGAATGTTGAATTGAAGACCTGAGTTCCCACCTTGATTGGAATGTCCACCTCCCCGTGGACCATTCTCTTAGAACCATCAAAAGCTCTGACAATTATGTTGCTGGGTTTTAGAGTCAGCCCCTCATAATCTAACCTATCAAGTGCTTTCTTCGGAAAGACATTTAAAGACGACCCAGTATCAACCAAAACATGAGCTAGGGTTGTTCCTCTGCACTCCACTGAGACATGTAGTTCATCGTTGTGTTTTCTCCCTCTGGGTGTCAAGTCAGCATCGGAGAAGCCCAAGCCATTATCAGCTGTCAATCTGGCCACACAGTCTTGGAACTGGTCAGCAGACGTTTCTTGCGGCACGTGAGCTGTGTTGTACCCCCATTTTCCCCCTAAGATTCCTCTATCATATCATATCAACTCGATCATAACAAGATCACATTAGGGTTGGTTCTTCCTCTTTTTCTATCTCCTATCTTTAAGTTTGCTCTTGAGGAATCTCCAAGCACCTTGGTTGTGTATTTTGTATATGTGTTGTTGACTAACTTATAATCAAAATACAAAAGAAAAATAATATTTGTCTTTGTCTTTGTATATTTTTGTTTTGTAGGTACCAAGTCGAAGCATCTGACAAATAAGGATTTCTGGTATTATTTTCCTAAAATCTCTATTTGCAGAGGAAAATTAATAAAAATTCTTTTTTTCACTGATGCAATCGATTGCTCTTAGAGTGCAATCAATTGCACATAGTCTATTTTGCGCCATTTTTAAAAAAAATACACTGTGCAATCGATTTGCACTGTAGTGCAATCGATTGCACAACATGAAAATTTTAAAAAAAATCAGCATTTTAAACTTGTCAAATTTTGGCTCCAATTTTCCTTCATTTTTGAAATATGTATCATTAATTCAAATTTTAGTGCCAATCTTTCATTTTTAAAAAGAATTATCATTAATTCAAATTTTGGCTCTAATATTTGAAATAATTATCATTAATTCAAATTTTGACTCTAATATTTGAAAGAATTATCATTAATTCAAATTTTGGCTCCAAGAATCAATTACCAAATTACCACTAATCCCAATCCTAAAACTTTATAAATAGAGCTCTCATTTCATTTAAATTTCAAGCTTTTGATAGCCAAATCTGAAGATGTGAAAAACACAAGAAGGGGGGTTGAATTGTAAAACTTAAAACAAATGCTTAGACAACACAGTATTTTTATCCTGGTTCGTTTGATCTCAAACTACTCCAGTCCACCCGTCAAGGTGATTTCGCCTCTCTCCAACGAGGTCTTAATCCACTATATTCAAAGGATTACAATAGCTACTTTAACAACTGTTAAAGCCTTCTTGAGTATAACCACAAACTGGTTTATCTCAAGGAAATCTTTTACAAATAATTTGAACAATGATGTGTTAACCTTTTCTAATAAAACAATATATCACAACTGTGATAATTACACAATTTAAGCTTGGAATAAACTAAATTTGCTAAAGCGTTTGAGTAAGCGTGGTTTTGAAGGCTTGGCAAATTATGTGAGTGCATGCGTGCATCTTTTCTCAAGCATACTTGTTTATATAGCCAAGGCAAAGATATGTTGTCCATAAAGCACTTTTACTAATAATAACACACTTTTCTTTTAAAGAAGATCTTGTCTGAATAAAGCCGTTAGCAATTAATTTTGTCTTGAATACTTAATAACGCGTCAGAGTCTTCTTTTCTTATGGTAACGCTTCAGAGTGCTGATGACTTGGTAAAGATCTTTGATCAGAGTCAGAGTGTATATGTTTATGCGCAGATTCTGGTCATCAAGCTTCAGCGTATGATCTGGTAGCTTCAGCGTGTAGCACATGTTACTGATCTTCTGATGCTTTTGATGCTGATGCTGATTCCATCAGAAATTCTGTATATACAAAACATAATTTTAAGAAGCATATTTGTCTTATATATAAATCTTACAATTTATTTATTCTTTGTATTTTTTTATCATCAAAACTCTAATTAAGGGTTGCAGAATCAAACTATGTTCTACCAAAGTCCACCTTGCTAAAAAATCTCTCAATTCTCTCCATCTATCAAATTCACTCAAAGCTCCATTTTCAAAAAGTTAGTAAGCTTTGCATTGAAGCTTACTAATCTTTGAGCTAAACCTTCATCCAAACACTTTTTCTTCATCAATTCTCTACATCCAAGCTTGGTCAATTGATTCTTGTGGTTGAATTGAAGCAAATTCTTGAAGTTGTTTTGATAATTCTCTAGATCTACCTTTGGTAAGTTGGATAATTCATCTTTCATAATGTGATCCCTTGTTGATCTTTGGGTTTGATTCTTAGAGCATTATTTTGTGATTCCAATGATGTTATTTTCTCATAATTTGATGGAATTTCCGTGCTCAATTGGATCCATGGTCATAAGGTGTTTGATGGAAAGTTTGACCAAGAAATTGGCCTTTTAAAATGTTGTTTTGGCTACTGTAACAGTGTGCAATCGATTGCAGTAACTGCACAATCGATTACACAGAAGCGTTTCACACAATTTTTTGAAAATAACATTGTGTGCAATCGATTGCACAGTTACTGCAATCGACTACACAGGGACAAAATGCACTTTTTTGCCTTGTTTTGGGGCAACTTTGATCCAAAATGCTTTTTCTACTAACTCCTTTTGATTGTTGGTTTGGAATTCAATTTTAAATGTCCAATTTGTTTTTAAACTCAATGAAATTTGTGATTTAGATGAAGTTGGATAAATGTTCATCAATTCAAATCTACCTAAGAATGAATTATTTAATTCATTTTTGGTGCTTTGGATTAATGATATGTTTAGTGCTTTAATCCATCTAGAGGAGTGGTTGAATTTAAAGATGAAAGAATTTTGAAATGGTGATCCAAATTAGCTTATCATTCCCCTCCCTCTTCATCTTATCCCTTTCTTTTTTAATTGTGCTACATGTTAAGGGATGGTGATCTCTATATCATTTATCCAAACATGAAGTACATAGATTGCTATTGACCGGCTTCAAAATAGGTGCAACTTCTACATAAGCCCACTTACGATTGCTTAACATAGCGCTAAATTTTGTCCCGATTCGAATAAATGATCATTCGTGGCCCAAACTTATGATTGCAAGCACAAGTATGTTAATTTGATCTCTTTGATCCAATATACTTGAGATTCATTGTGTGGAGGCTTTGGTTCTACCAATCCTCTAATAGATCTACAACACTTTTGGTCAACGCGGATCACTTAAACATCGTTGATCATTACATGTTACTTTTTGAGGATTCCAAAATGGATGATATACTTTACAAAAAGCAAATGCAACTTGTTGTGTGGAGGCTTTGGTTCTACCAATCCTCTAATGAGTTCCAAATTCAAGTTTCAAGATGGTCATCCAACTAACCACTAATTACTAACAATTAACTTTACTTTATGCTTTTATTTTCATGCTTTATGTACCATTTACTTTTAGCATTTTATATTTCATCCTATTTTCATCTTGGCTCACTTGAGCATTTATTCTTATGCCATTTTTATTTTGCTCACTTGAGAATTTACTTTTATGTCATTTTTTATTTTGCTCACTTGAGCTTTTCTTTTCCTTTTAAAAGACACTTAATAATCAACATGAACCTTAAAAAAACATTAATGATACTTAGACTACATGGTTACTATCCTTTGCATTATGGAGTGATGGACTTCTTGGACTTAGGATTAGAGACCTTGGCCTATCTTGGAGACTTTGTGACTTTATTTGATATTTTGTCTGGAGTTCTTGAGGTTTACCTCAAGACATTGGGTTGTTTGTTTGTTTTGTGTGCAAGTTATTGTGATTACAATATTTGTTTGTAATTTGCAATTCACCCGTATACAGTCGTTACTCTGCCCAATTTTTTGCAAAGGCTTAATACACTTGAAGTTTGGTTCTCTCAAGAGGTCTAGTATCTTTGCTTGCTTGGTTTCAATCCAAAGAATGGGAATTCTATATTGACTCATAATGTCAAGTATTGGCTTCTTGTTGGTTAGATGGTTCTTATCCCTAGCTTTTACCTTATGCATTAGGATAGCCTCTTCATCTCCTCCCATCTTCTTTAATTTCAAAAATCTTCTCCCTCCTTTTAAAAAACTCTTCTTGTTTCGAAACTTGAAACATTTTCATAATAAACTTGGACTTAGGTCCATGCATTTTCAAAACATTTTCATAAATAAACTTCAATCAATTTAATAATATCTTGACATTTTTTGTGAGAAGACTAAAAGTCAATCAATCTCATTTCAAATAATTTTTGCCACTTTGGCCTTTTATTTTAAAATCTTTCTCAAAAGATTAGACTCTTGTCAATCCTTGTAGTGATGCAAACAACTATACTTCTACAATATTAGTGAAGTGAGATATTTTCCACTTGGGTGTTGAGTGAGGCATTGTTGATTTTAAAATCCAAGCCATTATCCTCCACTTTGAGATGATGCAAATTCTCCTTTCTCATGATTGTGGGTAGTAAGTATGTTTTCCACACGGACAATGACGATGATGTCTTATCTCATAAAATTTGAAGTAGTGAAAAACACAAGAAGGGGTGGTTGAATTGTAAAACTGAAATCTAATGCAATGAACAAGATATTTTTATCCTGGTTCGTTTGATCTCAAACTACTCCAGTCCACCCGTCAAGGTGATTTCGCCTCTCTCCAACGAGGTCTTAATCCACTATATTCAACTGAATATTACAGACTGCTTTAACAACTGCTAAAGCCTTCTTGATCCAAACCACAACCCGGTTTGTCAAGGAAACACTTTCTTACAGAGAAATCAAATCTAAGTGTGTGAATGTTTTCTACAAAACTGTATCACAACTGTGATGTATACACAAATTAAAGCTTAGAAACTAGATTTCTAAACAATGATAGAATATCAGAATGTGTAGTGTTTAGCAAAACTGAGAGAAGGAATATTTTGATCAGCTTTTATGCGTGTAGAGATTTGGAGAGCATTAGCCATTTCAATCTTCAAAGTCTTGTTTATATAGCACTGAGATGTTGAACGTTGGATGCAATATTCTTGATTCAATGCTATTAACAAACTTTCCTTATCAAGCATATCTTGTCTGGAATGAGGCCGTTGTTATTAATTTGCTTTCAATGCATAGTACCATTGCTTACTTAATGCAAGTTCTGGCTTGGCTCATTCTGACTCTGCTTAGCTGCTGATGAGCTGTTGTGTTTCTGTATCAGAGTGTTGAGTGCAGTCTTGTTCATCAGGCTTCAGCATGTACGTGAGTTGATCATCTGATTTTGACATTCTGATATGGCAACTTCTGATGCTGATGTCAAGAACTAAATTCTGATGTTGATTAGATGTGATCTTGCTTATATCAATCAGAGTATCTGCAAGTCAGAACATAATAATTTTAGGCAGCAGATAGTTCATACATGAATCTTATAAATAATATATCTTTTCACTTTGTTATCATCAAAACTTAAATATAGGGTAGTAGATTCAAACTTTGTTCTAACAATCTCCCCCTTTTTGATGATGACAAAAACTAGATATTTTTAAATGAAAATAACGTGAAAAGGTATCAGAAAGATGCATCAGAGTAAGAGGTAAAAAGATATAATGAGTAAAGAGATATCAGAGTCGAGAGATACTCCCCCTGAGTTTATTACTTCCCTTTGATTACAAGTGTTCTTCAGGATCAGATCTTTTTGCCTTTCTTTGAACATCAGAGTATCAGAGTCTTTGACTATCAGAAGCTTTAGATCAGCATGTCAGAGAAGAGCTCTAGAGCTTTTCTTGTCAGAGCTTTGCTTTGGATCAGAGTATCAGAGCGGATCAGAGCTTCATAGTGATCAGAGCTTCTAGTCTTCAGAGTGTCCAGGAGCTTCCTTGTACCTGTAGACTTTAAGCAAAACAGAAAAAACATTTTCAAGTAATAGAGTTAGAATGTTTGAGAATTTCTGTCTAGTTAGCCGTTATTGTTTAAAATATCATTCTTGTTCTCCCCCTTTTTGTCAGCAATCAAAAAGTGTAAGTGATGTGCTAAAACAATTAAGATCAGAAAAACTTGTCATATTGAAATGGTTCAGAATCAAAACATGAAAATAGTACAAAACATATTCAAACAATACATCAGAAAATCAAAGAAAACATGAAAAATACATGAATGAAAAAAGACTAAGGTTGAGGAGGCAAGCATGTGAACAGGTTCTCCAGCATGGCTTTGATCTGATCAGCAGTCTCATTCTGCTTGTGCACCATGCTGACAACAGTGTCAATCTTGTTATCCTGCACATCCATTCTTTCATTCATCTTCTGGTCATTTTCATCCATCCTCTGCTGCAGACGCATGTCATTCAGCTTTAGTTCTTCCAGAGTCTGCATGTCCAAGGCAGCTTGAGAAGCATCAGAAGCAGGAAGCTTCTGAGAGCTTTCAGCAACATCTTCTGCTTGACTTTCTTCAGCTTGAATGGTCTTGTCTTCTTCTGGTTGCACCTTTGAAGCTAGTTGTTTCTCAGACCAATGTTCACTATCCAGAGGGAGCACGTCTTCTTTCAGAAGCTGACTTCCAACTTCATTCAGAAGCTTGCTGAAATTCTGTTGTGCCTGCTCATAGTTGATATCCTGCAACTTGAGGGCTTTAGCACGTACCCAAAGTCTGAATTGTGACCAGAGCTGATCAGAAGCAGCTGGGTCAATCATTCCAGGACAGACTTGCTTCAAAGAAGCAATCCATTGCTGCACACCTGTTTCAAAATTCATAATACCAGAGCCAACATCTGGTTGTTTTGGTTTAGGGATGGCTATTTTATGTTTCAGATCAGCAAGACGGTCAAGACTGGTTAAGTCTATGAAGGTCCTGATGGGGTTTTCGGTGGTTTTCTTGGCAGCAGTTTGTTTTGGAGAGGGAGTTTCAGAATCAGAAATTATGATTGGACTGGGTGGTGTTTTGGGAGTATTTGGTGGTGTAGATTCTGATGAGGATGGCAATTGTGCTAAGGTGATTGTTGTTCCACCTGGCATCTGGATTGCCAAAGGTGATGGTTGAGGTGAATGAGGTTCAGATGGTTGAGGAGAAGGAGTTTCAGAGTGATGAAACTCTGGTTGAGGTGATGGTGGATTAATTTCTGGTTGAGGAGAGGGAGACGGAATTGCTGGTTGTTTAGGGATAAGGGGTTCTTCTGGAATGGGTGAAAGAGGTTGTTGTTGTTGTTGTTCTGGTTCTTCAGCAGATTGCTGTTGTTTTGGTTGTGGAGGAGGGACAATTTGTGGTTCAGAGTTTGGTTGGTCAAAAGTGTGTTGATCAATATCAGACAGCACTTTGTCAATTGCTGATGTTGTTGAGATTGTTGGTTTGGGATGTTTGGTTCTGGGTCTTCTGAGTTTTAATGCCTCAGAAGGGTCCTCTTCTGGTACAGTTTCATCTATGGTAGGGATGGGAATTGAGATTCTATGAGAGGTTTGAGGAGGAATAGATGCTGGAATAGTAGAAGAATTTAAAACAGAAGAAGTAGATAAATTACCTCTTTTCTTGGGTGTCTGCTGGGATGATCCTTCTGACGGTGCCTTCCTCTTCTTCGTCTTCTTCAGAGTCACTTCTTGCTGAGGTTGATGCAGAGCTTTTATAATCAGATTAGGATCTGTACCATCTGCCTTGCATGCATCCAAGTACCTGAGAACTACCTCTGGTTTAGATTCTATTTCAGAAAATAAAGGAAAGTCACTCAGAGGAACTCTTCTGCTGGTGATATCAGCAATAGGAGTAGCTCTGGGTTCCTTCTGGATATTCTCTATCAGCTTCATTTTCTTCAAGTTCTTTGCGTTCAGAGGTTTCCCAACTGTTGGTTCAATGGTGCTTAGCTCTTGAGCTTCTATCAGATGCTCTATCAGCCTATTCTCTGTCAGAATATCTGATATCAACCTTCCAAAGGGTATCCAATCCCTCTTGGTTCTTTCTTCTTCCCCGGTTTCCTTCACACTTGTTCTGAGGTGGTTGAACAGAAAATGAGCCAAATTGATTTTTACCTTCTGATCAATAAAGTAGATCAGAAACTGCTGATCCACATTTATGTAATCAGGTGAGCTGGTTGGCTTCCTATGGTTGAAGCACCCCAGAATTATCTTAGCCCAAACTCTGTAATGATCCTTCAGATCTTTGATCTTGCTGCTGGGAACCCCATGAGTGAAAATCCTTGCAGCTATCACACCCACGTCAGCACATCTTTCAGCCATGTCCACACAACGGACGCCACCGCCACTGTAACCGATTAGCCTTGCAATGTGATCCTCAGTTATCACAATCATCTTCCCCATAACAAAGGAGGTGACTAGATGCGTTGAAGCCTTGGCATGAATCCAGAATTCCTTGACTAGCATAGGGAATGTTGGTCCAACCAACCTGTCAAAATACCTTTCCCACTTCTGTGCCCTAACTTCTTCAGTTAGGTCAAAACCGTTCTCCTTCAAGCTTCCAAAATCAATGATTAATTCAGAAAGCACTTCAAGATTCTTCACAGGAGTGAGGAGTGTTCTGAATGGCACTTGATATTGCTCAGATGATGCTTTCTTCTGAGGACCTGCAGAAGCACCGCTGGAGGTTGCCATGTTCACACTAAAAAGGTTTTGAGAAGAAACTGAGGAAAAAGGGTTTTGCAAGAGATGAACACAGAAATATGCAGAGAATGCTTGAGTGTTAGTGAGAAAACGTAAAGAATGAGAATGAGAGATTAATGTGTTTAAATAGAGTTTCAAAATATTTTGAAAAGATAAACGTTTTTAAGAAAGAGAAAAATCATGATTGCATTTTAAAAGCATGATTACTTTTCATTAAATGCTTGCTGATTTTGGGGGATTTGAGAAAGATACTTAAAAACGGTTACCAGACATGTGTCTCAATGCACCCAATCAGCGCTTTGCCTTCTCAGAAGCGTGCACACGTTCTGCTTCAGAGATATGCTGATGATTGGATGACACTTGTTTGATGTAGTGATCAGCACGTCTGTCTTTGAGCTTAGACTCTCAGATCTTTAGACTTGCATCTGATACAATCTGCATGTTCTATCTTTCTGAAAGAAGATTGATCAGAAGTTCACAGTAAAACAATTACATTCTGAAGGTAAATATATGGAATTAAAACATTTTCACTCTGGACAAACTTTCATGCTGAGATGTTTCAGAATGAAATTAAACCTATCTTCTGAAAGGGGTTTAGTAAAGATATCAGCCCATTGATGGTCTGTATCTATAAATTTTAAGTTCAAAATACCTTTCTGAATATAGTCCCTAATGAAGTGATGTTTTATTTCTATATTCTTAGCTCTAGAATGTAAAATTGGATTCTTACTTAAGCAAATAGCAGAAGTATTATCACAGAGTATAGGAATGTTACTCTCAAAAATCTGGAAGTCTTCAAGCTGACTTTTCATCCAGAGCATTTGTGTGCTACATCCTGTTGCTGCTATGTACTAAGCTTCTGCTGTTGATAGTGAAATTGTTGATTGCCTTTTGCTGGACCAAGAGATCAGATTTTCTCCCAGAAACTGGCAGCTTCCAGAAGTACTTTTTCGTTCTACTCTGTCTCCAGCAAAATCAGCATCGCAGTAGCCTACTAAGCTGTAATCACTAGATTTTCTATAAAACAAACCCAGATTAGTAGTACCTTTCAGATACTTGAAAATTCGCTTAACAGCTGTTAAGTGAGATTCTCTAGGATCTGATTGGAATCTAGCACAGATACAAACACTGAATAATATGTCAGGTCTTGAAGCAGTCAGATAGAGGAGAGAACCAATCATACCTCTGTAGACTTTCTGTTCTACATTTTTGCTTACCTCTTCTCTTTCCAGAATGCACGTGGGATGCATTGGAATCTTTGATGGCTTGCATTCTGAGAGGTCAAATTTCTTCAGAAGATCTCTGATGTATTTGCTCTGATGAATGTAAGTTCCCTCTGGAGTTTGATTGATCTGAATTCCTAGAAAGAATTTCAGTTCCCCCATGAGGCTCATCTCAAATTCTGCCTGCATACACTTAGCAAATTTTCTTCCAAGAGAAGGATTAGTAGAACCAAAAATAATATCATCAACATAAATTTGACAGACTAAGATGTCATTCTTAACTGATTTACAGAATAGAGTAGTGTCCACTTTCCCTCTGGTGAATTCATTTTCTAACAGAAAGTTACTTAGCCTTTCATACCAAGCTCTGGGAGCTTGTTTCAGACCATACAGTGACTTCTTTAGTTTGAAAACATGTTCTAGATGTTTTGTATTTTCAAAACCAGGGGGTTGGTGTACATAAACTTCTTCTTCTATATAACCATTTAAGAATGCACTTTTGACATCCATCTGATACAGAGTGATGCCTCTATTAACAGCAAATGAAATTAAAAGTCTGATAGATTCTAACCTGGCGACTGGGGCAAAGGTTTCTGTATAATCTATCCCCTCTTGCTGACTATAACCTTGTGCAACCAGTCGTGCCTTGTTTCTAATGACTTCAACTTGTTCATTTAGCTTGTTTCTGAACACCCATCTTGTTCCAATGACGTTGAATCCTTTTGGTCTGGGAACGAGATCCCATACGTCGTTTCTGGTGAATTGATTCAGCTCTTCTTGCATTTCCAGAATCCAGTCATTATCCAGAAGTGCTTCATCAATAGAAGAAGGTTCAATCAGAGACACAAGTCCCATAAGAGTTTCTTCATAGTTTCTGAAGCTTGCTCTTGTTCTGATTGGATCTTCCTTTCTTCCTAAGATAGTCTCTTCTGGGTGATCCAAGCTGCTTCTGGGTAATCTCTTCTGAGGTTGATCAACAGCTGTTGTAGGATTGCTAGCAGTGCTCCTTTCAGACGTTGAAGGGGTGTCTGTGTTGAGAGCTTCTGATGACTTGTCTTCAGAACCTGTAAATTCAATTTCTATACCTGCAAAAACTTCATTCTGCTTTGACTTTTCAGAGTCAAGCTTATCATCAAAACGAACACTGATTGATTCTTCCACAATCTGTGTTTCTATATTGTATACTCTGTACCCTCTTGAGCGTTCAGAGTATCCTAACATAATACACTTCTGTGCTTTAGAGTCAAACTTGTTCAAATAATTCTTTGTATTTAATATAAAGCAAGTACATCCAAATGGATGAAAATATGAAATGTTGGGCTTTCTGTTCTTCCACAATTCATATGGAGTCTTTTCCAGAATAGGTCTTATTGAGATTCTATTCTGAATGTAGCACGCTGTGTTTATTGCTTCTGCCCAGAAGGTCTTAGCAACGTTTGTCTCATTGATCATGGTTCTGGCCATTTCTTGCAATGTTCTGTTCTTTCGTTCTACAAATCCATTTTGTTGGGGAGTTCTAGGACAAGAGAAATCATGCAGAATTCCTCTGTCATTAAAGAATGACTCAAAATCTTTGTTTTCAAATTCTCCACCATGATCACTTCTGACTTTAACGATTCTAAGATCCTTTTCATTCTGAACTTGGTTACAGAAGGTAACAAACACAGAGTGTGACTCGTCCTTGTGTCTTAAGAACTTTACCCATGTCCATCTGCTATAGTCATCTACGATTACTAACCCATACTTCTTGCCACTGACTGAAGCAGTTTTAACTGGTCCAAATAAGTCAATGTGCAGAAGTTCTAATGGCTTAGAGGTAGAAACAACATTTTTGGATTTAAAAGAAGGTTTTGAAAATTTGCCTTTCTGACATGCTTCACACAGAGCATCTAAATTGAACTTCAAATTAGGAAGTCCTCTGACCAGATTGAGTTTGTTAATCTGAGATATTCTTCTCATACTAACATGCCCCAATCTTCTGTGCCAGATCCACTGCTCGTTGTTAACAGACAGAAGACATTTTACATTCTGACTCTTTAGTTCAGAAAGTTTGATTTTGTAAATGTTGTTTTTCCTCTTACCATTAAACAGGATAGTCCCATCTTTCTGACTAACAACTTTACATGATTTTTGATTAAAGATTATATCATAACCGTTATCACTTAATTGACTTATGGATAAAAAATTATGCATCAATCCATCTACTAGCAGAACATTATTAATAGAGGGAAGATTTCCATTACCTACAGTTCCAGAGCCAATTATCTTTCCCCTCTGATTGCCTCCAAAGCCAACGTGGCCTCCAGGCTTAAGTTCCAGGCTTTGGAACATATGCCTTCTTCCCGTCATGTGTCGTGAGCAGCCAGAGTCCAGGTACCATGACTGGTGTTTCTGACTTGCTGCTAAAGATATCTGCAACATGTATTATTTTATCCTTAGGTACCCAGATTTTCTTGGGTCCTGATTTGTTAGTTTTACCAAAACTCTGGTTGAATTTTGGGTTTCACAGAGTGCTTACTGCTAGTGTATTTAATATCATGTGTGTGACCATATACAAAATGTGAATTCAGAGGAGTGTGTTTAATGGTTAAGTCCATGACATTCTTTGGTGTAGGAACCTTACCATGGTATCCTATTCCTTTCCTGCCGTTTCTGCTAACTCCATAGATCATTGAAGCCATTTTGCTTCTATCTATGTTTTTAGCTAGGAACTTCTGGAAACTGTGATCATACTCCTTGATGATCTCATCAGCGTTGCTGGGAGTTTCAGAAATTGGTTCCTTCTGAGAGTTTTGTAAAGTATTTTCTAATTTTGAAATCTTATTTCTCAGCTCAGAATTCTCCAATTTGAGACTCTCAGTCTTATTAGAGTCAGATTCAAGATTCCTTTTCAGGTCTCTGAATTTAACTCTAATTTGCTGATAACGTTCCAGAATCTCATTAAGGCTTTCAGCAAGTTCAGCCTTTGTAAAGTTAACAGCAAAGTTGGGAAATACCTCTTCAGTATCTGATTCTGAGTCTGATTCAGAAGCTTCACTATCTTCTGAGATGTTAGCCATGAGATCTATGTTTGCCCTCTCATCATCTGATTCTGAGTCAGCTTCAGACGAGTCAGAGTCATCTCATGTAGCCATGAGACTTTTCTTCTTCTCTCTTCCAAACTTCTTTTTGGGCTTTTCCCTCTGAAGCTTTGGGCAGTCACTCTTATAGTGTCCTTGCTCATTGCACTCATAGCAGATGATGTCCTTGGTGTTTGGCTTTTTGCTACTGGAGGAGCCTTCAGATCTTCTGTATCCAGAGGAAGAATCTGTCCTTCTGTATCTGGAAGAAGACTCGTTCTGATCAGATCTTCTGGGATTCCTGAACTTCCTTTGTCTTTGCTTCCACAGTTAATTTACTCTTCTGGAAAGGATAGAGAGTTCGTCTTCTTATGATGAGGATCCATCAGATGTTTCTTCAACTGCCTGCAAAACTTTAGACTCAAATTTTTTGTTAGATTTTAATGCTAAAGGCTTACCTTGCTTCTGAGGCTCATCAGCTTCTAGCTCTATCTCATGACTTCTGAGGGAGCTGATAAGTTCCTCCAGAGTGATTTTGTTGAGATCTTTAGCTAGCTTCAGAGCTGTAACCATTGGTCTCCACTGCTTGGGTAAACTTCTGATGATTTTCTTGACATGGTCAGCAGTAGAGTATCCTTTGTCTAGAACTTTGAGACCAGCTACCAGAATCTGGAATCTAGAGAACATGGTTTCAATGGATTCAGATTCTTCCATTTTGAACGCCTCATACTTCTGAATGAGCGCCAAAGCTTTTGTTTCTTTGACCTGAACGTTGCCCTCATGCGTCATTCTGAGTGAGTCAAAAATATTTTTTGCTGTGTCTCTGTTGGAGATCTTTTCATACTCAGTATAGGAGATGGCGCTGAGGAGGATGGTTCTGGCCTTGTGGTGATTCTTGAAGTCACGCTTTTGTTGATCAGACATTGTTTTTCTATCAATCTTCTGACCGCTTGCATTCACAGGGTGCGTGTATCCATCTGTCACCATATCCTACAGATCAGCATCATGTGCCAGAAAGAAGCTTTCAATTCTGTCTTTCCAGTAATCAAAGTTTTCTCTATCAAAGACTGGAGGTTTGCCGCTGAATCTGTCTCTGTCCTCATTGTTGTCATTGCTGATGTGAGAATTGTTTCCTGCCATTGTGTTTTTCTGACGCTGGATCTTGTACTGACACGGTTAAGTGTTTTAGCTCAGAACCAGGCGCTCTGATGCCAATTGAAGTAGTGAAAAACACAAGAAGGGGGGGTTGAATTGTAAAACTGAAATCTAATGCAATGAACAAGATATTTGTATCCTGGTTCGTTTGATCTCAAACTACTCCAGTCCACCCGTCAAGGTGATTTCGCCTCTCTCCAACGAGGTCTTAATCCACTATATTCAACTGAATATTACAGACTGCTTTAACAACTGCTAAAGCCTTCTTGATCCAAACCACAACCCGGTTTGTCAAGGAAACACTTTCTTACAGAGAAATCAAATCTAAGTGTGTGAATGTTTTCTACAAAACTGTATCACAACTGTGATGTATACACAAATT
This sequence comes from Vicia faba, assembly GCA_948472305.1. Classification (NCBI taxonomy): domain Eukaryota; kingdom Viridiplantae; phylum Streptophyta; class Magnoliopsida; order Fabales; family Fabaceae; genus Vicia; species Vicia faba. The sequence continues at coordinate 676,325,919 of OX451738.1, read as the reverse complement.
AAAGCTTAGAAACTAGATTGCTAAACAATGATAGAATATCAGAATGTGTAGTGTTTAGCAAAACTGAGAGAAGGAAGATTTTGATCAGCTTTTATGCGTGTAGAGATTTGGAGAGCATTAGCCATTTCAGTCTTCAAAGTCTTGTTTATATAGCACTGAGATGTTGAACGTTGCATGCAATATTCTTGATTCAATGCTATTAACAAACTTTCCTTATCGAGCAGATCTTGTCTGGAATGAGGCCGTTGGTATTAATTTGCTTTCAATGCATAGTACCGTTGCTTACTTAATGCAAGTTCTGGCTTGGCTCATTCTGACTCTGCTTAGCTGCTGATGAACTTTTGTGTTTCTGTATCAGAGTGTTGAGCATAGTCTTGTTCATCAGGCTTCAGCATGTACGTGAGTTGATCATCTGATTTTGACATTCTGATATGGCAACTTCTGATGTTGATGTCAAGAACTAAATTTTGATGCTGATTAGATGTGATCTTGCTTATATCAATCAGAGTATCTGCAAGTCAGAACATAATAATTTTAGGCAGCAGATAGTTCATACATGAATCTTATAAATAATATATCTTTTCACTTTGTTATCATCAAAACTTAAATATAGGGTAGTAGATTCAAACTTTGTTCTAACAAAATTAACCAACACACTTGTGTTTCAAATTTTTAAAAGAGGAACTACATGTACCCTGATCCCCTATTGCATGAAAGATGGTACGTAGGCACTAAAGGTTCGCAACCGCGGCGGGTGCAAAAATCTAAAAAATATATTTCTTTTCTCACCTCCACCATCTATTTTTTATATAACATATTTTTATAGCCAAAATATACAGATTTTTCAAAGAGGTTCCTGCGGAGTACCGTAGATGTTTAGGGTGCTAATACCTTCCCTTTGCATAACCAACCCCCTTACCTTGAATCTTTCCCCCTTTTTTGAGTTATTCGCTCTTTTCCCATTCCTTTGGAAACAATAAAGCGTGGTGGCGATTTTTTATTTTGATTTGTATAAAGTCTAGTCAATCCAATGGCTTAGTATTGAACATTTCTACCGCTACAGAAAAATGGCGACTTCACTAGGGAAAGATTGACCTCTTGCTGGTCCATTCCTAAGTGGGTTAAACCTATCTTTGCTTATATCTGTATATGTGCTATTGTTGTTTATGCGTTATATTTTGTATATATGTTTGTCTGGATTTTCCTGGTTTACAGGGTGCTTGGTGATTACTCATAAGTCCTATACCCGGACTTGGGCAAACTTTAAGATAGGACGGGCAGTATAGTCATGTTAACTTTGAGGGAGTAATCCCAAAAAAGGAGGCATGAGATCCCCCACTCAGTGGAGGCCCCTTTAACTGTAGTGTCATTTTCCGAGTAATCGGGAAGACTTACTGCTTTCGACCTGGGAGCCTGCTGAAGCTGAGGACCATATAATACCAAACCCATATTGGCCTTTTAGGTGTAGTGCAGAAGCTATAACGGAGTAATCCAGAAATAGTTGTCACGCGATACTACGCTCGGACGAGTCTTTCTTGAGAATATTACTAATTATCGAGTTAATCGTGAAGTTGGTAATATCCGAAGGAAGGATGTAGACTCTGGGAACCTCTTAGAACCTTGTTCGGCAGGTGATAACTTTTTAGACCAACACCTTATGGGTAATACCTTCGGCCTCATGCTCGTGACGTTGAACCTATGAACCCTATATGTGTGATCTTGTGTGTGATTGTTGCATCATGCATCCATGCACTCATAAGCATCTTTTGAAGAAAACAATATTTCAAGGGATTTAAAGGTTGACTATTTATGAATATCTCAGGTACTTTTAACCATGGATTCTGGAAAGAGAAAGACCTGGAAATACAGTTTTAAGGATCCCAAGATAGATGAGTTGATCAGTATAATTCTAGAGATTGAGTGTCCTGCAGACTTTCAGAAGAAGTATGGATCCATTATTCCTCTCCCTTATCAGATGATCTAGAAGAGCTGCAGCTTACTTTGGTTAAGATGCAACAGGAAAGAGATGCTTGGAAGAACAAGTTCCAGACTTTAGAGAGTTCCTATAGAGCAGACCTGAAGGAGAGAGATGATTTGATCGAGATCCTTGAGAGTCGAGCAGTAGAGTCTATGGAGAGGCAAGGGGATTTATTTTCTCCTAAGCCTCAAACAGGTGTTGATTACTCACTTCCTACTTCAGATGATTGGAGGGAGGTTTCCATCAGACATGTGGAAGAAAACCAGAGGTTGAGGGCTCAGATTTCCAGGCTCACAGGGAAGCGCCAGCGTACAGATTGATCTCCATTTAGTTTCTCTTCTCTGGATTTTAGATTGTATTTTCATCTTGTACTTGGGATCATTGAAACTTGTAATCCATTTTAAGATTTTTATAATGAAAATTTTCAGTATTTCAAAAGCTTTATTACTTTGATGTTTGCAATGTGTCTATAAATCTTAAATCCCTTGAAATAGTAAATGATAAAGTAAAAATAATAATGTGCATTGCATATCATGCATCATATTGTACATATTTCTTGCATTTGTTATGCATGTCCAGGTGTCTTACCCAACTTCTTTACTTCGTTTAGCAAGCTGACTCATCACTACAACACTCAGGCTAATTTCAAAAAGAAGATGGACAACTTAGAACAGGTAAATCGCGAGCTACACGAAGAAGTTTCCGCTTTGAAGGCTGGCTTGGCCAACTTGACTACTCTGATGGAAACTCTGGTGGCTGCTCAGAATCAACCACCGAGTGTTCAACCTCAAACAACAAAGGCAAATGCTGAAGTTCCTGTATCTGCTACTCCGGCTGTTGTTCAAAACCGTATGCCTCAAGGTTATCCGTGGGGAATGCCAGAGAATTTTGCACCTGAAGGTTTCAATCTGGGTCCTCAAGATGCTCCAGTGGTTCCAAATGTTGTTACTCCTGCACCTCTTGTGGTGCATAATGTTCCTGCTGCACCTCCTTCGGTGAATTTGGTTCCGTTTGTTAATGAAGATGTGTGTCGTCCTTTCCATCCACTGAGTGAAGACTTGGGTCTTTATGACAGAATGGATGATTTCCAAGAGCAATTTGATAGAATGCAAAGACAGATGAAGGCTCTTAGGGGAAAAGAGTTGTTCGGGCAGAATGTGAATGACCTGTGTTTGGTCCCAAATGTTAAAGTGCCTGCTAAGTTCAAGGTCACAGAATTTGAGAAGTACAAGGGCAACACTTGCCCTCGTGCTCATTTGGTGATGTATGTGAGAAGGATGTCTACCCATACTGATGATCAGCGTCTTCTGATTCATTTTTTCCAGAATAGTCTGACCGGTGTTGCGTTGAAATGGTACATGAGTTTAGACAGCGTCAACATCCATACTTTTAATGATTTGGGAGAAGCATTCATTAAACAATAGAAGTATAATGTGGACATGGCACCTGATCGTGACCAGCTTAGGGCCATGGTTTAGAAAGACAGAGAATCGTTCAAAGAGTATGCGCAGAGATGGCGCGAAGTGGCTGCACAAGTGATTCCGCCCATAGAAGAGAAAGAAATGACCAAGATTTTTCTAAAGACGCTGAGAGCTTTCTACTATGAAAGGATGGTAGCAAGTGCCCCAAGTGATTTTACAGAGATGGTAGGAATGGGTGTCCGCCTAGAAGAGGCAGTAAGAGAAGGCCGTTTGACAAAGGGTGAAGGATCTGGAGGTGTGGAGAAGCCATCTTAAGGGTTTACAAAGAAGAAAGAGGGGGATACAAATGCTGTTATGCAAGAGAGGAGGGTAAACGCTCCTAGAAAGAATTATCAGTGTCATCAGCAAGTCGCCTCAGTACTCCTGTTATGAATGCCGCTCTGAATACTGCTGCTTATCCGAGACCGTCCCAGCAGGGGAATCAAGGATATAATCAGAGAAGGGAGAACTATGATCCTATTCCCATGAGCTATGCAGAGCTATTACCAGCATTGGTTCAGAAGAAGTTGGTCCATACACGACCACCTCCCGCTTTACCATCACCATTGTCGTGGTATTACAAAGCGGACCAGACATGTGCCTTTCATCAGGGAGCACCAGGGCATAGTGTTGAGAATTATTATCCTTTGAGGACTGAAGTGCAAAGGTTGGTGAAGTCTGGAATTTTATCTTTCAAAGACGTGGGACCTAATGTGAAAGGCAAACCTCTACCCAAGCACGGGGGAGTGAATGCTGTAAATATGGTGGCCGATTGTCCAGGCGACTTTCGAATTTTTGACATTAATCTGGTTAGAGGAGATTCGGTGAAGATGCACACAGACCTCTGTGAATTCAGTTATTATACGCATGACCATGCTGGTTGTGCTATTTGCAGTACAAATATACAGGGTTGCGAGAAGATAAAGGATGATTTGTAGGAGATGATGGATGAAGGTTTAATCCATATAATCATGCCTAGGGCAGAATATGAAGAGGAAGTGAATATGGTTTCTGGATGCCCGGGTGAATTCAGAATTTTTGATGTGGATCATTTGAATGAGGATCTAGTGCAGTTACATGCTACCTTCTGCTATACAGCTGGTCAGGTGGAACACCAATATGGATCTTGCATAATTTGTTGGCGAAATCCCCGAGGATGTTCTATTGTGAGGGAAGGTGTTCAGTTGCTATTAGACAATGGAACCATCAAGATCACAGGTCAGAGAGATGATTATCATGAGATTGATATGGTTGAAGTCTGTTTGATGGAAGAGTCAGAGGAAGAGTATGCCTCCACAGATGAGTATTTCTCTTCAGAAAAAGATTTGTTTACCGGAAATGACTTTTTGATGGCTGATTGTGTTGAGGAAGGGGTGAATGTCATTGTACCTTGTTTTGGTGCACCCACTTATCTTGAGGTGGAGTACCATAGCAAACCAGCTGTTGCCCCATTGGTAATTAGTTTGCCAGGTCCTGTTCCCTATGAATCAGATGAGGCTGTGCCTTACAAATACAACACTACGATCTTAGAAGATGGGGTGGAGATTCCCATCCAGCCAATGCCATATGTTGGAAATATAGCTGATGATAGTAGAGCGACCCGTAGTGGTCGTGTATTTGCGCCGGTTATTCGAAGAGATGTTGTTGCTGGAAAGAAGATTGCTGAGAATGATGAGCCTAAGAAGTCTGCAGGAGGGACTAGTGGGGCTACATTAGAGAAAGAAGTGGATGATATCTTGAAGATAATTAAGATGAGCGACTACAGAATTGTAGATCAGCTATTGCAGACTCCTTCAAAGATATCTATCCTAGATTTATTGATGAATTCCTCTGCTCATAGAGAATCACTGATGAGAGTACTAGACCAAGCTTTTATGGAGAATGAAATGCCATTAGATCAATTCAGCAGCGTAATTGGAAACATTACGTCATGTAACAATTTGAGTTTCTGCGATGATGAGTTACCAGATGAAGGGAGGAATCACAAACTGGCCCTCCACATATCCATGAACTGCAAGAATGATTCGTTGTCTAATGTGCTAATTGATAATGGATTCACGCTGAATGTCATACCGAGAAGTACCCTCTTGAAGATAAAGTATCAAGGAACATCTATGCGCCCGAGTGGCATCAATGTGAAGGCTTTTGATGGGTCGAAGAGATATGTCATCGGTGAAGTGGATTTGCCCATCCATATAGGACCACATTTGTTCTTGATAACCTTCCAGGTTATGGATATTATTCCCGCATATAGTTGTTTGCTTGGACGACCATGGATACGCGAAGCAGGGGCTGTCACTTCAACTCTGCATCAGAAGTTAAAGTTTGTGCGCGAGGGGAAGGTAGTGATCATAAATGGGGAGCAGACATTGTTGATATCCCATCTATCCTCTTTCAGTATTGTATAAGCGGATGAGGCTGTTGTTGGAACCCAGTTCCAAGCCCTATCCATTGACAACATAAGGAGGAATGAGAATTCTATACTTTCGTTGAAGGACGCGCAGCAGGTTATGCGTAATGGTCATAATGCAGTTTGGGGACGACTTGTGGATCCATCCGTGAACAAAAACAGAACTGGTTTGGGTTTTTCTTAGAAGAATGGCAAAGGCGAAAGTTTGAAGTCAAAGTCTCCTGTGAACAATTATCATGATGTTTTCCGCAGCGGAGGCTACCTTCATCCAACTGGTTCTGAAGTTAATGTTGTTGAAGAAGATGAAGCAGAGCAGGAAGTACCGAATTTTGTGACGCATGGAGTCCGAGTTCAGAACTGGGTCACCATTGATGTTCCTTCTTGCATACATATTTCAAAGTAATTTGTTTTGTTAATCTGTTTCTTTCTTTGAAAATCTTTCACTCTGCCTAAGGTGAAAGTATTGTATGGGCTTATCTGTTTGCTTTGACTGTTAAGATCATTAATAAAAGTTGTCTTTGCTTCCAAAAATATGTCTTTATTTTCTTCTTTTTCTTGGGAAATGGTAATCAAATAAAGAATCCTTTCAAAATAAGTAATAAATGAAAATTAATCTGCATGATCACGTTTTATATGTGTCAGTTTCTAAAAGCAATCATAAATCATATGTGCAGAGTAATTAAAAAACCCGTTGAATACAATGACCCTGCACCCTCTCCCAACTTTGAATGTCCTGTGTTTGGGGATGAAGAAGAAGATTATGATGAGATTCCAGAAGAGGTCTCACGGTTTCTTGAGCACGGGGATAATACCATTCATCCATATAAGGAGCCTTTGGAAGTGATTAATTTGGGTTCAAAAGAAGATCTGAAAGAGATTAAGATTGGAGCATCGTTGCATCTTGATGTGAAGAGCGGGTTGATTGAGCTGTTGAAAGAGTATGTGGATATTTTTGCTTGGTCTTATCAAGACGTGCCTGGTCTAGATATAGACATTGTTGAGCATCATTTTCCGTTGAAGCCAGAGTGTCCGCCAGTTAAACAAAAGTTGAGAAGAACCCACCCTGATATGGAAGTAAAGATCAAGGAGGAGGTTCTAAAGCAGATCAATGCTGGTTTTCTTGTGACGTCAGAGTATCCTCAGTGGATTGCCAATATTGTCCAGTACCGAAAAAGACTAAAAAGTCTGGATGTGCGTAGATTACAGAGATCTAAATAAAGCTAGTCCAAAAGATGATTTTCCATTGCCTCACATTGACATGTTAGTGGATAGCACAACAAAATTCAAGGTATTCTCGTTCATGATTGGATTTTCCGGGTATAATAAATAAGAGTGGCTCCAGAGGACATGGAAAAAACAACGTTTATCACACCCTGGGGAACATTCTGTTACAGAGTGATGCCCTTCGGGTTGAAGAACGTTGGTGCAACGTACCAGAGGGCTATGACAACCCTATTCCATGATCTGATGCACAAGGAAATTGAAGTATATGTTGATGATATGATTGCAAAATCCCAAACTGAAGAAGGGAATATAAAAGATTTTTTGAAGTTGTTTCAGCGTTTGAGGAAGTTTCGTCTCCGCTTGAATCCAAATAAATGCACCTTCAGAGTTAGATCGGGGAAATTGTTGGGTTTTATTGTTAGCCAGAAAGGAATTGAAGTTGATCCTGATAAAGCCAGAGCAATTCAAGAAATGCCAGTACCAAGAACTGAAAAGCAAGTCAGGGGTTTCCTCGGGCGTTTGAATTATATTTCCATATTCATTTCCCACATGACAGTAAAGTGTGAACTGATCTTTAAGTTGTTAAAGAAAGATTAGGGTTATGTGTGGACTGATGATTGCCAAAGGGAATTTGAGAGTATTAAAGAGTATCTGCTTGAACCTCCTATCTTGCTCCCTCCCGTAGAAGGAAGACCGTTAATTATGTATCTAACAGTGTTAGATAAATCCATGGGTTGTATTCTGGGATAACAGGATGAAACAGGGAAGAAAGAGTTCGCCATTTATTATCTCAACAAAAAGTTCACTGATTGTGAGTCGCGGTATTCCATGCTAGAAAAGACATGTTGTGCTTTGGCCTGGGCGGAAAAGCGTTTGCGGCAGTATATGTTGAATCATTCCACTTGGTTGATCTCCAAAATGGATCCAATCAAGTATATTTTTGAGAATCCTGCTCTTACTGGGAGAATTGCCCGCTGGAAGATGTTGTTGTCTGAATATGATATTGAGTACCGCACACAAAAAGCTATCAAAAGTAGTATGTTGGCAGATTACCTCGCTCACCAGCCAGTGGAAGATCGTCAGTTTACAGAATATGAATTCCCTGATGAGGATGTGATGTTCCTGAAAGTGAAAGATTGTGATGAACCATTTCCTGAGAGAGGTCCTGACCCTGAATCTCAGTGGAGTATGGTATTTGATGGAGCTGTGAATGCTTATGGAAAATGAATTGGTGTTGTGATCATCATTCCTCATGGATCGCACATTCCTTTTACTGCAAGGTTAACATTTGATTGCACTAATAATATGGCAGAATACGAGGCTTGCACCATGGGTCTCGAAGAAGCTATTGATCTCAGAATCAAAATTCTAGATGTGTATGGTGATTCAGCTTTGGTAGTAAATCATATTAAAGGAGAATGGGATACTCGTCACCCTGGCTTGATCCCTTACAGAGATTATGCTAGAAGATTGCTACCCTTCTTCAATAAAGTTAAATTCCATCACATCCCTAGAGATGAAAATCAAATGGCGGATGCTCTGGAAACTCTGGCTTCCATGTATCAAGTGAATTCTTGGAATGATATACCCCGTATTACAGTTCGAAGGCTGGATAGGCCCGCTCATGTGTTTGCGACAGAGGAGGTAGAAAATGAAAAACCTTGGTATTATAATATCAAGCATTTTCTTCAGACTCAAGAATACCCGATTGGTGCATCGAGGAAAGATAGAAAGACATTGAGAAGATTAGCAGGATGTTTCTTCCTCAGTGAAAATATGCTATACAAGAGAAATTATCACATGGTCTTACTCAGATGCGTGGATAGACACGAAGCAGACATGTTGATGCATGAGATTCATGAAGGTTAATTTGGAACTCATGCTAATGGACATTCGATGGCTAAAAAGATGCTAAGGGCAGGTTACTATTGGTTGACAATGGAATCTGATTGTTACAAATTCGCAAAGAGGTGCCATAAATGCCATATTTATGCAGATAAGATCCATGTGCCTCCGACACTTATCAATGTGATTTCCTCCCCATGGACTTTCTCTATGTGGGGTATAGACATGATCGGTATGATAGAACCCAAAGCTTCGAATGGACACCGTTTTATCTTGGTAGCAATTGACTAATTTACCAAGTGGGTAGAGGCTGCTTCTTATGCCAATGTTTCCAAATAGGTGGTTGTGCGTTTCATCAAAAACAATCTGATATGCCGGTATGGTGTGCCGAGTAGAATCATCACTGATAATGGCTCAAATTTGAACAACAAAATGATGACAGAACTGTGTGAAGAATTCAAGATTGTCCATCATAATTCGTCTCCATACAGGCCAAAGATGAATGGGGATGTTGAGGCTGCTAATAAGAATATCAAGAGAATTATCCAGAAAATGGTTATTACTTATAAGGATTGGCATGAAATGCTCCCTTTTGCTTTGCATGGATATCGAACATCTGTCCGCACTTCAACAGGAGCAACCCCGTTCTCCCTGGTATATGGAATGTAAGTTGTACTCCCTATTGAGGTAAAGATTCCCTCATTACGTGTGATAATGAAAGCCAAGTTGACAGAGGCTTAATGGGTCCAAAACAGGTTTGACCAATTAAATTTGATTGAAGAGAAGAGAATGACAGCTTTGTGTCATGGGCAGTTATGTAAGAAAAGAATGAAGAAAGCATTTGATAAAAAGGTCAAACCTCGTGAATTCAGAGAAGGCGACCTCGTGCCCAAGAAGATCATGTCTTTTAACACTGATTCTAGGGGAAAGTGGACTCCCAATTTTGAAGGCCCGTATGTTGTCAAGAAAGCCTTCTCTGGTGGTGCATTAATTCTTGAAACTATGGATGGTGAGGAGTTCCCACGTCCCATGAATGCTGACGCAATCAAGAAATACTTCGCCTAAAGAAATAAAAGAACAACTCACTAAGTTGAAAACTCGAAAGGGTGACTTAGGCAAAAAAGGAGCGTCTCGGTAGGCTGAAAACCCGAAAGGGCGGTCTAGGCAAAAATTAGAGACATAAACAGAATGAATTTCCCGCTAAGTTGAAAACCCGCAAGGGCAGCTTAGGCAAAAGTTAGGGATTTTTCTTGGCAAGTAACTACGTCAGACAAGACTTGATCGTTGAAGCAACAATCTTCTCAGATCCTCATCATACTTCAACAAAAGCTGCTGCTCAGGATTTCAAAAGTTGTTAGGGAGAATAGTGGTCATTGTATCTCAATGTATCTTTTCCATTATACATTACCATTTCCCAAACTTTGTAATCATCCATGGAGTCTCTCCATTCGCAGACTACCATTCTATTAATAAAATTCGAGCTTTTGCCCAATTCTTTGTGTTCTTATTTTTATTTAGCTTGCAAAGACTTCATTTATTACTGATAATAACTTTCAAAGCAAAAAGATTAAAAAAAAACAAAATTGACTTTTCAAAAAGAAAGACATCTTTACAATTCAATTTACTTTGGGATTTGTGATGAAACAATGACAACAAAAATGGCGATCCCAGGAATGAACAAACTCTGATTGTTTCAAGAAGATTTACTTCCTTCGTGAAGGTTTTTCTCAGGTCATCTTGTTGGTATGCGCGCAATCTTTGTGTGTTTCTCAGATAATTAAAGACGATACCAGCTGGCATAAGGTACATTATTAGGTTTGTGATCCCATTATCCCCGGCCAAGTCTTGGTTCGTTTTTGATTTTGGGTTTGCATGGTCAGAAGCCTCCGTTCCAAGATTCCCCAGCGAAGTTTTCCCTCATATGATGAAAGGTTGTATTCCCTTGGTGTGCTAAGATATCGCTCTTTTTGCAGTATTGGCATTAGTGTTGACTTCTTGATTTCCCAGGAAGACTACACCAGGACATCTTTTATTGGAATAGGTTTGGTTGATATGAAGACTCAATCCAGTATTCTTCAGTGAAGGCCTTGTTTATTTGATAGAAGTCATTTTTCCCCAGTGAAGCACGTATCTCCAATTTCCCCAGTGAAGCACGTATCTCCGGTTTCCCCAGTGAAGAACGTATCTTGGTTTCCCCTTTGATGATGTGGTTTTGACCTCCCCAATGAAGTCAGCATGAAGTCTCCACTAGATGTCTCGATGATGAAGTATTGTCTCCCTTAGTGAAGTCCGTATGTTTTTCTTCCTTCAAAGTGGGCCTGATTTCCCCAGTGAATATTTTGACAATTTGGTTTCCATTTTCCTTATTCACAATCAGTATTGAAATCCCCAGTAGGAGTACGGACTATGAAACATTTGTTTTCCCCATGGAAGTTTGTGTGTTATTCCCCGGGAAGGTTATCCCAGAGCATCTCTTGTTGGAATGAGTATTCATGATGAAAAGTTTTCAATCTGCAATTATTTCTCCAAGGAAGTGGGTTTGAATTCCTCAGTGAGGTTTGGTTGTCTCGGTGTCAGTCTGCTTTATTTGAGACTAGTTTTGCAATCTTCAGTAGGTATGTTGCTTTTGAAAACTGGTTGCTCCGATGAAAACGGAAGAAAGATGTTCTATCCCGGTATCTGTTTGATTTAGCTACATCCGGATTATGTTTCTCCTCAGTGAAGTTAGGACAGACAATAGGTTTGGTTTCCGCAGTTGCTTTTACCTTTCTTGGATTGATCTTTCTGGTTGAAGTTTAGACCAATGTTGTTGGTACCTGAGACAGTTTTGTTTGATTATGTATCCTTTTACCAGCATATGCACGATATCACTCATACATTCATACATGCATCATGCATTGTTACAAATCATTTTTCATTGACATTGTGTTCTAACCTTCCTGCAGCGCTCCTTGCTTAGATGGATTTGGTTTTCCCTCTTGAGTTTATTTCTCAAAGGATGTATCTTCTTTGGCTGTCTTGCTCCATTTTGTTTCTAATTGGATTCGTGGTTGCATGATAATATTATTTACTTTGGATTTCTGAGGACTTTGAGCTTTGGTTTGTGCATTTATTTTGCACGAGAAGACTTTATCTCTTCAGCAAGAATAATGTGGCATTTCCCCAGGAAGTCATATCTCATTTCCCCAGGAAGTCATATCTCATTTCCCCAGGAAGTCATATCTATTTCCCCAGGAAGCCATATTTCTATCCCCGGAAAGTCATTTCTCTTTGCAATTCCCTTTGACAATGAGTGGAAGTCTCTTTATTTGAGATAAGTTTACATATTACCCTTTCCAGGCAGAGTGCCTTGGTTAAAGAAGAAGTTGAGACCCGTTCTAAGCAAAACACCCGAATTTTGGGGAAAACATTATATGTTCAAAATCTACCTTCAGTGAACGTTGGTAGTGAAACGTCAGTGACGTCGGTGTTTCTTATCTTTTTGCTATCATCGATGAACGGTGGTGGTTCCTCGTCAATGAACGGCGATGGTATGATATTTTCAAAATCTACCTTCAGTGAATGTTGGTAGTGCATCGGCAATGAACGTCAGTGTTTCTTATCTTTTTGCTATCATGAGTGAACGGTGGTGGTGAAGGGGTGAAAAACACAAGAAGGGGGGGTTGAATTGTAAAACTGGAAACTTAAAGCAAATGACAAGATATTTTTATCCTGGTTCGTTTGATCTCAAACTACTCCAGTCCACCCGTCAAGGTGATTTCGCCTCTCTCCAACGAGGTCTTAATTCACTATATTCAACTGAATACAAATCTGCTTTAACAACTGCTAAAGCCTTCTTGATTCAAACCACAATCCGGTTTGTCAAGGCAACACTTTCTTACAAAGGTATAAAGTAATGTGTGTGAATGTTTTCTACAAAACTATATCACAACTGTGATGTTTACACAAATGAAGCTTAGAAACTTAGAATGCTAAACACTAATGGAGTATCAGAGTTTGTTGGTTTAGCAAAACTGGTAGATGAAGATTATTGATCAGCTTTGTGCGTGTAGAGAGTTTGGAAGCATTAGCCATGATAATCTTCGAAGCTTGGTTTATATAGCACTTGAGAAGATGAACGTTGAAGCAAATATTCTTGATTCAATGCTAATAACAAGCTTTCCTTTTTGAGCAGATCTTGTCTAGAATGAAGCCGTTGGAATTAATTAGCGTTCAATGCACAGTACCGTTGCTTCTTCAATGCACGATCTGGCTTGGCTCATTCTGATTCTGCTTCGCTGCTGATGAACTATTTGATTCTGTATCAGAGTGTTTTACGCGCAGTTCTGTTCATCAAGCTTCAGCATGTGCAAGCGTTGATCATCTGATCTTGACGTTCTGATTCAGCAACTTCTGATGCTGGTGTATGAAAACATATTCTGATGCTGAGAACGTGATCTTGCTTATTTTAATCAGCATATCTGCAAATCAGAGCATAGTAATTTTAGGCAGCATATAATTCAATCATGAAATATTTAACTACTATATCTTTTCACTTTGTTATCATCAAAACTTAAATATAGGGTATTAGATTCAAACATTGTTCTAACAATCTCCCCCTTTTTGATGATGACAAAAACTAGATATTTTAAATGGAAGAATAACGTGAAAAGTTATCAGAGCTATGTATCAGAATAAGAAGTACGGAGAAGTCAGAGTTAAGAGATACTCCCCCTGAGTTTGTTACTTCCCTTTGATATGCGTGTTCTTCAGAGTCAGATCCTTTTCTATCTTTGAGCATCAGATTATAGGTCTTTGACTTATCAGAGAGCAGAGCTTCAGAGCTTTTCCTGTCAGAGCTTTGCTTCGGATCAGAGTGTTAGGACGATCAGAGCTTCATATATCAGAACTTCATATTTGATCAGAGCAACATGAGCTTTTACATTTTGATCAGAGCTTCTAGTTCTTAGTCTTCATAGTGTTCGGAGCTTCCTTGTGCCTGTAGACTTAACAACAAAACAGAAAAACATTTCAAGTAATAGAGTTAGAATGTTTGAGAATTTCTGTCTAGTTAGCCGTTATTGATTTTAAATATCATTCTTGTTCTCCCCCTTTTTGTCAGCAATCAAAAAGTGTTAGTGATGTGCTAAAACAATTTAGATCAGAAAAACAAGTTATATTAAAATAGTTCAGAGCAAAAGAACATTACACAAACATAGTCAAAACATAGTCAAAAGTACATCAGAAAATGAAGAAAATATAGAGAATGTCATGCATGAAAAAAATTTCAAGGTTGTGGGGGCATGCGTGAGAACAGGCTTTCCAGCATTGCTTGAATCTTTTCAGAAGTTTCATGCTGCTTCTGAACCATGGTGACAACAGTATCAATCTTGCTGTCCTGAACATTCATTCTTGCTTCCATCTTCTGATCATTCTCTTCCATCCGCTGCTGTAGACGCAAGTCATTCAGCCTGAGTTCTTCCAGAGCCTGCCTGTCCAAGGCAGCTTGAGAACTTTCAGCAGGAGGAAGCTTCTCAGAACTTTCAGCTACATCTTCTGCTGGATTTTCTTCCTGAAGAGTCTTGTCTTCTTCTGATGGTTGCACCTGTGCAGCTTGCTCTTTCTCAGACCAAGATTCACTGTCCAGAGGGAGCACAACTTCTTGAGGCAGCTGACTCTCAACTTCCTTCAGCAGCATGCTAAAGTTCTGTTGAGCCTGCTCGTAGTTGACGTCCTGCAGCTTGAGTGCTTCAGTACGTACCCATACTCTGAACTGTGACCAGAGCTGATCAGAAGCAGCTGGGTCGATCATCCCCGGACAGACTTGCTTCAAAGAAGCAATCCATTGCAGCATACCTGTTTCAAAGTCCAAAATACCAGAGCCAACATCTAGTTGCTTTGGTTTGGGAATGGCCAATTTGTGTCTTAAATCAGCAAGACGTTCAAGACTTGTTAAGTCAATGAAAGTTTTGCTGGGGTTTTCAGAGGATTGGTTTTCAGAGGTGTGCTGAGGTGCTGTTTGTTTTGGTGGATGGTTATCAGAGTCAGAGGATATATCTATTGGAGTGGTTGGAGTTTTTGGAGGTGTTGATTCCTCTGATGATGGTAACTGGGGTCTGACAATGGTGGTTCCACATGGCAACTGTATTGCCAGTGGTGAAGGTTGAGGTGAGTGGGGATCAGAATGATGAGGAGATGGGGTTTCATAGCGGTGAAACTCTGTTTGTGGTGAGGGTGGATTATTTTCTGGTTGAGGAGGTGGAATCTCTGATTGCTCAGGGATCAGAGGTTCTTCTGTGATTGGTTGTTGAGATTGAGGTTCTGGTAGGCACCTGATACTGCTCAGAGGTTTCTTTCTTCTGATTTCCTGCAGAAATGCTGGAGGATGCCATTGTTCTCACACAAAAAGCTTGAGAATGATTTGAGAGAAAAAAGGGTTTTAAGAAGATAACTCAGAAATATGCAGAGAATACTTAAGAGATTATGAGAAAGCGTAAAGAGTAAGATTGAAGAATAATGTGCTTAAATAAAGATTTCAAAAATTATTTTGAAAAATTAAACGTTTTTAAGAGAGAGAAAAAAAATAATGATTGCCATTAACAAGCGTGATTACTTTTGCATTAAATGCTTGCTGATTTTGGGGGATTTGAGAAAGATACTTAAAAACGGTTACCAGACATGTGTCTCAATGCACCCAATCAGCGCTTTCCTTTCTCAGAAGCGTGCACGCGTTCTGCTTCAGGGAATTGCTGATGATTGGATGACACTTGTTTGATGTAGTGATCAGCACGTCTGTCTTTGAGATTAGACTCTCAGATCTTTAGACTTGCCTCTGATACAATCTGCATGTTCTAACTTTCTGAAAGAAGATTGATCAGAAGTTCACAGTAATATAATTACATTCTGAAGATAAATACATGGAATTAAAACATTTTCATTCTGGGCATACTTTCATGCTGAGATGTTTCAGAATGAAATTAAACCTATCTTCTGAAAGGGGTTTAGTAAAGATATCAGCCCATTGATGGTCTGTATCTATAAATTTCAAGTTTAAAATTCCTTTCTGAATATAGTCCCTAATGAAATGATGTTTTATTTCTATATGCTTAGCTCTAGAATGCAAAATAGGATTCTTACTTAAGCAAATAGCAGAAGTATTATCACAAAGAATAGGAATGTTACTCTCAAAAATCTGGAAGTCTTCAAGCTGACTTTTCATCCAGAGCATCTGTGTGCTACATCCAGCTGCTGCTATGTACTCAGCTTCTGCTGTTGACAGAGCAATTGTTGATTGCCTTTTGCTGGACCACGAGATCAGATTTTCTCCCAGAAACTGGCAGCTTCCAGAAGTACTTTTGCGTTCCACTCTGTCTCCAGCAAAATCAGCATCACAGTAGCCTACTAAGCTGTAATCACTAGATTTTCTATAAAACAAACCCAGATTAGTAGTACCTTTCAGATACTTGAAAATTCGCTTAACAGCTGTTAAGTGAGATTCTCTAGGATCTGATTGGAATCTAGCACAAATACATACGCTGAATAAAATATCAGGTCTTGAAGCAGTCAGATAAAGGAGAGAACCAATCATACCTCTGTAGACTTTCTGTTCTACGCTTTTTCTTACCTCTTCTCTTTCCAGAATGCACGTGGGATGCATTGGAATCTTTGATGGCTTACATTCTGAGAGGTCAAATTTCTTCAGAAGATCTCTGATGTATTTGCTCTGATGAATGTAAGTTCCCTCTGGAGTTTGATTAATCTGAATTCCTAGAAAGAATTTCAGTTCCCCCATGAGGCTCATCTCAAATTCTGCCTGCATACACTTAGCAAATTTTCTTCCAAGAGAAGGATTAGTAGAACCAAAGATTATATCATCAACATAAATTTGACAGACTAAGATGTCACTCTTAACTGTTTTACAGAATAGAGTAGTGTCCACTTTCCCTCTGGTGAATTCATTTTCAAGCAGAAAGTTACTTAGCCTTTCATACCAAGCTCTGGGAGCTTGTTTCAGACTATACAGTGACTTTTTCAGTTTGAAAACATGTTCTGGATGTTTTGTATTTTCAAAACCTGGGGGTTGGTGAACATATACTTCTTCTTCTATATAACCATTTAAGAATGCACTTTTGACATCCATCTGATACAGAGTGATGCCTCTATTAACAGCAAATGAAATTAAAAGTCTGATAGATTCTAACCTGGCGACTGGGGCAAAGGTTTCTGTATAGTCTATTCCCTCTTGCTGACTATAACCTTGTGCAACCAGTCGTGCCTTGTTTCTGACGACTTCACCTTGTTCATTAAGCTTGTTTCTGAACACCCATCTTGTTCCAATGACGTTGAATCCTTTTGGTCTTGGAACGAGATCCCATACGTCGTTTCTGGTGAATTGATTCAGCTCTTCTTGCATTGCCAGAATCCAGTCATTGTCCAGAAGTGCTTCATCACTAGAAGAAGGTTCAATCAGAGACACAAGTCCCATCAGAGTTTCTTCAGAGTTTCTGAAGCTTGCTCTTGTTCTGATTGGATCTTCCTTTCTTCCTAGGATAGTTTCTTCTGGGTGATCCAGACTGCTTCTGGGTAATCTCTTCTGAGGTTGGTCAGCAGCAGTTGTAGGATTTCTAGCATTGCTTCTTTCAGACGTTGAAGGAATGTCTGTGTTGAGAGCTTCTGATGACTTGTCTTCAGAACCTGCAAATTCAATTTCTATACCTGCAAGATTTTCATTCTGCTTTGACTTTTCAGAGTCAAGCTTGTCATCAAAACGAACACTGATTGATTCTTCCACAATCTGTGTTTCTGTATTGTATACTCTGTACCCTCTTGAGCGTTCAGAGTATCCTAACATAATACACTTCTGTGCCTTAGAATCAAACTTGTTCAAATAATTCTTAGTGTTTAACATATAGCAAGTACATCCAAATGGATGAAAATACGAAATGTTGGGCTTTCTGTTCTTCCACAATTCATATGGAGTCTTTTCCAGAATAGGTCTTATTGAGATTCTATTCTGAATGTAGCACGCTGTGTTTATTGCCTCTGCCCAGAAAGTCTTAGCAACGTTTGTCTCGTTGATCATGGTTCTGGCCATTTCTTGTAATGTTCTGTTCTTTCGTTCTACAACTCCATTTTGTTGGGGAGTTCTAGGACAAGAGAAATCATGCAGAATGCCTTTGTCATTAAAGAATGACTCAAAATCTTTATTTTCAAATTCTCCACCATGATCACTTCTGACTTTAACGATTCTAAGATCTTTTTCATTCTGAACTTGGTTACAGAAGGTAACAAACACAGAGTGTGACTCGTCCTTGTGTCTTAAGAACTTTACCCATGTCCATCTGCTATAGTCATCTACGATTACTAACCCATACTTCTTGCCACTGACAGAAGCAGTCTTAACTGGTCCAAATAAGTCAATGTGCAGAAGTTCTAATGGCTTAGAGGTAGAAACAACATTTTTGGATTTAAAAGAAGGTTTTGCAAATTTGCCTTTCTGACATGCTTCACACAGAGCATATGAATTGAACTTCAAATTTGGAAGTCCTCTGACCAGATTGAGTTTGTTAATCTGAGATATTCTTCTCATACTAACATGCCCCAATCTTCTGTGCCAGATCCACTGCTCGTTGTTAACAGACAGAAGACATTTTACGTTCTGACTCTTTAGTTCAGAAAGTTTGATTTTGTAAATGTTGTTTTTCCTCTTACCATTAAATAGGATAGTCCCATCTTTCTGACTAACAGCTTTACATGATTTTTGATTAAAGATTATATCATAACCGTTATCACTTAATTGACTTATGGATAACAGGTTATGCATCAATCCATCAACAAGCAGAACATTATTAATAGAGGGAAGATTTCCGTTACCTACAGTTCCAGAGCCAATTATCTTTCCCCTCTGATTGCCTCCAAAGCCAACGTGGCCTCCAGGCTTAAGTTCCAGGCTTTGGAACATATGCCTTCTTCCCGTCATGTGTCGTGAGCAGCCAGAGTCCAGGTACCATGACTGGTGTTTCTGACTTGCTGCTAAAGATATCTGCAACATGTATTATTTTATCCTTAGGTACCCAGATCTTCTTGGGTCCTGATTTGTTAGTTTTACCAAAACTCTGGTTGAATTTTGGTTTCACAAAGTGATTACTACTAGTATATTTGATGTCATGTGTGTGACCATACACAAAGTGTGAATTTAGAGGAGTGTGTTTAATGGTTAAATCCATGACATTTTTAGGTGTAGGAACCTTACCTAGGTATCCTATTCCTTTCCTGCCGTTTCTGCTAACTCCATAGATCATTGAAGCCATTCTGCTTCTATCTATGCTTTTAGCAAGGAACTTCTGGAAACTATGATCATACTCCTTGATGATCTCATCAGCGTTGCTGGGAGTTTCAGCAATTGGTTCCTTCTGAGAGTTTTGTAAAGAGTTTTCTAATTTTAAAATTTTATCTCTCAGCTCAGAGTTTTCCAATTTGAGACTCTCAGACTTATTAGAGTCAGATTCAAGAGTCCTTTTCAGGTCTCTGAATTTAGCTCTAATCTGCTGATAACGTTCCAGAATTTCATTGAGGCTTTCAGCAAGTTCAGCCTTTGTAAAATTAACAGCGAAGTTAGGGAATACCTCTTCTGTGTCTGATTCTGAGTCTGAGTCAGAAGCTTCACTGTCATCTGGAATGTTAGCCATGAGCGCTATGTTCGCCCTTTCATCATCTGATTCTGAGTCAGCTTCAGACGAGTCAGAGTCATCCCATGTGGCCATGAGACTTTTCTTCTTTTCTCTTCCAAACTTCTTTTTGGGCTTTTCCCTCTGAAGCTTTGGACAGTCACTCTTGTAGTGTCCTTGCTCATTGCACTCGTAGCAGATGATGTCTTTTGTATTTGGCTTCTTGCTACCTGAGGAGCCTTCAGATCTTCTGTATCCAGAGGAAGAATCTGTCCTTCTGTATCTGGAAGAAGACTCGTTCTGATCAGATCTTCTGGGATTCCTGAACTTCCTTTGTCTTTGCTTCCACAGTTGATTTACTCTTCTAGAGAGAAGGGAAAGTTCGTCTTCTTCTGATGAGGATCCATCAGATGTTTCTTCAACTTCCTGCAAAACTTTAGATTCAGATTTTCTGTTAGATTTTAAAGCTATAGGCTTACCTTGCTTCTGAGGCTCGTCAGCTTCTAGCTCTATCTCATGACTTCTGAGGGAGCTTATAAGTTCCTCCAGAGTGATTTTGTTGAGATCTTTCGCCAGCTTCAGAGCAGTAACCATAGGCCTCCACTGCTTGGGTAAACTTCTGATTATCTTCTTGACATGGTCAGCAGTAGAGTATCCTTTGTCCAGAACTTTGAGACCAGCTACCAGAATCTGGAATCTAGAGAACATAGTTTCAATGGATTCAGAATCTTCCATTTTAAACGCCTCATACTTCTGAATGAGCGCCAGAGCTTTTGTTTCTTTGACTTGAACGTTGCCCTCATGCGTCATTCTGAGAGAATCAAAAATGTTCTTAGCTGTGTCTCTGTTGGAGATCTTCTCATACTCAGTATAGGAGATGGCACTGAGGAGGATGGTTCTGGCCTTATGGTGATTCTTGAAATCACGCTTTTGTTGATCAGTCATTGATTTTCTTTCAATCTTCTGACCAGTTGCATTCACAGGGTGCGTGTATCCATCTGTCACCATATCCCACAGATCAGCATCATGTGCTAGAAAGAAGCTTTCAATTCTGTCTTTCCAGTAATCAAAGTTTTCTCCATCAAAGACTGGAGGTTTGCCGCTGAATCTGTCTCTGTCCTCATTGGTGTCATTGCTGAAATGAGAGTTGTTTCCTGCCATTGTGTTTTTCTGACGCTGGATCTTGTACTGACACGGTTAAGTGTTTTAGCTCAGAACCAGGCGCTCTGATGCCAATTGAAGGGGTGAAAAACACAAGAAGGGGGGGGTTGAATTGTAAAACTGGAAACTTAAAGCAAATGACAAGATATTTTTATCCTGGTTCGTTTAATCTCAAACTACTCCAGTCCACCCGTCAAGGTGATTTCGCCTCTCTCCAACGAGGTCTTAATTCACTATATTCAACTGAATACAAATCTGCTTTAACAACTGCTAAAGCCTTCTTGATTCAAACCACAATCCGGTTTGTCAAGGCAACACTTTCTTACAAAGGTATAAAGTAATGTGTGTGAATGTTTTCTACAAAACTATATCACAACTGTGATGTTTACACAAATGAAGCTTAGAAACTTAGAATGCTAAACACTAATGGAGTATCAGAGTTTGTTGGTTTAGAAAAACTGGTAGATGAAGATTATTGATCAGCTTTGTGCGTGTAGAGAGTTTGGAAGCATTAGCCATGATAATCTTCGAAGCTTGGTTTATATAGCACTTGAGAAGATGAACGTTGAAGCAAATATTCTTGATTCAATGCTAATAACAAGCTTTCCTTTTTGAGCAGATCTTGTCTAGAATGAAGCCGTTGGAATTAATTAGCGTTCAATGCACAGTACCGTTGCTTCTTCAATGCACGATCTGGCTTGGCTCATTCTGATTCTGCTTCGCTGCTGATGAACTATTTGATTCTGTATCAGAGTGTTTTACGCGCAGTTCTGTTCATCAAGCTTCAGCATGTGCAAGCGTTGATCATCTGATCTTGACGTTCTGATTCAGCAACTTCTGATGCTGGTGTATGAAAACATATTCTGATGCTGAGAACGTGATCTTGCTTATTTTAATCAGCATATCTGCAAATCAGAGCATAGTAATTTTAGGCAGCATATAATTCAATCATGAAATATTTAACTACTATATCTTTTCACTTTGTTATCATCAAAACTTAAATATAGGGTATTAGATTCAAACATTGTTCTAACAGGTGGTTCCTCGTCAGTGAACGGCGATGGTATGATATTTTCAAAATCTACCTTCAGTGAATGTTGGTAGTGCATCGGCAGTAAACGTCGGTGTTTCTTATCTTTTTGCTATCATCAGTGAACGGTGATAGTTCCTCGTCAGTGAACGGCGATGACATGATATAATTTCTCTTCTACCTTCAACTATTGAGCTGTTAGTTTACCGTCATTTGTGAGTCGGTATATCTTTATCTTCTACCTTAAACTATTGAGTTGGTAGTTCATAATTATCCGTTGATGCTTGTTATCCTCCTATCTGATTCAATTCTTTTGGTTCACCAGTGATTCATTTTCCTGGTGGATTTCTCCTTTGCTTCTTCATTCTTGTGGCATCCCCAGTGATACTTTGCGTCTCTTTGGTTCTGTTCATATGCATTCATATGCATAAGCATTTGCATGGCATCTTAGAGCCAAAAATAGGGTTTGTTTTATATTTAAGTATCTTCAATCGCGTCGACACGGAAATTTTTAACCTTCGTATCTCCGGGTAGAAGACACTTAAATAAGGGCAGCTGTTGTACCCCAATTTTTGCCCCTAAGATTCCTCTATCATATCATATCAACTCGATCATAAAAAGATCACATTAGGGTTGGTTCTTCCTCTTTTTCTATCTCCTATCTTTAAGTTTGCTCTTGAGGAATCTCCAAGCACCTTGGTTGTGTATTTTGTATACGTGTTGTTGACTAAATTCTAATCAAAATACAAAAGAAAAATAATATTTGTCTTTGTCTTTGTATATTTTTATTTTGTAGGTACCAAGTCGAAGCATCTGACAAATAAGGATTTCTGGTATTATTTTCCTAAAATATCTATTTGCAAAGGAAAATTAACAAAAATTCTTTTTTTTCACTGATGCAATCGATTGCACATAGTGTATTTTGCGCCATTTTTGAAAAAAATACATTGTGCAATCGATTTGCACTGTAGTGCAATCGATTGCACAACGTGAAAATTTAAAAAAACCCCAGCATTTTAAACTTGTCAAATTTTGGTTCCAATTTTCCTTCATTTTTGAAATATGTATCATTAATTCAAATTTTAGTGCCAATCTTTTACTTTTAAAAACAATTATCATTAATTCAAATTTTGGCTCTAATATTTGAAAGAATTATCATTAATTCAAATTTTGGCTCTAATATTTGAAAGAATTATCATTAATTCAAATTTTGGCTCCAAGAATCAATTACCAAATTATCACTAATCCCAATCCTAAAACTCTATAAATAGAGCGCTCATTTCATTCAAATTTCAAGCTTTTGAAAGCCAAATCCAACTTGCTAAAAAATCTCTCAATTCTCTCCATCTACCAAATTCACTCAAAGCTCCATTTTCAAAAAGTTAGTAAGCTTTGCATTGAAGCTTACTAATCTTTGAGCTAAACCTTCATCCAAACACTTTTTCTTCATCAATTCTCTACATCCAAGCTTGGTCAATTGATTCTTGTGGTTGAATTGAACCAAATTCTTGAAGTTGTTTTGATAATTCTCTAGATCTACCTTTGGTAAGTTGGATAATTCATCTTTCACAATGTGATCTTTTGTTGATCTTTGGGTTTGATTCTTTGAGCATTATTTTGTGATTCCAATGGTGTTATTTTCTCATAATTTGATGGAATTTTCGTGCTCAATTGGATCCATGATCATAAGGTGTTTGATGGAAAGTTTGAACAAGAAATTGGCCTTTTAAAATGTTGTTTTTGCTACTGTAACAGTGTGCAATCGATTGCAGTAACTGTGTAATCGATTGCACAGAAGCGTTTCACACAATTTTTTTGAAAATAACACTGTGTGCAATCGATTGCACAGTTACTGCAATCGACTGCACAGGGACAAAATGCACTTTTTTTCCTTGTTTTGGGGCAACTTTGATCCAAAATGCTTTTTCTACTCACTCCTTTTGATTGTTGGTTTGGATTGCAATTTTAAATGTCCAATTTGTTTTTAAACTCAATGAACTTTGTGATGTAGATGAAGTTTGATAAATTTTCATCAATTCAAATCTACCTAAGAATGAATTATTTAATTCATTTTTGGTGATTTGGATTAATGATATGTTTAGTGCTTTAATCCATCTAGAGGAGTGGTTGAATTTAAAGATGAAAGAATTTTGAAATGGTGATCCAAATTAGCTTATGATTCCCCTCTCTCTTTATCTTATCCCTTTATTTTTTAATTGTGCTACATGTTAAGGGATGGTGATCTCTATATCATTTATCCAAACATGAAGTACATAGATTGCTATTAACTGGCCTCAAAATAGGTGCAACTTATACATAAGTCCACTTACGATTGCTTAACATAGCGCTAAATTTTGTCCCGATTCGAATAAATGATCATTCGTGGCCCAAACTTATGATTGCAAGCCCAAGTATGTTAATTTGATCTCTTTGATCCAATAACCTTGAGATTCATTGTGTGGAGGCTTTGGTTTTACCAATCCTCTAATAGATCTACAACACTTTTGTTCAACACGGATCACTTAAACATCGTTGATCATTACATGTTACTTTTTGAGGATTCCAAAATGGATGATATACTTGACAAAAAGCAAATGGAATTTGTTGTGTGGAGGATTTGGTTCTACCAATCCTCTAATGAGTTCCAAATGCAAGTTTCAAGATGGTCATCCAACTAACCACTAATTACTAACAATTAACTTTACTTTATGCTTTTATTTTCATGCTTTATGTACCATTTACTTTTAGCATTTTATATTTCATGTTATTTTCATCTTGGCTCACTTTAGCATTTATTCTTATGACATTTTTATTTTGCTCACTTGAGCATTTAATTTTATGTCATTTTTTATTTTGCTCACTTGAGCTTTTCTTTTCCTTTTAAAAGACACTTAATAATCAACATGAACCATAAAAAAACATTAATGATACTTAGACTACATTGTTACTATCCTTTGCATTATGGAGTGATGGACTTCTTGGACTTAGGATTAGAGACCTTGGCCTATCTTGGAGACTTTGTGACTTTATTTGATATTTTGTCTGGAGTTCTTGAGGTTTACCTCAACACATTGGGTTGTTTGTTTGTTTTGTGTGCAGGTTATTGTGATTACAATCTTTGTTTGTAATTTGGAATGCACCCATATACAGCCGTTACTCTGCCCAATTTTTTGCAAAGGCTTAATACACTTGAAATTTGGTTCTCTCAAGATGTCTAGTATCTTTGCTTGCTTGGTTTCAATCCAAAGAATGGGAATTCTATATTGACTCATAATGTCAAGTATTGGCATCTTGTTGGTTAGATGGTTCTTATCCCTAGCTTTTACCTTATGCATTAGGATAGCCTCTTCATCTCCTCCCATCTTCTTTAATTTCAAAAATCTTCTCCCTCCTTTTAAAAAACTCTTCTTGTTTCGAAACTTGAAACATTTTCATAATAAACATGGACTTAGGTCCATGCATTTTCAAAGCATTTTCATAAATAAATTTCAATCAATTTAATAATATCTTGACATTTTTTGTGAGAAGACTAAAAGTCAATCAATCTCATTTCAAATCATTTTTGCCACTTTGGCTTTTTATTTTAAAATCTTTCTCAAAAGATTAGACTCTTGCCAATCCTTGTAGTGATGCAAACAACTATACTTCTACAATATGTAGTGAAGTGAGATATTTTCCACTTGGGTGTTAAGCGAGGCATTGTTGATTTTAAAATCCAAGCCAAATCCTCCACTTTGAGATGATGCAAATTCTCCTTTCTCATGATTGTGGGTAGTAAGTATATTTTCCACACGGACAATGACGATGATGTCTTATCTCATAAAATTAACCAACACACTTGTGTTTCAAATTTTTAAAAGAGGAACTACGTGTATCCTGATCCCCTATTACACGAAAGGTGGTACGTAGACACTAAAGGTTCGCAACCACGGCGGGTGCAAAAATCATAAAAAATATATTTCTTTTCTCACCTCCACCATCCATTTTTTATATAACACATTTTTATAGCCAAAATATAAAGATTTTTCAAAGAGGTTCCGGCGGAGTATCATAGATGTTTAGGGTGCTAATACCTTCCCTTTGCATAACCAACCCCCTTACCTTGAATCTTCCCCCCTTTTTTGGGTTATTCGCTCTTTCCCCATTCCTTTGGAAACAATAAAGCATGGTGGCGATTTTTTATTTTGATTTGTATAAAGTCTAGTTAATCCAATGGCTTAGTCTTTAACATTTCTACCGCTACAAGTTGTCTTCAGAAATTTTACCAGTGCTTTGGCATGTGCTTTATAGCACATCAACAGGGCTAGCATAGAGATCTTGGAAGGAGTATGCCCCAATTGTTCAACCACATCATAATCACTCTTCTTAATGATCCTCAGGATTTCTTCCATCTCCTTCTTGGATGTTTCGGGAATAGCTAGTGATTGAGCCTTCGTCTGGACAGGCTCCTCTTGAACGTTCTTTCCTTTATTCTCAGCAGTGGAAGTAGGGATAGGAATTGTATTGTCTTTGTTGGTAGGTACACTTGCAGGTACAATCACCGGTACAGGGGTAATCTTCGGAACAGCCACGGGTCCAAAGACTGTTGTTGGAGGAGCAATCTCTAGAGAGAAGATCTTACCACTACGGGTGATCTTGCTAGTTCCAACAATATTACTAATGTCGGGACTGTCCTCTTAGGAGCTTTCTTCTTCTGCAGTCAGCTCATCCTGTTTAATACCATGGTAGTAGATTTCTCCACCATAGTTCCATGGTACAGATTTATCTGATTCGTATGGGGCAGGCCCGGACATTGTAATCTTAAGCGGAGCAGTCTTCGGAGCAGGTGGATCCTAACGGGTCTTTTAGGGGCCCTGGAAGGATTGGCGTAGATGGTTATTATAGAAACTTCTTTTACTGGAACGGGTGAAATAAGAGCTTTCTCAAACAAAATTTCTTGGTTATCAATTAATTGTTGGATTCCTTTCTTCAACAGAGGGCAGTCAAATGATGAGGACAGGGAAACATGGCAGTCTTTGTCACAACCTGGGAAGATGCCAGCTTTTAACAAATTCAACTTGATGGTCAAGAGCGGAGTTAACAGTTCATCCACGGTAGCAACAAATAGATCTTCTTCAATAGCGTTGGCATTATGGCCATGCCTCGGCATCGGAGCGGAAATAACATTCGGCTTCTCAGACGCTTCAAACTCAACTTCCTTCGCGTCTATCAGATCTTGAATCTTATTCTTCAGAGCCCAACAGTTGTTGGTGTCGTGCCCTGGACTTTCAGAATGGTACGCGGACATGGCGTTGGGATGGTAATGTGGAGACGTAGTATTAGGATTCTTTGGGGCCTCTTTTAGAGTGGCCATATTCAACTTCAAGAGATGTCATAGAACTTGAGCCGGAGTCATGTTAATCTTGGTAAACTACCGAACTGGCCTTTCTACCCTTTGCTGATTAATTCTTGGCTGGTCTGATGCAGGCTTCGGAATCATAACGGCCCCCACCGTTGGTCGGTGCTCGGTTCTTCCCTGATTTCTCTATGAATAGACTGCAAATACTTCCTTTCTTCCCGTGAAGGGCTTTTTTACAGCAGCTGAGGCAGACACGTCCTTCTGAATCTTCCCATTTCTTATACCAGCCTCCACTCTTTCGCCAGTTAGAATCAATTCGGTAAACCCTCCAGAAGAACTCCCAATCAGATGATTAAAGAAAGGACCTGATAGAGTTCATAGGAACATGTCCACTAACTCTCTCTCAGATAGAGGAGGTTGCACCCTTCCGGCTAGATCCCTCCACTTTTGTGCGTAATCTTTAAAGCCTTCATTGGAAGCCATAGCCATACTTTGTAGCTGAGTACGGCTTGGCGCCAAGTCGGAGTTGTATTGATATTGTTTATAGAAAGCTGCCGCCAAGTCTTCCCAATTATGGACATCTGCCCTCTCCAACTGGTAGAACCAATCAAGCTGCGTTCCTAACAAACTATCTTGGAAAAACTAGACCCATAGGTCTTTCTCAGCAGAGTGTGGTTGAATCTTCCTGACATAGGATCTGAGGTGCATTTTAGGGCAAGACACCCCATCATACTTGGCAAACAGTGGCACTTTAAACTTTGGAGGGATTACAATTCCTGACACCAGCCCTAACTCCTCAAAATCTAGCCCTGGTACTCTCTGAATTTCCATAGCGCTTAGTCGCTCTTCAAGGTGTTTGTACTTGTCATCAGCCGGAGGGTATTGTTGTTCAGAGTAGTCCTCTTCTTCCTCTTCTTCTGCTTCAGAATCTGATGGTACTGCTGTTTCTTTTCCTTTCCTTTCCCCCTCTTCAGATGTTGTTGGAAATTCTAAGGTCCTTCTGGCTTGTCCCTGAATTCTTCTACCCATGATAACCACACCAGCTGGCTTCTTCTTCTTTTTCTCTTTCTCTTTTTCTAGCAAAGTCTTCAGCTCCTCCTGCCCCTTAGCTAAGGTCATGAGCAACTGTTGAAATTGTGAATTCTGAGCTTGCAGATCTTTGACCATTTGTTCAAGATACATCTTGCTGAAATAAACAGTAGAGAGATGAGGAAACTTTGTGTGAAGACCTGTTTATGCTTATGATGAATGATATGTATTCATGAAATGCTTTCAAGGATTCAGAAATTCAAATTTGTTTTAAACAAAAAAGAAACACACGTCATATTAATTAAAATAGAATTGTGAGTACATCAATGCCCCTTGGGCAAAATAATACAGAATTCTAAGGTAAAAAGACGTTGCGCATCCTTTTTGGTGCAATGTAGGTGTTGAGAGTCTGCTCTTCATGAAGTATCCGAGTGAGTTCCAAAACCTTCTTCTCGCTTGCGTAGAATTGGGCTTCAAAAGTATCGCGCTCTCCCTTGAGCTATATCCAACTCCTTTGCAAGTCTTCGAGTGATGTTGGCATGTCAGGATGTAGGATGGTGTATGGAACCTCTCCTTCCTTAACAGGCTCTATAATCACTGGGAGAATGGAGGGGTAAGGCATCATAAGACTTTGGGTGCGGGTTCATACCCACTTGAGGTAAGGCTCAAGAGGGATGGAATTCTTGTGTCCCAGAGTCTTTCTATCTACCTTGTTGGGCATCCTCCAAGCTCGGATGAATCTCTGTCGAAGTCCTTGGTCGTTGCTGTCGTAGTCGAAAACCAATCCTTGAATCAGTATATCATGTGGGCCATCCTATCAGGCATAACCAAACTGTCTTAGATCCAAGCATGGGTTGTAGGTGATGCCTCCACTAATTCCAAGTAGAGGGACATTAGGGAATTCCCCACAACAGTCAACAATAATGACATTCTCTTTGGATCGAGAACACCAATTAATATCTGAATGGTTAAGTGTCATTAACCGTTATGACCACCTCAAACCTTGCTCGTTCTTCAAGACTGATTGGGGAAGATGAGAAATAAACCATCTTGCTAGGAGAGTGGTGCAACACATAAGAAAACCTCTTTTCCTTATTGTACGAGTGTGAAAAGAGTGGAGGATATACCCAAGCAATGTAGGCACCGGGTTGCGAGACATGAAGATTTTGACAGCACTTACATCTATGAGTTGGTCAGGATTAGGGAACAAAACCATCCCATAGATGAGAAGAGCTACAATTCCTCAAAAGCTTGCAAGTCTAGGGAATTCCAACAGCTTTGGGCCTTCTCAAACAGAAACTTTGACAAGAAGCCTTTGACACCACTTCTAGTTTCCCAATGAGTTGTAACATCAGATGAGTGCAAGTGTAGGGCTTGAGCAATCTCTCCTGGCTTTGGATCTCTTTCCGTACCGTTGAAGGGTAGTTGATTGAGAATAGGAATCCTCAGAAGTTGAGAGAATTCTTCCAAAGTAGGCACAAATTGATAGTCAGGAAATGTGAAGCAATGATGCAAAGGGTCAAAGAACTGGAAGAGAACTTTCATCATATCCTCCTCTATGTTATAAGTAACCAAGTTGAGTAGACGACCATGTCTTTCGGTGAATGGAGAATTCTCAGAAATCCTTGAAGCTAGCTCCTTTAGTTGTGGAGGAATTCTTACAAGGTTGATTTGGATAGTTTTCCTGCAAAGTGAATTCATATCCTACAAAACAAGAACAAAGATGAATCTCCAAAATCCTTGAAATGGTTAGTGGATGCATATGATGTTCATGATGTCCATGATGTTATGCACAAGTATATATGTACAAGCAAATCACACAAGTTCCTAGTTTAGGCTTGCATGGGGTTTCATAGGTAAGTACCCTTTTGAAGTTTAGTTGGCTCAACCTGTCCTAAAAATAGTAACCGAGTTCTAAGGAGCTCAATATCACTGGATTGTTTCCTTGTTCATTGTTTCAATTCAAGCCTCTTTACTGGCGACCAAAATATTCCAAGGAACCAACCCTCAATGAGTGTAGTATCAAGTATTTACCCACTTCGGACTGCACCAAAGCCGGTCATCTCACTACATCCTAAAAGGCCAAGTTGGTCAAGTAAAGGTTCTAGAAGTTCATTAGTGCTTCATGACATCACTCAGCGGCCCCGTATTATCTTTTATTGACTCAAAGGCTACCGGTACCCACAAATATGTCGCACTAATGTAGCTATTTCTTAGACCATGTCGGTATACCCCGCACAGTTTCCACAATGTATTTCTATTTACCTATAATGTTTCCCAAATCCGTGTGGAGGATTCAAACCCAAACAATAGAACCAAAATGTAAAGCAAACAAGTCAAACAATTGTAAGCAAATAAAGGTGATCTAAACCCTAAGGTAACCCCACTTTTAGAATTTTCCCCAGCAGAGTCGCCAGTTCTGTGATGCGGTGGGAGAACTGACTTGAGGTTTTGCGTTTGTGTTCGTAAATGTTGCGGTTAGCAAGAGTTGCCACCGACTTTTCTTTTATCCAAAAGGAAAGGTAAAAAAGCACAGGAAAGACCTTTGAGATGTTTTCTTGAGTTCAGGGGGTATATTATGAAAAGGGAAGGTGCTAGCACCCTTTTCATCCATGGTTTTCCATGGGCTCTTAGTTACTTGTTTAGATCACTTGCTTTGCTTTGAAATTCTTTGAAATGATGCTTGGTGTGGTTTTAAAAGTATTTTGAAAAGAGGCCTTTGTTTAGGCAATCTTTGTAATGATTCTCGTTCGTAAGAATGTATACAAAGATGTTTGTCTTTTGAAAAATGTTTCAATGTTTTTGTAAGATGTTTTGAAATGTGTGTGTGTTTGTTTTCGAAAGTAGCAAGGATTGTTTTGAAATTGATCAAGTAACTAGAAGCTATCTACCTACTCAAATGTCTTTCTTGTGCATTTTTATTCCTTTGACATTGTTGATTTACCATTGATTTGGTAAACAATCCTATCTTTGGATGTAAACGGGATGGGTGTGGGTCATCGTATGACCATGATAGCAATGTTGCCAAGTATCTTATCAATTTGGAGGGACTAAGATTATTTTGTTTTAGGCAACCTTTTGATAGCGTCATCGAGGGACTATGATCTTGTATGTTTTGTTTTGCCAAGATACTTCGCATGCGTAACATGGCCATTTTTATTTAGGCAGCCAAGTGGGAGAACCCTAAGGGTGCTTGTGTGCAATGTGTGTCATTTTTCATGCTTTTGTCTTGCATTAGGTTTTATATTTGTTTTGTTTTTGGTTCTTGTCATGCAAACCCTAGTTTACTAAACATGGTATATGAAAGCAATAAATTGCATAAATGTAAACTAAGCTATTACAACAATTATTATGGGAGGGGGGATACAAGTTTTTGAATAGGGATATTGCACAAATATAAACCTAAAAATACTATTACAACCCAATCGAATATTGTGCGCATTAAATAAATATACAAATATTAAAATGCAATGCAAAATGTATTTATGCAAAAAATGTTTTGTATTTAATTTTGTATGAGAAAATAAATTAACAAACCCTAGAAAATAAGGAAAAATAATATTATTATTTTTGAAAGGGGGAAACCCTAATTTTTTCAATTAAAAGAAAATATATGTTCTATATTAATATTTTGTCCATTTTTGTACAAGAAAATAATAAATAATATTATGTGCAAATATTAAAAAATTAAATATGTATAAAAATAATTATTTATGATTATAAATGGTATAATAAAAAATGTTAAGTATTTTTTAAATGTATTTATAAATTATATAAGAAAATAAGTCCTATTTATTAAAATAAACTATTTTTTTATGTAAAAAAAAAATAAAATTGCAAAAAAATATTTAATTATTTTTAGGATTTTTTAATGTTCAGAAAAAAATAATCAAAAGCAATAAATATGAAAATGTAAAAAAATATGAAAAATATACAAAATTAGCAAGGGGGTGCAAAAGTAAATCAGGGGGTGCAAAAAGCAGAAACAAAAAGGCCAGGCGCGCCAAAAAGCCCAAGACAGTCATCCCTGTCCTCCAGCCATCTTCTCCTTCGCGCGTGTTATGCTCAAATTTGTAACTTTCACATGCTTGCACAAAAACAAAATCTCATAACATAAAACATGTAGCATTTAATCTCACGATTCCAACCATATAAAATTTGTAATCTAACTCTAAAAGATCAAGGAGAATTTTAATGGCCCTAATTCGTGACCTAAAAATTTCAACAACTTCAAGCTTCAAATTCTCTTAGCTCAGTTGATATAAATGAAAAGTATGCATATGTACAGCTTCACCATGTTAGGGACTACATTTTTTATTCACAAATCATGGCCTGAGGATGCCTATTCAGAGAGATAAAGTTTTGAAAAATACCTCCTTCAGTTGGAGGCCTGAGGATCGTGTGAGCTTCCTTGAACTTCCTTCAAGCTATTCCAATGCTTAGCTGGCTCTGTGGATGGCTGAAACTCTTTGCACAAGTCAAGTTGCAAGCTTCCAAATTGAAAATGGCAATGGCTGAAACAGGGCTTAGAGAAGCAGGGCAAGGGCTTGGATAGCTTTGGTAGGATGCTTATGAAGTGTTTGAAGTGTCAAGCCACAAAACGCACGAGCCAAAAATGTGTTGGCTATGGTTTTGCAGAATCTGTAAGTTTTGGCAGAAAAACAGAGTTTTTGAGTTTGAGTGAGTTCTAGATTCAAGGAAATCGTGTTTTTGTTTGTAACAAGTTTGTGAATATGTATAGAATTGATACAAATTCCACTCTTCACTAGATGTACCAGTTCTGAACTTTTGGCAACCCTTTCTTGCATTTTAAGAAAAGTGAAATGACTTATGCAACATGCTTGTACTGGCTAGTTTGTGAGCTGCAGAGAGTTGGTATACATTGCTTGAGACCCGTGGAAGTTGTTTGTACCAAAGGGAAAGGTCCAAGGCTCAAGATTTGTAAAGTTGCAAAATCTCACCTTTTTGAAAATGGCATTATAACCTTTATGCCATTAATGAAATTATCTCTTGTACAATGCTCCAAAAGCCAAGATAATGCCTTTGTCTTCTGAGTTAGCATTTAATTATGGAGTGTAGAGTGAGTTTAGGACATGTAAAGCAATGTACAAACAACATGGATTGGATTTGCAACTTTATCTCATGTAAAAATGGCTTGATCAAAAGTGATAAAATGCCAACTTCTCTTCTTCGATTCTCCCTAACCAAAAATGATTTTGGAGAGTTCTTGGACATTTTGGAAAGCTTGCAATGTTCTCTATAATCCATCTTTGAAATGAATTTTGAGATACCTCTTGGAACTAGGTGAAAAATGTCCATGAAGTTGGGTCAAAAACCTGCCTGAATTAGGGCAAAATTTCACTAAGTTAAGAAGTTCATGGACCTATATTCACAAATTCATAAATTGAGATCCAAGCATATTTTGGGAAACGTTTGTGAAGAAAAGTTGTAGATTTCATGGAGGAATTAAACTTTCATGTTGGAAGTTTTCTTTGAATCAAATTGCATCATGGTGAAAAAGTGGTGGAAAGTTGGGAAAAAATAAGAAAATTTCCATACTTCGAAAAATTCTAAGTTATGAAAATTTTCAAATTCAAAACCCTAATTTTCAAAAATGATTTTCTTGGTGAACAAGTTTCATATTTTGACACATCTTGATGGATTATGACCCTTGGCACTTGATTTTGACCAAAAAGTCAAAGTTTGACTTTTTAGTGCATAGTTGACTTTTGATCAGTTAACTGCAAATTTCATCTGTCAATCTAATGAACTTGAGATCTTTTGAACCATGTGATTAGGTAAAGATGATGCCATTGAACCTTTGAAACCATTTTTGAACTCAATTGGTCATTGGCTTGGTTAAAAATCATAAATTTCCCTTTCTTTGTCAAAACCCTAATTTTGACCATTTTGCCCTTTTGATGATTTGATCAAATTTCTTGAGGAGTTGTGATTCAAACTTGATCAAATGGTACATATGAGTCTAAAGTGTTGATGTGGATTAAAAATTATGGAGTTTGACTGTAAATTGGCCATGGTTGACTTTTTCCCTAATACAGCTGGTTTTTAGGTCAACTATCCAATTGACTGATCAAAAATATGGTTCAAGGCTTGAAAATTAACATGAGTAATCTTAGGGGTCCAACATGATGTATGAAAGTCATATGAAGCATTGATGGTCCAGAAATCTTTATGCAAACTCAAAACACTAATTTTGGGTCATCAGTGCTAGATGATGTGTCTTGAGCTGATCAAACCCTAATCTTGTCTTGAGTCCAAGAAGTCTTGTGAGAAAATTCTTGATAAATGAGAGGGAAAATTTTGGGGTACAACACTCACTGATGCACTTGAGTCTGTAAGTTCCTTAGCTTTAAGGATTGGCATTATTTTTTGTAAAATAAATGTAACAGCAATGTGTTGGATATGAGATGTCAACTTGATAACAGGAACAGCTTGAGCAAGAATTCCTATCGTATGTTAGGACATGTTGATTAAAAGTATTTCAACATCTGGAACAACATGTCAGATAAGATGTCCTATGAAGGAGCATACGACATCGCACCTGAGTTGAGATGGATTAGTGGATTTAGTTAGGATTTAACAGATGCAGAATATTATGGGAATATTATGCAATCCTATGTGGCGTTGATTTAAAGTTCTAGAAGAATCAAGTCAAAATATTGAAGAAAATGCAGTTTCTAAATATGGATATATTTTAGAAAACTAATGATTGAAGACCTTGTTTGTAGCAAAAGTTGCTGGTGATTGTAACAGCTGATATGCTCTGATTTGAATGTCCAAATCTAGTTGGGTATAGGTTATAAATAGAAGTCTTTGTAACCTAGGAAAGGCACGGGTTTAGGATGTAGAAGTCTAGGGCTTTGTCTTTTTACCTCTCTCTAGGATAGTTGGTGTAAGTGAACCACTCGGGTTGTGAGATGGTCATTGTGTTCTCACTCAGAAGATGTGAAGTAATGAGTTGAGTATTGTTCTTGGAAGAAGCTTTGAAGAAAAACCAAGTTGTGTTCTTAGTCAAGAGTCTTGGCTAGAGATTGTCATGGAAGTGTGTCTTCCAGTTTGTTCAGAATTATTTATGTTGATCCAATCACTGTATGTGATTGAAGAGGGATTGTGGAGGGCCTCATATCTAGGTGATTCTTAGATAGAAATCTTTTAAGGGTAGTGATTAAGCGATTAGGCTGTAAACTGGAGGTTTGTTGTAGGGTCTATGAATTGATATTATTTGAGTGGATTTGTCCCTGGCTTGGTATTTCCCCCAGAGTAGGAGAGTTGCTCCTAACTTGGTTAATAAATCTAGTGTGTTATTTATTTTTTTTCAGCACTGTTTTTAATGTTTATACCTTTCCTGTTTGTTTATGTCGGGTCATATGTCCCAACGTGTCATAGGACATCTGAATTATATCATATCAGAATTTAAATTGGTATCAGAGCAGGCATCCTGTTTGTTTTTGGATGAGATCCATGGGGGATACTTTCTAGTTTATGATCAATATAGAAAGTTCTACTGAAAAGTTGTTTGAACTTGGAGATTTCATATTTTTATTTGAATGATCCCTAGAAGTGAAGGATGGATTATTCATAACAGAGTGTGTATTGGACCTATCTTTGTTGTTTTTAGGCGTGTAGCTTTGGTAGAAGCTACTGTGTTGAGAGTTTGATTTATTTTCAAACCTAGGTTAACCTGTTTCTCCAGGAGTATGGTGTGTTTGTGCAAAGGTTTATGTTGTTCCTGAAGGTTGTTGAGGAGTTTTATGATTTGTGTTCCTCTGCATGTATATTTGATGGAAAACTTTTGGTGGTGGTGTATGTTGAGTCTGCAACACTCTGTTCTCCTCTGAAGGTGTATCCCATCGTGTGGTGATACTTTAGGAGAGGTTTGACTAGCTTGTTAAATTTTCCAAAGATTCTCGAGGTTTATCCCAAGTCCACTCATAAAGGCACTCTTATATGAGTTTGTTAAAGAGAGATATGATAGAGGTAATTTATTTTTGCTTCAACCCCTAAAAAGGCCAATCTCTAGGATTTGATAGAGGATCTCTTGGTGTGTTCCTTGTGAGGCAGGTCTTAGCATATGCTTTAATGGTTAAAAAAATATGTGTTGATCATATATGTTTGGAACCTACTCATTAGGACACAATCAACATATTCGACACTCATTAGGTTAGTTTATTTCAGATCTAAGCGAGTTGGTGTGCAGCTACTCAAGGAATTCTTAGCAGTTAATAAGGGGGGGTCCTTAATCTGAAGCTGGAAGATCTTGAAGAAATGTTAGACATAATGTGTTTACATCTGTGTATTAAAAAAAATTTTCTTTCTCAATATGTCTCGTGGTTCTTTTTATAAATAGGATGGAGGTTGTTTACTCTAACTTGGTACTCTTATCAAGTCTATGAGAGAATGTAACTCTTGCTTTGTTGTTGTGGAAAGGTCTTTCAAGGATTGTCTGCATTGCAGTTGAGTCAATCGGAATTATGTCGTTGATTAGTGTCTGCACTGTTGAAGTGTCATCTGAGTCACCTAGGATGAGCATTTCACTTATTTGAAGCAATTAGGAGTCATTACTTTTGAGACTAAAAGATTATGGTTCCCCGGTATCTATATGGGAAGTTCCTTTCTCTGCTAAGGTTAAGTTATATGGTGTCCTCACATAATGGAACAAATGTTTTGCAAGGACTGAAGGGAATCCTTGTGTATTGAGAGTAGCAGACTTAGTATGAACATTCTGCTTGTGGTGTAAAATGATCATACATTGCCAAGTTTGAAGAAGTATGCTCCAGATAGCTGTTATAGGGAATCTCCTATTTAGGTGCAGAAGGATGGCATCCAACATCTCAAAGTCAGACAGGAGGTCTGAAATTTAAAGTTTTAAGAAGAATATTATTGAGATGGGCAATATGCAGGTTTCTGCATATATGTATGATCTGGTGTTGAAAGTTGATTAGCTACAAATGGTTGATCCTCTCGTATCCCTTGCAAAAGTTATGGATTACTATGGTATCTCCAGACCATAGTTGATGGTGAAATACATGTGTTTGAGATTGATGTCAGATATGTTATTGGAACATCGTCTCAGAGTGATTTTTATTCCTTCACCCAAGGAAGTTGTTGTTGTCCATAGTGGAATTTAAGGTTAAGCCACTGGCCAGATCTGATGTTGTACAAAACTCTTTTTCAAGATTTTGTATTACTTAGAAGAGATTGATACATTTTCATTAATTCAGATAAACCAATTTCAAGTGCATAATGAAATAAAGAAGAAAGTACCTATTTGTCGTCATCAGAGTCTGACTCATAGTTAATTGTCATTTTGTCTTCTGATGCTGCTTCTCCCTTGCTGGTCCTAGCCATGAATTCCATGTTTGCATGTTCTTCATCAGAATCTTCATCTTCTAATTCTGAATCATCCCGTGTTGCCATGAGACTCTTCTTGGCTTTGTAAGCCTTTTTAGGCTTCTTGTCTTTTTAAAGCTTTGGATAATCACTTTTGTAACATCCAAGCTCGTTGAATTCAAAACAAGTAACTTCTTTTCCAGAAGCATTTCTCGGACCAGAAGTGGATTTACCTCTTCCATATGTCCTTCTTTGACCTCCGAACTTGCTTTATCTGTGCTTCTAGATTTGACTTATTCTTCTGGATATCAAGAAGAGTTCATCATCATCTAAATCTTCTTCAGATTATTCTGATCCTTCCTTAGCTTGATAAGCCATGGTTTCCCCAGAAGTGGACTTTAGAGCAACTGATTTTACCCTCTTCCGAGGTTCATCTTGTTCCATCTCTATTTCATGACTTCTTAAAGAGCCAATCACCTAATCAAGAGAGGTATTGCTCAGATCCTTTTCCAATTTTAAGGAAGTTACCATTGGTCTCCATTTAATAGGCAGACTTCTGATAATCTTTTTAACATGATTTGTGGTGGAGTAATATTTGTTCAGAACCTTAAGTCCTGCCACAAGAGTCTGAAATTCTAAAAACATTATTTCCACATATTCATTGTCTTCCATCTTGAAGGCTTCATATTTTTAAATTAAGGACAGAGCATTTGTTTATTTTAATTGTGTGTTGCCTTCATGTGTCATCTGAAGAGAATAAAAAATATAATTTCAGTCTCTCTATCTGTAATTTTCTCATATTCATTATATGAGATAGCACTTAGAAGAATGGTTCTTGCTTTTTAGTGATTTCTGCATATTTTCTTCTGCGCTTCTGTCATTGCACTTCTTGCAATCTTAAGACCTTTATCATCTACTGGGTCAGTGTAACCATCAACTACCAAGTCCCATAGATCCAAGTCATATGGTAGAAAGTAACTTTCTATTCTATCCTTCCAATAGTCAAATTTCTCTCCATCAAACATAAATGGTTTTGAACTATGGTGATCTCTATCATTATCCTTATTATCAGCAGTGGAAGTGGATGTAGCCATTGGTTTTTCACACACACTGGATCGGTACTAGACACTGTTAAGTGTTGATAAAAATTCAAACTTTTCATCTCCTCAGAAACGGACCTCTGATACAAATTAAAGGTGTGAAAAACACAAGAAATGGGGGGTTTGAATTGGGTTTTTAAAAACAAAACTATTCTTTGAAAATATTCCTCTTTAAGTTAAAATGCTTTATCCTTCACTCTTGATAATAACAATAAGTAAGAATGGAAAGTAAAGAACAATGTATATTTATACTAGTTCACTTGGAAATTATCAAGCTAGTCTAGCCCACCCGCCAAGGTGATTTCGCCTCACTCAATCGATGACTTAATTCACTATAACCAAACTGATTACAATTTGCACAAGCTACCCGCATGTGAATAAAAACCTCTAAGACTCGTAAGCCCTATACTTTTTAAGGATTTAGACCTACCCGGTCCTTTAAGGAATATCAAACAATAATCAACCTGATTATTACAATGCACAAGCTATCCGCAAGTGACTAACGTCTTCTAAAACTCGCAACCTCTATACTTCTTAAGAATACATACCTACCTGGTCCCTTAAGGAAAATTAAACAACTGTTTGAATACAAGTTTTCTTTACAATAGTATTGCTTCTAAAAAGCTGAATGTGTAAACTATTTTATGAACAATGACTTGAGAATGTGAAAGCTATGAACAACGTTTGCGTGTGATTATTCAGTGAATTGGCAGGTTTCTCTCTTAGTCTTCAAGCCTTTATATAGCCAATAAAATAATATATTTGATGAGAGATACTCTTGGGATTTCCAGAAATATTGGCAGCTTGAACAGTAATATGGGGGACAAGATCGTGCGACGCATTTGTCCTTTCATGTTAGTGGAATGAAACGTTGATTGTACCATGTACTATTTGTAACGTGTTAACATTATCTTCTTCCCTTTTTCACTTTAGAGGCTTCTGCAAGCATGAGTTTAGAATCAGAAATATAACATCAGGTTATTGCAACTTCAAGTCTTCTGAGTCTTCAGAACTACATCTTTAGAGTCTTCAGCACTTGGTTGTGAGAACCTTTATTATTAGAACTTTGGGTCTTTAGAACTTCAAGTCTTTAGAATATTTTAGAACTTCTATATTTAGAGTCTTCAGCACTTGGTCTTCAGAACCCTTATCTTTATAACCTTGTTATTAGAAACACAAGCCTTCAGCATCTGGACTTCAGTAGAAACTTTG
Organism: Vicia faba; assembly: GCA_948472305.1. NCBI lineage: Eukaryota > Viridiplantae > Streptophyta > Magnoliopsida > Fabales > Fabaceae > Vicia > Vicia faba. The sequence continues at coordinate 676,286,135 of OX451738.1, read as the reverse complement.
TCTTCAGATCTTCTAACTTTGTTTCTTTGGAACATGTTGTCTTTAGAAACGTGAGTCTTTAGCATCTGGACTTTAGTAGAAACTTGAGTATTCAGATCTTCTGACTGGTTTCTTTAGAACAACATCAGAGCTTACACTTCATAGCCTTCTAGAGTGTCTTGCTACTATTCAACAGAACTTGGGTAGCGTAGAAGCGAAATCAATTATCTTCTAATGTCTTGGCCATGCAATCCATCAAAAGCAGAACATGTTTGTTAAGTACTCAATACTAACAAACATTAGTACAACAAAATTGTTCATACAATCATGCTCATTAGTTATCATCAAAACTCAGATAATATTACGGAGCCAAATCTTGTTCTTACAATCTCCTTCTTTTTGATGATGACAAAACTATGTATTTTGATGACACAATTTTGTTTTTATAATCAGAAGAAGTGAAAATAGAAAGGTAAGGAATACTTATCCTTTTTTTGATGATCCCATTGAGTCAATGATTTGATGGAGATCAAATATCCTGACTCTGAACCATTTGAGTAAAACTCCCCTTGGTTCCAATAGATCAGATATCGAGATCTTGAGATTCTTGACTTTGGATGCCAATAGACAAATTGAGATATTGATGTCAAACAAACAATTGAGATCTTGATTTCACACAACTTCTTCTTATTGGATATTGACTTTAGATGCCAACGAGAATGAAATTCAATTGAAATATTTGAAATTTTAATGTCACTAAAACAACTTCCTAGATTTTCAATTTAGGAGTTTGATTCTAGATTTCACTTCTTGAAGTTTGATTATGAGTTCAAAAACATTTTCAAAGTTTGAAGAAAATAGTCGTCTGAAGCTAACAGGTTAGACATAAGCCTTGAATACTGCTTTCAAATCTTTGTCTTTAAATCAGAGTTCTAATTTCCTGAAAAAGAAAAATAATTCTAACAGAAACAGAAGTATAACTGGGTTAGAATGTAAGCATCTCTTTTCAGAGAAAAAAACTTGATTATTGAAGTAAAAATTATGTTCATTTAATTACTCCCCCTTTTTGTCATAATCAAAAAGGTAATTATTTGTGAAAAACATAAAAACTAGAAGAAACTATCAAGAAAAGACAAGAAATTTCATTGATATTCGAAGGATATTAAAATAGAGTGAACATATACAGAAAAGTCTAAATAAAATTCAAACACATCCCAACTCTCATCAAATAGAGCATTGCCTCTAATGAACAGATTTCATTGAATAGTTTCAATTATACCTACTAACTCAAACAGTTCAGACAATACACGTCCATACGGAATGAATGATTTTTGAGAGTTCCTGGATGCTTGGATTGATAGCTTCAGATGATTGAATATTATTGTCGAAAGATGAATTAGAATATTCTTGCGAAGGCAATAAATGAGACACATATCCATAGGAAAAGATATATCAAGATCTTCTCCTCTGGGATGAAGAATTTTCAACAGGAACTGAATCTAGAATTTTAAAAGTGGTTTCAAGTGATTTGAACTAAGGGGCTCATATCTAAATGAAGAGTTAGGAACATTTGGAAACATGTCAATATTCATGCAAGAGTTGGGTAAAGGTGGACTCTGGATGGCTTCATCAATGGAGGAACGAGTGATGGTAATTGGAACCCCAAATATGTGAGAATGAATGGTGTTTCCATCAGGACTAACAAAAACATGAAGCCAGAAGTTCTTTTAGAGGTTAGGATAAATAGGACCTCTCAACATTGTTGCATACCCAAACCATCCTTGATTTTAAATAACCCTGTTAATGAAACCCTCATCAGACACATAATTGGGTCTTTCCTCTTTTATTACTTCGATAAGATTCTCATCTCCTTGAAAGGTTTGAATAGCCATGGTATTTAGACAAGATTGAGGAGAAGTGACGATTGAAGGTGATACAAGGATAATGACTTGATGAATGACTGTAGGTGAGAAGAGATATAAATAGTCAGTGAAGTTGTTCATGGTGTAAGACAATTGAAACACTCAAGTGACGTATCAGACTTAAAGAAGGAAATGAAGAGAGAAGTAGATCTAACATTAAGATGTGAGAGCACGAAAACATTTTAACCATGATAGGGAATTTCATACATAGGCATAGGCATATGACATGAAACGACTATTCCCAAGGAGTAGTTAAATAAATGTAATCATGATTAATCAATTTCAAGAAAAATAACTGCACGTACATGACCTAGGTAGAGTGTGATAGACACTAAGTCTATTTAGGTAATACGCTTGATATTCTCAGTATCTGGAAGATCACGAGTATTTCCATCTGATTAGGGACGTTTCTGACTGAAACATCTTCTGATGACTGAGATAAAACAAATTATAAGTCTTTTAATTAGGTCAGAATCTTATTCCTTCAAACTACGACTAAAACACAGTTAATTCTAATTACATCTTACTCTAGATAGAGATCCATTTTCAGATTCTTTAGAATAAACAGAAATATATCTTCAGCCAAGGGTTTTGTAAAAATATCATTTCATTGATGGCCTGTATCTATAAGTTTTAAAGATAGAATCCCTTTCTAAACATGATCTCTAATAAAATGATGTTTGATTTCTATGTGTTTAACCCTAGAGTTTAGGATAGGATTCTTACTTCAGCAAATAGTTACAGTATTATCACAAAAAATAGGAATGTTACTCTAATATATATGGTAATCTTCCATCTGATTCTTCATCCATAGCATCTAAGTGCTACACAGTTCAGCTGATATGTATTTTGCTTCTGTTGTTAAAAGAGAAATTGTTGATTGCCTCTTGCTTGACCATGAGATCAAATTCTTGCCTAGAAACTGACAGTTTCTAGAAGTACTTTTCCTCTCTAGTCGATCTTCAATGTAGTCTGCATCATAGAAACCAGAAAGAATACTCTGATGTTTTCTCATACATCAAGCCAAGGTTAGGGGTTCCTTTTAGATACCTTATAATCCTTTTAACTATAGTTAAGTTAGATTCCCTAGGATCATATTGGAATCTAGTGCAAAGATAAACACTGAATAGAATATCAGGTCTAGATGAAGTCAGATACAAAAGAGAGCCTATCATACCACGATAGAGCTTCTGACAAACCTTTCCACTTACCTCTTATTTCTCCAAAATAAATGTAGGATGCATTGGAGTCTTTGCTACACTGCAGTCTGTCATGTTTATTATCTTCAAAAAAAATTTGGTGTACTTACTTTTATGTATGTAAGTAGCCTCTGGTTTTTATCAATCTGGATTCCAGAAAGAACTTCAGTTCTCCCATCATGCTCATTTCAAACTCAGCCTACATTAGCTTAGAGAATTCCATGCAGAGAGATGGATTAGCATAACCAAAAATAATATCGTCAACATAAAACTTGAATAATTAGAATATCAGTTTTGAATGTTTTGCATAAGAGTGTAGTGTCAACCTTTCCTATGGTAAACTTATTTTCTAACATAAAATTGCTTAATTTGTCATACCAAGCTCTGGGAGCTTGTTTCAGGCCATAAAGTGATTTCTTTAGTTTAAAAAAGAAGTCTGATTTCTCATATTTTTCAAAGCCAGGAGGTTGTTTGGCATACACTTATTATGAAATATAACCATTCAGAAATGCACTCTTAACATCCATCTGATAAAGAATGATATTATGATTTACAGAAAAGGAAACTAACAACCGAATAGCTTCTAACCCTACGACCGGTGCAAAGGTGTCTATATATTCTATACCTTCTTGTTGACTATAACCTTGTGTAACTAGTCGAGCTTTCTTTCTGACAACTTCACCCTTCTCATTGAGCTTGTTTCTGAATACCCATCTGGTTCCAATGACGTGGACACCTTTAGGTTTCTGCACAAGACCCCATACATCATTCTTTGAGAATTGGTTTAGTTCTTATTCAATAGCCAAAATCCAATCCTTATCCATAAGAGCATCCTCAATTGATATAGGTTTTATTAAAGAAACTAAACCCAAAAGCACTTTATCAGAAGGTTTGAGCGTCGATCTTGTTCTGACTGGAGCATCTTTACTTCCAAGAATAAGATCTTCAGGATGAGAAGATGTGATTTTTTTATTCCTTGGTTGAAGTTTATTATAAGGACTATCAACATCATTACAAGGAGGAGCTTCTGATTCTTTATCTTCTTGAATATTCACTTTTGGTTCAGTGAACATTATAGTGACATTTGTAAGCTTTTCACATAGCTTTGACTTTTCATAGTCAAGTTTATCATCAAATATGACATGGATTAATTTCTCCATAATTTGAGATTCTGTGTTATAGATTATGAAGCCTTTATAGCGTCCAGAGTATCCTAATAGTAGAAACTTATGTGCCTTGGAATCAAACTTACCAAGACTCTCTTTAGTGTTTAACATATAACAGATACATCTGAATGGATGGAAATAGGAAATGTTGGGCTTTCTATTCTTCCACAATTCATAAGGAGTCTTACTCAAAATAGGTCTTATGGAGATTATATTCTGAATATAACATGTTGTATTCATTGCTTCTACCCATAAGTGCTTAGTCATCTGAGTCTCTTGAATCATGGCGCGAGAAATTTCTTATAGAGTTCTATTTTTCCTTTCTACAACCCCATTTTGTGTGGATTTCTAGGGCAAGAAAAATCATGTATTATCCCATTTGAATCAAAAAGTTTTTCAAAATATTTATTTTCAAATTCTCCACCATGATCACTTCGAACTCTGACTATTTTGCAACCTTTTTCATTTTGCACTTGGGAACAGAAGGAAGCAAATACAGAGTATGACTCATCCTTGTGTTTCAATAATTTTACTCATGTCCACCTGCTATAGTCATCAACGATGACAAGTCCATATTTCTTACCATTGACAGAAGCAGTTTTCACTGGTCCAAATAAGTCAATGTGAAGAAGTTCTAATGGCCTAGAAGTAGAAACAATCCTTTTAGCTTTGAAAGAGGTTTTTGAAAATTTTCCTTTCTCACAAGCTTCACAAAGGGTGTCTGAAGTATACTTCGGATTGGGCAAGCCTCTGACTAATCCAAGTTTATTTAGTTGAGAAATCTTTCTAAAGCTAACATGACCCAGACGTCATTCCCAGACCCACTACTCTTCTTGAACAGTCAGAATACATTTTAAATTTTGATTTTTCAAGTATGATAATCTTATTTTGTAAATATTTTTTTCCTCTTGCCACTGAGCAGAATTGAGCCATCCTTCTGACTAACAACTTTATAGGATGTTTGATTAAAGATGACGTCATAAGCATTGTAACTAAGTTGAATGATTGATAATAAATTATGCATCAGACCCTCGACTAAAAGTACATTGTTAATAGAAGGAAATTTAACATTACCAATCGTTCCAGAGTCGATGATCTTTCCCTTCTGATTGCCTCCGAAACCAACAATGCCTCCAGACTTAAGTTCCAAATCTTGGAACATATGCTTTTCGCCCATCATGTGTCGCGAGTATCCACTGTCTAGGTACCATGACTGGTGTTTTAATGGCGCCATTAAGGATAACTATAATGTAGATTATCTAATCCTTAGGTACCCACTCATTGGGTCCTATTTTGTTAGAAGTTCCAGAGGTTTTGACCCTTTTGGATTTTCGTGCAACAGGATAATCATGTGAAATTTGTGCATGATACTTGGGTTAAATAATTTTCTTCTGTGTCTTTGCTTGTGCTACAGAAGTATCATAACCTTCTTGTTCTGGACATTTCAAATTTGTGCCAGCAAGCACAAAATGTTCAGAAATAGTTTTTGGTTTGATATTCAGAGTCTCATCAATTTTATTTGATTGTCCTTAATACCCCAAGTCTCTACTTCCATTTCTACTAACACCATAAATCATTGAAGCCATTTTTATTCTATCTATGCTTTTAGCAAAGAAGTTTGAAAAGCTCTATCATATCTGATTACTTCATCAGTAACAAATGTGTAATAGAGAATCTCTTCTCCTAATCTAGACACTTTACTTTTCGGAGTAATGTTTGGTTTTTGTAAAACAAATAGTCTTTAATTTAAGACAAAATTACTTTGCTCATCTATAGTAGTGTTCTCATAAGTAGTTACAAAAATCTTTTTCAAGAATTTTTGTTTACTTATAAGAGATTGATAACTTTTCATTAATTCAGATAAACCAATTTCAAGTTCAGAACGAGATAAAGAAGAAAGTACCTATTTGTCGTCATCAGAGTATGACTCATAGTTAATTGTCATTTTCTCTTCTGGTGCCGCTTCTCCCTTGCTGGTCTTGGCCATGGATGCCATGTTTGCATGTTCTTCATCAGAATCTTCATCTTCTGATTCTGAATCATCCCGTGTTTCCATGAGACCCTTCTTGGCTTTGTAAGTTTTTTAGGCTTCTTAACTTTCTTAAGCTTTGGACAATCATTTTTGTAATGTCCAAGCTCGTTGCATCAAAACAAGTAACTTCTTTTCCAGAAGCATTTCTCTAACCATAAGTAGATTTACCTCTTCCATATGTTCTTCTTTGACCTATGAACATGCTTCGTATGTGCTTCTAGATTTGACTTATTCTTCTAGATATCAAAGAGAGTCCATCATCATCTGAATCTTCTTCAGATGCTTTTGATTCTTAATTATCTTGATAAGCCTTCGTTTTCCCATAAGTAGACTTTAGGGAAACTTATTTTACCCTTTTTTGATGTTCATCTTGTTCCAGCTCTATTTCATGACTTCTTAAAGAGCTACTCAGCTCCTCAAGAGAGGTGTTGTTCAGATCCTTTGCCAATTTTAAGGAAGTTACCATTGGTATACATTTCACAGGCAGACTTCTGATAATATTTTTAACGTGATCTATGGTGGAGTAACCTTTGATCAGAACCTTATGTCCTGCCACAAGAGTCTGAAATCTTGAAAACATTGTTTCCATAGATTCGCCATCTTCCATCTTGAAGGCTTCATACTTTTGAATTAAGGCTAGAGCCTTTGTTTCTTTTACTTGTGCGTTTGCTTCACGTGTCATCTGAAAATAATCAAAAATAGACTTTGCAGTCTCTCTATCTGTGATTTTCTCATATTCATTATATGAGATAGCACTTAGAAGAGTGGTTCTTGCTTTGTAGTGATTTCTGCATATTTTCTTATGCGCTTCCGTCATTGCACTTCTTGCAATCTTATGACCTTTATCATCTACAGGGTGAGTGTAGCCATCAACTACCAAGTCCCATAGATCCAAGTCATATGCTAGAAATTAACTTTCTCTATCCTTCCAATAGTCAAATTTCTCCCCATCAAACATAGGAGGTTTTGAAATATAGTGATCTCTATCATTATCCCTATTATCAACAGTGGAAGTGGATGTATCCATTGGTTTTTTACACACGTTGGATCGGTATTAGACACTTTTAAGTGTTGATAAATATTTAAACTTTTTATCTCCTCAGAACCGGAGCTCTGATACCAATTGAAGGTGTGAAAAACACAAGAAAGGGGGGTTTGAATTGGGTTTTAAAAACAAAACTATTTTTGAAAATATTCCCCTTTAAGTTAAAATTCTTTCTACTTCACTCTTGATAATAACAATAAGTAAGAATGGAAAGTAAAAAATAATGTATGTCTATACTAGTTAACTTGAAAATTATCAAGCTAGTCTAGTCCATCCGCCAAAGTGATTTCGCCCCACTCAACCGAGGGCTTTATTCACTATAATCAAACTGACTACATTTTTCACAAGCTACCCGCAAGTTACTAATAACCTCTAAGACTCGTAAGCCCTATACTTTTTAAGGATTCAGACCTACCCGATCCCTTAAGGAATATCAAACAATAACCAACCCGATTATTACAATGCACAAGCTACCCGCAAGTGACTTACAGCTTATAAAGATCGCAAGCTTTAGACTTCTTAAGAATACAGACCTGCCTGGTCCCTTAAGGAAAATCAAACAATTGTTTTAATACAAGTTTTTTTATAATAGTATTGCTTCTAAAAAGTTGAATGTGTAAACTATTTTATTAACAGTGACTTGAGAATGTTAAAGCTATGAACAACGTTTGCGCGTGATTATTCAGTGAATTGGCAGCTTTCTCTCTTAGTCTTCAAGCCTTTATATAGCCAATAAAATAATATATTCATTGAGGGATACTCTTGGGATTTCCAAAAACATTGGCAGCTTGAACAGTAACATGGGGGACAAGATCATGTGAATCATTTGTGCCTTTATAGTAGTGGAATGAAATGTTGATTTTACCATGTACTATTTGTATCACATTGATGTTATCTTCTTTCCTTCTACACTTCAGAGGCTTCTGCAAGCATGAGTTTAGAAGAAGGAACATAACATCAGGTTATCGGAACTTCAAGTCTTTAGAGTGTCCAGAACTGTGTCTTTAGAGTCTTCAACACTTGGTTGTGAGAACCTTTATCTTTAGAACCTTGGGTATTTATAATCTTTTAGAACTTATGTCTTTAGAGTCTTCAGCACTTGGTCTTTAGAACCCTTATCTTTAGAACCTCGTTATTAGAAACACAAGCCTTCAGCATCTGGACTTCAGTAGAAACTTTTTCTTGAGATCTTCAAACTTTGTATCTTTGGAATACATTGTCTTTAGAAACGTGAATCTTTATCATCTGGACTTTAGTAGAAACTTGAGTCTTTATATATTCGGACTATTTTCTTTAGAATAACATTAGAGCTTACACTTCAGATCCTTCTGGAGTGTCTTGCTACTATTCAACAGAACTTGTGTAGCATAGAAGCGGAATCAGTTCTCTCCTAATGTCTTGGCCACTCCATCAATCAGAAGTAGAACCTATTTGTTAAGTACTCAATAATAACAAACATTAGTACAACAAAGTTGTTCATACAATCATACACATTTATTATCATCAAAACCCAGAGATAATATTGCAGAACCAAATATTGTTCTTACATATAGTAGTATGCTTGGTGAATGCATGACTACCTTGTTAAAGACTCCACTAGTATCAGTAACTACTAGTGGATGTAAGGTCAGAAGACTACTGACAGATACCGAGATCTGAGCAGAGTGTTTTAATAAGGCGTTTTTCTTCTGTTGCAAGTCACTCCAGAAAGGGTTTGGTGTTCTGGATCTTAGTAAATATTTTAAGCAAGCTAAGAGTTTTTGGAGTTTGTGAGTTACTTCACACCTAGTATGCATGACATCTTGCCTATTCAAAAGGTCATGATACAAAATATGGTTATGAAAGGACAATGATCAGATGTGTCCTTGTGTTTTGAAAGAATCAGAGGTCTTGGAAGTATTTGATAACGAGAAATCGTATCATATAATTGCTACATTTTTAATCAATTTTATAATGCATTAACCCATTTAACTCCCGATTGATCCGAGTTTTTATGTCTTTTCACAAGTACAACATGTTTCAAATCAAATTAGTGAAAAAGGATCAAATGAAGAAAGCTAACCAAAAAAATCAAAAGAAAAAGAACTAATCTGCAAAAATCTGCAAAGTTTGATGTCATGACGACCGTCACACCTCCGTTACGAGCGTAACGCGCTCACATCCTGAAGAACGCTCGTCACACATCATTGACGAACGTAACACACTATTTAAGCGCATTACGATCGTCACCTCCTCATGACGACTGTCACACGCGTAATCCAGTGTCATGCAAAATAGAAGACGTGGGCAACGTAATGAATGTTTTCTTCTCCTACAATTTATCAACTTCAGCAACAAACAGTATGAGTCTTCCTCCACTCAAGCATGAAAGTCCACGTTCCTAAATTCTCTTAACTGCAAAAATCCTCTTCTATAAATAGGAGACATTTTAATGGAACGAGGGGAGAGTTTTTGCTACATAATTTTCTTGCGGAAGCCCTGCCAAATTTAATACTGCATTATTTTTCTTGCTTTATTTTCCCTTTTTCCCATTAATAACTATTTCCAACATTAGGAAATTGTCATTGTAGTCAGAATTTATTTTTAGCCTTAGAATTTGTTTCAAGTTCCGATTTCGAAGTTCCAATCTTGCCGACTTGTGGAAGAGGGAGCTTGAGGAATAATATTGTTATTCAGGTTATTAATCGCATTTAATTTTAATATAATTTGTTTACGTTTATTTATTTATTTATTTTGTCATGAATGCTTTATTCTTTCCCGATTATATTTTCTGTATGTCTATTACGAGTACTATGACTAGCTAATTTTCTAGAGTCGGGATGTGATAATAGTAACCGAATGGATTAAATTGTGCCTAAGCTAAAATCTAAATTAACTTAATTTCTGGCTGTGACTTTTTATAATTAAAATCAGTCTTTTTGTTACGAGAGTAAGAAAAGTAGAATAGGTTAGGATCGAGACCACAAGAGTGTGAGATTTTAACCGGATAACTAAAGTTAGGCATTTGATTTAAATACAGCGAGAGCGCTTTAAAATGAATTAGATTTTATTATGTTTTCAAAAAGTATTTTCTAAACACTTATGGGCTAGCGAGAGCAGGCATAAGGCTTTAGGGGTATAATCCGAGATAAGACCACGAGAGTGTGAGTTGAGGGTTTTTAAACTGATAATTTCTACAGAACCATCTAAGTTAAACACCTTTATATGCTTAGGTTCGATTAGGTCCACTTAGGTTCACTACATTACATACCGACCGTTTTATTATTATTATTCCCTTAATTCAATTTATTTTTCCCTTACCTTAACCTCTAAACAACCAAACGTGACAACATCCGCCTTAGCTATACTAGCAAACCTTTATAGCACTAGAGTGATTACAAAGTCCCTGTGGGTTCGACATCTTTTTATTACTACCGCTATAGGCTGTGCACTTGCAGTTAAGATATCGTTAGACACATTAGGTCGATCGCACATCAAGTTTTTGGCGCCGTTGCCGGGGATTTTGATTTAGCCACTAGTGCACTCATAAAGTAGCAGTATAGACTAAGGCATTCTTGCCCCAATTACTATGTATCACCCAAAATATTTCTACAACCCCCACTCCGAGTATTTCGAGGAATCACAAGAATCCCATAAATCCGACCTCAAAATACTATTGGAGAATTTCAATGCGTCACAGAATCATTCTCACCCGAATTACCTTTCCAACCACCAATCCCAACATTTTGAGGAATCGCAAGAATATTATAATTCCAACCAAACTTATCCTAAACCAAATTTCTCCTACAATCACTACACCCCATATTTTGAGGAGACGCAAGTATCTTATAAATCCGACCTCGAAATATTAATGGAAAATTTTAATGAAATATCAATAATGACAAAGCGCTTTGTGGAAACACAAAATGTGACTCTAACTCACTTTGAAGAATCAGAAGAATCGCATGATTTCAACTTCAAAACATCAATGGAGGATTCTGACGCGATGCTAATTCACTCTAGGTTAGAATCTCTAATGGAGCACTTTGTAGAGACACAAACTGTCCAGAACGAAGAGTTTAGAAAATAAAGTCTTCAAAACAGTGAAAACCTTAGGCAACTGACCACTGTGGTTGAGTCGCTCGCAACTCACAACATAGCCTTAGAGACTCAAATCTCCCAGCTTGAACAAAACCCTCTAGGACCCTTCCCTGAGGAGAAATTGGATGTTGTAACAACCAGTAGTGAAAAACAAGTTGAAAATCCTAAGGAGAGTGATAATGAGGTTGATGAGAGTGATGATGTGGTTGAGGAGAGTTCAGACGAGAAAAGAGTAAAGATTGAGAAAAATCCTCCAACACCATCTAAAAGGGAGGTTGTAGAAGAGAAGGAAGCACCTATTGTTGTTCCTCATCCATATACCCCACTGATTCCTTTCTCGAAAAGTTTTATGGAAGCTCAGATAGACTCCAAATCTAAAACGTATATGGAGGTATTGGAAAATATCCACACCAATGCACCCTTGTTTGAAGTCTTGCATAAAAAGCGAAAATTATAGGACCATGAAACTAGGGATACTATAAGCATTAAGAGGGTAAGGTTAACCTTTGAGGTGGTGGATGAAATCACTAAGCCCAAACTTGAAAAGTTGATACTTAGGATAGATCCAGAACCACCACCACAAGTTCAGAAGAATGAACCACCCCATAGAAGAAAGAAAAGAAAAGGTGAGGGATATGTAAGATGGCTTGATAAGTGGCCATGAAAAATGACAACTACTAAAATTTCAACCGAGGAGTCATCCTCGAGAGAACCACCATGAGTGCTTGCACTCCTGAGCCGTCAGGCTTATGACGTTAAAAACAGCGCTTAGTGGGAGGCAACCCACCTATTTGTTTTTATTATTATTTCCGTTTGTTTTTATTTTTTTTATTTTTGATTTTCTTTTCCGTTTCTACATTTATTTCTTTTAAAGCCTTATTTTCATTATTTTCTTTTTCATTTTTCCTAAAAATATTTATACAACTGCTGCTGATTTTCAAACAACTTTACAGGTTTTCTGAAAAAGTCTTTTTCTATCCTACCTTCTCCCCTGATTTGCTTCCCCCACTTAATATTTACTATGGAAATCACTTTTAGAGGCAGGAACCAAATGAGGAGGTTTGAGGAATGATCACACAGAAATATTGGTATGACATTATATTATGATGAACCAACAATGGACACTTTAGGCATTAAGGATAGTGTCCATTATCTGTTTAGCCAGCTGGGATGGGAAAAAACCCACATTAAATCTAGGTTTGTTACATACCGCGAGCTTACCCTTGAATTTCTTAGCTCCTTAGTTCATATACCTGAGCGCGGTTTCGGAACTAGAAAGGGATTTATAGCCTTCAGGTTATTTGGTATTGAATTTGCTTATACCCATAAAGAATTAGCCGACCTTCTAGGATTCCCTAGCGGACCTTTTGCTTTTTCTACCACCCAGGAAGAGTTAATGGATTTTGAGCTAGACTACTTTTGGGGGACTTTAACCGGAAACTACCACCCTAAGCCGGATAGCATGGATAATAATGAAATACACAACCCCGCTATCCGCTATTTCCATAATATTCTAGCACATACCATTTTCGGAAAAGAACATAATCATACTGCAGTATCTAAATATGAGATTTTTTGTTGCAGTGTATGACCCAGGGCCGACCTGTTAATGCAGTGCCATTCTTGATGCATACCTTTTCCCGCATTGCTCAGAACCCTAGCGAACCAATAATCATAGGAGGACTAGTCACCATGATTACTAACGCCCTCGGACTTAGATACCAGCTACATAGGTGTACATAATTTGGTTCAATCCGCCCTATGAACATTGATTTTTGTTTCCACTTACGAATAATAGGTAATCTAGGTCCTGCACCCTTCGAATACTTGATAAGGGATGAAGAAGTCACGATATTTACACTTCCTAACCATGCCAAAACAAGTGCCCACAATCGCGACAATTGGCTGTATGAGCTTAACCCTCCCGACCACCCTTCGACACCTGAGACACCACAATCCAACCAAGTTTATGATACCACAATGTCTTATGAGAGTGTTCCCGAGACCCCATGATGGTAACAACATCGTAGAGGATGTTGATGCCCCTGCAATAACAAAAGGAGAATATGCTGAAAATTTGAATAAAATCTTTTCTACACTGGATGTTTATCAGACGGACATCAATGGAATCAAGAACGAGTTGAAGGGTATGCGTATGGACGTGATAGGCTTAATTGATATAACTGTGGAGCAGTTTTATCACATAAATGCAGCTTTCGAAGATTTGAAAACATGATTGGGATGAAGCAGCAGAATCAACACTTATTTTTACCTTGTGTTTTATGTTTCTAGGCAGTTTATGATTTCATTTTAAACAAGTTTACTCTTTACAGTTTTTAAAGTCCTGTTAGAAACATACATTTATTTCAATTTCAGTTTACTTTCATTTTATTTCAATATCAGTTTATTTTCATTTTCATTAAATTTATTGTGTGTTATATCGAATATTAAATTCACTATTCGTATTATCATTTTGCAAAAAATTTGTTATAAGATGTGCGTTTGAAATACTCTGCATGTTTATTATGTTGAATTAATGTGTTATAAGGTTTTGGAATTAAATTGTTTCGTTCATTTCATAAATATAATTCTTTGAAGCCGTAACGATCGTAACGTCCCCATGACGAGCGTAACACGCGTTTCACCATGTTACGCCCGTCAGCCCACTGTGACGGTCATCACGCGCGCTCAATAGCAGATTCTGCTATTACAAAAGTCGTTCCACTTCCCATTCATTCTTCCCTTTTTCCCAAAACCGTAACAGCACCCACTCAAATTTTCTCTTAAATTCCTTCACTCCATCACTTAAACTCCATCACCCCACTACTCAATCCACATTCTAAACCCTTTCACGATTCAATCTCTTGCATGCAATATGGCCAACAACCAGAAAATCCCCAATCTCACTTTCAGAGCCGGTGAGCAAGGTGAAACCCAATGACTCAAATTCTAGAAGTTCCAACGCCGCGGTCTCCAACCTACTCAGTATGTTGACCTTGATTGTTTGAGGAATTTGGGACTGCTAGACAGCGTCCGACAACTTTTTCAGAATGTGAACTTATGGAACCTGTGCCGCCGACCGCAACCCATTTACGAAACTCTCACCTTGGAGTTTCTGAGTTCCTTTGCATACATCACCCCCACTGGTGCCACAAACCAACTCTCAGGCGTGGCCAAATTCCGTATGTTTGACACTGAGCATCAGCTGTTCCAAACCGATATCGCACTGCTGCTCGGATTCAGCTCTGACGAAGGTGTCCACCTCCGGGTGTCGGATAATTTCGGCGAGGAAGCTTTTAATTTATGGCACAGTATGACGAACATTCGTGCTGGATATTATGAGCACCTCAACGCCACACATATTCATAATCCGGCCATCCGATACTTTCACCGCATCCTCTGCAACACCATCTTCACCCGAGACAGCAACCACAAGCTCAACTCCAAGGAGCTCTTCTTCATGCATTGCGCATTCACCGGCCAGAAGATCAACGCCGCCCCATTTTTATTGGCCCATATTTACTCCATTTGTGCTAGAGGAGGAAAACCCTTCTATTTCGGAGGGATTGTCACTTCTCTTGCCATAGCCCTGAATTATGGTGCCGCTCTCACAGATATGCCTTCTATAGCACCGGCATTGCTGACTCTGAACCACTGCAAGGCCGCACACCTCATCTATGAGCGGGAGGATGGAAGATTCCATCCTGTGATCAGAAACATTGTTTATCATAACATTACTTTGCCTTGCAGGGACTGAATCAACCCACAAAACAGAGCCAACTGGTTATTCGATCCTGCAGCTCCCGAGGGCCGTGTTCCTACTCATGAAGACCAGCATAATGCCCCCGCAGACGAGATGCAAGAAGAGCTGGACAGTGCTGCCCCCGTCCACGACATCCTAGGACCTTCATCTGCACCACCTCCTATTACTCTTGAGGAAGTTCTCCGCGCCATCCATCAGCAAAATCAAATGAGTGCCACACTTGAAAGAAGACAATAGGAACAATATGACTATTTATGTGCATAAAACACTCAAATTATGACTGGCCAGCAGAGCATGAATGAGAGGTAGGACGAGGCCCTGTCTGAACTTAACGCCTTAAGATTGGACGTCAGCACCCTTGGCTACCAGGACACTGATACCGAAGCCATGCCTACCAGGAGATCACGCACCAGGAGTAGAGGACGTGGCCATCAGTAGTTTTTCTCTTCTAAGTAGTTTACTTTTATTGTTTCTTTTTCTTTCTTTTTGTACTTGTATTTCCCCGCCTTTATATCGCAACATTGAGGATAATATCGGATTAGTGTGGGAGAGGTACCTTTCCATCTACCATAAACAAGTAATTTTTTACGATATTTCTCAGTTTAAATTCTTCCCCGCTTTATTTAGCCATACCGAAAATTTTTACTTTATCTTCGCATTAGCCCGACATACCTATCTTGACGAAATCCTAGTTAAGGAAGCCGAGAATGATTCAACAAGAGCGATACGGTTATGAAACCTTAGACTTCCTACTTACGCGATCCGTTTCAATAACCATTATACATATATCTTGCGTTTAGTTCTAAAGTAACCCCTAGTAGTTTATACTAGCAGTCAGCACTGTCTTGACACAAACCACGTGGGGAACCGATGAACATAAGTGTTTGATGCCTGATCAATGAAATATCCTTCTTATCTCGCTGCTAAAAAGAAAAAATTTTGCACCAAAATACAAGGTCACATATAAGAGATGAGCAATTAATGAAGGAGTCCATTTTTGGTTGGTTCAGAGGTATCTGGTTCTGAACTTGGTAGGGCATGCTACGGCTCGATCCCCCACAACCTCCAATTTGGATAATATGTATAGGGTTGCCACATTCGTGTACCAGACCCCGTGCTAAAAGGATCAAAGTCACTAACCGGTTACTCCACTACGTGCGTGCTAAGACAAAGGGCTTAATGTGATTGCGCTAGAACAAAACCGGGTGAAATAGATACGAGAAACTCTGGGCAGAATTATAACGGAACCATTGGACTGTTTGTTTGAAATGGAAGTCCACGACTTAGCTTATTGCTTGTGTCATTAGCGTATCGTTAGTGTTTCACTTAAGTATCGGTCGAACTGACGAGGATTTCTCGTAATTACTTTAAAAACCAAAGGTATGTCATGCATGTGCGCCTGATAAAACTTGTCCGATCTTTCTAAATGATTATTTGCTTGAGGACAAGCAAAGGTTTAAGTATGGGGGAATTTGATAACGAGAAATCATATCATATAATTGCTACATTTTTAATCGATTTTATAATGCATTAACTCATTTAACTCCCGATTGTTCCGAGTTTTTATGTCTTTTCACAGGTACAACATGTTTCAAATCAAATTAGTGAAAAAGGATCAGATGAAGAAAGCTAACCAAAAAAATCAGACGAAAAAGAACTAATCTGCAAAAATCTGCAAAGTTTGGTGTCATGACGACCTTCACACCTCCGTTACGAGCGTAACACGCTCACATCCTGAAGAACGCTCGTCACACATCATTGACGAACGTAACGCACTATTTAAGCGCATTACGACCGTCACCTTCTCATGACGACTGTCACACGCGTAATCCAGTTCATGCAAAACAGAAGATGTGGGCAACGTAATGGATGTTTTCTTCTCCTACAATTTCTCAACTTCAGCAACAAACAGTCTGAGTCTTCCTCCACTCAAGCATGCAAGTCCATGTTCCTAAATTCTCTTAACTGCAAAAATCCTCTTCTATAAATAGGAGACATTTTAATGGAACGAGGGGAGAGTTTTTGCTACATAATTTTCTTGTGGAAGCCTTGCCAAATTTAATACTGCATTTTTTGTTCTTGCTTTATTTTCCCTTTTACCAATTAATAACTATTTCCAACATTAGGAAATTGCCATTGTAGTCAGAATTTATTTTTAGCCTCAGAATTTGTTTCAAGTTCTGATTTCGAAGTTCCAATCTTGCCGACTTGTGGAAAAGGGAGCTTGAGGAATAATATTGTTATTCAGGTTTTTAATCGCATTTAATTTTAATATAATTTGTTTACGTTTATTTATTTATTTATTTTGTCATGAATGCTTTATTCTTTCCCGATTATATTTTCTATATGTCTATTTCGAGTACTATGACTAGCTAATTTTCTAGAGTCGGATGTGATAATAGTAACCGAATGGATTAAATTGTGCCTAAGCTAAAATCTAAATTAACTTAATTTCTAGCTGTGACTTTTTATAATTAAAATCAATCTTTTTGTTACGAGAGTAAGAAAAGTAGAATAGGTTAGGATCGAGACCACGAGAGTGTGAGATTTTAACCGGATAGCTAAAGTTAAGCATTTGATTTAAATACAGCGAGAGCGCTTTAAAACGAATTACATTTTATTAAGTTTTCAAAAAGTATTTTCTAAACACTTATGGGCTAGCGAGAGCAGGCATAGGGCTTTAGGGGTATAATCCGAGATAAGACCACGAGAGTGTGAGTTGAGGGTTTTTAAACTGATAATTTCTACATAACCATTTAAGTTAAACACCTTTATATGCTTAGGTTCGGTTAGATCCACTTAGGTTCACTACATTACATACCGACCATTTTATTATTATTATTCCCTTAATTCGATTTATTTTTCCCTTACCTTAACCTCTAAACAACCAAACGTGACAACATTCGCCTTAGCTAAACTAGCAAACCTTTATAGCACTAGAGTGATTACAAAGTCTCTGTGGGTTCGACATCTTTTTATTACTACCCCAATAGGCTGTGCACTTGCAGTTAAGATACCGTTAGACACATTAGGTCAATCACACATCAGTATTCTCAAGGAGTGAGAATATCTGACTCTGGTTTGACTCTACTGAGGGAGTCAGGGTTAAGCATATGCTGAAAGTTTTGTCCTTCAACATGAAAGCATGAAGTCTTTCATGTGATTTCATCTAGTGCTCAAGTTTTCATCTTCATCTGGAGCATTGGTTATTCATGACAGGGGGAGTCATGTATTTGTCTGTTCTGCAATGGTACATATATTGTTTGTGTGTTGTTCAAACTTATGAAGATCTTATGCCTCTTATAAGGATGTGATATGAGAAAACATGTTATGACATTATAAAGTTTTTGGTGATCTTGACAAGGAATGGTTGGTTCTTATCCATGTGAAGTTGGGTGTTTGAATCAGGAGTTCACATATCTCTGTAGTGGTTAATGATTGAGTCTGGGAGAATTTATTTTTCTCTACAGATTTTTTGAAGGACTCTCTAAGGGTATTTATTATTGAGAGATGTCACAAATGTGATATTCTAATGTCTTGGTGTGTGTCACTAAGTCTAAGTGAAAGGAGAACACTTAGAATCCAGCGGAAGAATATGTGGATGAATATGTGTTGGTCAATGTTTGTCCTTGCAATGTCTGACTGGATGTTAGAACATTATTCAGGACATATTTCCTTTAATACCAACAAGGGAGTGATATGGTCAATTTTATCAAACACTTTTCAGAAGGTGTGTTTGACTATGAATATGCATGTATTAGGACCTGCTTTGCTCAGAAGAAATAGTCCAGAGATAATAAAGGCATTCAAAGCTTTCTTGAACGATGCACATTGATTTAAGCAATAGTTTTCTCCTCCTTTAACGGGTTATTTGAACAAGAAACATTTTTTTATTCAAATACCGTTAATACCTAAGTAATTGCTCAACTATTTATAGAGACTTCTCTTTCTCTCTTTCACCATATGGGTGTTCATCATCATAATGGGTTTTGTTTGTATTTGGGCAAATTGTGCATGGGTCTGGTATTGTGAAGGCTTCCTTTGCCGAGTTTTAGCTAAAAAGGGGGAGAAATATGGTTATCAAGGTGCTCAAGGTGCTCGGCTAATTAATCTAGAGACTGCTTTTACAGATTTATCACAAATATGTTGGATAAGAAGTTATATATCCTATGTTTGCATTCTTTTGTGACTTGTGATCTGAGTTATGAGCATAGTTGTGACCTGTGTTCTAAGTTACCAAGGATGATGGTTGATTTGTCTATATATATTGGTAGCCGTTGATCATCAAATAATAAAGGTTTCTTATGCCACCATTGGTCTTTTAAAGATTTGTCCTAGTTTGAGGGGGGGGGGGTGATTGTTGTACTCCAATTTTGCCCATATGATCCTCTATCATCTCATATCAACTCAGTCATATCAATATCACACTAGGGTTTGGCTCTTCTCCCTATCTCTAGGTTTTCTCATGAGGAATAACCAAGCACTTTGATTTGTATACTATGATCATATATGTCTTGTGTTGATTATCTTTTAACTAACAAACACAATGGATGTTTTCTCTAATTGATGATACTATAGGTAAGGGCACAACACATTTCATCAGGTTGATTCATAGGTTCATGAGTTTATTTCCATGCCTTCTTCAACAAAGATTCATTGAGATTCAAGTTTTATCATTGAGAGTTCTTTAGAGTAATATCATGAAAAGGTCTACTATGATTCAACATGCCTCAATTTGTCAAAGGAAGTCAAAAGATGCAAGAATTGATTGAAGAAGTTTAACCTAATTGGATAAGTGCTTGATTCCTTGATCACATGCATAACTCTCTCAATCCTTAATATCTGGAAGTTATTATTGTTGCTATAGGTTCTTATTATCATCCACAACAACTTCTATTCACATGGAAAAAGTAATTTTGCAAGGAAGATTGTCAAAATTGAAAGGGGTTTCCAAGTCATTTGGGTGCTTTAGGAGCTAGGGTTTTTAACTTCTAACGGCTATATGTTGTTCATATTTTGAGATTTTGAGTTATTCCAAAGATATACTTATCTTTAAAGAGTTATTAACCAATCACTTCAAAGGTTTCAAACAAATTTTGTGTGGAAGATTCCTAATGATGAAGAAATATTACAAGTCCTCTAGATAGGCCATCAAATTCCCTTATGTGACTTCAATGGGTCATAACTTGGTAAATTTTTATCACCTTGAGCCCATTATATTTACATATTGATCTTGAGAATTTTAACTTCAACTTTTCTTTTATGTGCAAAGCTTGAAAATGGTTGGAAGATGCCTTGAGAATTCAAAAGATTATAGGTCACCTCATGGATTTTCACCAATTTTACAAGGCCATAACTTTTTCAATACTTGGTATTTTTGAGTGATTCAAGTTTCACGATGCTCCTTGGGAAGTCCACTTCAAGCTAGAATCATTTATCAAAGCAAGATTTTAAAGGAAGGCCTTGTTTGGAATCAAAACATTATAGGTCACTTTTGAAGAAAAACTTAGAATTTTTCTAAGTACAAAAAGTCAACATTTTTTTCTCAACTTTGATCAAACATAACTTCTAGATCAAGCATCCATTTGATCTCACTCTTGGCACATTGCAAAGATTGTGACCTTATCTTTCAAATGCTTCAAGAATTATACCCTAAGAGCACTTGAGTTGTGAATACCATTGATTCAAAGTGGGTACCTTAGAACTGAAGTTTCACTTCAAGTCAGATTCAATTTTCAAAATGTGGCTTCTAATAACCAAATTACCACGCGTTTTCCACTTAAACATGATTAGAAAATATGTTTGAATCATTTAGAGTGTCAAAATGCATAATTTGGATGAGTTTTGATGCACATGTGGTCACACTTTATTCATGATCACAGGTGTGCATGAATTCAAGTGAAATTGCATCATTCACCCCTCCTCTTGATTCCATTTACTTCTCCTATAAATACACGCTCTATTCCATTCATTTTCGCAAGCTTGAACAGCCAAAATCACCCAGCCAAACTCTCTCCATAACTCACCATTCTGCAACTTCGAATTTGGTTTTACAGTCTTCTTTAATCCTATTTATATGCTAATTCTTCATCCTTGAACTTCATTGAAGATAACAGAAGAAGAACCAAGCCTTGAAGCGTCCTAAATCGTGTTAGCCAAGTCAAGTTTCAGAGCTCTGAATTTGAACTTCAATAGGTAGATTCCTTCATCAATTCTCTCAAAATTTGCTACTACAATGAAGCTATCATCATTCTGATACTCTTCGCGTCATTTGTTTCAGCTGAAGCAAGTTTTGTTCATGAATTTTCAAATCCCTATTCAACTTTTTTCTTTTGGTTTTTTGTAAATCGACTGAGCTACACTTTAAATAAATTTTTCGCGAGGGTACGTTTGTTTTCGTCTTGATGAGACAAAGTGAATGGCATGGGTCTGAGCTCTCAATTTTACAGTTTACGAGACCTGCAATTTGCGTGGCTGGAGGTTGAAGATGACCAACGTGTCATCTTTCAACCAATGACAAGGCGCCACTTGTTTTTTAAAAATCTGATTTAAATATTTGATCCAGTGGTTTATTCAATAATGACCATGATATGCACGGTGCGCCAGATCCCCTGGATTTGAGTACTAACGCGTTTTGACATTGATCCAATGGTCTATATATTTTTGGTTTTATTTTTATTTTTGATTTTATATTTTAATTGATTTAAACTTTATAAATTCATAAAAAAATCATTTCTGACTCAAAAAATCTGAAACAATTCTTAAAAATATTATTGATTTTTCTCTTTCTGATTTTTATTTTTTCACAATTTTATTTTATGATTTGATCTTTTTAATAATTTTTTACTTTAATTAACTTGTTTTAATTGATTAAAAATATTTTTTTGATTTTTAAATTCTGAAAAAATTATAGAAAAGTCCTTTGGTCTTTTGTCAATTTTTGATAACTTTGTTTTATTTTTATTTCTGATTTTACAATATTTTACCATTTTTTAGTTTGTTTTTACTTATTTCTTTTATTTCTAAAATTAGTTTCTGACTTTAAAAAATTATGAAATTTTTTGTCAACATTTATTGAATCATGTTTGACCTCTGATTATTTTTTAGGATTTTTATTTGGTATTTTAATATACTTTGTGTATTTTACCATTTATTTTCTTTTTAATTAACCATTTAAATTTTGTTTTAGTAAATATTATTTTATTATTTTTATTTTTGTTCTGACTTGGACTTCGTTTGGTGACAAATTTCTCAACCTCATTGGATCTTAGGTGTTGATAGGTTGAGAAACCAAATCCACCAAAGTAGATGAAAGATGTTGATGATATTTGGAACCCTAAGTCCATACAATGCATCCCCCCCTCTTCATCTTATCCCTTTCTTATTTGTGCTACATGTTGTTAGAGGATGATTTACATATCATCTCTCCAAACATATGGCACATAGATTGTTATTGACCGGCCTCAAAATAGGTGCGACTTCTATATAAGTCCACTTATGATTGCTTAACATAGCGCTAAATTTTGTCCCGATTCGAGTAATGATCATTCGTGGCCCAACCCTATGTTTGCAAGCCCAACTATGTTTAATTTGAAACCTTTGATCCAATAACCTTGAGGTTCATTGTTAGGAGGCTTTGGTCTTATCAATCCTATAATGAACCTTCATAAACTTTGGTCTAAGCGAATCATTTAAACATCGTTGATCATTTATTGTCGCCTCGAGAATTTGGAATGAATGATATACTTGAAAAAAAGCGAATGAAACTTGCTATTGAGAGGCTTTGATTTTATTAATCTTCTAATGAGTTTTCAAATGTAAGTTTCAAGATGGTCATTTAACTAACCTCTAATTTTTAACCCATTAACAATTGACTTTTATTTTTATGCTTTTACTCTATGCCTTTACTTTTATATACCATTTATTTTAGCATTTACATTTCATGTTATTTTCATCTTTGCTCACTTGAGCATTTATCTTTATGTCATTTTTATTTTGCTCACTCGAGCTTTCTTTTTCTTTTTGAAGATACCGAATAACCAACTTGAACAATAAAAAATGTTAAGGTTGCTAGGACTATTTGGTTACTATCCTTGGCATGATGGAGTTATGGACTTCTTGGACTTAGGAGTAGAGACCTTGACTACCCTTGAGACCTTGGTGACTTCTATTGTTATTTAGTCTGGAGTTCTTGGGGTTTACCCCAAGATATTGGGTTGTTTTTTTCTTTATGTACAGGTTATTCTGATTATATGCTTTTCCTGTGATTGGGAATTCATCTGTATACAGCCGTTACTCTACCCAATTTTTGTGAAGACATAATGCATTTGAAGTTTGATATTCTTAAAGAGGTTTATTATCTTTGCTTGTTTGGTATCAATCCAAAGGATGAGAATTCTACATTGACTCATTATGTCAAGTGTCGGCTTCTTGTTGGTTAGACGGTCCTTTTCCCTAGCTTTTACCTTATTCTTTATGATAGTCCCTTCATATCCTCCAATCTTCTTTAATTTAAAAAATCTTATCCCTCCTTTTCAAAGTTCTTCTTGTTTTCTAACTTGAACCGCTTTCACAATAAACTTGAACTTAGGTCCATGCATTTTCAAAATATTTTCTTAATCAATCTTTAAACAACTTAATAATACCTTGACATTTTTGTGAGAAGACAAAAAGTCAATCAATCTCATTCAAACCATTTTTGACATTTTGGCTTTTTATTTTAAAATTTTCTCAAAAGGTTGGACTTTTCTCAATCCTTGTAGTGATGAGAGCTACTATACTTCTATAATATATAGTGAAGCGAGATATTTTCCACTTGGGTGTTGACTGAGGCTTTGTTGATTTTAAAATCCAAGCTATATCATCCACTTTGAGATGACACAAATTCTCCTTTATCATAATCATGGGTAGTAAGTATGTTTTTCCACTCGGATACGACGATGATGTCTTGTCTCTTAAAATTAACCAACACATTTGTGTTTTAAAATTTTTAAAGGAGAACTACGAGTACCCTGATCCCCTATTACACGGAAGGTGGTACGTAGGCACTAAAGGTTCACAACCGTGACGGATGCAAAAATTGTAAAAAATACTTCTCTTCTCATCTTCACCATCTATTTTTTATACAACACTTATAGCCAAAATACACAAATTTTCAAAGAGGTTCCTGTGGAGGACTGTAGATGTTTAGGGTGCTAATACCTTCCCTTTGCATAACCAACTCCCGTACTTAGATTCTCTCCCCCTCTTTTTGGGTTATTCTCTCTTTTCCCATTCTTCTGGAAACAATAAAGCGCGGTGGAGATTTTTATTTGATATGTGCGAGTTAAGTCAATCCAATGGCTTAGTCTTAACATTTCTACCGCTACAGAAAAAAATGGCGACTTCACTGGGGAAAGATCAACCAATTGTTGGTCCATCCCTAAGCGGGTTTAGCCTATCTTTGTTTATTTATGTATGTACTATTATTTGTTGTATATTATGTGTTGTATATATGTTTGTCTGGATTTTCCTGGTTTTCAGGGTGGTTGGTGATTTCTCATAAGTCCTCTACCCAGACTTGGGCAAACTTAATATAGGATGGGCGGTATTGTCATGTTAACTTTGAGGGAGTAATCCCAAAAAAAGGAGGCATGAGATCCCCCACTCAGTGGAGGCCCCCTTGACTGTAGTATCATTTATCAAGTAATCGGGAAGACGTGCTGCTTTCGACCTGGGAGCCGAATGAAACTTAGGACCTTAGAACCCTTAACCCATCTTGGCCTTTTAGGTGTAGTGCGGAAACTAGGACAGAGTAATCCATAAATGGTTATCACGTGATACTACACTCAGATGAGTTTTTCCTGAGAATATTACTAATTACCGAGTCAATCAGGACGCTGGTAATATCCGAAGGAAGGATGTAGACTCTGGGAACCTTTTAGAACCTTGTTCAGCAGGTGATAAACTTTTAGTCCATACCATGTAGGTAGTAACTTTGATCCCATGCTTGTGACGTCGAACCTATGGACCCCCCATATTTGTGATCTTGTGTGTGATTATTGCATCATGCATTCATGAACTCATTAGCATCCTTTAAAACATTTATTTCAAGGGACTTAAATTTGACTTTTTACGAATATCTCATATTTTGTTTGACCATGGATTCCAGAAAAAGAAAGTCTTGGAAGTATAATTTCAAGAATCCTAAGATAGATGATTTAATGAGTCTGATTCCCGAGATCGAGAGTTCTACTGATTTTCGAAAGAAATACGGATCCATCGTGTCTCTTATGAAGCTCATGATGAAAGATGGTATTCTCCCTACTTTAGTCCAGTTCTATGACCCGATGTATCGATGTTTTACCTTCCCTGATTATCAGTTGATGCCTACATTGGAGGAGTATTCTTACTTACTGGGTTTACCTATCATCGATCATGTTCCTTTCACCGGTTTGGAGGGTGAGCCCAAGTCCCATGAGATTGTTGTCGTGATTCATTTGGGGAAGTTTGAGATCGAGGAAAACATGAATACCAAAGGAGGAATCAGAGGATTACCCACTCAGTTTTTATTAGAGAAAGCTTTCTACTTTGCTAGGATGAGGAGTATAATTGCTTTTGAGGCCATCTTTGCTCTACTTGCTTACGGGTTGTTCTTATTTCCTAACATCGACAGATTTGTGGATGTCAACGCCATCGGGATCTTTTTAATTGGGAATTCAGTTCCTGCATTATTAGGAGATGATTACTACTCCATTCATCTTCAAGATTCTTATCATGGAGGTATGATCATTTATTGCACGCCTTTGTTGTATCAGTGGTTTATTTCTCACTTACCTCGGCTTGATGCTTTCTGGGATGTCAAGAAGAAACCTCGTTGGGCTCCGAAGATCATGACCCTCACTCATTTTGACATTGTTTGGTATCATCAGTCTTACTATGGTGTAGATATTGTTGATAGTTATGGTAGTTTCCCCAATGTACCCTTTCTCTATAAAAATGGAGGAATTAACTACAATCCCATTCTTGCATGATGTCGGCTTGGATATCCGATGAGAGACAAGGCAAATAGTATTCATCTAAGTGGTTTCTTTCTCAAATAGGGATATGATCATAAGGAAGCTAACGAAGAAATTTCAAAGGCTTGGCGCCATATTCACAGAAAGAGTAGAAAGGACTTGGAACCAATAGGAGCTATTTCTTTAGAGCCTTATCTCTGATGGGTACAAGCAAGGGAAATTCAGTTGAAGATGCCACATTCTCGTGAAGAATCTATACCTGATATGTTTGTGAAGACCACTCCTCCCCTTTTAGATGATGTGGAAGAACTTCAGCTCTCCCTAGTTAGGATGCAGTAGGAGAAGGAGGCTTGGAAGAATAAGTGTCATGCGTTAGAGATGTCCTACCGAGCAGACTTGGAAGAGAAGGATGACCTGATCGAGATTCTTGGGAGTTGTGTTGTAGAGATGATGGAGAGGCAAGATGATTTATTTTCCTCTAGAGCTCAATTAGGACTTAGTATATCACTTCCTTACTCTGGAGATTGGAAAGGGATCACTGACAGGTATGCAGAAGAGAACAGACAGTTGAAGGCTCAGATTGCAAGAATCACGGGAAAGTGACAGTGTGTGGAGATATCTTCATCAACTTTGCCTTCTTAGGATTTTAGATTATATCTTATCTTGTACTTAGGATTGTTGCAACTTGTACTAAAAGTTGTAATCAATTATGAAGTTATTATAATGAGATTTTCAGTATTTCAAAACGTGTCAGTACTTTAATATTTGCAAATCGTCTATAATTCTTTGAGTCCCTTGGAATATTAATAATGATAAATAAATTATGTGCATTGCATATCATGCATCATAGTGCATATATTTCTTGCATTTCTGTTCATACCCAGGTGTCTTATTGTGTTTCTTTACCTCAATAGAAGCAAGTTGTCTCATCGGTATAAACTCGGGCTAATTCAAGAAAGAAAATGGAGAATCTTGAACAAGAGAATCGCGAGCTGCGCAAAGAGGTTACTACTTTGAAGGCCGGTATGGCTAATCTGACTGCTTTGATGGAATCATTAGTGGCTGCTTAGAATTAGCCACCACTTGTTCCTCCTTCTGCTCAACCATAACAAACAACGGTCACTTCTGAAGGTCCATCAGTTCTCATTTTTGTTACTCCAGTTACTGCTGCACAGAACTGTATGCATCAGGGTTACCAGTGGGGAATGCCTGAAAATTTCATGCCAGAAGGTTACAATATTGATGCCCAAGTTTCTCCAGTTGTTCAAACTGCTGCTACTCCTGTACCTTTTGTGGTGCATGTTACTCCTATGTCTAGAAATGAGATTCATTACACTGCACCTCCTTCAGTGAATGATATGTCGTTTACTAATGATGAAATTTATTGACTTGTTCCTCCATCGAGTCAAAGTGTGGGTTTCTATGACCGATTGGATGATTCTCATGATCAATTCAATGAGATGTAGAAGGAAATGAAGGTCCTTCGTGGAAAATAATTGTTTGGACAAAACGTCAGTGAACTCTGCCTAGTTCCCAATGTAAAGGTGTCAGCAAAGTTTAAAGTGCCAGAATTTAAGAGGTATAAGAGCAACTCTTGTCCTCGTGACCACTATGTGATATATATAAGAAAAATTTTAACCCATACTGATGATTAGTGTTTACTCATTCATTTATTCCAGGATAGTTTAACCGGTGCCGCTCTAAAGTGGTATATAAGTTTGGGCAGTAGCAATATCTGCACCTTCAATGATCTAAGGGGAAGCCTTCATCAAATAGTATAAGTACAATATGTTCATGGATCCAGACCGTGACCAATTGAGGGTAATGGCTCAGAGAGATAAAGAGTCTTTCAAAGAATATATGTAGAATTGGTGTGAGATAGCTTCCCAGGTAGTACCACCTATGGGAGAATAAGAAATGACCAACATCTTCCTGAAAACCCTTGGATCATTTTATTATGAAAGGATGGTCGCCAGTGCACCAAGTGATTTCACCGAAATGGTAAGCATGGGTGTTAGACTAGAAGAAGTTTCAGAGAAGGGCGCTTGACAAAAGAAGAAGGGACAACTAAGTCATCATACGGGTTCTCTTGAAATAAATAAAGTGAAACAAATGTTGTTATTGGGGAAAGGAAGATTAAACCACCTAAAAGACATCATCGATACCAGTAATAGGATGCTTATGTGACTCAAGTTGTCAATGTAGCCCCAATCGCTGTCTGTCATTGAAGAGGGATTGAGGAGGGCCTCATATCTAGGTGAGTCTTAGATAGAAATCTAGCAAGGGTA
The DNA here is from genome assembly GCA_948472305.1 of Vicia faba. Classification (NCBI taxonomy): domain Eukaryota; kingdom Viridiplantae; phylum Streptophyta; class Magnoliopsida; order Fabales; family Fabaceae; genus Vicia; species Vicia faba. The sequence continues at coordinate 676,257,664 of OX451738.1, read as the reverse complement.
GTGATTAAGTGATTAGGATGTAAACTGGAGATTTGATGTAGGGTCTATGAATTGATACTATTTGAGTGGATTTGTCTCTGATTTGGTATGCTCCCAGAGTAGGAGAGTTGCTCCGAACTGTGTTAACAATTTTGGTGTGTTGTTTATTGACTTTCAGTATTGGTTTTAATGTTTATACCTTTCTTGTTTGTTTATGTCGGATCAAGTGTTCTGACATGTCATAGGACATCTGAATACTATCATACCAGAATTTCAAAGTCCTTGCAAAAACAAATGCTCCATTATGTGAGAACACCACAAGACTGATTACTAACCATAAGAGGACCTCCCTTGAGTATACACACCTTCCACCAATAAGGCTTGATCAATAAACTCTTCCTTACTCAAGACATAAACCTGAAATGCTCACCCTTGGTGGTTTGGATGACATTTCACCACTGCAGGCACCAATCAACCACTTTACTCAAGTTAACACATCTCCATAGCACACAGTCCCTTGGATTTATTTTCCACTATAACAGAACAAGAGTTACATGCTCTCATGGACTTGATAATATCAAGTTAGAGTAAAAAACCTCCATTCTATTTAAGAGAAACACCATCCAGAAAAATTGAGAAAAATAAATTCTCCACACAAAGATGTCAAGACAACATATTTGACATTTCTTCAAGGCCCTTCAACACCAGATTGGGGACTCCCTTCAACATCTGCCAAGAACACCTTAGAGGATCATACTATTCTCCTCCTCAATAGCAGCACGACCTTGACTCTGAACTTGAACTCCATAAATAAAGGCCCTGGTTGAGATGTGTTGTACCCCAAAATTTTCCCTCTCATTTTATCAACATTTCTCATCACAAGACTCTTGGAACTCAAGATTAAGCTAGGGTTTGCTCTACTCAAGACACCTCCTTGCACTGTTGACATAAATTAGGGTTTGAGTTTGCACAGGGGTGTTTTGACCTACAATGCCTAAAATTACTTTCATGCTTCATGTTGGACTCACAAGTTAGTCCATACCAATTTTCAAGCCTTGAATCAAATTTTTGCCCAATCAATTGGACAGTTGACCTAGAAATCAACTATATTGGGGGAAAAGTCAACTATGACCAATTGACAGTCAAACATCATGAATTTTGACCCACATCAACATTATAAACCCATATGAACCATTTTATCAAGTTTGGATCATAATTCCACAAGAAATTTGATCAGATCACCAAAAGGGCAAAATGGTCATTTTTAGGGTTTTGACTGTACAAAGGCAATTTTTGACTGTTTGACCTAGCCAATGGCAAATCAAGCTCAACCATGGGCACAAAGACTCAATGACATTGTCTTGACCCATTCAACAAGTTCAAAAGATCTCAAATGCATAGGATTGACAGATGAATTTTTCAGTCAACTGATCAAAATTTGACTGTACATTGAAAAGTCAAACTTTGACTTTTTGGTCAAAATCAAGTGCCAAGGGTCATTTTTCATCAAGACATGTCAAATTATGAAAATTGTTCATCAAGGAACACAAAAATGCAAATTAGGGTTTAAAATGGAAAAATTTCATAACTTAGAAATTTTCTAAGTTATGAAATTTTCTTATTTTTTCCTAACTTTACCCCACATTTTCACCAAGATGAAAATGGATTCAAACAAAAACTATAACATGAAAGTTGTAGTCCATCACAACGTCTACAACTTTGATTCACAAAGTTTTCTCAAAAGAAGCTTGGATCTCAAGTTATGATTTTTGGAACAAGGGTACCTAAAACTTTTAACTTAGAGAAATTTTGCCCTAGTTTAGGCAGGATTTTGACCCATCTTCTTGGCCATTTTTCACATAGTTCAACTTGGATTCTTAAGTTTCATTTCAAATATGGATTGTATTACATGTTGCAAGCTTTCCAAATTGTCCAAGAACTCCTCAAACACATTTGTGGTTAGGGAGAATTGAATGCTTGAAGTTGGCAAAAACTCACTTTATAACCATGGCCAATACATGTTCATACCAAGTTGCAAATCTGACCAAGCTAGCTTTGTACACAATTACAGGCCTCTAAACCAATTTGTACTCAACAATTTAATGCAAACCCATTTAGCTAATGCATTGTCTCTGTCATTAGGGTATTATACACAAGTTTAATCCCTAAATGGTAAAAGGCATAGTTCCATTTTTGCAAAAGATATGCTTTATGTCAAACCATGATCTTTGAAGCATGGGGCCATATCTCTGAGGCAAAATCAAATCCATAAATTGCAAGTATCAAGGGAAAATTATGCAGCTTACAAGATAGAGGGTACAGGCCTGTAATCAAGGACAACACATCTTTGCTTCAAAAACAAGAAATTGTCAAAAACACTTGCCAACTTGAAAACCAGTCCATGATAGCTTAAACAAAGATTGCAAACACATTTCACACAACCTTTTGAGCCATAAACACGAACTCTTCACCACTAAAACCTCCTTGTACACAAAATCTCCATTTTTCTGAAAAACAAGGCAAGCCCTGCAGAACCACTTCCATCTCCACTTTGCCTCGTGCGTTTTGCCTCAAACTTGTTCCAATACCTTCCATTCAACTCACCTAAACTATTACAGACCTCCATTTCCAACTGTAACTCCATTAACACACATTGCCATTCTTATTTTTGAGCTTTGCAGGTTGAGTTCCGTAGCACGATTCAGGCTACTTCAAAACAAACTAAGCGTTGGGAAAGCTTCAGTGGACATCAGGCAAGCTCAAAAGAACCTCAACCGCCATTGAAAGTTGCTACATTGTCCAGCTCGAAGTCAACTGAAACAGGTATTTCATGAACTTCTATCTCTCTATTTAGGAATAGTTATACTTAGGTTTGTGAATGAAAGATGTTGTATTCATAGCCCTAAAACCATACATGTGCTTAGTTTTCATTTATATTAATCGTGCTAGGAGAATTTCATCCATGAACTTTCTGAAAAAACTAGGTTAGAAATTAGGGCCAGAGAAATTCTCTCTGGTCTTTGAGAGTTAGCTTGAGTTTTTTATATGGTTAGATTCGTTGTTTGATGCTCTACAAGTTTCATGTTATGAGTTTTGTCAAAAAAGCAAGGAATCAGGAGATAGCATTTTGTACATAGAACGTGCGCGTTTCTGTCTAGAGGAAGAAGATGAAGTTGGTTTTGGGCTGGGCCTGGAGAGGCTTGCTTTTGGCACCCCCCCTCTTTTCTTTTTACACCCCCCTGGCCCATTTCTTGTATATTTGTCATTTTTGCATTTTTATTTTATTTCTGACTTTGACATTTTATTTTCAAACATGAAAAATGATCCAAAAATATTTTTATAATTTTTATAATTTTTTTGGTTTTTATTTTTATTTTTACTAGTATAAAAATATTTATATGCTTTTATATCATTTTGTTTAAATTAAAAAAATAATACAAATAATACTTTTATTTTTATTTATTATTTTTGTACACATTTGAAAATATTTTCTTGAAATATATATACATTTTGTAAATAATTTATTTTATTTTTATACACACTTAATATATTTAATACATATATATACAATATTTTATTAAATAATTAGAACAAAAAACACAAAAATAATACATTTTATTTTTATTAATATTTTATACTAAAAATACCTTTTTTTATATACTTTTATTTTTTTTGTACAAATTGATGCATTATTGTATATAAATAATAAATAATACTATTTATTTGAGAAATTAGGGTTTTTGCCCTAAAAACAAAAATAATTAAAATTAACGTTTTACCTATTTCTTTACATTCCTTTACATAAAAAATACTTTTTGCATACATGAATAAATACAAACTTTTTTGCATAATACATTTTATTTAATATTTATTTATTGTATTTATTTAAATATTGTATATTTAAATATTGTTGCCTTACACATTCAATTTGGTTGTAATAATTTAGGGTTTATATTTCTTGCAAAATAATCCCCAATTCAAATTTGTACCCCCCTCCCTGTATTATGTTGTAATAGTGTAGAATTTAAATGCTCGCGCCTTTAAATGCTTTCAATTATGTCATGATTAGACTTAGGGTTTGTATGCAAAAATCAAAACCAACAAATAGTTTGACCTAATCAAAGATAAAAATGCATGAAAAACAAACACAATGCACACTTGCACCCCTAGGGTTTCAATCCACTTGTTGCCTTCAAAAATGGGCCATGATATGCATGTCAAGTACTTTGGCAAAACAAAAACAAAACAAAGATCATAGTCCCTCGATGACGCTGTCTGAGTTGCCTAAACAAAATGATCAAGTCCCTCAAGAAAATTGCCAAAAATACTTGACACAATTGCTATTATGGTCTATACGATGACCCGCGCCTGTCCCGTTTAACATCCTAACACAAGGTTGTTCACCAAATACAATGGTGAAACAACACTATTAAAAGGGTTGAAAACATAAGAAAGATCTTTGAGTAAAATATGGTAGACAATTTTTAGTTACTTGATCAAAACTTGCAAAAACATCCTTGCTACCTTCAAAACACACTTCACAACACAATTTCAAAACCCTACTTTCAAATATTGAAAACTTTTCAAAAGACAAAAACACCTTTGTATATATTCAAACAAGAATCATTATAAAGGTTGCCACAATGATGGCCTCTTTTCAAAACATCTTTCAAAATCACACACAAAGCACCATTTCAAACAATTGAAAAGCAAAGCAAGTGATCTAAAGAAAGTAACTAAGAGCCCATGGATAACCATGGATAGAAAGGGTGCTAATACCTTCCCTTTCTATAATCTACTCCCGAACCCAAGAAAACATCTCAAAGGTCTTTCTTGTGCTTTTTGGCCTTTCCTTAGGATAAAATAAAAAGTCGGTGGTGACTCTTGCTAAACCGAAACATTTGCGAACACAAACGCAAAACACCAAGTCAGTTCTCCCACCGTATCACAGAACTGGCGACTCTGCTGGGGAAATTTTTAAAAGTGGAGTGACCTTAGGGCTTAGATCACCCTTTGCATGATTATATTGCTTGCTTTGTTTGCTTTACATTTGGTTCTCTTGTTTGGGCTTGAAATCCTCCACCCAGATTTGGGAAACATTCATAGGTAAATAGTAATACATTGTGGAAACTGTGTGGGGTATACCGACATGGTTGAAGCAATAGTTATATTAGTGCAACATATTTGTGAGTATCGGTAGCCTTTGAGTCAATCAAAGAGAATACGGGGCCGCTGAGTGATGTCATGAAGCACTAATGAACTCTTAGAACCTTAATTGACCATCTTGGCCTTTTTAGGGGTAGTGAGATGACCGGCTTTGGTGCAGTCCAAAGTTGGTAGATACTCGATACTACACTCATTGAGGGTTGTTTTCTTGGATTATTTTGGTTGCTAGTTAAGTGGCTAAACCAAAACAATGAACATAGAAAACAATCCAGTGATATTGAGCTCCTTAGAACCCGGTTACTATTTATAGGACAAGTTTGAGCCAACTAAACTCAAGAGGGTATTCACCTATGAAACCTCATGCAAGCCTGAGACTAGGGTTTTGTGTGACTTGCTTGTACATGTGTTTGTGCATACATCATGAACATCATAAAGCATCATGTGCATCCACTAACCATTTCAAGGGTTTGGATCTTCATCTTTGTTCTTGTTTTGTAGGTCATGGAATCTCTTCGCAGGAAAACAGTCTCAAGTGGGTACGAACCCGCGCCCAGAATCTTATGATGTCATATCCTCGCATTCTCCCCTTGATCAAAGAGCCTGTTACGGAAGGAGAGGTTCCATACACCATCTTACATCCTGGCATGCCAACATAATGGGAAGAAATGCAAAAGAGTTAGATCCAACTCAAAGAAGAACATAATACTTTTGAAGCCAGCTTCTATGCCAGTGAGAAGAAGGTTTTCGAGCTTACCCGCCAACTTCATGAGGAGGAAACTCTAAACAGTTACATCGCACCAAATAGGATGCGCAATGTCTTTTTACATTAAGAATTTTGTAATATTTTGCCCATGGGGCACTTATGTACTAACAATTTCTTCTTAATATGACGTGTGTTCCTTTTTGTTTGCAACAAATTTGAATTTCTGAATCGTTGAATGCATTACATGAATAAAATAACATTCATCATATGCATAAACAGGTCTTCACACCAGGTTTCCTTATCTTTCTGATGTTTATTTCAGCAAGATGGATTTGGAGCAGACGGTTAAAGATCTGCAAGCACAGAATTCTCAATTCCAGCAACTCCTCATGACCTTAGCAAAGGGTCAAGAGGACCTCAAAGCACTGTTGGAGAAAAATAAAGAGAAAAAGAAGAAGAGGCCCGGAGTAGCCACTTTTGGAAGAAGGTTTGAAAGCAACGCTAGAAAAGTTCTCGAGTTCCCCTCAACGTCTGATGAAGGGGCTGGTAAAGGAAAAGGGGCTGCGGTACTGTCTGAATCTGAAGTTAAAGAGGAGGAAGAGGAAGAAGACGAAGATTACTCCGAACAACAATATCCCCCGGCGGATGATAAATATAAGAATCTTGAGGATAGATTGGCAGCCATGGAGTTGCAGCGGGTACCTGGTTTAGATTTTGAAGAACTAGGGTTGGTCGCCGGGATCGTCATCCCTCCCAAATTCAAAGTACCAACATTTTCTAAGTATGACGGCCTGTCCTGCCCAAAAATGCATCTGAGATCATATGTCAGAAAGATCCAACCCCACTCATCCGATAAAGACCTCTGGGTACACTTTTTCCAAGACAGTTTGTCAGGCACACAATTGGACTGGTTCTATCAACTCGAGAGATCAGAGGTTCACAATTGGGAAGACTTGGCTGCTGCATTTTACCGTCAATACCAATACAATGCTGATTTTGCGCCCACTCGTACTCAGTTACAAAGTATGGGGATGGCTTCCAATGAAGGATTTAAAGAGTATGCCCAGAAGTGGCGTGATCTGGCTGGAAGGATGCAGCCACCTTTGTCAGATAGGGAGTTGGTTGACATGTTTCTGGGGACCCTGTCTGGCCCTTTCTTCAATCATTTAATCGGGAGTTCCTCCGCAGGATTTACTGAACTGATTCTGACCGGCGAAAGGGTCGAGGCCGGTATTAAAAGTGGTAAGATTCAGAAAGATACCTTCGTGCCCACTGCTGTTAAGAAAGCCTTCCCGGCTAAGAAGGAAGCCTCTGCTATTTACTCTCAGAAAAGTCAGGGAAGAACTGAGCGCCGGCCAACTGTAGGGGCTGTGATGATTCAAAACTCTTCAAATGATCAACCTCGCGGCAATCAGTCGAGACCTAATCAACAACGGGTAGAAAGGCCACAATGGCAGTTCACCCGAATCAACATGATGCCAGCTCAAGTACTCCCTCATTTATTGAAGTTGAATCTTACCAGTTTGAAGGAAGCTCCAAAGAACCCTAACACCTCCTCTCCATACTACCACTCCAATGCCAAGTGTGCTTACCACTCTGATAGTGTTGGGCACGATACCAATAATTGTTGGGCGCTTAAGAACAAAATCCAGGACTTGATTGATGCCAAAGAAGTAGAATTTGATGCTCCTGAGAAGCCCAATGTGATTTCTGCTCTGATGCCCAAGCATGGCCATAATGTTCATGCCGTTATGGAAGACCTTCATGTTACTGATGTTGCTGATCTTTTGACTCCGTTACTAGTGATTAAAGAGAATTTGATGAGATCCGGGATATCCCAGGCTGTGGGAAGGACTGTTACTTTTGTTTGAACATACAAGCTGACTGCCCAATGTTGAAATCAGGTGTCCAATGCCTGTTGGATACCCAAGAGATACTCTTCCAAAAAACCCCTGTTGATACCTTCACTCCTGTTACTCCTATTAGTTTTGCTACTTCAACCAACGATATTGCAATCATAACCATTTCCGACAATCCTCCCAAGGCTTGCAAAAGGCTTGTCAGGATTACGCCTGACCCTAAATTTGTACCTTTAAAAATCACCATGTCGGGGCCTGTCCCGTATCAATCTAGCAAGACGATACCATGGAACTATGGAGGAGAAATCTTCTATCATGGTATCAAACAGATTGAAGCAGTCCAGGAGAATTCTAAATAAGAAAACCCTGATATAGGGAACATCGTAGGAACAAGCAAGATAACCCGCAGTGGCCGGATCTTTTCTCCGGAGATTGCTCCCCCTCGAGCAGTTTTCAGACCCTCGAAAGCTTCTGCACGTGTTAGGTCATCTGTGCAAGACCCGGTAATTGAAGAATTGGATACTCCTGAAGTTAGACCAACTGCTGATACTACCGACAAGGGTAAGGGGATACTAGAAGAGCCTGTCAAGACGAAGTCCCATGCTGTGGTTATCCCCGAAACCACTCAGAAAGAAATGGATGAAATCTTGAAAATAATCAGAAAAAGTGACTACGATGTTGTGGAACAATTAGGGCAGACCCCTTCTAAAATTTCAATGTTGGATCTTCTACTCTGCTCTGAGGCCCATGCTAAGGCCCTGATCAAATTTTTGAAGGCGGCACATGTACCCCAAGAGACTTCGGCTGACCAGTTTCAGGAGTGTGTGGCCAGTCTTACTGCTGATAATGGCCTGGGCTTTTCTGATGCTGACTTGACCCCCAAAGGAAGGAAACACGATGACGCGCTCCATATCTCAGTTGAATGCAGGGGAACCACCCTCGCCCATATTTTAGTTGATACTGGTTCTTCCTTGAATGTGCTGCCGAAGAAAGCCTTAGACCGTTTGGACTACGAAGGGTTGACCCTCAAACCTAGTAACATCGTTGTTAGGGCCTTTGATGGGTCCAAAAGAATGGTTCATGGAGAGGTTGACATTCCTATCAAAGTAGGCACAGAAGTTTTCAACTCCCCCTTTTATGTGATGGACATATGTCCATTGTATTCGTGTCTGTTAGGAAGACCGTGGATCCATTATGTCGGGGCAGTTACCTCCTCTTTGCACCAAATGCTAAAATATCCTGTTAAGGGTAAGATTATAACAGTACACGGCGAGGAAGAGTACATGATAAGCCATCTCAATTCCTTCCGTTATGTGGAGTTGGATGGCGAGTTCATCGAAACGCCTTTCCAACATTTTGAGGAAGTTTCTCCTGAGGTAGCAGTTGCGAAGACAATGGTTGAGGTACCTATCGTTCCAAAGCATGTGCCTAGGATGGCGTCTCTTAAGGACGCAGAGGCGGTAATCAAAGAAGGGAAGAGTACAGTATGGGGACAATTGCCTGATTTTCCCTATAAGACGGACAAATTTGGACCAGGGTTTACTGCTGCAGGACAAAAAGCTATGTGTCGTTCCAAGACTGGAGGGACACTTGTAAGGATCACTCACCACGGAATTAATGCTGTTGAAGATGAAGATGAATAGGGCCACTTTGAGGATTGGATCTTTCCGACCGTCGAAGGGGGTTTGAGCAACTGGGAAGCAAAGGATTTTATTCCCATCACCTTTATCAACCAGTAATTTTATCTTTGAACAATTTCCTATTTGTTGGTCTGTAATAACTAAACAATTCACACACTATTTTCACCTCATGCCTTGCCTGGGGCATGTAGGTTCATTTGTAAGGGCTTGATTTTCTTCATTATCATATGCCATGTTTTAATGAATCATTGGACGTCTTCATCTAAACTATTGTGTTCATTTTCTTTCCTTTTGCATTTTATTTTGTTTGAGGATGACTATCCCTTACACACACCCACACTCACAAATGCAGGTACCCATCCACTCTGGATTCCATGGGTGACTATTTTGCTTTAGCCTTCGATAACTCTGAAGATTTGGTCAATCATGCTGAGTCCGAAGTTGACAAAGATTGTGAAGTGCTGGGAGAGTTAGCCAGACTTCTACAACAAGAAGAGAGGGCTATTTTGTCTCATGAAGAGTTGCTAGAAACCATCAACTTGGGGACAGAGGAAGATAGGAAAGAAGTAAAAGTGGGTGCCAACCTAGAACCAAGTGTCAAGGAGCGCTTAGTGCAGTTGTTGAACGAATATGTTGAAATCTTCGCCTGGTCTTATGAAGACATGCCAGGATTGGACACAGATATCGTGGTTCACCGACTCCCTACAAGAGAAGACTGTCCACCGATCAAGCAAAAGGTCCTCCGAATGAGGCCTGACATGTCTGAGAAGATCAAGGCTGAGGTAATGAAGCAATTCAATGATGGCTTTCTGGATGTTACTTCCTATCCACAATGGGTTGCTAACATTGTGCCCGTGCCTAAGAAGGAAGGCAAAGTCAGAATGTGTGTGGACTATCGGGATTTAAACAGGGCTAGCCCTAAAGACGATTTTCCCCTACCACACATCGACATTTTGGTTGACAATACAGCTCAACACAAAGTATTTTCTTTCATGGACGGATTCTCGGGCTATAACCAGATCAAAATGGCACCCAAGGACATGGAGAAAACTACTTTTGTCACGCAATGGGGTACCTTCTGCTACAAGGTGATACCGTTCGGACTGAAGAACGCAGGGGCAACCTATCAACGCGCCATGGTAGCTTTGTTTCATGATATGATACATCATGAGATTGAAGTCTACGTAGACGACATGATAGCCCGATCACAGACGGAAGAAGAACACCTTGATCATTTGCAGAAGTTGTTTGCCAGGTTGAAGGAGTATAAGCTCAGATTAAACCCAAGCAAGTGCACTTTTGGAGTTAGGTCTGGTAAACTCCTGGGATTTATTGTCAGCAACAAGGGCATTGAGGTTGATCCAGCTAAAGTAAAGGCTATACAAGAAATGCCAGCCCCCCGCACTGAAAAGGAGGTTAGAGGATTCTTGGGATGCTTAAACTATATCGCGAGGTTCATCTCTCACCTGACATCTACCTGTGAGCCAATCTTTAAGCTGCTGAAGAAAGATCAGGTAGTTGAATGGAACAATGATTGTCAAGTTGCTTTTGATAAGATCAAGGAGTATTTATTGGAACCTCCTATTTTGATGCCACCCATCGAAGGAAGGTCGTTAATCATGTATCTGACTGTTTTGGATAACTCAATAGGGTGCGTACTGGGTCAACATGACGAGTCTGGCCGAAAAGAGCATGCCATTTATTACCTTAGCAAAAAGTTTACCGACTGTGAGACTTGCTACTCACTGCTCGAGAAAACTTGCTGCACTTTGGTATGGGCTTCTCGCCGGCTAAGACAATATATGCTGACTCATACCACTTTGCTGATTTCCAAGATGGATCCGATCAAGTATATCTTCGAAAAGCCTGCTTTATCTGGAAGAATCGCAAGATGGCAAATGATCCTGACTGAGTATGATATCCAGTATACTACCCAAAAAGCCATAAAGGGGAGTGTACTAGCTGACCATCTAGCTCATCAAGCTGTCGAAGATTACCAATCTATGAGATTCGATTTCCCCAATGAGGACATCATGACATTGGACAACATTGAAGGTAACCGACCGTATGACGGACCTGAACAAGGATCCCGATGGACCCTGTACTTTGATGGTGCTTCAAATGCACTTGGCAACGGTATCGGTGCGGTACTCATTTCTCCGGAAGGATGCCATACACCCTTCACTGCCCGACTTTGCTTCAGTTGTACCAATAACATGGCTGAATATGAAGCTTGCATCTTTGGTCTCAAGGCTGCTATAGACTTGGGAATCAAATCTTTGGTCGTATTTGGGGACTCGGCTTTGGTTATCAGTCAAGTCAAAGGAGAGTGGGACACTAAACATCCTAATCTTATCCCATACAAAGAACATGTCTTGACGTTGTTACCTCATTTCGAGCAGATTACCTTCGAGCACTTCCCGCGAGAATAAAATCAGCCGATGCTCTAGCTACAATGTCTTCCATGTTTAAACTTAACTGGGATAACGAGGCTCCCCAAATCACCATCGAGTGAATGGACGAACCTGCGCACTGTCATGAGATTAATACCGAAGAAGTAGTGGAACAACCCTGGTTTCATGAAATCAAAAGGTATCTCCAGACTCGAGAATACCCTAAAGGAGCTTTCGTCAATGACAAAAATTTCTTAAGGATATTTGCTGCCAAGTTCTTCCTAAGCAATGGCATCCTTTATAAGCGCAACCATGATTGTGTTCTACTTCGTTGTGTGGACAAGGTTGAAGCAGAATTGATCATGACCGAAATACATAGCGGCACATTTGGCACCCACTTGAGCGGACATACGATGGCTCAGAAGATTCTAAGGGCAGGCTACTACTGGTCTACCATGGAAGCTGATTGTCATCAACATTCCCGTACCTGCCACAAATGCCAAGTCTATGCCGACAAGGTACATATTCCTCCTGTTCCTCTCAACGTTCTGATAGCTCCTTGGCCATTCACAATGTGGGGCATTGACATGATTGGAGAGATCAAGCCCACGGCATCCAATGGGCATCGCTTCATCCTAGTGGCTATTGATTACTTCACCAAATGGGTTGAGGCAGCTTCCTATGCCTCAGTTACAAAGAATGTGGTAGCCCACTTCATCAAGCAGAACCTCATATGCCGGTATGGTATCCCCGACAGGATCATCACAGACAACGGTACAAATTTTAACAACACCATGATCACCGCTCTATGCGAACAGTTCAAGATTTGTCATCACAATTCATCTCCCTATCAGCCGAAGATGAACGGTGCTGTTGAAGCCGCGAACAAAAACATCAAGAAGATCATTCAAAAGATGACAGTCACCTACAAGGACTGGCATGAGATGTTACCGTTTGCTCTGCATGAATATCGTACCACGGCACGTATTTCAACAGGGGAAATCCCCTTTTCTTTGGTATATGGCATGGAAGTTGTTCTACCTATGGAAGTTCAGATTCCTTCCTTAAGGATTATGAAGGATTCCGGTTTGAGTGAAGACGATTGGATTCAGACCCGGCTTGATCAACTTAACTTGATCGACAAAAAGTGACTTACTGCTGTTTGTCATGGTCAGACGTATCAAAAGCGGATGATCAAGGCCTTCAACAAGAAAGTCAGGCGTCAAGTGTATCAAGTCGGAGATCTTGTAATCAAGCGGATCATCTTACCACAAAGTGATCCCAGGGGCAAGTGGACTCCTACTTATGAAGGACCATTTGTAATCAAGAGCATCTTTTCTGGTGGGGCAATGATTCTGACCACCATGGACGGCGACGACTTGCCGCACCCTGCGAACGCAGACATAGTCAAAAGATACTACGCATAAAACGACCCGGCAAGTTGAAAACCCGAAAGGGCGACTTGGGCAAAAATGGGCATCCCGGTGAATCAAAAACCCGAAAGGGCGGTTCAGGCAAAAATTAGGGATAAAATAAAAAATCTATACACCCGGCAAGTTGAAAACCCGAAAGGGCGACTTGGGCAAAAAAAGGGTTTCCCGGTGGATCGAAAACCCGAAAGGGCGGTCCAGGAAAAAGTTAGGGAATTAAAGCGTATGACTATGTCTCCTCGGATCACTTTAAGGATAATCTCTTCACCAACAAAACTCCAAGCTACTGATCAATCCAGTCATCGGCAGATGAAGCAGCAAATGGACAAGACACTCAGAGTTGTGAAGGCTATAGCAGAATGGGAACCCCATGGAATTGTTACACATAGCCATCAATCTTTTGTATAAAAAATTTCTAAATTTTATGACAACTGTTGTACCCCAAAATTTCCCTCCCATATTCTTCAAAGTTTTGACAACCATCATCTCAATTTGCTCAAGTCTACTCAAGGGCTACACAATTAAGCATCCTCCTAAGCCAGTCAAAATTAGGGTTTTGGTTCTTGCAAGGAAGTTGAGGTTTTCAAGGGCTCAATCAAGTCACATATTCCTATACACATTGTCAAGCATCCACATGTCAAGTTGCAAGACTCACATCATCAAATTGCACAGTCAAAAGCCCTAGTTGCTCCACAATCAACTGCAGGGGTAAAATGGTCATTTGGCAGTCAAAAGTCAAAAATTTTGGTCAACATCTTATTTTTAAGCCACAATCATCATTTGATCAAGTCTTGATCATGATTTCACAAGCATGGCTCAAAAATCATCAAGATGCAAAAGTTTCCATTTTTGGACAGCTGAAAGTCAACTGTAACTTGACCAAGGCATAACTTTTCCATGGTTCATCAGAAAAATCCCATCCAATGCTCATTTTGAAGGGGAAGACATTTCCTACAACTCATCTTCACATTCCAAGTCCAAGAAATGCTCTCACAAAAAGTTATCAATTTCTACATTATAGGTCATTTTCAAAAGTCAACAAAAAGGCACTTTAAGTCAAAGACCATAACTTGCGATTGGTAAATCAAAATGACATGGGACCAAAGGCATTGTTTAGAGGACTTCAAGACCTTTCCAAAATGTCCAAGAACATGTTCATATGATCAAAATTGAGCAAGATATGCATTGGAGAAGTTGGGAAATGTTTGTGAAATGGCAAAAGTCAACTATCCTTAAAACTTCAATTTTTGACAAAAGGGCCCACTTTCTTCCACTTGATTCAACCTTGTCATGCCATACACGTGTCCCATGATTAATTTCAAGATCAAACATTTATTTTTTTTCATTTTTATTTAATTTTTATTGATTTAATTCATTTTAAATCCATAATAATTCAAATAAAATCAAAAAAATTAATGGAATAGTATCTTGTGGTTTGAATAGCTTTCATGTATCAGTTGCCAGCTATCAAATTCGTGCTAGGGCCATTTTGAGCATAAAATTCAAGTTTTGCTTCAAAGATGGAATGTTCTTTAATGTTGGTAAACCAAAATCTCAAGGCTTAATTGCACAAGATACAAGCTCATAATGTGACCTAATTTCATTCACATATACATATGCAAGCAAGCCAAACCTCATTCACGACCTGAACATTGCACAAACGGCCAAACCATATTCAAAAAAATCAAGCAAAAAAGTCAAATCTGAATTCCACCTTCCAGGCCCTTTCAAGGAGATTTAAAGGTTCAAATACATTGATGGGAGTCTCCCGAACGAATAGCAATCAAAAACAAGCCTTGACACTCCAAGAATACGCCAGAACAAGTCACACGGTTTGATTATATTTTCCCAATCATAAATCATAATTCATGCATATTTAATGATTTTTTTTGTATGCTTTGCATTGCTCTAACCCTTCTGAAGCTTTTTGTATAAGACAATTGCATTATGGTGTCCTAAAACAAGAAATGCCATTGTTGAATTTTAGGTTTTCCAAGCTTGAAATTTGGGGATTTAGTAACCAGGAAAAATTGAGCTTCATGATGCACATGACTGAATTCGTGAGAGTCATACGAATTGAACAAGACTATCGCGCCCTATTATATAATCCATGGAGCTATTCGCTATTTTTGATAGTTGCAGGTTGTGGGGGTTTAAAACCCCCGCTATCTAACTCTATTTTTTGCAGGAAAAGGAAGAAGACGATTACGTGTAGGCATGGGACTGGACAATTCAAAAAGGGCGCGCGCGTTGTGTTGTTTATAGCTCAGCGTTTGTTTTCTAATATAATATTTCCCCTTTATCTTAATAACAGTTGAAGCATGCAGTTGGAGTGGTTGGAGTAAACGTGCAAATTGCCTTGGGACCTGGGTTCGAATCCCGGGTCCCCCCTAAAATTCCATGTTATTTTTTCTAATGCGTTCTTGTGTAGGTTTCCAAATAGTGAGCACCATAAACCACACAAACCAGGGCGCCAAGTGTCACAAAAGACAGATCCAAAGGCCAAAGGGTGATCCATACCATGTTCCCAGTCAATGCTTCCACGCCTGATCCAGAAGTCAATGCAGGCTTGGCCATCAATGGGCCTGGAAATTTCTAAACACACACTTAATTATGGCCCAAACCCCCCCTTTGGGTTTGCATTTATTTATTTATTTTTCTTTCTTTTAATTGCTTTATTTATTTATATTGTTTTTTTTTATTAATTACTCATCAACAAATTATTTAACCTTTTCATAATAAAAATAAAAATAAACTAAATATTTTATTATCATTATTAATTTCACTTAGTTTAGTTATTTTGTAAATAAATTCTAACATTAATTAATTTAGTTGTGTAATTAGGACAATTTTAACATTTTTTTTTAATAAATAAAATTAATTTAGAATTAAGTCTTTCACTTTCAACTTTTAATTCCTTTTCTTTTTATTTCATTAAAAACATAAAAAACACAAAAAACATTTTTTCTTTTAAATAAATAATTAATTAGTAAATTAGGTTAATTTGAATTAATTGCAAAAAAGGACAAAAGCTCATATTTTCTCAAAAGGGTCAAAACCCTAAGGACGTCCTGATTCTATTTCTCTTCGCACATTATTTTCATTTTTGATTATTGATGTATCTGTTTCCAAGGATGTAATAGATAATTAGGTTTTACCGTTTTCTTTTACTTTCTCGCACTTTTCCAAAACGGGTTTTTGTTTTTGGCGATGTATAGACCCGCGCCTTGTAATAGCTAGATTTACCTTTCCGCAATTTATTTTCCGCACTCCTAACTGTTAAAAAATGCATGCAAGACTGTATGACGAATAAAATCAATCCGTAGCTCACAAATAACATATTCAAAGATAAACATAACATGAAAACAACACACAAGCATATGCCACTCTTAGGGTACGCCTCACTGGTTGCCTCGAACGTGGTCATCAAGTATAGGGTGTCTTAGAGGTCTCTCTTCTGTCTAAAAGATCCAGTTGCCTCGAAACGGTTGCCTCGGATAAAAAGGATCTAGGACGTTAGGGTTACCACTAAGATGTCCTACTATTGCTTCGGTGACCGCATTGTCCCTTATAATCGAATTGACCCGAATAACTCCAACGATGGTGCTACCTACCTCTCAATGGTGGGATAGCACTATCTAAAGGACTCTTACACAGCCTAATTCCTTAGAGTAGGTAGATCTCATGGGTACTTACTCTTTTAAAAAAAAAACAACTTTTCACACCGACACTTTCTAAAAGTTTTCAAACAAATTTTTCATACACTCTTGAGGACAGATACAAGAGTTACTTAGAAAATTTTCAAACGAAACTTTTTCAAAACCCACACACACCTGAAAAGCAAAAAAATTTTAAAAACATAAGAGCAAGTACCTAAGAGCCCGTGGATAACCACAGATAGAAAGGGTGCTAACACCTTCCCTTTCTATAAATCTACCTCCCGAACCGAGAAACATTCTCGAATAAGGAATTTTGCTGTGCTTTTGTCCTTTCCATGATTGGAGAACATAAAAGACGGTGGCGACTCTTGCTTACCGCGACATTTCGCGAAACCAGCTAAAAAAAAGTCAGTTCTATTCCCACCGATCGCCAGAACTGGCGACTCTGCTGGGGAAGTTTATAAGTGAGGTGTACCTTAGGATTAGACCACTCTTATGTTTTTAATTGCTTGTTTTGCTTGATTTAAAATTGTGGGCCTGTCTGGGAGTTTCATAGATCCTAACCCGGATCTGGGGGATACCTTTTAGAAAGTAGCAACAAACTGTGAGGGAACTGTGCGGGGTATACCGACACGGTTGAAGCAGTTTGCTACGTTGATGTGGCACTTTGGTGAGTACCGGTAACCCTTGAGTCAAGTCAAGGAGAGTACGGGGCCGCCGCATGGTGTCGTGAAGCATCAACTGACCTTAGGAACCTTACTTGACCATCCTGGCCTCTTTAGGGGTAGTGAGATGACTGACTTTGGTGCAGTCCGAAGTTGGTAGATACTCGATACTACACTCATTGAGGGTTGCTTTCTTGGAATATTTTGATCGCCAGTTCAGTGGCTAAATCAAAACAATGAACACAGAAAACAACCCAATGATATTGAGCTCCTTAGAACCCGGTTACTTTTAATAGGACAGGTTTTGAGCCCACCAACTTCAAGAGGGTAGTTCCCAAACTTCATGTTGGCCTAAACTCTAAGGGCTGTGGTGTGACTTGTGTGCCTTATCATGTTTGCTTTTTGTGAATACTTGTGGTGTGTCCTTATCATAACATCATAACATCATACATCATCATATGCATTTACTAACCACTTCAAGGGTTCGAATATTCATCTTTGTTCTTATTTTGTAGGACATGGAAACTATCTGCAGAAAGACAATTCAGATCAACCTTGTAAGGATCCCTCCTCAGCTTAAGGAACTTACATCCAGGATTCCCGAGAACTCTTCCTTCAGTGAGAGGCATGGTAGACTCATCAGCTTGGTCAATACCAACATTGAAGAGGATATGGTGAAAGTGTTGTTCCAGTTCTTTGACCCTTTGCACCACTGTTTTACTTTCCCGGATTATCAATTGGTACCTACTTTGGAAGAGTTTTCTTAGCTTCTGAGGGTTCCCATTCTCAGTCAACTACCCTACAACGGTACGGAAAAGGAACCCAAACTTGAAGAGGTTGCTAAAGCATTATGCCTACAACCATCTGACATCAAGGGGCATTGGGAAACCAGAAGTGGTATCAAAGGATTCTTGGCAAAGTTTCTATTTGAGAAGGCCCAAGAATGTTGGAATTCCCTTGACCTACAAGCCTTTGAAAAAGCTGTGGCTCTCCTTGTCTATGGGTTGGTATTGTTCCCGAATCCAGACCAGCTTATAGATATCAATGCTGTCAAGGTCTTCATGTCCAGGAATCTTATACCTACGTTGCTTTGGGACATCCTTCACTCATGTTACACTCGAACCATGAGAAAAAGAGGTGTTCTCATGTGCTGCACTCCTCTCCTGGCAAGGTGGTTTATTTCGCACCTTCCACAATCAGTTTTGAAGAACGAGCGGGGTTGGAGATGGTCACAACGATTGATGACTCTTAAACATGCTGATATACATTGGTGTTCTCGGTCCAGAGAAAATTTCACTATCATTGATCGTTGCGGAGAGTTTCCTAATGTTCCTTTACTTGGAATTATGGGGGGCATTACTTACAACCCGTGTCTGGCTTTGAGACAGTTTAGATATGCTCGGAGGGATGGCCCTCATGACATGTTGATTCCTGACATAGTTTTTGACTTCGACAACGATGCACAAGGACTTCGCCGGATATTTATCAGAGCTTGGACGATGCCCAACAGGGTAGATAGTAAGACACTGGGGCACAAGAACTCCATCCCCCTTGAACCTTATCTCAAATGGGTACGAGCCCGCTCCCAGAAGCTGGTGATGCCATATCCTCATGTTCTCCCCGTGATCAAAGAGCTAGTTTTGGAAGGAGAGGTGCCCTACACCATCCAACATCCTGACATGCCAACATCTTGGGAAGAAATGCAAAAAAGCTGGATCCAACTCAAGGAAGAACAGAATTCTCTTGAAACCAGTCTACATGCCAGTGAGAAGAAGGTCTTGGAGCTCACCCGCCTACTGCACGATGAAAAGACTCTCAACACCTACATCGCTCCAAAGAGGATGCGCAGTGTCTTTTGGGATTAATTATTTTGTAATGTTTTTCCCATGAGGCCCTGATGTACTGAACAAATTATTTCTTAATAAAACGTGTGTTCTTTTTTGTCTACAACGAATTTGAACTTTCAAACCCTTGAATGCATTGCATAAATAGCATAGCATGCATCATGTGCATAACAGGTACCCTTTTTCTACAGGTTGCTTAATCTTCTTCGCTGTTTATTTCAGCACTCAGTCATCATGAATCCTGAACCTACTGCCGAGCAAGCTATCAAGGCCCTCCAGGCCTAGAACGCCCAGTTTCAAGAGCTGGTCATGAGCTTAGCCCAAGGACAACAGCAGTTGAAGGCTTTGCTCCTGAAGAAGAAGAAGAAGAAAAAGAGGACTGTGTTGTTCAACACTGGACGCAGACTCGGGAATACACTGCAGAATGAAGCTGAGCTGACTACTCCATCTGTTGGGGAAGGCAGTCACCAGGAGGGAGGGGTCCCTAGTCCTGTGGTCTTTGACACCGAAACAGATTTTAATGATGAACAGTACCCTCCTGCCGAGGACAGGTACAAACAGCTGGAGGACCGGTTAAATGCTATGGAGATTCAACGTGTGCCTGGGTTGGATTTTGGATACTTAGGGTTATCTTCTGGGGTGGTGATCCCACACAAGTTCAAGGCGTCTGCCTTTGTGAAGTACGACGGGGCTTCCTGTCCTAAGCTGCACCTCCGTTCTTATGTAAGGAAGATCCAGCCTTACACTGCAGACAAGAACTTATGGATCCATTTCTTCCAGGAGAGTCTTTTAGGGACTCAACTCGAATGGTTCTATCAGCTGGATGGAACCAATATTCGTAACTGGGAGGACTTGGCTACTGCTTTTTATAAGCAGTATCAGTACAATTCCGACCTCGCTCCTACGCGTACCCAACTCCAGGGTATGTCACTAAGAACGGGTGAAGGTTTTAAGGAGTATGCACAAAAGTGGAGAGACCTGGGTGGCAGGGTGCAGCCACCGTTGACGGATCGTGAACTCGTGGACATGTTCTTGGGGACCCTGTTTGGTCCATTCTTTAATCACCTGATTGGTAATTCCTCTGCTAGGTTTACAGACCTGATCCTGACTGGCGAGAGGATCGAAGCTGGTATCAAGTCGGGGAAGATACAGAAAGGTGCCTCCTCGAGTACTGAAAAGAAGCCCTTCAAGAAGGAAGCTAGTGTTGTATATGGTCCCAGAAGACAGAACAAACCGGAACGCCGCCAAGCTGTCAATGCGGTGGTAATTTCAAAGCCTGTTGCTGCTCCTCAGCAATACCACCAACCAAGGGGTGAGAGGCCCAAAAGGCAGTACACTCGGCTCAGCATGACCATGTCTCAGATCTTACCGCAGCTGCTGTTAACCAATCTGGTAATTGTCAAGGAATCTCCGAAGGTAGTGAACACAACCTCTCCAAAGTACAACCCCAATGCCCGTTGCGCTTATCACTCTGACAGCCTGGGGCATAACACAGATGACTGTTGGGCTCTGAGGAATAAGGTTCAAGACCTTATTGATGCTAAAGAGGTTCAGTTCGAGGCGCCAGAAAGGCCTAATGTGGTGACAGCTCCCATGCCCAATCATGGAGTAAATGCTATTAGGGATGAAGACGAAGTGGAAGAATCCGAATTTGACAGCTGGATCTACCCAGCGACCAACGGTGGACCTAGCAACTGGACTGCGAAAGACTTTACACCTATTACTTTCGTCACTGAGTAATGAACTCCTTTGTTTTAAAGTTGTAACGAACAATAATTTGAAACTTTATGGCCCGATGTCTTACCCGAGGCACCGTGGCCTCATTTATGAGGGCTTTTATGTGTCACTTTCATATATCATTAATAAAAGCATTGGACGTTTTTTACATTTCAAATCTTGCGCTCCCTTTCTTTCTTTATATATTACAAAACAGCTATATTTACACACACTCACTCATACAGGTTCCAATCCACTCTGGATCCCACTGGTAACGACTCTGCCACTGCCAGTTATGACTTTGAAAATCCGATCAGCTTAGCCGAAGACGGAGGTGAAGATGATTGGGAAGTGCCTGGTGAGCTTGCAAGGCTGTTACTCCAGGAAGAGAGGGCCATTCAGCCACATGAAGAGCCAGTGGAAACGGTAAATCTGGGTACTGAGACAGACAGAAAGGAAGTCAAGATTGGTGCCAATCTAGAGCTCAGTGTGAAACAATGGTTGATTCAGATGCTGCATGACTATGTGGAAATCTTTGCCTGGTCTTACGAAGACATGCCTGGTTTGGATACTGACATTGTGGTTCATCACCTGCCTGCGAAGGAAGACTGCCCTCCGGTTAAACAAAAGGTCCGTCGTATGCGTCCAGAGATGTCCGAGAAAATCAAAGCTGAGGTTATGAAACAATTTGATGTCGGGTTTCTAGCAGTGACTTCTTACCCTCAGTGGGTTTCCAACGTGGTTCCAGTGCCGAAGAAAGATGGTAAGGTCCGAATGTGTGTTGACTACAGGGATTTGAACAGGGCAAGCCCCAAGGATGATTTCCCTCTGCCTCATATCGACGTTCTGGTTGACAACAATGCTCAGCATAAAGTATTCTCCTTCATGGACGGCTTCTCCGGATATAACCAGATCAAGATGGCTCCTGAAGACATGGAGAAGACCACTTTTGTTACTCAGTGGGGCACCTTTTGCTACAAGGTCATGCCTTTTGGGTTGAAAGATGCTGGAGCAACCTACCAACGTGCCATGGTTGCTTTATTTCATGACATGATCCATCATGAGATAGAAGTATATGTCGAAGATATGATTGCAAGGTCCCAAACTGAGGAGGAACACCTTGACCATCTGCAGAAGCTGTTTGACCGTCTGAAGTTGTACAAGCTGAGGTTGAACCCGAACAAGTGCACCTTTAGGGTAAGATCTGGAAAACTACTAGGTTTCGTCATGAGCGACAAAGGTATTCAAGTGGACCCTGCCAAAGTGAAAGCCATACAAGAGATTCCAACTCCCAAGACAGAAAAAGAAGTCAGAGGCTTTCTAGGACTGCTGAACTACATTGCCCGATTCATCTCACATCTAACTGCTACCTGTGAACCAATCTTCAAGCTACTGAAGAAAGATCAAGTAGTACGTTGGAATGATGAATGTCAGGCCGATTTCGACAGAATCAAAGAGTATCTCCAAGAACCACCCATTCTTATGCCACCGGTTGAAGGGAGACCTCTAATCTTATACTTGACAGTACTTGACAACTCAATGGGGTGTGTGCTGGGGCAGCATGACGAGTCTGGCCGAAAAGAGCACGCCATTTATTACCTTAGCAAAAAGTTTACCGACTGTGAGACCCGATACTCACTGCTCGAGAAAACTTGCTGCGCTTTGGTATGAGCTGCTCGCCACCTGAGACAGTATATGTTGACTCACACTACTCTGTTGATCTCAAAAATGGATCCGATCAAGTACATATTCGAAAAGCCCGCTCTGTCCGGAAGAATAGCAAGATGGCAGATGATCTTGACAGAATACGATATCCAGTACACGACTCAAAAAGCAATCAAGGGAAGTGTATTGGCAGACCATTTGCTACACCAGGCAGTGGATGACTACCAGTCGATGAACTTTGAATTTCCAGACGAGAATATCATGGTAGTGACTGATTGTGAAGAATCTAGACCGGATGAAGGACCTGAGGAAGGATCCCGATGGTCTATGCACTTTGACGGAGCTTCAAACGCTTTGGGTAACAGTATTGGCGCCGTGATCATATCCCCTAAAGGCACTCATACTCCACTTACTGCCCGACTATGTTTCAACTGCACCAACAACATGGCAGAGTATGAGGCATGCATCATGGGTCTTCAAGCTGCAATTGACTTAAGGATCAAGTTTCTGAGGGTCTTCGGAGATTCCGCTCTCGTGATCAATCAGATCAAAGGCGAGTGGGATACGAAACACCCAAATCTTATCCCTTACAAAGAGTGTGTGTTGACGTTGATCCCCCATTTCGAGGAGATAACTTTTGAACACTTCCCAAGAGAGGAAAATCAGTTGGCGGACGCGCTGGCTATGATGTCTTCTATGTTTAAAGTCAAATGGGACAACGAGGCTCCCCGGATTATTATCTGGAAATTGGATGAACCTGCACATTGTTGTGATCTTGAGGCTGAAGAGGTAACTGAAAAACCTTGGTATCATGAAGTGAAGAGGTACTTGGAAGCTCAAGAATATCCCGAGGGTGCATCCGTCAACGACAAAAAGTTTCTGAGAAGGTTCGCGGCAAAGTTCTTCCTCAGCAACGGCATTCTCTACAAGCGAAACCATGATTCAACTTTACTGCGTTGTGTGGATAAGACAGAAGCAGAAAGAATCATGGCAGAGCTACATGAAGGTACCTTCGGAACATATTCCAGTGGACATACCATGGCAAAGAAAATCCTTCGGGCAGGATATTTCTGGTCCACAATGGAAGCTGACTGTTACCAACATTCTCGGACGTGTCACAAATGCCAGATTTAGGCTGATAAGGTGCACGTTCCTCCAGTTCCTCTGAACGTCTTGATAGCACCTTGGCCTTTTGCAATATGGGGCATTGATATGATCGGCGAGATCAGACCTACGGCATCTAACGGGCATCGCTTCATCCTGGTAGCAATTGATTACTTCACGAAGTGGGTTGAAGCAGCTTCCTATGCCACCGTAACCAAGAACATCGTGGCACGGTTCATTCGGCACAACCTGATCTGTCGATACGGTGTACCTGAGAGAATCATTACGGATAATGGTACCAATCTTAACAACAAGATGATTACTGAGCTCTGCGAGCAATTCAAGATACAGCACCACAACTCTTCTCCTTACCGGCCGAAGATGAATGGGGTTGTAGAAGCAGCTAACAAGAATATCAAGAAGATTGTGCAGAAGATGACAGTGACCTACAAAGATTGGAATGAGATGTTACCGTTTGCTCTTCATGGGTACCGTACCTCGACAAGGACGTCAACAGGGGCAACACCCTTCTCCTTGGTTTATGGCATGGAGGCAGTCTTGCCTATCGAAGTCCAGATACCCTCTCTCCGGATAATGAAAGATGCAGGTTTGAGCGAAGATGACTGGATCCAGACTCGACTTGATCAATTAAACGTAATCAATGAAAAGAGACTCACTGCTATGTGTCATGGTCAGACGTACCAAAAACGGATGATCAGGGCATTTAACAAGAAAGTCAGACGTCAAGAGTATCAAGTCAGAGACCTGGTAATCAAGCGTATCATTCTTCCTCAAAGTGATCCCAGGGGCAAATGGACCCCCACGTACGAAGGGCCATTTGTGGTTAAACATGTCTTCTCATGAGGAGCCATGATTCTAACCACCATGGATGGTGACGACCTTCCTCACCCTGCCAATGCAGACATAGTAAAAAGATACTACGCATGATTAAAGACTCGCTAGGTTGACACACCTAGGCAAAAATAAGGGCTTCCCGACGAACCAAAAGGGTTCGGGCAAAAATAAGGGATGAAATGAAAAATCTGTACACCCGGCAAGTCGAAAACCTGAAAAGGCGGCTTGGGTAAAAATGGGTATCCCGGTGGACTGAAAACCCGAAAGGGCGGTCCATGCAAAAGTTAGGGATTAAAGCGTAATACTATGTCTCATTGGATCACCTTGCATCCAGAATTCGGCATCAACTATCAGGCTCAGACGGCATCGATCAATCAGCTTCATCTTCAACTAAGCAGCCAAGTGATGAGACGCTTGAAGACATAAAGGCGATAGCAGAGTTGGAACCCAGTGGGATTATTTTTTTCACATAGCTGTTTTGTTTTTCTTTTCACAAAATTGTATAAACTCTATGTTGTTCGGCGGCGTTCTCTTACTAGGACGTCAGCCTCCTGTACATAAACGCCTATTTACAGGTGAATCCAAAAATCAATACAAATTCACTTTTCCGGACAAATTGCCAATTATTTTTCCTTTTTCTGTTTTGTTTTGCAAAGAACGTCCAATGTTCATTTTTGATATATGCATTTGACACTAATTGCTAATCATAAATATTTGCACGTGAAACAAAGGACTAATTACGGGTGAAATCAGAAACAGGGGCAATAATGAGTTGTCTAAGCAATCTAGTTGCTCTGTCCACCAAGGTACCAAGGTAGGTTCGGCTGAAGAATGTAACCAGGATACCTCCACTCCCCGCAGAGTAAGACAGGTTTCAACAAATACTCTCCCCAAGCAGAGTTTGTCTCCCATCAGCCCTGAAAAAGGCACAGTATCTCCAGCAAGTCAGCGATACTCTCCCCAAGCAGAGTTAGTCTATTGTCAGCCTTAAGGAAGTTGGGAACCCCCAGAAAATCTCAATATTCCCCAGCAGAGTATACAGATGTTCCTAAGCAAACATCCCCGGCAGTCTTAATATGAGATTGTTCCCCGGCGGAATACAGACCCCCAGTGGAGCCACTTCCACAGTACAGTTCAAAAGATTCCCCAGGAGAGTTGAATCCACCTCCCCAGTAGATTCTGGAAGCTTATCCCCAGTAGATTCTGGAAGCTTATCCCCTGCAGAGTACGAACGCATCTCCCCGGCTTTATTCAAATGTTATTCCCCACCAGAGCTTATAACTGGGTTATCCTCAGCTAATTACCACGGAAAGATCATCCTCGGTGAAGTTCTTCCTACCCCCAGTGGAGTTCATCAAAGTTCCCCAACATAACACATCAACGGTATCCCCAGCGGAGTCATCATCAAATTCTCAGCGAAGTATCTCTTCCCACAGTCATTTCCCGCAGAGTAATCTCTCTGTCAAGTTTATTCCCCAACGGAGTCATCTTCTCCTACCGGTTTATTCTTGCAACCAAACATCCCCAGCGGAAACGAAGAACTCTACTCTTCAACATCAGCCCAGGATTTAACTTCCTGGAATTCGTCAAGCATTTATTTTCCTAGACGAAAATACATTCATAAATATCACATCTTCATACATTATAGCATGCATACGCATCATACAACACAAATCTCATTTATTTTTGAGAACATCTTAAAATCATGCAGCTCATGCATCATGACATTGCATATAACTGATGTTTTGCCTTTTCAGGAAAAAGGCCAACCCAAAGATGATTACTATCAACTGTCGCAATTCCATATTCGATTCCTGCATCTAGCCAGGGCATATCTGTTGATGACAAATTCCAGATTCGATTCCTGTATCTAGCCAGGGCATATCTGTTGATGACAAATTCCATATTCGATTCTTGTATCTATCCAGGGCATATCTGTTGATGACAAATTCCAGATTCGATACCTGTATCTAGCCAGGGCATATCTGCATGAAGAGTTTGAAATTCCAGATTCGATACCTGTATCTAGCCAGGGCATATCTGTGAGTAACTGATTGTAGATTCGATACCTGTATCCAGCCAGGGCATGTCTGCATGAAGAGTTTAGAGATTCGATACCTGTATCCAGCCAGGGCATATCTGTAGATGACTAATTCCAGATTCGATACCTGTATCTAGCCAGGGCATATCTGTGAGTAACTGATTGTAGATTCGACACCTGTATCCGGCCAGGGCATGTTTGCATGAAGAGTTTAGAGATCCGATTCCTGTATCCAGCTAGGGCACATTTGTAGACGACTAATTCCAGATTCGACACCTGTATCTAGCCAGGGAATATCTGTGAGTAACTGATTGTAGATTCGATACCTGTATCCAGCCAGGGCATGTCTGCATGACCAATTTAGAGATTCGATTCCTGTATCCATCCAGGGCATATCTGTAGACGACCAATTCCAGATTCGATTCCTGTATCTAGCCAGGGCATATCTGTGAGTAACTGATTGTAGATTCGATTCCTGTATCCAGCCAGGGCATGTCTGCATGAAGAGTTTAGAGATTCGACTCTTGTATCCAGCCAGGGCATATCTGTAGACGACCAATTCCAGATTCGATTCCTATATCTAGCCAGGGCATATCTGTGAGTAACTGATTGTAGATTCGACACCTGTATCCGGCCAGGGCATGTCTGCATGAAGAGTTTAGAGATCTGATTCCTGTATCTAGCCAGGGCACATCTATAGACGACTAATTCCAGATTCGACACCTGTATCTAGCCAGGGCATATCTGTGAGTAATTGATTGTAGATTCGATACCTGTATCCAGCCAGGGCATGTCTGCATGAAGAGCTTAGAGATTCGATTCCTGTATCTAGCCAGGGCATATCTGTAGACGACTAATTCCATATTCGACACCTGTATCCAGCCAGGGCATATCTGTGAGTGATTGTTTGGAGATTCGATACCTGTATCCAGCCAGGGCACGTCTGTAAGCAACCTTTTGAAGTTCCGGATTCGATTCCTGTATCTAGCCAGGGCATATCTGTGAGTGATTGTTTGGAGATTCGATACTTGTATCCAGCCAGGGCACGTCTGTAAGCAACCTTTTGAAGTTCCGGATTCGATTCCTGTATCTAGCCAGGGCACATCTGTGAGCGACTGTTTGTAGATTTGATACCTGTATACAGCCAGGGCACGTCTGTAAGCGACCTTTTGAAGTTCCAGACTCGATTCCTGTATCTAGCCAGGGCACATCTGTGAGCAATTGATTGTGGATTCGACACATGTATCTAGCCAGGGCATATCTGCATGAAGAGTTTGAAGATCAACACCTGTAACAGGCCAGGAAACCATCTTCCTTTCTCAAAGTACGCAAGTTCTCGCTAAGGAATCTCTTACGCGGTCGACACCCCCGATGGCATCTATAAGCCCATCTCCACAACTATCCATTACAGTTCCAAATGGCATCTATAAGCCCATTCCCGACAAGGTTCTGTCACACTTCCAGATGGCATCTATAAGCCCATCCTCCAATCCATCATCTCTCTAAATGGCATCTATAAGCCCATTCCTGCCATCACATTGCTGATATTCTATTATGCGAGTGCAAATTCTGGGCACTCTAGTGTTCAATCATCTTCCACCTTCGGATCACGAAAGGCACGCAAGCCAATCTACATCCTCAGGTCTAAGAAGATTGAACAGGGGCAACTGTTGTACCCCAAAATTTTCCCTCCCATATTCTTCAAAGTTTTGACAAGCATCATCTCAATTTGCTCAAGTCTACTCAAGGGCTACACAGTCAAGCATCCTCCTAAGCCAGTCAAAATTAGGGTTTTGGTTCTTGCAAGGAAGTTGAGGTTTTCAAGGGCTCAATCAAGTCACATATGCCTATACACATTGTCAAGCATCCACATGTCAAGTTGCAAGACTCACAGCATCAAATTGCACAGTCAAAAGCCCTAGTTGCTCCACAATCAACTACAGGGGTAAAATGGTCATTTGGCAGTCAAAAGTAAAAAATTTTGGTCAACATCTTATTTTGAAGCCACAATCATCATTTGATCAAGTCTTGATCATGATTTCACAAGCATGGCTCAAAAATCATCAAGATGCAAAAGTTTCTATTTTTGGACATCTGAAAGTCAACTGTAACTTGACCAAGGCATAACTTTTCCATGGTTCATCATAAAAATCCCATCCAATGCTCATTTTGAAGGGGAAAACATTTCCTACAACTCCTCTTCACATTCCAAGTCCAAGAAATGCTCTCACAAAAAGTTATCAATTTCTACATTATAGGTCATTTTCAAAAGTCAACAAAAAGGCACTTTAAGTCAAAGACCATAACTTGAGATTGGTAAATCAAAATGACATGGAACCAAAGGCATTGGTTAGATGACTTCAAGACCTTTCCAAAATGTCCAAGAACATGTTCATATGATCAAAATTGAGCAAGATATGCATTGGAGAAGTTGGGAAATTTTTGTGAAATGGAAAAAGTCAACTATCCTTAAAACTTCAATTTTTGACAAAAGGGCCCACTTTCTTCCACTTGATTCAGCCTTGTCATGCCATACACGTATCCCATGATTAATTTCAAGATCAAACATTTATTTTTTCATTTTTATTTAATTTTTATTGATTTAATTCATTTTAAATCCATAATAATTCAAATAAAATCAAAAAAATTAATGGAATAGTATCTTGTGGTTTGAATAGCTTTCATGTATCAGTTGCCAGCTACCAAATTCGTGCTAGGGCCATTTTGAGCATAAAATTCAAGTTTTGCTTCAAAGATGGAATGTTCTTTAATGTTGGTAAACCAAAATCTCAAGGCTTAATTGCACAAGATACAAGCTCATAATGTGACCTAATTTCATTCACATATACATATGCAAGCAAGCCAAACCTCATTCACGACCTGAACATTGCACAAACGGCCAAACCACATTCAAAAAAATCAAGCAAAAAAGTCAAATCTGAATTCCACCTTCCAGGCCCTTTCAAGGAGATTTAAAGGTTCAAATACATTGCTGGGAGTCTCCAGAACGCATAGCAATCAAAAACAAGCCTTGACACTCCAAGAATACGCCAGAACAAGTCACACGGTTTGATTATATTTTCCCAATCATAAATCATAATTCATGCATATTTAATGATTTTTTTTGTATGCTTTGCATTGCTCTAACCCTTCTGAAGCTTTTTGTATAAGAAAATTGCATTATGGTGTCCTAAAACAGGAAACGCCATTGTTGAATTTTAGGTTTTCCAAGCTTGAAATTTGGGGATTTAGTAACCAGGAAAAATTGAGCTTCATGATGCACTTGACTGAATTCGTGAGAGTCATACGAATTGAACAAGACTATCGCGCCCTATTTATATAATCTATGGAGCTATTCGCTATTTTTGATAGTTGCAGGTTGTGGGGGTTTAAAACCCCCACTATCTAACTCTATTTTTTGCAGGAAAAGGAAGAAGACGATTACGTGTAGGCATGGGACTGGACAATTCAAAAAGGGCGCGCGCGTTGTGTTGTTTACAGCTCAGCGTTTGTTTTCTAATATAATATTTCCCCTTTATCTTAATAACAGTTGAAGCATGCAGTTGGAGTGGTTGGAGTAAACGTGCAAATTGCCTTGGGACCTGGGTTCGAATCCCAGGTCCCCCCCAAAATTCCATGTTATTTTTTCTAATGCGTTCTTGTGTAGGTTTCCGAATAGTGAGCACCATAAACCTCACAAACCAGGGCGCCAAGTGTCACAAAAGACAGATCCAAAGGCCAAAGGGTGATCCATACCATGTTCCCAGTCAATGCTTCCACGCCTGATCCAGAAGTCAATGCAGGCTTGGCCATCAATGGGCCTGGAAATTTCTAAACACACACTCAATTCTGGCCCAAACCCCCCCTTTGGGTTTGCATTTTTTTATTTATTTTTCTTTCTTTTAATTGCTTTATTTATTTTTATTGTTTTTTTTTATTAATTACTCATCAGCAAATTATTTAACCTTTTCATAATAAAAATAAAAATAAACTAAATATTTTATTATCATTATTAATTTCACTTAGTTTAGTTATTTTGTAAATAAATTCTAACATTAATTAATTTAGTTGTGTAATTAGGACAATTTTAACATTTTTTTAATAAATAAAATTAATTTAGAATTAAGTCTTTCACTTTCAACTTTTAATTCCTTTTCTTTTTATTTCATTAAAAACATAAAAAACACAAAAAACATTTTTTCTTTTAAATAAATAATTAATTAGTAAATTAGGTTAATTTGAATTAATTGCAAAAAAGGACAAAAGCTCATATTTTCTCAAAAGGGTCAAAACCCTAAGGACGTCCTAATTCTATTTCTCTTCGCACATTATTTTCATTTTTGATTATTAATGTATCTGTTTCCAAGGATGTAATAGATAATTAGGTTTTACCGTTTTCTTTTACTTTCTCGCACTTTTCCAAAACGGGTTTTTGTTTTTGGCGATGTATAGACTCGTGCCTTGTAATAGCTAGATTTACCTTTCCGCAATTTATTTTCCGCACTCCTAACTGTTAAAAAATGCATGCAAGACTGTATGACGAATAAAATCAATTTGTAGCTCACAAATAACATGTTCAAAGATAAACATAACATGAAAACAACACACAAGCATATGCCACTCTTAGGGTACGCCTCACTGGTTGCCTCGAACGTGGTCATCAAGTATAGGGTGTCTTAGAGGTCGCCCTTCTGTCTAAAAGATCCAGTTGCCTCGAAACGGTTGCCTCGGATAAAAAGGATCTAGGACGTTAGGGTTACCACCAAGATGTCCTACTATTGCTTCGGTGACCGCATTGTCCCTTATAATCGAATTGACCCGAATAACTCCAACGATGGTGCTACCTACCTCTCAATGGTGGGATAGCACTATCTAAAGGACTCTTACACAGCCTAATTCCTTAGAGTAGGTAGATCTCATGGGTACTTGCTCTTTTAAAAAAAAAACAACTTTTCACACTGACACTTTCTAAAAGTTTTCAAACAAATTTTTCATACACTCTTGAGGACAGATACAAGAGTTACTTCGAAATTTTTCAAACGAAACTTTTTCAAAACCCACACACACCTGAAAAGCAAACAAATTTTGAAAACATAAGAGCAAGTACCTAAGAGCCCGTGGATAACCACAGATAGAAAGGGTGCTAACACCTTCCCTTTCTATAAATCTACCTCCCGAACCGAGAAACATTCTCGAATAAGGAATTTTGATGTGCTTTTGTCCTTTCCATGATTGGAGAACATAAAAGACGGTGGCGACTCTTGCTTACCGCGACATTTTGCGAAACCATCTAAAAAACAGTCAATTTTATTCCCACCGATCACAACAACATTCTCTTACTGGGATGTTTATCTCCTTTGTACAAAAATACTTACAAAAGTTAATACAAAGATACTTCAAAGTGCAGAAATTTGTTTACCTCTCTTTTCTTTTTACACTTATGTTTTTTTTGAAAACGTCCAATGCTTTGTTAAATAGGGATATGCATTTGAATATAATCACTGCTTACAAATAAAACGAAATTGAGAAAGGATAATTACTGATAGGTTGAAGGTGTAGGAAGATATCCTTGTGCTATTTCAGAAGAAATCCCCTATGATACTTGGTTTAGATCCTCAACAAAGCTAAAACCTCAGAGTACCTGTCCCCGGTGGAGTTAAGCTTCAAGATCCCCAGCGGAGCCAGTACATTCTAAACTGGATTCCCCAGCTGAGTTAAGATTCAAGATCCCCCAGCGAAGCCAGAGTATTCTAAACCTTCTTCCCCGACGAAGTCAAATTTCCCACTATCAAGCCCTGGTGGGAACTGTTCAACTTCCCCCAACTTCCCCAGTAGTTTGGCATACAACCCAAAGCTCTTGATTTCACCGGCCAAGTAAACATTCTCATCACAGAGTTATCTCCCAGCAGATCGAAGATTCTCGATCCCGTTTCCCCAAGCAGAAACCTCCCAGGTTTTAATTCCCTAGTAGATATTTTCAGAGTTTTCCTTATTTCCCAGGAAAGTCATGAAGGATCCTCATCCCCCGTAGAAGTTGTCAGAACCCTTGTAAATCCCCACAAGTCACTAAGGATTTTCAATCCCCAGCATTGGTCCTAGGATTTCTCCTTCTCAAGCAATCAGAGATCTTTTAATCCCCAAGCAGTCAGCAAGGATTTCTCATCTTCAACAATCAAAGATTCTTTAGAATCCTCAACATCGGTCAAGGATTTACTTTCCTCAACAGCAGTCAAAGATTTCATTACCAACAGCAGTCAAGAATTTATTCTCCTCAGCAAGACAGCTACTCAGCTTACATGCATAACCATTACATTCATATATCATAAACATTGATGAAACAAAGTTCATTGCATCATACATATCATGCTATATAACTTTGTGTTTTAGCTAACATTTTACCCTTTTTCAGGATAAGATTAAAAGGCTATCATTAACAATTATTCAGATACAGTATGGATACACCCCATACACGGCGATCATTCTATTACTCATTCAGAACTCCAAGTCAAAATACAGTACAGATACACCCCAAACACGACGGTCATTCTACTAATCATTCAGACTTCAGCAATTCGATACAGATTAGATACGCTCCAGACATGGCAACCATTCTATCTCTCATTCAGATTCAACTACAAGTTCAGATATGCTCCAAACACGGATGTCACTCTGGCCCTTTACACCAGTAGTTTGATTCTCCCTAGTGCAGTCGCCACGGAAATCATTCTGTCACTTATTCAGATCCCAGTCACAGTTCCAAATACACTCCAGACACGGAATTCATTTTGCTACTCATACAGATCTCAGCTTCAGATACAGTCCAGATACGCTCCAGACACGGTTGCCACTCTATCACTCATTTGGAATTTATCCCCATCCCAGAGATGCTCCATACACAGATGTTTCTCTGTCGCCTATACGGAATTCAGATACAATATATATACACTCCAGACACGGAAGTCATTCTGATATTCATTTGAAGAATCAAATACAGTCACAACTCTGATACGCTCCATACACGGACTCCATTCTTTCGCTCATACAAACTCAGTCTCCAGATACAGTTCAAATGCATTCCAGACACGGATACCATTTTGACGCTCATTCTTCTGACCTACAACATTGCAATTCAACAAACATTCTTGGATGGCATCTTTAAGCCCATCTCCAGCAAGATTCTACCACCTCTAAATGGCATCTTTAAGCCCATTCCCTCAATAATATTTGGACGAGTGCAAATTTACGGGAACTCTAGTGTCCAATCCTCTTTTACCTTCGAGTCGCGAAAGGCAAACTTGCCAATCTAACTCTTCAGGTTCAAGAAGATTGAACAGGGGCAAATGTTGTACCCCAAAATTTTCCCTCTCATTTTAACAACATTTCTCATCACAAGACTCTTGGAACTCAAGATTAAGCTAGGGTTTGCTCTGCTCAAGACACCTCCTTGCACTGTTGACCTAAATTAGGGTTTGAGTTTGCACAGGGGTGTTTTGACCTACAATGACTAAAATGACTTTCATGCTTCATGTTGGACTCACAAGTTAGTCCATACCAAGTTTCAAGCCTTGAATCAAATTTTTGCCCAGTCAATTGGACAGTTGACCTAGAAATCAACTGTATTGGGGAAAAAGTCAACTATGACCAATTGACAGTCAAACCTCATGAATTTTGACCCACATCAACATTATGAACCCATATGAACCATTTGATCAAGTTTGGATCACAATTCCACAAGAAATTTGATCAGATCACCAAAAGGGCAAAATGGTCATTTTTAGGGTTTTGACTATACAAAGGCAATTTTTGACTGTTTGACCTAGCCAATGGAAAATCAAGCTCAACCATGGGCACAAGGACTCAATTACATTGTCTTGACCCATTCAACAAGTTCAAAAGATCTCAAATTCATAGGATTGACAGATGAATTTTTCAGTCAACTGATCAAAATTTGACTGTACACTGAAAAGTCAAACTTTGACTTTTTGGTCAAAATCAAGTGCCAAGGGTCATTTTTCATCAAGACATGTCAAATTATGAAACTTGTTCATCAAGGAACCCAAAAATGCAAATTAGGGTTTAAAATGGAAATTTTTCATAACTTAGAAATTTTCTAAGTTATGAAATTTTCTTATTTTTTCCTAACATTACCCCACATTTTCACCAAGATGAAAATGGATTCAAATAAAACTTATAACATGAAAGTTGTAGTCCATCACAAAGTCTACAACTTTTATTCACAAAGTTTTCTCAAAAGAAGCTTGGATCTCAAGTTATGATTTTTGGAACAAGGGTACCTAAAACTTTTAACTTAGAGAAATTTTGCCCTAGTTTAGGCAGGCTTTTGACCCATCTTCTTGGCCATTTTTCACATAGTTCCACTTAGAGTCTTAAGTTTCATTTTAAATATGGATTATATTACGTGTTGCAAGCTTTCCAAATTGTCCAAGAACTCCTCAAACACCTTTGTGGTTAGGGAGAATTGAATGCTTGAAGTTGGCAAAAACTCACTTTGTAACCATGGCCAATACATGTTCATACCAAGTTGCAAATCTGACCAAGCTAGCTTTGTACACAATTACAGGCCTCTAAACCAATTTGTACTCAACAATTTAATGCAAACCCATTGAGCTAATGCATTGTCTTGGTCATTAGGGTATTGTACACAAGTTTAATCCCTAAATTGTAAAAGGCATAGTTCCATTTTTGCAAAAGATATGCTTTATGTCAAACCATGATCTTTGAAGCATGGGGCCATATATCTGAGGCAAAATAAAATCCATAAATTGCAAGTATCAAGGGAAAAGTATGCAGCTTACAAGATAGAGGGTACAGGCATGTAATCAAGGACAACACATCTTTTCTTCAAAAACAAGAAATTGTCAAAAACAGTTGCCAACTTGAAAACCAGTCCATGATAGCTTAAACAAAGATTGCAAACACATTTCACACAACCTTTTGAGCCATAAACACGAACTCTTCACCACTAAAACCTCCTTGTACACAAAATCTTCATTTTTCTTCAAAACAGGGCAAGCCCTGCAGAACCACTACCATCTCCACTTTGCCTCCTGCGTTTTGCCTCAAACTTGTTCCAATACCTTCCATTCAACTCACCTAAACTATTACAGACCTCCATTGCCAACTGTAACTCCATTAACACACATTGCCATTTTTATTTTTGAGCTTTGCAGGTTGAGTTCTGTAGCACGATTCAGGCTACTTCAAAACAAACTAAGCATTGGGAAAGCTTCAGTGGACATCAGGCAAGCTCAAAAGAACCTCAAGCACCATTGAAAGTTGCTACATTGTCCAGCTCGAAGTCAACTGAAACAGGTATTTCATGAACTTCTATCTCTCTATTTAGGAATAGTTAGACTTAGGTTTGTGAATGAAAGATGTTGTATTCATAGCCCTGAAACCAT
Source organism: Vicia faba (assembly GCA_948472305.1). Taxonomy (NCBI): domain Eukaryota; kingdom Viridiplantae; phylum Streptophyta; class Magnoliopsida; order Fabales; family Fabaceae; genus Vicia; species Vicia faba. Next base: position 676,221,523 of record OX451738.1, on the reverse strand, counting down.
ACATGTGCTTAGTTTTCATTTATATTAATCGTGCTAGGAGAATTTCATCCATGAACTTTCTGAAAAAACTAGGTTAGAAATTAGGGCCAGAGAAATTATCTCTGGTCTTTGAGAGTTAGCTTGAGTTTTTTATATGGTTAGATTCGTTGTTTGATGCTCTACAAGTTTCATGTTATGAGTTTTGTCAAAAAAGCAAGGAATCAGGAGATAGCATTTTGTACACAGAACGCGTGCGTTTCTGTCTAGAGGAAGAAGATGAAGTTGGTTTTGGGCTGGGCCTGGACAGGCTTGCTTTTGGCACCCCCCCCCCCCCCCCCTCTTTTCTTTTTACACCCCCTGGCCTATTTCTTGTATATTTGTCATTTTTGCATTTTTATTTTATTTCTGACTTTGATATTTTATTTTCAAACATGAAAAATGATCCAAAAATATTTTTATAATTTTTTTACATTTTATTTGGTTTTTATTTTTATTTTTACTAGTATAAAAATGTTTATATGCTTTTATATCATTTTGTTTAAATTAAAAAAATAATACAAATAATACTTTTACTTTTATTTATTATATTTGTACACAAATATTTTCTTGAAATATATATACATTTTGTAAATAATTTATTTTATTTTTATACACACTTAATATATTTAATACATATATATACTATATTTTATTAAATAATTAGAACAAAAAACACAAAAATAATACATTTTATTTTTATTAATATTTTATACTAAAAATACCTTTTTTTATATACTTTTATTTTTTTTGTACAAATTGATGCATTATTGTATATAAATAATAAATAATACTATTTATTTGAGAAATTAGGGTTTTTGCCCTAAAAACAAAAATAATTAAAATTAACTTTTTACCTATTTCTTTACATTCCTTTACATAAAAAATACTTTTTGCATACATGAATAAATAAAAACTTTTTTGCATAATACATTTTATTTAACATTTATTTATTGTATTTATTTAAATATTGTATATTTAAATATTGTTACCTTACACATTCAATTTGGTTGTAGTAATTTAGGGTTTATATTTCTTGCAAAATAATCCCCAATTCAAATTTGTACCCCCTCCCTGTATCATGTTGTAATAGTGTAGAATTTAAATTCTCGTACCTTTAAATGCTTTCAATTATGCCATGATTAGACTTAGGGTTTGTATGCAAAAATCAAAACCAACAAATAGTTTGACCTAATCAAAGATGAAAATGCATGAAAAACAAACGCAATGCACACTTGCACCCCTAGGGTTTCAATCCACTTGTTGCCTTCAAAAATGGGCCATGATATGCATGTCAAGTACTTTGGCAAAACAAAAACAAAACAAAGATCATAGTCCCTCGATGACGCTGCCTGAGTTGCCTAAACAAAATGATCAAGTCCCTCAAGAAAATTGCCAAAAATACTTGACACAATTGCTATTATGGTCTATACGATGACCCGCGTCTGTCCCGTTTAACATCCTAACACAAGTTTGTTCACCAAATACAATGGTGAAACAACACTGTTAAAAGGGTTGAAAACATAAGAAAGATCTTTGAGTAAAATAGGGTAGACAACTCTTAGTTACTTGATCAAAACTTGCAAAAACATCCTTGCTACCTTCAAAACACACTTCACAACATAATTTCAAAACCCTACTTTCAAACATTGAAAACTTTTCAAAAGACAAAAACACCTTTGTATACATTCAAATAAGAATCATTACAAAGGTTGCCACAACGATGGCCTCATTTCAAAACATCTTTCAAAATCACACACAAAGCACCATTTCAAACAATTGAAAAGCAAAGCAAGTGATCTAAAGCAAGTAACTAAGAGCCCATGGATAACCATGGATAGAAAGGGTGCTAATACCTTCCCTTTCTATAATCTACTCCCCGAACCCAAGAAAACATCTCAAAGGTCTTTCCTGTGCTTTTTGGCCTTTCCTTAGGATAAAATAAAAAGTCGGTGGCGACTCTTGCTAAACCGAAACATTTGCGAACACAAATGTAAAACACAAAGTCAGTTCTCCCACCGTATCACAAGATGACTTTAACAAATCTCCATGAGAGCTTATCCTCTGCACAGTAAGCAACAAGTTGATCATACCTTGATAAACACAAACATCTAAGACAAGTTTCTTGAATAGAACCTTCTTAGACACACAACCCAGATGCCTCCTCTTTCAGATCAGGAGAAGGTTCTAAATATATGTGATCAACTCACATTTGTTTAGCATCCAAAGCATCTTCTAGGAAATAGAAATCTGCACACTTGCTGATATGATGTTCTAATATCCAGTAGAACATCTTTCCAAGGGACACAACAAAAGATCCTTTAACACGTACTGGAGGATGGTCCTTTTATGGTTGGAAGAAAAAATAAATTACTACTAACTCTATTCGGATCTCTTTTCAACAAACTCATTTAAAAGTGTATTTATGAGTGGACTTGAGATCAACCTCAAGTATCTTTGGAAACTATAACAAGATGATTGAACTTGTCTTCCACATATCACACCAACATAGGGTTGATATTACAAGGAAAAACCTCCCTACAGCCAGAGACACAAGGAAACCAACTGGAGTTTTCTATCAGATGTAGCGGAACAAACAAAAACTCCTCAGAAACACCACAATCCAGGTGCCAATAGAACAACATAGGTTTGAAAATAAATCAAATCCAACACAGTAGCTAAAGCTACAACATTCGACAGGTCCAATATACACCTTGTCATGAAAAGTCCATCCTCCACTTCTAGGGACCGTTCAAACAACAATAAGAACTATCCAAGTTCAAATAACTTTTTAATAAAACCTTCTTCCTTTCCCATGAATCAGAAAGAATCTTCTCTAGGATCTCACCCAGAAACAGAACAGGATGCCTGTTATTATACCAATTGAAATTCTGGTATGTCAGAACCTCAGATGTCCTATGATGTATTGGGACATCTGATTTGACTTAAACAAATAGACAAGGTATAAATAATCAAAATAGTACTGAAAAGCATAAACAACACACAGAATTATTAACCCAGTTCGGTGAAAATGAACACCTACTCTGAGGGCTACCAAGCCAGGAAGGAAATCCACGAGACAATATCAATTCAAAGCTAAACTAATCTAAAGTTTACAACTTATCACTTATTGACTACCCTGTGCAACTTCTATCTAGGTCCTCCATAGATATTAGAAATCCCATCTCACCTCTAATCACCGCAATGATGTCTAACAGTCCCAGTCCTAGTTACTTTATTCGACAACCTTTCACTTAAATGAAGATCACACTTCAAATACAAACAAACACTTTAATCAAGACACCCCTAGATTAAGAACAACATACTTGATCTTGCTTCTTATCTTTGATCAAGAATAATACTTAGAGTTGTTTAATAACTTCCTCCAAGAACAATAGCACCTCTTGCTTAATAGCTTCAAGGAGAATAGTAACAGAGATTACAACTTTATAACACAGTCCAACTTACAACTCGAGTGGATCACACAAACTAACTCTCCTAGAGAGCGACACAATGACAAAGCCCTAATGATTCTACATCCTGGACCCGTACTAAACAAGGTTACAATCACTTCTACTTATAAACTTTTTCCCAACTGGATTTGGGCTTCAAAAACGCAGTAGAGAGGCTGCACAAAGTCTGCAAAAACTTCTCCAAGAAAATAGTTCTTCAATCATAACTTTCTTAAAATGTCTCCATATTTAGAAAGTTTGAATATCTTGAAAAACCAACATAATATCTCTAATTTATCAATTTAGGATGCCATATAGGATTCCTAAATATTCCCATAATATTTAGTAATTAAAGCATAACAACTAAATCCAGACTGTCAACTGTAGCAGACCTGATGTCCTACTTCTGGTTAGGACATCCCTTTCGACATGTTCAAAGAGAAAGTTGAAACATCTTCCAAACTGCAAAACTGTAACCATCCAGATGTAATATTCTTCTGGTTAGGACATCACATTCGACATGTTGAAATTGTAAGTTGAAACATTTTCCAAACTTCAAAACTGTAATGACCAGATGTCTTATACTTCTGGTTAGGATATCACATTTGACATGTTAAATCTACAAGTTGAAACATTTTGTTCAACATGTTGCTGCCAAGTTAGTGTTACCAAAATACATGCCAATCATAATTTAAGAGAAATAAAAGATATCGTGTGTTGTTTGGTGCTTTGGTGTATTAGAAGACCCTTCGATTTAGGGTGATAACCTTAGAAATTAGGAATTTAGGTGTTGGGGGTATGTGAGCAAAACTATAGAACATGGTGGTGGTGGGAGAATGTTGTTACTAGTATTAATTAAAAATAGAGTTTAAATAGATTAAATAATGTTAGTAATAATAATATTAAATAATTATTTAATTTTGATTTTATTTATTTTAATTAGTTGGGAATAATAATAATAATAATAATAATAATAATAATAATGATAATAATAATAATAATAATAATAATAATAATAATAATAATAACAATAATAACAATAATAATAACAATATAATAAGAAAATAGGGTTTAGTCAGGGGAGAACAAATAGTACGTGAAAAGAAAAGAGAAAAATGGAAGAGCAAGGCTATGACATGAGGAAGAAGAGGGAGGAACTCCATTGTTAGAGGTCGAAAAGCTTTTGCTATGAATACCAATGTAAGGGTGGTGTTCCAATATTCTAAAGTGTTGTATAATAATCTGCAGGTTGGGATTATGAATTGTCATGGTTTGAATGTTTTCGTTCATATTTGTGATTGTCTCTTTGTATGTTTGAATCAAACTGATGAATGGTAATGTGTTGTTTATGTATTGGATGATTTATTATTGCTGAATAATGAGATTTTGTATGTTGATAAAATTTAACCTGTAAATTCTGATTGCTTAATGTTTCATGAAAATTGAGGTTTTTAAATGGGTGGGGGATTGGTTTTCGTACACTGACATAACATAAAACTGCTTATGTGGCAGTGGTAATTGATTAAGGGTATGAGAGTAATCGATTACAATTGTGTTGACTTTCAAAATTGGGGAATTTTAGAAGGTTTAATCGATTACCACATCTGGTGTAATTGATTACACAATGCAATTTTGTCAAACCTGGGCTTTTGGGAAGGGCGTATTTGATTACCACAGATGGTGTAATCGACTACGGTTGTGAAACATTGAGAACGCAGGAAAAATGTGTGTGTGTAATTAATTACCATAAGGGGTGTAATCGATTACCACTTGTGTTGACATAATTTTTATAAAACTTTGAAAATTCGTATCTTGAGTTTTGGGTGTTCGTTTGACGCGCCGTTTAAAGCTGTGGAGAGCTGGTACATTGCACTATTGTATAAAAATGGTTTCATGTTTCTGGAACTGAATTAAATTGTGTGTAATATTGTTATGTAGTGATAATTGTATGTTGTGGTATGATGTTGGTGTTTGGAATATGCGTGAATGTGTTGCTATTGCTTGTTATACTACTAATTGTTGTTGTAGAATGTTTATAGTAAATGTTAGATGCATGGTGGATAGTATTGGGGGAGTACATTGATTAAGGAGAATATCATTGTACATAATTATGTTGTTGCATGTCATTTGGTGAAGCGTGCATCATTAGTTTTTGGACAGTGGTCCGTATTGGTGAACCTCAATCCTATGGTGGGGATTGGGTGTGAGTAGCTGGTTCCAGGTTGGAGTCGGTGAAGCCTATGGTGATGATTATGATTTTTGTATGCTCGGATCCTATGGTGGGGATCAAAAGCGGTGAACCTAGAAGTTCACATATTGGTACCATATGCATCGAGTTATGGTGTTGAGTCTCATTGCATTGCATAATTGTTGTTATTGTATGAATGTTGTTATTACATAATTGATGTGTAATTGGGTGTTGTTGCCTATGTGGAAGTGTGATTGGTGGAATGGGTGACTATGCCTGAAATAATTTATTATCTACTTATTATTATGAATTCCTTTATATTATTGTGATATTTCACCCTTCTGTTTGAATATTTCCTCCACATGGATAACGCACAAGTGATCTGTAATGAAAGTATGGATGAGAATAGAAGATAATGATCTTCTTTATTGCTTTCGTTGGTGTTGGTGTCTTCTCTGATATGTAACACTGGGGGTCAAACTTTTGAGTGCTATGTTGTTTTTGTTAGAGATTTCATAATATCTCTTATGTTGAAATCTTATGACTACTTTATAACATGTTTTATTTGAAATAAGTATTTAAATACTTTTTTAATGTTTTTCCGCTGCAATAAGATGAAGTTAAACATGTTAAAGTTTTTGTAGTGATTATTAATAATTTAATTAAGTTGTATTTGTTACATGTTATTACAATGTGAGTAGGTTTGTGTTGATGGATGTGGCATCCTAATCGTATGAAGTTTTTAATTTACTCTGATTGTTAATTATAATTATTCAGGGAAAATTAGGGTGTTACAGACCTTGTGACCAAATATGGATTAAATGGCAACGACATAGCCATCACATTTTCTGAGTACACTGATGCAGTAGGGTGTATGTCTGCCATCATTGCAGTTGGCATACTGTAAGGTTTCTCTTTCTAAGGATGTGTAAAACTTAGGTAAGGAGACCTTTGGTATCTTATATTATGCGGAGATGCATCCACCATATCTGGTGGTACGGTTGACGACATTATTTGGCTTATGACTATGGGGTTTTCTTCAACAGAAGTTGGAATCCCAAAATTGCTGACACTCGTTGTTTCTGGTTGATCTCCAGGATTTGGAGCGTTACCTTTGGGAGGGGAGTGATTTCTTCAAGACTTTTCAGGATTTTTCTTACCACTCCTAAAAAAAATTAACCCTCAAAACTCATAAGTTTTATGTATAGATAAAAACCGCTCAAAAAGAAACGTAAGACACCTTTTCTGCAAAGAAATGTTTAGAAATATTCTCACAAAAGGGTCCCATTAGACGTGCCCATTTGTTTACTAGTGTTTTTGGTAACCAATCACGAGTTTATAAATCAAGTGAGATTAACTCGAAAAATCTCCAAAGCAATTTGTGCAAATTATTTGTGTGAACACACGTGCGTGTGAATTGAATGAAGTTGTCGTTTGGATGATAACAACATAGAAACAAACTTTAAATGCAGGTAAGTTATGATAAATGAAAAGATAAAATGTAGTAAATAACATTAAAAAAGATTGAAAGTGAAAGCAAGAAAAAGAAAATGTTTCATTTAAGGAAACAAGAAAACAATGAAAAGACGGGATGCATGCACATAGATATTTCTCGCGAACTGCTTCGCTTTTTGACTTGGGTACCTCAGTTGTATAGAGAGAATGTATGAAATTTTGCAAACTTTTAGGGTTCTTAAGTTATTTAATTGTAACAAGGTGGTCCTTTAAGTTTTTTTTACTACAAGTGAGTCCTTTAAGTTAACTAATGTGTGCATTATTGATCTTATTTACCCTTTTTCAATCTTAGATTAAACCGATCACCCAATATATATAAAGTTGCAATAAAATGCATATATTAGCATCCTAAATACATAAATTAGAATCCAAAAAATATAAAGTCAGATCCTAATTCAACCAAAAAACTTAAAGGACCAAATTGTTTTTAAAAAAAATTAAAGTACCAACTTGTTTGAAACAACCGGCCGAACCATCATCTGATAATGAAATCAATGAAGTCGCCATCGAACGTCTTTTATCCCACCGAAAGGAAAAGGTAAACATCGAGAAAACCTGAAGACGGAGAAATCACGGTCTTGCGACCAAGATATCAGGTAAGGGAGTCTGTTACGCGAGGGGAAGGTATTAGCACCCCACACTCCCGTAGTACTCTACGGTATCCACTCTTTTTTATTCTAATTTAAGGGTGTGTAAAATCTATGTCTAAGGCTTAAGGCTATACAGGGAATGCATGCAAAGAAAAAGGAAAAGAAAGTGTGGGGAAAAGAAAGGAATATTTACAAATATATGCTCGATTAGGCCCCATAAAAGCCTCTGCCTACGTATACCTTTTGAGGAATCAGATCAGTCGTAGTTCGGTTGATATATTTTGGTTGGTTTATGATTTTTAGTTAAAAAGACAAAAGCAATAGTCAAGATGGAGAAACATCATATGGAACGACAAAAATATCAAAAACGATGATAAAAAAACAAAAGGGATGACAAGACATCACATGATAACATAAACTCAAATAAGATGATAAAATGTCAGCATGATAGCAAAATATCAGACAAGACAATAAAACATTACACCTAACAATGATATCAAAAATCAAAGTAGGATGACAAACATACGCGATGTGAAACATCGGTGTAACGCGGTGGGAGAATTGACTTGGAGTGTTTTGCGTTTTATCGCAATTGTTGCGGTTAGCAAGTGTCGCCGCCGACTTTCCTTTTATCCAATAAGGAAAGGCTGAAAAGAACAAGAAAGACCTTTCGAGATTATTTCTGAGTTCGGGGGGTAGATTATGAAAAGGGAAGGTATTAGCATCCTTTCCATCCGTAGTTATCTACGGGCTCTTAGTTGCTTGTTAGATCACTTTCTTTTGTTTGAATGTATGCTTGTGGTGTGGGTTTTGAAAGTATTTTGAAAATGTGACTTTGTAATGGCTCTCGTTTCTATAAGAATGCATACAAAGTGTTGTTTTGGAAACAGTTTAAAGAGGTGTTTATGGAATGTGTTTTTGAAAGTGATTTTGAAAAGGTGTCTTTGTAACGGCTCTTGTTTCTATAAGAACGCGTACAGAGTGTTGTATTTTGAAAATGTTTCAAAATGAAAGTGTTGGGTGTATAAAATGTTTTTGTTGTGAGCAAGCGAGCAACTAGGAGCAAATCTACCTACTCGAAAGGTCTTAAGTGTTCTTTTCCTCCTCCTTTAGATGTTTCTATCTTACCATTGATTTGGTAAGAAGCCCCATCGTTGCATGTGAAGGGACGGGTGTGGGACGTTTGTATTGTTAGAACATACTTTGATTCTCCAACCCTTGCTTAGAGTTTTGATGATAACAAATACAAAGAATAAATAATAAATTCAAAGAAAAAATATGCTCCTAAAAATTATGTTTTATATATGCAAAAGTTCTGATCATATCAGCATCAGAAGATAAGCCATAAGGGATTCACGCTGAAGCAATCAGAACATGAGCTGAAAATTGATGACCAAACCCTGCGCTTAAGTAACGTAAAACTCTGATTCTAAACAAGAACATACCAATCCAATTCCTCAGTATTCTGAAGCGTCATCAGCAAGTAAGGAGATAAGATTCTGAAGCGTTATTGATCATTCAAGACAGCATCAATTCCAACGGCTTCTTTCAGATAGGATCTTCTCCAAATGGAAAGTGGGTTAATGACATTAAACATGATTTATGATCAACGTCATTCCACTGCCTATATAAACAAAGTCAGCTTTCAGAATCAACAACGATTCTACTATATTACCACTCACGCATATTCAAAGCTGCTAGATAAATTCCTTATATTTCCAAGCTATAATCCTGTGTAATTTATCAAAGTTGTGATAAACAGTTTTTGCAAGAAAAACAACAACACAGATCTTGTATTTTTGTATCGAAACAGTGTTCCTTGAGATTAACCAGATTGTGGTTGTACTCAAGAAGACTTTAACAGTTGTTAAAGTAGCTTTTGTAATCTTGTTGAGATTAGTGAATTTAGACCTCGTTGGAGAGAGGCGAAATCACCTTGACGGGTGGACTGGAGTAGTTTGAGATTAAACGAACCAGGATAAAAATTCTGTGTCATTGAGCTTTTTTATTTCAAGTTTTCAATTCAACCCCCCCCCCCCCCCCCCCTTCTTGTGTTTTTCACATATTCAATTGGTATCAGAGCGCCTGGTTCTGAGCTTAAACACTTAACCGTGTCAGTACGAGATCCAAGATTCAAAAAAACACTATGGTGGGACCAAGCCAAAACATCAGCAATGACAACCATGAAGACAAGGACAGATTCAGTGGCAAACCTCTAGTCTTTGATGGAGAAAACTTTGACTACTGGAAAGACATAATTAAGAGTTTCTTTTTGGCTCATGATGCTGATCTGTGGGACATGGTTATTGATGGATACACGCACCCAATGGATGGACGTGGTCAGAAGATAGACAGAAAAATGATGTCTGATCAGCAAAAGCGTGAATTCAGAAACCACCACAAGGCCAGAACAATACTTCTCAGTGCCATCTCATACTTAGAATATGAGAAAATATCAAACAGAGAGACTGCCAAGAACATGTTTGACTCTCTGAGAATGATGCATGAAGGCAACATTCAAGTCAAAAAAACCAAGGCACTTGCGCTCATTCAAAAGTATGAGGCATTCAAGATGGAAGATAGTGAATCAATAGAAACTATGTTTTCAAGATTCCAAATCCTTGTTGCTGGACTGAAGGTTCTTGACAAAGGGTATTCTACTGCTGATCACGTTAAGAAATCCATCTGAAGCTTGCGCAAGCAATGGAGGCCAATGGTCACAACACTTAAGCTAGCCAAAGATCTCAACAAAATTTCTCTGGAGGAACTTGTTAGCTCCCTCAGAAGTCACGAGATAGAGCTAAAAAAAGATGAGCCTCAAAAGCAAGGTAAGCCATTATCTTTAAAATCTAACAAAAAATCTGACTCTAAGGTTTTGCAGGCTGTGGAAGAAACTTCTGATGGATCCTCATCAGAAGAGGATGAATTGTTTCTCCTCTCCAGAAGGGTGAACCAACTATGGAAGCAGAGACAAAGAAAGTTCAGAAATCCCATAAGATCAGAGAATCAGAATGAATCCTCCTCCAGATACAAAAAGTCTGAGTCTTCCTTTGGACTCAAAAGATCTGATGGTTCTTCAGGATACAGAAAGCCAAATAACAAGGACATCATCTGTTATGAATGTAACGAGCAAGGGCACTACAAAAGTGACTGCCCAAAGCTTCAGAAGGAAAATTCCAAAAAGAAGTTCTTCAAGGAAAAGAAGAAAAGTCTCATGGCTACATGGGATGATTCTGACACATCTGAAGCTGACTCAAAATTAGATAATGAAAGAGCAAACATAGCTCTCATGGAAAACGTATCAGAAGACAGTGAAGCTTCTGGTTCAGACTCAGAATCAGACACTGAAGAGGTATTTTCTGACTTTACCATAAACATTACTAAGGATGAACTTGCAGAAAGTCTAAATGAAATTCTGGAAAGCTATCAGCAAATCAGAGTCAAATTCAGGAACCTGAAAAGGAATCTTGCCTCTGACTCTGAAAAGTCTGAGAGTCTCAGATTGGAGAATTCTGAGTTAAAAGAAAAAATTTCAAAATTAGAAAATGATTTGTAAAACTCTCAGAAGGAAATAATCTCTGAAACTCCCAGAAATGCTGATGAGATCATCAAAGAGTATGATCACAGCTTTCAGAAGTTTCTAGCTAAAAACATAGACAGAAGCAAGATGGCTTCAGTGATCTATGGAGTTAGCAGAAATGGCAGAAAAGGGATAGGATATCAAGGTAAGGTATCTACACCAAAAAATGCCATGGACTTAGTTATAAAACGCACACCACTCAATTCACATTTTATATATGGGCACACATATGACATAAAATACACAAGTAGTGACTATTCTGTCAAACCAAAATTCAATCAGAATTTTGGTAAAACTAACAAATCAGGACCCAAGAAAATGTGGGTACCTAAGGATAAAATTATACATGTAGCAAATATCTTTAGCAGCAAGGCTAAGACACCAATCATGGTACCTGGACTCTGGCTGCTCGCGACATATGACGGGAAGAAGGCATATGTTCCAAAGCCTGGAACTTAAGCCTGGAGGCTACATGGGCTTTGGAGGTAATCAGAGGGGAAAGATCATTGGATCTGGAACAGTAGGTAATGGAAATCTTCCCTCTATAAGTAATGTATTATTAGTTGATGGATTAATGCATAACCTATTATCCATAAGTCAATTAAGTGATAATGGTTATGATATAATCTTCAATCAAAATTCATGCAAAGCTGTTAGTCAAAAAGATGGGACTATCCTATTTAATGGAAAAAGGAAAAACAACATTTATAAAATAAAACTTTATGAACTAAAGAGTCAGAATGTAAAATGCCTACTTTCTGTTAACAACGAGCAATGGGTCTGGCACAGAAGATTGGGTCATGTTAGTATGAGAAGAATATATCAGATTTACAAACTCAATCTGGTCAGAGGACTTCCAAATTTGAAGTTCAACTCAGATGCTCTGTGTGAAGCATGTCAGAAAGGCAAACTTGCAAACCTGCTTTCAAATCCAAACATGTTGTTTCCACATCTAAGCCATTAGAACTTCTGCACATTGACTTATTTGGACCAGTAAAAACTGCTTCAGTCAGTGGCAAGAAGTATGGGTTAGTATTCGTAGATGACTATAGCAGATGGACATGGGTAAAGTTCTTAAGACACAAGGACGAGTCACACTCTGTGTTTGTTACCTTCTGTAACCAAGTTCATAATGAAAAGGATCTTAGAATTGTTAAAGTCAGAAGTGATCATGGTGGGGAATTTGAAAATAAAAATTTTGAAATATTTTTCAATGAAAAAGGCATCTTGCATGACTTCTCTTGTCCTAGAACTCCCCAGCAAAATGGAGTCGTAGAATGAAAGAACAAAACATTGCAAGAAATGGCCAGAACCATGATCAACGAGACTAACGTTGCTAAGATCTTCTGGGCAGAGGCAATTAACACAGTGTGTTACATTCATAATAGAATCTCCATAAGACCTATTCTGGAAAAGACTCCATATGAATTGTGGAAGAATAGAAAGCCTAACATTTCTTATTTTCATCCATTTGGATGCACATGCTTTATCCTGAATACAAAAAATTATTTGAACAAGTTTGACTCTAAAGCACAAAAGTGTATTATGTTAGGATACTCTGAACGCTCAAGAGGGTACAGAGTATACAATGCAGAAACACAGATTGTTGAAGAGTTAATCAGTGTTAGGCTTGATGATAAGCTTGACTCTCAAAAGTCAAAACAGAATGAATACCTTGTAGGTATGGAAGTTGAACTCACAGGTACTGAAGACAACTCATCAGAAGTTCTCAACAGAGACACTCCCTCAACATCAGAAAGAGATACTGCAAGCAATCCAGCACTTTCTGTTGATCAACTCCAGAAAAGACTATCCAGAATTAGCATTGATCACCCAGAAGACAAAATACTGGGAAAGAAGGATGATACAATCAGAATGAGATCAACATTCAGAAACTCTGAAGAATCCCACATGGGATCGGTCTCTCTGATTGAACCAACAACTATTGATGAAGCACTTATGGACAATGAATGGATTCTGGAAATGCAAGAGGAACTAAATTAATTCACCAGAAATGACGTATGGGATCTGGTTCCCAAACCAAAAGGATTCAACGTCATTGGTACAAAGTGGGTGTTCAGAAACAAACTGAACGAGCAAGGTAAAGTCATCAGAAACAAAGCACGACTGGTAGCACAAGGTTTTAGTCAGCAAGAGGGGATAGACTATACAGAAACCTTTGCTCCAGTCGCCAGGTTAGAATCTATCAGACTTTTAATATCATTTGTTGTTAATAAAGGCATCACTCTGTATCAAATGGATGTCAAAAGTGAATTCTTAAATGGCTATATAGATGAAGAGTTATATGTGCACCAACCTCCTAGTTTTGAGAATTCCAAAAATCCAGAATATGTTTTCAAACTAAAGAAGTCACTCTATAGTCTGAAACAAGCTCCCAGAGCTTGGTATGAAAGACTAAGTAACTTCCTGTTAGAAAAGGAATTCACCGGAGGGAAAGTGGACACAACCTTATTCTGTAAGAAAGTTAAGAATGACATGTTAGTATGTCAGATTTATGTTGATGACATTATATTTGGATCTACTAAACCCTCTCTGGGAAGAGAGTTTGCTAAATGTATGCAGGCAGAGTTTGAGATGAGCTTAATGGGGGAACTTAAATTCTTTCCGGGCATTCAGATAAACCAAACTCCAGAAGGAACTTACATTCATCAGAGCAAATATGTCAGAGAACTTCTGGAGAAATTTGATCTCTCAGAATGTAAGCCCTCAAAGATCCCAATGCATCCCACATGCATTCTGGAAAAGGAAGAGGTAAGTAAAAAGGTAGAACAGAAGGTCTACAGAGAAAATCAAATAATTACAGCTTAGTAGGATATTGTGATGCTGACTTCGCTGGAGACAGAGTATAACGTAAAAGCACTTCTGGAAGCTGCCAGTTTCTGGGAGAAAATCTGATGTCATGGTCCAGCAAGAGACAATCCATAATAGCACTATCAACAGCAGAAGCTGACTACATAGCAACTGTTGGATGTAGCACGCAAATGCTCTGGATGAAAAGTCAACTTGAAGACTTCAACATATTTGAGAGTAACATTCCAATACTGTGACAATACTTCTGCTATTTGTCTCAGTAAAAATCCAATTTTGCATTCTAGGGCTAAGCATATAGAAATAAAACATCATTTTATTAGGGACTATATTCAGAAAGGGATTCTTAACTTAAAATTCATTGACACAGACCATCAATGGGCTGATGTCTTTACAAAACCTCTTTGCGAAGATAGGTTTAACTTCATTCTGAAACATCTCAGCATGAAGTTATGCCCAGAATAAATTGTTTTATTTATATACCTTAACCTTTAAAACTTTGTTATTTTCTATGAACTACTGATCAACCTGTCTTCAGAGTGTTAGAAGTACAGTTTGCATCCAAATCTATCCATGAAGATCTGAACGTTTCATTTCAAGGATAGAAGTGTATTGTTCACATAATTAAACAGTTGTCACCCATTCATCAGCTACTATCTGAGGCTGAACACGCGTTCACTTTTCTAAAAGGTCAAAAGCACTAATCGGATGCATTGAGACACAAGTCATGGGTAACCATTCCAGTATCTTTCTGAATCCCCTAATTTCAACTGTCATTAATGCTTATAATCATGACTAATTATTTCTCTCTCTTACTGTTTACACTTTCAAGAAAAACTATTTAAACTCAAATCTCACTTTTTACATTCACTTCTTTTTTACTCTCTAAACACTTTCAATCGTTTCAAGTTCGTTTTTTTTATAAAAAAAAACCTTTCATCTTTCTCAAATCTTGTGTGAGTAATGGCTTCTTCAAGCGTCCAAAACATCAGAACTCAGGAAACTGCTTCAATGGAACAGTACGAAGAATCTTACAGAATGCTACTCACTCCCATTGATAATCTGGAAGTTCTTTCAGAACTGATTATTGACTTTGAAAGCTTGCAAGAAAACTAATTCAATCTGTATGAAGACGTCAATGCTCAAGGTTGGAACAAATACGTTGACCGTCTTCTAGGGCCAACATTTCCAATTCTTGTCAAAGAATTTTGGATACATGCTTCTTCTTTAAATCATCAAGTTACCTCTTATGTCATGGGGAAGAAAAGTGTCATTACAGAAGACCTAATTTCAAAGCTTATTGGTTACACTGGTGGAGGTGTCAGATGTATTGACATGGCTGAAAGATGCTCTGATGTAGGCTCTATTGCAAGGGAAATATTTACTCTTGGACTTCCCTCCAGCAAAATCAGAGATCTGAAGGATCACCATAGAATTTGGGCTAAAATTATTCTGGGGTGTGTCAACCATAGGAAGCCAACTAGCTCTCCTGATTATATAAACATTGATCAGCAGTTTCTGATCTCTTTTGTTGCCAAGAAGACTAAGGTAAACCTCCCACACTTGTTGTTTAATCATCTTAGAACTAGTGTGAAGGAAACAAGAGAAGATGAACGTACAAAAAGGGACTAGATACCCTTAGGAAGACTCATATCAGATATTCTGACAGAGAATAGGCTGATAGAGCATTTGACTGAAGCTTAGGAAATCAGCTCTTTGGAAGCAACCGCTGGGAAGCCCCTGAACGCAAAAAATATGAAGAAGATGAAAATCATTGAGCATATCAAGAAGGAACCTTCAATTACTTCTCATGCAACCATCACTTTAAGGAGGATACCTCTGGATGATTTTCCTCTATTTTCTGAGATTTACTCAAAGCCATAAATAATAGTCAGATACCTGGATGCTTGCAAGGAAGATGGTACTGCAGAAGAAATCAATATCCAGGACTTACATCAGGTTGCTCCAGAAGTTGTTTTGAAGATGACCAAGAAGAGGAAAGCTGCAGCAGAAGGGCCATCTCAGAGGACTGCAAAAGCTTCCAAAAATAAAGGTAATCCTTACTCTATTCTTGTTTTAGAATCAATTAATTTATCAACATCTGAAACCATAACTACTCAACCAGAACATCCAACCCCACAAACATTTGAAGACTTTGACATAGGGTTTGATCCATCAGAAACTCTAGGTCTAAATGAAACTCACTCCCTTTCTCATAATCCAAACCCTGAACAAACTCAACCAGAACTTGCCAAAGTTCTGTCTGATATTGTTTCATTTGACCAAGACTTTTCAGCTCCCGTACCATAAAATCCAAATTCTCAACTCCCTGAAAATCCAAACTCTGATACCACACCAGAAATTCCGCAACCTCTCTCTCCACAACAAGATATTCTTCATCCACCATCACCTCAACCTGAACAACAACAACCAGAAGCTCAACCTTTTGATAATAAATCCTCTAATATCCATGAACCAGAACATCACCATGTTTCAACAAACCAATTGGAAGAACCTCATTCAGATTCTGATATAATCCCAATACCTGGAATCACTGAACCACTTGTCATTCGCATGCCTCTCACCATCCATGATATTCCAGAAATTCCTTCTTCTCTGGAATCCACACCACCAAACTCCCCTACCAGTCCAATCATCATACCTGACTCTCCCACTCCTTCACCCAATAGCAGTCCAGCTGACAACATAAGACTTGTCATTGATCCAATTGCACTGGAAAGACTAGCTGCCATCTCTCACAAAACTGCCATTCCCAAACCTAAACCAACTGAAACCACATCAGATGTTGATACAAATTTGTTGATTTTTGAAACAGGGATACAGGAATGGATAAATTCTTTGAGGTATTCTAGTCAAGAGATGACTAATCCTGCTGCTTCTGATTATATATGGACAAAATTCAGAAATTGGCTGAGTTCTGAAACACTAAAGCTGAAGGAACGGAGTTATGAACAGGTTTAACAGAACTTTAGTGCTAAGCTAAAGGCTTTTGAAGACCAAGTTCTGAGCCATCTGGTCAAGAAAGATATTCTCCCTCTAGATAATGCTCCCTGGTCAGAGCATCATCCCTCAAATGAAGTTCAACCAGAATCAGAAGGTCTCTCCCTGACTGCTGCTCCAGAAGAGATGATCACAGTAGAGGAAATGGTTCACTGTGAACAAGCTGCAGAATGCTTTGAGAAGCGTCCAACTACTAAAGAATCTCCAACACCTTCCTCGGTCATGCAAACTCTGGAAGATTTAAAGAAATAAAATGCTCATATCCATGCAAGGTTGGATAAGCAGGAGGACACAAACAAAGAGATTAAAAGCATCCTGGGCAAACAAGAAGAATCTAATACTCATATCAAGAGCTTGTTGGAAGCCTTGTTCACACGTCTTCCTCCCCCCTTTTAGATTTTTTCTGTTTTAAATCTGTTTATTTGTAACGCTTAATTTTTTTACCACTTCTATTCTGAAACTTATCATTGCTTCTTGTTTTTAATATAATTCAACTATTTTGGCTCTGATTATATTGCCTTTTTGATAACTGACAAAAGTGGGAGAAAGTAAGATATTTTCAATAAAGGTTTACTGAGACAGAAGTCTCAAACATTCTGAATTACTTAACCTATATCTTCTGAAAAGCTTGAACAGGTACAAACTCTGATGAAAGATGCAGCTAAACTCTAATGCTCAAGGAACTTTAGGGAAGTAATCAACTCAGGGGGAGTTTCTCTTAAACCTTTTATTCTTTATTTTTACTTGAAAAATCTAGTTTTTGTCATCATCAAAAAGGGGGAGATTATTAGAACATAGTTTGATTCTACAACCCTTGGTTAGAGTTTTGATGATAACAAATACAAAGAATAAATAATAAATTCAAAGAACAAATATGCTCCTAAAAATTATGTTTTATATATGCAGAAGTTCTGATCATATCAGCATTAGAAGATAAGCCATAAGGGCTTCACGATGAAGCAATCAGAACATGAGCTGAAAATTGATGACCAGACCCTACGCTTAAGTAACGTAAAACTCGGATTCTGAACAAGAACATACCAATCCAAGTCATCAGTATTCTGAAGCGTCATCAGCAAGTAAGGAGATAAGATTTTGAAGCTTTATTGATCATTCAAGACATCATTAATTCCAACGGCTTCTTTCAGACGGGATCTTCTCCAAATGGAAAGTGGGTTAATGACATTAAACATGATTTATGATCAACGACATTCCACTGCCTATATAAACAAAGTCAGCTTTCAGAATCAACAACGATTCTGCTATATTACCACTCACGCATATTCAAAGTTGCTAGCTAAATTCCTTATATTTCCAAGCTATAATCCTGTGTAATTTATCACAGTTGTGATAAACAGTTTTTGCAAGAAAAACAACAACACACATCTTGTATGATTGTATCGAAACAGTGTTCTTTGAGATTAACAAGACTGTGGTTGTACTCAAGAAGACTTTAACAGTTGTTAAAGTAGATTTTGTAATCTTGTTGAGATTAGTGAATTAAGACCTCGTTGGATAGAGGCGAAATCACCTTGACGGGTGGACTGGAGTAGTTTGAGATCAAATGAACCAGGATAAAAATTATGTGTCATTGAGCTTTTTGATTTCAAGTTTTCAATTCAACCCCCCCTTCTTGTGTTTTTCACATCTTCATGTATAGTCATAGAAGGCAACCTATGGAACTTTTTATCAATGTCGTTTAGAGACTAGATCGTTTACCGAAGGCAACATCGAGGGTCATCGAGGGACTACGATCTTTTATCGAGTGTCTTTGCTAAAACACCCATGTTCGAGGGACATGACTATATTTCCGAGGTAACAAGTGGAATTACCCTAAGGGTGTATGTGTGAATGGTGTGTTTGATTTGCATGCATTTTGTCTTTGATTAGGGTTTGTCTACTTGTTGTTTTTATCTTACCATACACACCTAATTACTAGCATTTGTACAAAAGTAACAAAAAGTGAAAAAAATAAATCCTACAATATTACAACCATATTGAAGTGCTTAGAAATGTAAACGCAAAAATAAGATAAAAAGAAGTAAAAAAGAGCTCCTTCGATTCAGGCAGGAGCACCCTTCGATTTGCATTCTGTTGGCCTCCTTCGATTGGGGCTACCACCAGTGAGGTCATGGCCTTCGATTGGGGGCTGGCACCAGTGAGGTCCTGTCCTTCGATTGGCCTGGAAGTTAGTGTATGGTGAAGCCTTCTGGTTCTGCCTTGTTGCCTTGTTGCCTTCTTCGACTGGAGGATGAAAGAAGTGAGGAAATGCCTTTCGACTGAGCCTGGGATCAGTGAAGACATGCTTTTCGTCTGGGCCTGGAAGTCAACATGGTTTGCCTCCTGGTTGTCTCTTTCGTTTGACCTGGAGAAAGAGGGTAGAAGCCAGAAGCTTCATTTCCTATTTCTTGTTTCCTATTTCTTTCGTTTAAGGCATTAAATGGCAACATGGCCTGAGGCCATGCTAGTATTTGTCTTGTAAAAAGTTTAATAGTTAAAGCAAGTTCAGGTAAACAGAAAGCAAAACAAAAGGTTTAGCTCTGAAAAATATGTTAAAAGGGTGGAAGCGAAAGGAACAATGGTATGTACATGTTTCAAACGAAACATAAAATTACTATGCCATGAAACGAAAAGTTCAAAGGTAAGAATAACTTACCTTGCTTCAGGCCTTGAATGGATGTGGGACCTTGAGTGGAGGCCCATGATGCTGGATTCGAAAGAGGGGGCCAACATATGTGCTTAGAACGATGGATTCGAAGGAAGAGAAAAAGCAAGTGTGATGCTTCTTTGATTCGAAGGAGACTGAAGTGTGGTTACTCTTCAGAATTGAAGGAGATGAATGTGATTATGGGTTTTTTGTGATTTCTCAAGTGTTGATGAACTTGGGAGTTTTGTTGTGTTGTACCCCAAAATTTGCCCTCTCATGTTTCCAAAGGTCTTCCCTTACATAGCTAGTCACAAACACTTGCCTAACAAAAATAAAGTTTTTGAAGATATACAAGGTGTCTTTCGATCGGCATCTGGGAAAAGGCTTCAATTAAGCGTTTGGAACCTTTCGATCAGGTTTGGTTCACCAGTCTTCGATTGAGCATTTGGAACTCTTCCATCAAGCTTTGGTCTGCAGGTCTTCGATTGAGCGCTGGACCCTCCTTCGATCAAGTCAATATCACAATGTTTCGACTATGCACTAGATACTTCAGGCTTACCTTCGACTCACCAGGCAAGAAGCTCATTCGAAGAACATGTAAATGACTCATTCGAAGAAGCACTCAGAATTCCCATTCGAAAGGTACACAAGAAGACCATTCGAAGGAGGCAGTGCAAGACCCTTCGACTAGCAACACAAGACCCTTCGATTAGCATGAACGAGACCTTTCGATTGGCCTGTTAACAGTGTCTTTCGATTGAAGTTTCAATTAGTACCCTTCAAATGGTATATGGACAAATGATTTTCGAATGGCATTTCAGTGCAGAGTTTCTCTCAACCTAAGATGATCTGATAAAGGAATTTATGAACACTTCGAATCAGAACTTAGACTCATCATAAGGCCAAGGGCGGGGCGAAGTTGTCTAAGAAGGGAACATTCTAAATAGATTCGAATTAGACTTTGAAGCTGGCAAAGAAGGCAGATTCGAAGGAACGAAGTAGGCTGGCCTGACTAAGCAAAAAACACATATCCTAACCTGTCCAGAATACCCAAAGTTCACAATGGCATGTGTCCCTTACAAATATGCAATCGAAGCAGGAGGAGTCTCAATCGAAAGGGCCGTGACTAAATAGTTCGAATGAGGACTTTGAAGCAGTCGAAGAGAGAAAATTCGAAGGGGCAAGTCATCTGTTGATTTCCATCAAGTTAGAGGCCCAAAACAACTCAGAGCAAGCTGGCAGAAACGCATGATTGAATCAAATATAGCAAGTCTTTATGGAAAAATCAAATCAAATCTCTTCATCATAATGGACCAAGATTTGATACACATTTGTTGACCTAATTTCCTTGCCTATATAAACCTGCTGCTCCTGAACAAAATGACACACGAAAAACCCTTGCAGAAAGACACGTGAAAAACACCTACACAAACTCTGCAGAAACGGCGCCCCAACCTTGAAAAGAAAAGCTTGAAAAGTGGTGATCAGGTTTTGGTTTGGAGGCAGATTCCGACCCAAAGAAAGATGCAACTCTCTTGCCATCAACCTCCTGAAGCGAGGCCAATCAAAGACCAAGCTTTTCATCATCTAAATCGCAATGTAAGTGTTCCAGAAAACGCCTCTGAACATGAAATCGAAAACATCCATGATTGCATCTTTTCTTTAAAATATTGACATATTTGTGATGGTTATTTGATTTAGAATGTTTTGGCATTATCCAATTTAATTTTCATGGCTTCTAACCCCATATATAGAACCTAGGGTTCCGATTCTGGTTTTTTAGGCGTTTATGTCACAGGGAAACTTCATGCAGAACAAAATCTGCAGGTAAACGAACCAGGCTATTGTGAGGAAGATGATAACGTGGCTGGGCGTGATTGGTTCGTTTGAACCAATTGCGCGTCTTCTTATTTTTTATGCCAGGCATAATTATTGTTTGATATAATATTTATGTTCTATTTAACTAACGAATGAAGCAGATTGGACGAGTTGGCAAGCACGCTATGGCAAAACCCCTTTGGACCTGGGTTCGAATCCCAGGTCCCCCCAAAACATTGTTACGCTTTTTCTTCAGGTACTCAGATGCAGCGCTGAAGGCAGGGAACACCATATGTCCTCAGATCTCAATGTACCCAGTGGCTTCGAGCTAGATCCAAAGGCCAGCGTGCTGAGCCTGGAAAAAATGCTGACCAAACCTCCCTTCTTCAGGGCCAGCGCCCCACAATTTGCTTTTGTTTTTTTCTTTTCTGTTCATATTTTTTTGCTCTTATTATTATCATTAAAAACTAACTAACTAATTAATTAACTAACCCTTTTTCATAAAAAATCAAAAATAACAAAAATACTTTTATCTTAATTTTATTACTTATTTTTGTAAATAAATTGGGACCAATTAATTTAGTTTTAATTAGGTTTAATTTTAACAATTTTTCATTAAATTAAAATTGAGTTAGAATTAGGATTTTATTAACTTTTTTTAATCACTCTAATTTTACTGCCTTAATTAAAATAAAACTCAAAAACACCTTTCCTTTAATTCCATTATTAATTTAGCTTTAATTCTTAATTCAAAAAAGACCAAAAAACATGCTTTCTTCAAAAGGGGTCAAAACCCTAAAGGACAATTTGATTCAACTCTTCTCGCGCGTATTATTCTTTGATCTATATTTGTGTAATTGCTCCGAGGATGTAATAGTTTTAACTTAGGATTCTTTATTTACCGCTTTTATTTACTTTCCGCATTTACTTTTAAGGGTTTGCTTTTGGCGATGTAAATACCCGACGCCTTGTAATAGCTTAGTTTTATTTTCCGCAACCACTAACTGCTAGATGTATGCTAACTAGGCTATGCATGACAAGATCTATCTTAAATTAAAATCAACCGTAGCTCACCATGACATGTAAAGATAACATAACTGAAAATTGACACACTTGCACATACCACTCCTAGGGTACGCCTCACTTGGTTGCCTCGAACGTGGTCATTGAGTATAGGATATTTTAGAGGTCGTCCTTTTGTCAAAAGATCATAAGTTTCCTCGAAACGGTTGCCTCGGATAAAAATGATCTAAGACATTAAGATTACCACTAAGGCGTCCTAACGTTGCTTTAGTGACCACACGTCCCTAAAATTAAATTGACCCGAAAACTCCAACGACGGTGCTACCTACTTCTCAATAGTGGGATAGCAATGTCTAAAGGACATTTACACAGTTTAATTCCTTTTGAGTAGGTAGAGGTTCTTAGGTACTTGCTCTTTCAAAACAATACAAATTTTTCGCACTTACACTTTTCAAACAAAGTTTTCAACAACACTTCATACACTCTTGAGGACAGAAACAAGAGTTAAATCGAAGTTTTCAAACAAAACTCTTTTCAAAACCCACAAACACAAGAAAAGAAAAACTTTTTGAAAACATAGTGAGCAAGTACCTAAGAGCCCGTGGATAACCACAGATAGAAAGGGTGCTAAAACCTTCCCTTTCTATAATCTACCTCCCGAACCCGAGAAACATCTCAAAAAGGAATTTTTTTGTGCTTTTGTCCTTTCCTTGTTGGATAAAATAAAAGACGGTGGCGACTCTTGCTTACCGCGACATTTTACGAAACGCAAACGCGAACCAGCATTCCAAAAACAGTCAGTTCTATTCCCACCGATCACAGAACTGGCGACTCTGCTGGGGACTTTATAAGTGAGGTGTACCTTAGGATTAGATCACTTGTGTTTTCAATTGTATGCTCTGTATGCTTTAAATTTTGTGGGCTTGTATCGGAGTTCTATAAATCCTAACCCGGATTTGGGAGACATTCATAGATAGCAATACGTTGTGGAAACTGTGCGGGGTATACCGACACGGTTGAAGCAATAGCTATATTAGTGTGACATATTTGTGAGTACCGGTAACCCTTGAGTTAAGTCAAGGAGAGTACGAGGCCACTGAGTGATGTCACTAAGCACTAATGACCTAGAACCTTACTTGACCATCTTGGCCTTTATTAGGGGTAGTGAGATGACCGGCTTTAGTACAGCCCGAAGTTGGTAGATACTCGATACTACACTCATTGAGGATTGTTTTCTTGGAATATTTTGGTCGCTAGTTAAGTGGCTAAACCAAAAAGATGAACATAGAGAACAATCCAATGATATTGAGCTCCTTAGAACCCGGTTACTACTTAGGACAGGTTTTGAGCCAACTACACTCAAGAGGGTACTTACCTATAAAACTCCATGCCAGCCTAAACTTAAGGCTATTTGTGTGACTTGTGTGCCTTCAAACTTGAACTACTTGCACATTCGGGTTATCTGACAACATGAGTTCCTTGCAGGTTTTGTTTACAATCCTTATCCAATAATTTGGAATCATTGCAGGGTTTACTTACATCATTTCACGCATAGCATACACATCATAACATCATGCCTTAACATTTCCTTAACCACTTCAAGGATCTCAAGGGTCTGTGATGCAGGTTATGGTAAATCAGATGTCCAGCAAGGGGCAAAGGGGATTTATTTTCCTATAGCCAATTCCATCCAGAGATCAAAACACGATAACTTGAGTCGGGGGCTATGACCCACTCGATATGGTGAGCTTGACTCTTGAAGAAGGACTCTCAGCAACATGAAGTTCCTTCAATCAAGCTACCAGATTCGGATTCTAATGGTTTCTTGTTTACCCCACGAGATCCTTGAAAACATTGCATACATATATCATACATATCATTGCATAACAGGTCTCCCAGTACAGGTCTCTTATCGTCTTCGCTGTTTATTTCAGCAATCATCATGTCTACTGAACCTTCAACCGAGCAAGCTATCAAGGCCCTCCAGGCCCAGAATGCCCAGTTTCAAGAGTTGGTCATGAGCCTAGCTAAAGGTCAGCAGGACCTGAAGACCCTGATTCTGAAAGAGAGGAAGAAGAAGAAAAAGAGGACCATCTTGTTCAACACCGGACGCAGGTTTTGAAACGGGCTGCAAAATGAAGTTGATCCGACCACCTCATCTAGAGGGAAAGATAGCCCACAAGAAAGGAGGGCTCCTAGCCCTGTGGTCTCCGACAACGAGACGGACTATGATGAAGAACAGTATCCTCCTGCTGAGGATAAGTACAAACAGCTGGAAGACCGTTTGAGCACTATGGAAATACAGAAGGTGCCCGGTCTGGACTTCGGAGATCTAGGTCTATCCTTTGGGGTGGTGATTCCCGATAAATTCAAGGCACCTGCCTTTGCCAAGTACGACAGAGTATCCTGTCCAAAACTCCACCTCCGGTCATATGTGAGGAAGATCCAACCATATACTGCTGATAGAGATCTCTGGGTTCATTTCTTTCAAGATAGTCTATCAGGGACTCAACTTGAATGGTTCTGTCAACTGGAAGGAGCTAACATCCGCAACTGGGAGGACCTTGCTGCTGCTTTTTACAAGCAATACCAGTATGATGCCGACCTTGCTCCCACGCGTACTCAGCTTCAGGGTATGTCTATGGGTATAGGGGAAGGCTTTAAGGACTATGCTCAGAAGTGGAGAGATCTTGTCGGAAGAGTCCAACCCCCTCTGTTTGATAGGGAGTTAGTGGATATGTTTCTTGGGACTTTGTCTGGTCCTTATTTCAAACACTTGATCGGAAGCTCTTCAGCCGGGTTCACCGAGCTAATACTGACCGGCGAAAGGGTCGAAGCTGGCATCAAAAGTGGGAAGATTTAAGAAGAAACACCTTCTGATACTCAGAAAAATCCCTACAATGGGAAGAAAGAGTCCAATGTTGTGTATGGTCCAAAGAGTCGTCATGATCAACATGTAGGGGCAACCCAGATCTCCGATCCCACGCCTGGTCAACAAAGACAGAGCAATAGGCGCAAGGTAAGATATCAAGAAAGGCAGTATACTGACATCAACATGCCTTTGTCTCAAGCGTTACAATAATTGCTGAAGGTGAAACTGATCACACTAAAGGATCCTCCTCAAAATCCTGATACTTCCTCTTCCAAGTATAACCCGAGTGTGAGATGTGCCTACCATTCTGACAGTCCTGGACATGACACCGACGACTGTTGGACTTTGAAGAACAAGATCCAAGACTTGATTGATGCCCAGGAGATCAAGTTTGATCACTAATCCTACACCAAATCATTGAGAATGTCTTTGTTTCATTTGCGTTTTCAAGTTGTGATTTCTTTTGTTATTCAAACAATTATCTGTTAATGTCAAACTATGTTTCATTAATGCATTGCATATGTTTGTCTTGATTTGATCCAGTCATTTTAATTACCTTTAAACTATGTTTTTTTTATATGACATTCAACTCTTGCTAAAAGTTACAAGCCTTTAGAGGGAGGATGATGAAACAATGCCATAATCTCATACAGTATGCTTTTGGACAGACCTTACTGACGATGTACAGGTGTTTCTTTCAAATCCTAAACACGGGAGTTATAAGGAAGATAATCCCTAGTCAACCCCTTCGAGCCAAAGAAGTAGGAGTTTTCTGTTTTAACACAAATTGGAACCTTTAATCAAAACCTGGGGCAGGGTAGTATCTCAGTTAATTCAAAAGATGCGCATTGAAGTCGCAAAACTCTCAGTTCATAATACAACAAAAGCATTCCTCTGGAATCAAAAGACAGTGGTGGTTCCTTATCTCTTAGGCAGTCAATCTCTCAAAAGAGAAAAGCCCACTGAGCCAAAACCTATAAAGGAGGCTTAAGAAAGCTGGGGCATCCCGCTGACTGTAATCTCGAAAACAGGAACAGTCGGGCAAAAGTTAGGGATAACAAATCAAAAGAACGAGGTTGCTACAAATCCTCGACAACATGAAAAATGTTGCAAAAAATGATGACTGCCTTCCAAAATCCAACTTGTGTGAACCATCACCAAAACGTCGTTCCAAATTCGAATAGAGTTTGACGCACAATTAACTGAGTTTAGGATTGAAGAACATCACGAAGAACGGGTGGATACAAATATACTTTGAGCCTTTATCCTTTGTTTCTTAAACCGTGAACCAAGCCACGTTACAACCCTTCAAAAGTCCTAACTGAAGTATGGGTTAGTTCAAAAGCATGCTGTTACAAAAGGTATCCTGACTCCTGTAAGGCTTTGCCCTAAATCTTGTGTTGAATTTGTCTTACAAAAGTTTTCTACTAAAAAACGCATTTTTCAAAACTTTGAGACAAGCATAAACTTTGCTTTATTTGAATATCGTTGTTTACGTTTGGCTATTTGTTTGACAGCGGAGAAATTCACACAACGAATATCCGATGAACGAAAGCACTCTCAGTGAACAAAATCACTTCAAAAAGAATGACACTTCCATTGACAAATCTCCTATCAACAAGGGGGCATGACATGTCACTATCCAGCACACCTGGGGCAGCCCAGTCAAGATTCCAGGAAATCTCTCAAAGAAGTGCAGAGTAACCAGGGGCAAGTCTCCATCTCCGTCGCTTGGGGCATTGAACATCAATCTCAGCGAAGGGTTACGTACAATTAAACATTTTTTGGCAGTGTCACAAACACTTGCTACTAGGGGCAATGACAAATCTCCCCAAAATCCTTCTCATAGGATGACTCCCAGCAAGGGTTTAATCTCTGACAACCTTTCCCCAGCTGAATCAGTCTCAAGAATCCTCGAGGACTTCCCCCAACGAAGATGTCACCTCTCTAGTGGATTGACGACAGGGTTTATTTCCCCAACAACACCAGGATTCCCCAGCTTGAGTTTTCCTCTCCGACTACTACAAATCAAAGGACCACAACTCCTCTTCCCCAATAGACTACTCTTCAATCCCCAGCAAGTTACTGTGAAACCTGGACCCGACCAGATGGCAGTTTAACTTTGATTCCCCAGTAGAGCAACGGACAACCGAGACTCCTGAACTTGTTCCCCAAGAATGAATCAATACTCTCCACAGAGTTCACAACTTTCCCCAACGGAGTTCTCCTCAACAAAACAAGGATCCTCAGTGGAAACATTCTAAGCAAAGTTTGAAGACATACCTACTCTTCGACAGCAGTCCGGGATTTAGTAACTCCCCAACACTTGACAAGAATTTATTCTCCAAGACAAAATTACATTTTAATAACATTCATAGCATATGCATATAAAATACATATAACATGAATCTCATTTATTTTGAGAACATCATTACACAATGCATACATCATGACATTGCATACAACTCACTCTTTACCTTTTTAGGAAAGATCGATCGATAGATAAAAGTCATTACCTTTTGGAGTAGTAATCGTCCAAGATTCCTTCGTCATCCCGTTGAGGTAGTAATCATCCAAGATTCCTTCACCATCCCGTTGAGGTAGTAATCGTCCAAGATTCCTTCATCATCCCGTTGAGGTAGTAATCGTCCAAGATTCCTTCATCATCCCGTTGAGGTAGTAATTGTCCAAGATTCCTTCACCATCCCGTTGAGGTAGTAATCGTCCAAGATTCCTTCATCATCCCGTTGAGGTAGTAATCGTCCAAGATTCCTTCATCATCCCGTTGAGGTAGTAATCGTCCAAGATTCCTTCACCATCCCATTGAGGTAGTAATCGTCCAAGATTCCTTCATCATCCCGTTGAGGTAGTAATCGTCCAAGATTCCTTCATCATCCCATTGAGGTAGTAATCGTCCAAGATTCCTTCATCATCCCGTTGAGGTAGTAATCGTCCAAGATTCCTTCATCATCCTGCTGAGGTAGTAATCGTCCAAGATTCCTTCATCATCCTACTGAGGTAGTAATCGTCCAAGATTCCTTCATCATCCTGTTGAGGTAGTAATCGTCCAAGATTCCTTCATCATCCTGCTGAGGTAGTAATCATCCAAGATTCCTTCATCATCCTGCTGAGGTAGTAATCGTCCAAGATTCCTTCATCATCTGTTTGGAGTAGCAATCATCCCAGATTCCTTCATCATATATTTGGAGTAGCAATCGTCTCAGATTCCTTCATCACATCATTATCAAAAAGACCTCCTCTGGCTAGATTTATTTCTTCCAGTTAATGACAGGCAATCAGAGACCTTCAAATAATAGTCTAGATACGATCCAGATTCGGATGTAATTCTGTCACTCATTCAAATACAGTCCAGCAATCATTTCTGGATGGCATCTTTAAGCCCATCTCCAGAAAGACTGCACCATCAACCTTTTTAAGTTCCAGATTAATACCTGTAACAAGCCATGAAAATATCTGTGGACGACTGATTGTAGATCAATACCTGTAACAAGCCAGGAAAGTTATCTACATGAAGAGATTGAAGATCAATACCTGTAACAAGCCAGGAAGACCATCTTTCTTTCTCAGGTCAGAGATTAATACCTGAAACCAGCTAGGACATCTATCTCCTCGACCAACCTCTTCAAGTCCCCAGTTGAATACCTGTAGCAAGCCAGGAAAACTATCTATGGACGACTGATACTTGTAACAAGCCAGGAAAACCATTTACACAAAGAGATTTAAGATTAACACCTGTAACAAGCCAGGAAGACCATATTTCTTTCTCAGGCATGCAAGTTCTCGCTAAGGAATCTCTTATGCGATCGACACTCCTACTAATAATCTCCAGATGGCATCTATAAGCCCATCCTCCTACCAACAACCTCCAAATGGCATCTGTAAGCCTATTCCCGACATCACAATGCTGATACTACACCATGCGAGTGCAAATTTCAAGGCACTCTAGTGTTCAATTATCTTCCACCTTTGGATCACGAAAGGCTCGAAAGCCAATCTGTATCCTCACGTTTAAGAAAATTGAACACGGGCAACTATTGTACCCCAAAATTTGCCCTCTCATGTTTCCAAAGGTCTTCCCTTACATAGCTAGTCACAAACACTTGCCTAACAAAAATAAAGTTTTTGAAGATATACAAGGTGTCTTTCGATCGGCATCTGGGAAAAGGCTTCGATTAAGCGTTTGGAACCTTTCGATCAGGTTTGGTTCACCAGTCTTCGATTGAGCATTTGGAACTCTTCAATCAAGCTTTGGTCTGCAGGTCTTCGATTGAGCGCTGGACCCTCCTTCGATCAAGTCAATATCACAATGTTTCGACTATGCACTAGATACTTCAGGCTTAACTTCGACTCATCAGGCAAGAAGCTCATTCGAAGAACATGTAAATGACTCATTCGAAGAAGCACTCAGAATGCCCATTCGAAAGGTACACAAGAAGACCATTCGAAGGAGGCAGTGCAAGACCCTTCGACTAGCAACACAAGACCCTTCGATTAGCATGAACGAGACCTTTCGATTGTCCTGTTAACAGTGTCTTTCGATTGAAGTTTCAATTAGTACCCTTCGAATGGTATATGGACAAATGATTTTCGAATGGCATTTCAATGCAGAGTTTCTCTCAACCTAAGATGATCTGATAAAGGAATTTCTGAACACTTCGAATCAGAACTTAGACTCATCACAAGGCCAAGGGCGGGTCGAAGTTGTCTAAGAAGGGAACATTCTAAATAGATTCGAATTAGACTTTGAAGCTGGCAAAGAAGGCAGATTCGAAGGAACGAAGTAGGCTGGCCTGACTAAGCAAAAAACACATATCCTAACCTGTCCAGAATACCCAAAGTTCACAATGGCATGTGTCCCTTGCAAATATGCAATCAAAGCAGGAGGAGTCTCAATCGAAAGGGTCGTGACTAAATAGTTCGAATGAGGACTTTGAAGCAGTCGAAGAGAGAAAATTCGAAGGGGCAAGTCATCTGTTGATTTCCATCAAGTTAGAGGCCCAAAACAACTCAGAGCAAGCTGGCAGAAACGCATGATTGAATCAAATATAGCAAGTCTTTATGGAAAAATCAAATCAAATCTCTTCATCATAATGGACCAAGATTTGATACACATTTGTTGACCAAATTTCCTTGCCTATATAAACCTGCTGCTCATGAACAAAATGACACACGAAAAACCCTTGCAGAAAGACACGTGAAAAACACCTACACAAACTCTGCAGAAACGGCGCCCCAACCTTGAAAAGAAAAACTTGAAAAGTGGTGATCATGTTTTGGTTTGGAGGCAGATTTCGATCCAAAGAAAGACGCAACTCTCTTGCCATCAACCTCCTGAAGCAAGGCCAATCAAAGGCCAAGCTTTTCATCATCTAAATCGCACTGTAAGTGTTCCAGAAAACGCCTATGAACATGAAATCGAAAACATCCATGCTTGCATCTTTTCTTTAAAATATTGACATATTTGTGATTGTTATTTGATTTAGAATGTTTTGGCATTATCCAATTTAATTTTCATGGCTTCTAACCCCATATATAGAACCTAGGGTTTCGATTCTGGTTTTTTAGGCGTTTATGTCACAGGGAAAATTGAGACAAACAATGGCCATAGGAATGATGAGGAGGTCGAGACGAACACACCTGTGTTCTTGAATAGCGTTTTCATGGCCTGGAAATATTTTTAGAACCACCCCACGAAACTTCCTGCAGAACAAAATCTGCAGGTAAATGAACCAGGCTATTGTGAGGAAGATGATAACGTGGCTGGGCGTGATTGGTTCGTTTGAACCAATTGCGTGTCTTCTTAATTTTTAGGCCAGGCATAATTATTGTTTGATATAATATTTATGTTCTATTTAACTAACGAATGAAGCAGATTGGACGAGTTGGCAAGCACGCTATGGAAAAAACCCTTTGGACCTGGGTTCGAATCCCAGGTCCCCCCAAAACTTTGTTACGCTTTTTCTTCAGGTACTCAGATGCAGCGCTGAAGGCAGAGAACACCATATGTCCTCAGATCTCAACATACCCAGTGGCTTCGAGCTAGATCCAAAGGCCAGCGTGTTGAGCCTGGAAAAAATGCTGACCAAACCTCCCTTCTTTAGGCCCAGCGCCCCACAGTTTACTTTTGTTTTTTTCTTTTCTGTTCATATTTTTTTGCTCTTATTATTATCATTAAAAACTAACTAACTAATTAATTAACTAACCCTTTTTCATAAAAAATCAGAAATAACAAAAATAATTTTATCTTAATTTTATTACTTATTTTTGTAAATAAATTAGGACCAATTAATTTAGTTTTAATTAGGTTTAATTTTAACAATTTTGCATTAAATTAAAATTGAGTTAGAATTAGGATTTTATTAACTTTTTTTAATCACTCTAATTTTACTGCCTTAATTAAAATAAAACTCAAAAACACCTTTCCTTTAATTCCATTATTAATTTAGCTTTAATTCTTAATTCAAAAAAGACCAAAAAACATGCTTTCTTCAAAAGGGGTCAAAACCCTAAAGGACAATTTGATTCAACTCTTCTCGCGCGTATTATTCTTTGATCTATATTTGTGTAATTGCTCTGAGGATGTAATAGTTTTAACTTAGGATTCTTTATTTACCGCTTTTATTTACTTTCCGCATTTACTTTTAAGGGTTTGCTTTTGGCGATGTAAATACCCGACGCCTTGTAATAGCTTAGTTTTATTTTCCGCAACCACTAACTGCTAGATGTATGCTAACTAGGCTATGCATGACAAGATCTATCTTAAATTAAAATCAACCGTAGCTCACCATGACATGTAAAGATAACATAACTGAAAATTGACACACTTGCACATACCACTCCTAGGGTACGCCTCACTTGGTTGCCTCGAACGTGGTCATTGAGTATAGGATATTTTAGAGGTCGTCCTTTTATCCAAAGATCATAAGTTGCCTCGAAACGGTTGCCTCGAATAAAAATGATCTAAGACATTAGGATTACCACTAAGGCGTCCTAACGTTGCTTTAGTGACCACACGTCCCTAAAATTGAATTGACCCGAAAACTCCAACGACGGTGCTACCTACTTCTCAATAGTGGGATAGCACTGTCTAAAGGACATTTACACAGTTTAATTCCTTTTGAGTAGGTAGAGGTTCTTAGGTACTTGCTCTTTCAAAACAAAACAAATTTTTCGCACTTACACTTTTCAAACAAAGTTTTCAACAACACTTCATACACACTTGAGGACAGAAACAAGAGTTAAATCGAAGTTTTCAAACAAAACTCTTTTCAAAACCCACAAACACAAGAAAAGCAATTCTTTTTGAAAACATAGTGAACAAGTACCTAAGAGCCCGTGGATAACCACGGATAGAAAGGGTGCTAACACCTTCCCTTTCTATAATCTACCTCCCGAACCCGAGAAACATCTCGAACAGGAATTTTTCTGTGCTTTTATCCTTTCCTTGTTGGATAAAATAAAAGAAGGTGGCGACTCTTGCTTACCGCGACATTTTGTGAAACGCAAACGCGAACCAGCATTCCAAAAACAGTCAGTTCTATTCCCACCGATCACAAAACTGGCGACTCTGCTGGGGACTTTATAAGTGAGGTGTACCTTAGGATTAGATAACTTGTGTTTTCAATTGTATGCTCTGTATGCTTTAAATTTTGTGGGCTTGTATCGGAGTTCTATAAATCCTAACCCGGATTTGGGAGACATTCATAGATAGCAATACGTTGTGGAAACTGTGCGGGGTATACTGACACGGTTGAAGCAATAGCTATATTAGTGCGACATATTTGTGAGTACCGGTAACCCTTGAGTTAAGTCAAGGAGAGTACGGGGCCGCTGAGTGATGTCACTAAGCACTAATGACCTAGAACCTTACTTGACCATCTTGGCCTTTATTAGGGATAGTGAGATGACCGGCTTTGGTACAGCCCGAAGTTGGTAGATACTCGATACTACACTCATTGAGGATTGTTTTCTTGGAATATTTTGGTCCCTAGTTAAGTGGCTAAACCAAAACGATGAACATAGAGAATAATCCAATGATATTGAGCTCCTTAGAACCCGGTTACTACTTAGGACAGGTTTTGAGCCAACTACACTCAAGAGGGTACTTACCTATAAAACTCCATTCCAGCCTAAACTTAAGGCTATTTGTGTGACTTGTGTGCCTTCAAACTTGAACTACTTGCACATTCGGGTTATCTGACAACATGAGTTCCTTGAAGGTTTTGTTTACAGTCCTTATCCAATAATTTGGACTCATTGCAGGGTTTACTTACATCATTTCACGCATAGCATACACATCATAACATCATGCCTTAACATTTCCTTAACCACTTCAAGGATCTCAAGGGTCTGTGATGCAGGTTATGGTAAATCAGATGTCCAGCAAGGGGCAAGGGGGATTTATTTTCCTCTAGCCAATGCCATCCAGAGATCAAAACACGATAACTTGAGTCGGGGGCTATGACCCACTCGATATGGTGAGCTTGACTCTTGAAGAAGGACTCTCAGCAACATGAAGTTCCTTCAATCAAGCTACCAGATTCAGATTCTAACGGTTTCTTGTTTACCCCGCGAGATCCTTGAAAACATTGCATACATATATCATACATATCATTGCATAACAGGTCTCCCAGTACAGGTCTCTTATCTTCTTCGTTGTTTATTTCAGCAATCATCATGTTTACTGAACCTTCAACTGAGCAAGCTATCAAGGCCCTCCAGGCCCAGAATGCCCAGTTTCAAGAGTTGGTCATGAGCCTAGCTAAAGGTCAGCAGGACCTGAAGACCCTGATTCTGAAAGAGAGGAAGAAGAAGAAAAAGAGGACCATCCTGTTCAACACCGGACGCAGGTTTGGAAACGGGCTGCAAAACGAAGTTGATCCGACCACCTCATCTGGAGGGAAAGACAGCCCACAAGAAAGGAGGGCTCCTAGCCTTGTGGTCTCCGACAACGAGACGGACTATGATGAAGAACAGTATCTTCCTGCTAAGGATAAGTACAAACAGCTGGAAGACCGTTTGAGCGCTATGGAAATACAGAAGGTGCCCGGTCTGGACTTCGGAGATCTAGGTCTATCCTCTGGGGTGGTGATTCCCCATAAATTCAAGGCACCTGCCTTTGCCAAGTACGACGGAGTATCCTGTCCAAAACTCCACCTCCGATCATATGTGAGGAAGATCCAACCATATACTGCTGATAGAGATCTCTGGGTTCATTTCTTTCAAGATAGTCTGTCAGGGACTCAACTTGAATGGTTCTGTCAACTGGAAGGAGCTAACATCTGCAACTGGGAGGACCTTGCTGCTTCTTTTTACAAGCAATACCAGTATAATGCCGACCTTGCTCCCATGCGTACTCAGCTTCAGGGTATGTCTATGGGTACAGGCAAAGGCTTTAAGGACTACGCTCAGAAGTGGAGAGATCTTGCCGGAAGAGTCCAACCCCCTCTGTCTGATAGGGAGTTGGTGGATATGTTTCTTGGGACTTTGTCTGGTCCTTATTTCAAACACTTGATCAGAAGCTCTTCAGCCGGGTTCACCGAGTTAATACTGACCGGCGAAAGGGTCGAAGTTGGCATCAAAAGTGGGAAGATTCAAGAAGAAACACCTTCTGATACTCAGAAAAAGCCCTACAATGGGAAGAAAGAGTCCAATGTTGTTTATGGTCCAAAAAGTCGTCATGATCAACATGTAGGGGCAACCCAGATCTCTGATCCCACGCCTGGTCAACAAAGACAGAGATTTAGGCGCATGGTAAGATATCAAGAAAGGCAGTATACTGACATCAACATGCCTTTGTCTCAAGCGTTACAATAATTGCTGAAGGTGAAACTGATCACACTAAAGGATCCTCCTCAAAATCCTGATACTTCCTCTTCCAAGTATAACCCGAGTGTGAGATGTGCCTACCATTCTGACAGTCCTGGACATGACACTGACGACTGTTGGACTTTGAAGAACAAGATCCAAGACTTGATTGATGCCCAGGAGATCAAGTTTGATCACTGATCCTACACCAAATCATTGAGAATGTCTTTATTTCATTTGCGTTTTCAAGTTGTGATTTCTTTTGTTATTCAAACAATTATCTGTTAATGTCAAACTCTGTTTCATTAATGCATTGCATATGTTTGTCTTGATTTGATCCAGTCGTTTTAATTACCTTTAAACTATGTTTTTTTTATATGACATTAAACTCTTGCTAAAAGTTACAAGCCTTTAGAGGGAGGATGATGAAACAATGCCATAATCTCATACAGTATGCTTTTGGACAGACCTTGCTGACGATGTACAGGCGTTTCTTTCAAATCCTAAACACGGGAGTTATAAGGAAGATAATCCCTAGTCAACCCCTTCGAGACAAAGAAGTAGGAGTTTTCTGTTTTAACACAAATTGAAACCTTTAATCAAAACCTGGGGCAGGGTAGTCTCTCAGTTAATTCAAAAGATGCGCATTGAAGTCACAAAACTCTCAGTTTATAATACAACAAAAGCATTCCTCTGGAATCAAAAGACAGTGGTGGTTCCTTATCTCATAGGCAGTCAATATCTCAAAAGAGAAAATCCCACTGAGCCAAAACCTATAAAGGAGGCTTAAGAAAGCTGGGGCATCCCGATGACTGTAATCTCGAAAACAGGAACAGTCAGGCAAAAGTTAGGGATAACAAATCAAAAGAACGAGGTCGCTACAAATACTCGACAACATGAAAAATGTTGCAAAAAATGATGACTGCCTTCCAAAATCTAACTTGTGTGAACCATCACCAAAACTTCGTTCCAAATTCGAATAGAGTTTGATGCACAATTAACTGAGTTTAGGATTGAAGAACATCACGAAGAACGGGTGGGTACAAATATACTTTGAGCCTTTATCCTTTGTTTCTTAAACCGTGAACCAAGCCACGTTACGACCCTTCAAAAGTCCTAACTGAAGCATGGGTTAGTTCAAAAGCATGTTGTTACAAAAGGTATCCTGACTCCTGTAAGGCTTTGCCCTAAATCTTGTGTTGAATTTGTCTGGAAAAAGTTTTCTGCTAAAAAACGCATTTTTCAAAACTTCGAGACAAGCATAAACTTTGCATTATTTGAATATCGCTGTTTGCATTTGGCTATTTGTTTGACAGCGGAGAAATTCACACAACGAATATCCGATGAACGAAAGCACTCTCAGTGAATAAAATCACTTCAAAAAGGATGACACTTCCATTGACAAATCTCCTATCAACAAGGGGCATGACATGTCACTATCCAGCACACCTGGGGCAGCCCAGTCAAGATTCCAGGAAATCTCTCAAAGAAGTGCAGAGTAACCAGGGGCAAGTCTCCATCTTCGTCGCTTGGGGCATTGAACATCAATCTCAGCAAAGGGTTACGTACAATTAAACATTTTATGGCAGTGTCACAAACACTTGCTACTAGGGGCAATGACAAATCTCCCCAAAATCCTTCTCATAGGATGACTCCCAGCAAGGGTTTAATCTCTGACAACCTTTCCCCAGCTGAATCAGTCTCAAGAATCCTCGAGGACTTCCCCCAACGAAGATGTCACCTCTCTAGCGGACTGACGACAGGGTTTATTTCCCCAACAACACCAGGATTCCCCAGCTTGAGTTTGCCTCTCCGACTACTACAAATCAAAGGACCACAACTCCTCTTCCCCAGTAGACTACTCTACAATCCCCAGCAAGTTACTGTGAAACCTGGACCCGACCAGATGGCAGTTTAACTTTGATTCCCCAGTAGAGCAACGGACAACCGAGACTCCTGAACTTGTTCCCCAAGAATGAATCAATACTCTCCACAGAGTTCACAACTTTCCCAAACGGAGTTCTCCTTAACAAAACAAGGATCCTCAGTGGAAACATTCTAAGCAAAGTTTGAATATATACCTACTCTTCGACAGCAGTCCGGGATTTAGTAACTCCCCAACACTTGACAAGAATTTATTCTCCAAGACAAAATTAAATTTCAATAACATTCATAGCATATGCATATAAAATACATATAACATGAATCTCATTTATTATGAGAACATCATTACACAATGCATACATCATGACATTGCATACAACTCACTCATTACCTTTTCAGGAAAGATCGATCGACAGATAAAAGTCATTACCTTTTGGAGTAGTAATCGTCCAAGATTCCTTCGTCATCCCATTGAGGTAGTAATCGTCCAAGATTCCTTCACCATCCCGTTGAGGTAGTAATCGTCCAAGATTCCTTCATCATCCCGTTGAGGTAGTAATCGTCCAAGATTCCTTCATCATCCCGTTGAGTTAGTAATCGTCCAAGATTCCTTCACCATCCCGTTGAGGTAGTAATCGTCCAAGATTCCTTCATCATCCCGTTGAGGTAGTAATCGTCCAAGATTCCTTCATCATCCCGTTGAGGTAGTAATCGTCCAAGATTCCTTCACCATCCCGTTGAGGTAGTAATCGTCCAAGATTCCTTCATCATCCCGTTGAGGTAGTAATCGTCCAAGATTCCTTCATCATCCTGTTGAGGTAGTAATCGTCCAATATTCCTTCATCATCATGTTGAGGTAGTAATCGTCCAAGATTCCTTCATCATCCTGTTGAGGTAGTAATCGTCCAAGATTCCTTCATCATCCTATTGAGGTAGTAATCGTCCAAGATTCCTTCATCATCCCGTTGAGGTAGTAATCGTCCAAGATTCCTTCATCATCCTGCTGAGGTAGTAATCGTCCAAGATTCCTTCATCATCATGCTGAGGTAGTAATCATCCAAGATTCCTTCATCATCTGTTTGGAGTAGCAATCGTCCCAGATTCCTTCATCATCTATTTGGAGTAGCAATCATCTCAGATTCCTTCATCACATAATTATCAAAAAGACCTCCTCTGGCTAGATTTATTTCTTCCAGTTAATGACAGGCAATCAGAGACCTTCAAATAACAGTCCAGATACGATCCAGATTCGGATGTAATTCTGTCACTCATTCAAATACAGTCCAGCAATCATTTCTAGATGGCATCTTTAAGCCCATCTCCAGAAAGACTCTACCATCAACCTTCTTAAGTTCCAGATTAATACCTGTAACAAGCCAGGAAAATATCTGTGGACGATTGATTGTAGATCAATACATGTAACAAACCAGGAAAGTTATCTACATGAAGAGATTGAAGATCAATACCTATAACAAGCCAGGAAGACCATCTTTCTTTCTCAGGTCAGAGATTAATACCTGTAACCAGCCAGGACATCTATCTCCTCGACCAACCTCTTCAAGTCCCAGTTGAATACCTGTAGCAAGCCAGGAAAACTATCTGTGGACGACTGATACCTGTAACAAGCCAGGAAAATATCTGTGGACGACTGATTGTAGATCAATACCTGTAACAAGCCAGGAAAGTTATCTACATGAAGAGATTGAAGATCAATACCTGTAACAAGCCAGGAAGACCATCTTTCTTTCTCAGGTCAGAGATTAATACCTGAAACGAGCCAGGACATCTATCTCCTCAACCAACCTCTTCAAGTCCCCAGTTGAATACCTGTAGCAAGCCAGGAAAACTATCTATGGACGACTGAAACTTGTAACAAGCCAGGAAAACCATTTACACAAAGAGATTGAAGATTAACACCTGTAACAAGCCAGGAAGACCATATTTCTTTCTCAGGCATGCAAGTTCTCGCTAAGGAATCTCTTATGCGATCGACACTCCTACCAATAATCTCCAGATGGCATCTATAAGCCCATCCTCCTACCAACAACCTCCAAATGGCATCTGTAAGCCCATTCCCGACATCACAATGCTGATACTACACCATGCGAGTGCAAATTTCTAGGCACTCTAGTGTTCAATTATCTTCCACCTTCGGATCACGAAAGGCTCGAAAGCCAATCTGTATCCTCACGTTTAAGAAAATTGAACAGGGGAAACTGTTGTACCCCAAAATTTTCCCTCTCATGTTTCCAAAGGTCTTCCCTTACATAGCTAGTCACAAACACTTGCCTAACAAAAATAAAGTTTTTGAAGATATACAAGGTGTCTTTCGATCAGCATCTGGGAAAAGGCTTCGATTAAGCGTTTGGAACCTTTCGATCAGGTTTGGTTCACCAGTCTTCGATTGAGCATTTGGAACTCTTCGATCAAGCTTTGGTCTGCAGGTCTTCGATTGAGCACTGGACCCTCCTTCGATCAAGTCAATATCACAATGTTTCGACTATGCACTAGATACTTCAGGCTTACCTTCGACTCACCAGGCAAGAAGCTCATTCGAAGAACATGTAAATGACTCATTCGAAGAAGATGCTCTGTGTGAAGCATGTCAGAAAGGCAAATTTGCAAACTTTCTTTCAAATCCAAACATGTTATTTCCACCTCTAAGCCATTAGAACTTCTGCACATTGACTTATTTGGACCAGTAAAAACTACTTCAGTCAGTGGCAAGAAGTATGGGTTAGTAATCGTAGATGACTATAGCAGATGGACATGGGTAAAGTTCTTAAGACACAAGGACGAGTCACACTCTATGTTTGTTACCTTCTGTAACCAAGTTCAGAATGAAAAGGATCTTAGAATTGTTAAAGTCAGAAGTGATCATGGTGGGGAATTTGAAAATAAAAATTTTGAAATATTTTTCAATGAAAAAGGCATCTTGCATGACTTCTCTTGTCCTAGAACTCCCCAGCAAAATGGAGTCGTAGAATGAAAGAACAAAACATTGCAAGAAATGGCCAGAACCATGATCAATGAGACTAACGTTGCTAAGATCTTCTGGGCAGAGGCAATTAACACAGTGTGTTACATTCAGAATAGAATCTCCATAAGACCTATTCTGGAAAAGACTCCATATAAATTGTGGAAGAACAGAAAGCCTAACATTTCTTATTTTCATCCATTTGGATGCACATGCTTTATCCTGAATACAAAAAATTATTTAAACAAGTTTGACTCTAAAGCACAAAAGTTTATTATGTTAGGATACTCTGAACGCTCAAGAGGGTACAGAGTATACAATACAGAAACACAGATTGTTGAAGAGTCAATTAGTGTTAGGCTTGATGATAAGCTTGACTCTCAAAAGTCAAAACAGAATGAATTCCTTGCAGGTATGGAAGTTGAACTCACAGGTACTGAAGACAACTCATCAGAAGTTCTCAACAGAGACACTCCCTCAACATCAGAAAGAGATACTGCAAGCAATCCAGCACTTTCTGTTGATCAACTCCAAAAAAGACTATCCAGAAGTAGCATTGATCACCCAGAAGACACAATACTGGGAAAGAAGGATGATACAATCAGAATGAGATCAACATTCAGAAACTCTGAAGAATCCCACATGGGACTGGTCTCTCTGATTGAACCAACAACTATTGATGAAGCACTTATGGACAATGACTGGATTCTGGCAATGCAAGAGGAACTAAATTAATTCACCAGAAATGACGTATGGGATCTGGTTCCCAAACCAAAAGGATTCAACGTCATTGGTACAAAGTGGGTGTTCAGAAACAAACTGAACGAGCAAGGTAAAGTCATCAGAAACAAAGCATGACTGGTAGCACAAGGTTTTAGTCAGCAAGAGGGGGTAGACTATACAGAAACCTTTGCTCCAGTCGCCAGGTTAGAATCTATCAGACTTTTAATATCATTTGTTGTTAATAAAGGCATCACTCTGTATCAGATGGATGTCAAAAGTGAATTCTTAAATGGCTATATAGATGAAGAGTTATATGTGCACCAACCTCCTGGTTTTGAGAATTCCAAAAATCCAGAATATGTTTTCAAACTAAAGAAGTCACTCTATGGTCTGAAACAAGCTCCCAGAGCTTGGTATGAAAGACTAAGTAACTTCCTGTTAGAAAAGGAATTCACCAGAGGGAAAGTGGACACAACCTTATTCTGTAAGAAAGTTAAGAATGACATGTTAGTATGTCAGATTTATGTTGATGACATTATATTTGGATCTACTAAACCCTCTTTGGGAAGAGAGTTTGCTAAATGTACGCAGGCAGAGTTTGAGATGAGCTTAATGGGGGAACTTAAATTCTTTTCGGGCATTCAGATAAACCAAACTCCAGAAGGAACTTACATTCATCAGAGCAAATATGTCAGAGAACTTCTGGAGAAATTTGATCTCTCAGAATGTAAGCCCTCAAAGATTCCAATGCATCCCACGTGCATTCTGGAAAAGGAAGAGGTAAGTAAAAAGGTAGAACAAAAGGTCTACAGAGAAAATCAAATAATTACAGCTTAGTAGGATATTGTGATGCTGACTTCGCTGGAGACAGAGTAGAACGTAAAAGCACTTCTGGAAGCTGCCAGTTTCTGGGAGAAAATATGATGTCATGGTCCAGCAAGAGACAATCCACAATAGCACTATCAATAGCAGAACCTGAATACATAGCAGCTGTTGGATGTAGCATGCAAATGCTCTGGATGAAAAGTCAACTTGAAGACTTCAACATATTTGAGAGTAACATTCCAATACTGTGACAATACTTCTGCTATTTGTCTTAGTAAAAAACCAATTTTGCATTCTAGGGCTAAGCATATAGAAATAAAACATCATTTTATTAGGGACTATATTCATAAAGGGATTCTTAACTTAAAATTCATTGACATAGACCATCAATGGGCTGATGTCTTTACAAAACCTCTTTGCGAAGATAGGTTTAACTTCATTCTGAAACATCTCAGCATGAAGCTATGCCCAGAATAAATTATTTTATTTATATATCTTAACATTTAAAACTTTGTTATTTTCTATGAACTACTGATCAACCTGTCTTCAGAGTGTTAGAAGTACAGTTTGCATCAAAATCTATCCATGAAGATCTGAATGTTTCATTTCAACGATAGAAGTGTATTGTTCACATAATAAAACAGTTGTCACCCATTCATCAGCTACTATCTGAGGCTGAACACGCGTTCACTTTTCTAAAAGGTTAAAAGCACTAATTGGATGCATTGAGACACACGTCATGGGTAACCTTGCCAGTATCTTTCTGAATCCCCTAATTTCAACTGTCATTAATGCTTATAATCATGACTAATTATTTCTCTCTCTTACTGTTTACGCTTTCAAGAAAAACTATTTAAACTCAAATCTCACTTTTTACATTCACTTCTTTTTTACTCTCTAAACACTTTCAATCGTTTCAAGTTTGTTTTTTTTATAAAAAAAAACTTTCATCTTTCTCAAATCTTGTGTGAGTAATGGCTTCTTCAAGCGTCCAAAACATCAGAACTCAGGAAACTGCTTCAATGGAACAGTAGGAAGAATCTTACAGAATGCTACTCACTCCCATTGATAATCTGGAAGTTCTTTCAGAACTGATTATTGACTTTGAAAGCTTGCAAGAAAACTAATTCAATCTGTATGAAGACGTCAATGCTCAAGGTTAGAATAGATACTTTGACCGTCTTCTAGGGCCAACATTTCCAATTCTTGTCAAAGAATTCTGGATACATGCTTCTTCTTTAAATCATCAAGTTACCTCTTATGTCATGGGGAAGAAAAGTGTCATTACAGAAGACCTAATTTCAAAGC
The DNA here is from genome assembly GCA_948472305.1 of Vicia faba. NCBI lineage: Eukaryota > Viridiplantae > Streptophyta > Magnoliopsida > Fabales > Fabaceae > Vicia > Vicia faba. The sequence goes on along the minus strand of OX451738.1, from coordinate 676,178,428 downwards.
TTATTGGTTACACTGGTGGAGGTGTCAGATGTATTGACATGGCTGAAAGATGCTCTGATGTAGGCTCTATTGCAAGGGAAATATTTACTCTTGGACTTCCCTCCAGCAAAATCAGAGATCTGAAGGATCACCATAGAATTTGGGCTAAAATTATTCTGGGGTGTATCAACCACAGGAAGCCAACTAGCTCTCTTGATTATATAAACATTGATCAGCAGTTTCTGATCTCTTTTGTTGCCAAGAAGACTAAGGTAAACCTCCCACACTTGTTGTTTAATCATCTTAGAACTAGTGTGAAGGAAACAAGAGAAGATGAACGTACAAAAAGGGACTAGATACCCTTAGGAAGACTCATATCAGATATTATGACAGAGAATAGGCTGATAGAGCATTTGACTGAAGCTCAGGAAATCAGCTCTTTGGAAGCAACCGCTGGGAAGCCCCTGAACGCAAAAAATATGAAGAAGATGAAAATCATTGAGCATATCAAGAAGGAACCTTCAATTACTTCTCATGCAACCATCACTTTAAGGAGGATACCTCTGGATGATTTTCCTCTATTTTCTGAGATTTACTCAAAGCCAGAAATAATAGTCAGATATCTGGATGCTTGCAAGGAAGATGGTACTGCAGAAGAAATCAATATCCAGGACTTGCATCAGGCTGCTCCAGAAGTTGTTTTGAAGACGACCAAGAAGAGGAAAGCTGCAGCAGAAGGACCATCTCAGAGGACTCCAAAAGCTTCCAAAAATAAAGGTAATCCTTACTCTATTCTTGTTTTAGAATCAATTAATTTATCAACATCTGAAACCATAACTACTCAACCAGAACATCCAACCCCACAAACATTTGAAGACTTTGACATAGGGTTTGATCCATCAGAAACTCTAGGTCTAAATGAAACTCACTCCCTTTCTCATAATCCAAACCCTGAACAAACTCAACCAGAACTTGCCAAAGTTCTGTCTGATATTGTTTCATTTGACCAAGACTTTTCAGCTCCCGTACCATAAAATCCAAATTCTCAACTCCCTGAAAATCCAAACTCTAATACCACACCAGAAATTCCGCAACCTCTCTCTCTCCACAACAAGATATTCTTCATCCACCATCACCTCAACCTGAACAACAACAACCAGAAGCTCAACCTTCTGATAATCAATCCTCTAATATCCATGAACCAGAACATCACCATGTTTAAACAAACCAATTGGAAGAACCTCATTCAGATTCTGATATAATCCCAATACCTGGAATCACTGAACCACTTGTCATTCGCATGCCTCTCACCATCCACGACATTCCAGAAATTCCTTCTTCTCTGGAATCCACACCACCAAACTCCCCTACCAGTCCAATCATCATACCTGACTCTCCCACTCCTTCACCCAATAGCAGTCCAGCTGACAACATAAGACTTGTCATTGATCCAATTGCACTGGAAAGACTAGCTGCCATCTCTCACAAAACTGCCATTCCCAAACCTAAACCAACTGAAACCACATCAGATGTTGATACAAATTTGTTGATTTTTGAAACAGAGATACAAGAATGGATAAATTCTTTGAGGTATTCTAGTCAAGAGATGACTAATCCTGCTGCTTTTGATTATATATGGACAAAATTCAGAAATTGGTTGAGTTCTGAAACACTAAAGCTGAAGGAAAGGAGTTATGAACAGGTTTAACAGAACTTTAGTGCTAAGCTAAAGGCTTTTGAAGACCAAGTTCTGAGCCATCTGGTCAAGAAAGATATTCTCCCTCTAGATAATGCTCCCTGGTCAGAGCATCATCCCTCAAATGAAGTTCAACCAGAATCAGAAGGTCTCCCCCTGACTGCTGCTCCAGAAGAGATGATCACAATAGAGGAAATGGTTCACTGTGAAAAGATGCAGAATGCTTTGAGAAGCGTCCAACTACTAAAGAATCTCCAACACCTTCCTCGGTCATGCAAACTCTAGAAGATTTGAAGAAAGAAAATGCTCATATCCATGCAAGGTTGGATAAGCAGGAGGACACAAACAAAGAGATTAAAAGCATCCGGGGCAAACAAGAAGAATCTAATACTCATATCAAGAGCTTGTTGGAAGCTTTGTTCACACGTCTTCCTCCCCCCTTTTAGATTTTTTCTGTTTTAAATCTGTTTATTTGTAACGCTTAATTTTTTTACCACTTCTGTTCTGAAACTTATCATTGCTTCTTGTTTTTAATATAATTCAACTATTTTGGCTCTAATTATATTGCCTTTTTGATAACTGACAAAAAGTGGGAGAAAGTAAGATATTTTCAATAACGGTTTACTGATACAGAAGTCTCAAACATTCTGAATTACTTAACCTCTATCTTCTGAAAAGCTTGAACAGGTACAAACTCTGATGAAAGATGCAGCTAAACTCTAATGCTCAAGGAACTTCAGGGAAGTAATCAACTCAGGGGGAGTTTCTCTTAAACCTTTTATTCTTTATTTTTACTTGAAAAATCTAGTTTTTGTCATCATCAAAAAGGGGGAGATTGTTAGAACATAGTTTGATTCTACAACCCTTGGTTAGAGTTTTGATGATAACAAATACAAAGAATAAATAATAAATTCAAAGAACAAATATGCTCCTAAAAATTATGTTTTATATATGCAAAAGTTCTGATCATATCAGCATTAGAAGATAAGCCATAAGGGCTTCACGATGAAGCAATCAGAACATGAGCTGAAAATTGATGACCAGACCCTACGCTTAAGTAACGTAAAACTCTGATTCTGAACAAGAACATACCAATCCAAGTCATCAGTATTCTGAAGCGTCATCATCAAGTAAGGAGATAAGATTTTGAAGCTTTATTGATCATTCAAGACATCATTAATTCCAACGGCTTCTTTCAGACGGGATCTTCTCCAAATGGAAAGTGGGTTAATGACATTAAACATGATTTATGATCAACGACATTCCACTGCCTATATAAACAAAGTCAGCTTTCAAAATCAACAACGATTCTGCTATATTACCACTCACGCATATTCAAAGCTGCTAGCTAAATTCCTTATATTTCCAAGCTATAATCCTGTGTAATTTATCACAGTTGTGATAAACAGTTTTTGCAAGAAAAACAACAACACACATCTTGTATGATTGTATCGAAATAGTGTTCTTTAAGATTAACTAGACTGTGGTTGTACTCAAGAAGACTTTAACAGTTGTTAAAGTAGATTTTGTAATCTTGTTGAGATTAGTGAATTAAGACCTCGTTGGATAAAGACGAAATCACCTTGACGGGTGGACTGGAGTAGTTTGAGATCAAACGAACCAGGATAAAAATTATGTGTCATTGAGCTTTTTGATTTCAAGTTTTCAATTCAACCCCCCCTTCTTGTGTTTTTCACATCTTCATGTATAGTCATATAAGGCAACCTATGGAACATTTTAGCAATGTCGTTTAGAGACTAGATCGTTTACCGAAGGCAACATCGAGGGTCATCGAGGGACTACGATCTTTTATCGAGTGTCTTTGCTAAAACACCCATGTTCGAGGGACATGACTATATTTCCGAGGTAACAAGTGGAATTACCCTAAGGGTGCATGTGTGAATGGTGTGTTTGATTTGCATGCATTTTGTCTTTGATTAGGGTTTGTCTACTTGTTGTTTTTATCTTACCATACACACCTAATTACTAGCATTTGTACAAAAGTAACAAAAAGTGAAAAAATAAATCCTACAATATTACAACCATATTGAAGTGCATAGAAATGTAAACGCAAAAATAAGATAAAAAGAAGTAAAAAAGAGCTCCTTCGATTCAGGAAGGAGCACCCTTCGATTTGCATTCTGTTGGCCTCCTTCAATTGGGGCTAGCACCAGTGAGGTCATGGCCTTCAATTGGGGGTTGGCACCAGTGAGGTCCTGTCCTTCGATTGGCCTGGAAGTTAGTGTATGGTGAAGCCTTCTGGTTCTGCCTTGTTGCCTTGTTGCCTTCTTCGACTGGAGGATGAAAGAAGTGAGGAAATGCCTTTCGACTGAGCCTGGGATCAGTGAAGGCATGCTTTTCGTCTGGGCCTGGAAGTCAACATGGTTTGCCTCCTGGTTGTCTCTTTCGTTTGACCTGGAGAAAGAGGGTAGAAGCCAGAAGCTTCATTTCCTATTTCTTGTTTCCTATTTCTTTCGTTTAAGGCATTAAATGGCAACATGGCCTGAGGCCATGCTAGTATTTGTCTTGTAAAAAATTTAATAGTTAAAGCAAGTTCAGGTAAACAGAAAGCAAAACAAAAGGTTTAGCTCTGAAAAATATGTTAAAAGGGTGGAAGCGAAAGGAACAATGGTATGTACATGTTTCAAACGAAACATAAAATTACTATGCCATGAAACGAAAAGTTCAAAGGTAAGAATAACTTACCTTGCTTCAGGCCTTGAATGGATGTGGGACCTTGAGTGGAGGCACAGGATGCTGGATTCCAAAGAGGGGGCCAACATATGTGCTTAGAACGATGGATTCGAAGGAAGAGAAAAAGCAAGTGTGATGCTTCTTTGATTCGAAGGAGACTGAAGTGTGGTTATTCTTCAGAATTGAAGGAGATGAATGTGATTATGGGTTTTTTGTGATTTCTCAAGTGTTGATGAACTTGGGAGTTTTGTTGTGTTGTACCCCAAAATTCACCCTCTCATGTTTCCAAAGGTCTTCCCTTACATAGCTAGTCACAAACACTTGCCTAACAAAAATAAAGTTTTTGAAGATATACAAGGTGTCTTTCGATCGGCATCTGGGAAAAGGCTTCAATCAAGCGTTTGGAACCTTTCGATCAGGTTTGGTTCACCAGTCTTCGATTGAGCATTTGGAACTCTTCGATCAAGCTTTGGTCTGCAGGTCTTCGATTGAGCGCTGGACCCTCCTTCGATCAAGTCAATATCACAATGTTTCGACTATGTACTAGATACTTCAGGCTTACCTTCGACTCACCAGGCAAGAAGCTCATTCGAAGAACATGTAAATGACTCATTCGAAGAAGCACTCAGAAGGCCCATTCGAAAGGTACACAAGAAGACCATTCGAAGGAGGCAGTGCAAGACCCTTCGACTAGCAACACAAGACCCTTCGATTAGCATGAACGATACCTTTCGATTGGCCTGTTAACATTGTCTTTCGATTGAAGTTTCAATTAGTACCCTTCGAATGGTATATGGACAAATGATTTTCGAATGGCATTTCAGTGCAGAGTTTGTCTCAACCTAAGATGATCTGATAAAGGAATTTCTGAACACTTCGAATCAGAACTTAGACTCATCACAAGGCCAAGGGAGGGGCGAAGTTGTCTAAGAAGGGAACGTTCTAAATAGATTCGAATTAGACTTTGAAGCTGGCAAAGAAGGCAGATTCGAAGGAACGAAGTAGCCTGGCCTGACTAAGCAAAAAACACATATCCTAACCTGTCCAGAATACCCAAAGTTCACAATGGCATGTGTCCCTTGCAAATATGCAATCGAAGCAGGAGGAGTCTCAATCGAAAGGGTTGTGACTAAATAGTTCGAATGAGGACTTTAAAGCAGTCGAAGAGAGCAAATTCGAAGGGGCAAGTCAGCTGTATATTTCCATCAAGTTGGAGGCCCAAAACAACTCAGAGCAAGCTGGCAGAAACGCATGATTGAATCAAATATAGCAAGTCTTTATGGAAAAATCAAATCAAATCTCTTCATCATAATGGACCAAGATTTGATACACATTTGTTGACCTAATTTCCTTTCCTATATAAACCTGCTGCTCATGAACAAAATGACACACGAAAACCCTTGCAGAAAGACACGTGAAAAACACCTACACAAACTCTGCAGAAACGGCGCCCCAACCTTGAAAAGAAAAGCTTGAAAAGTGGTGATCAGGTTTTGGTTTGGAGGCAGATTCCGACCCAAAGAAAGACGCAACTCTCTTGCCATCAACCTCCTGAAGCAAGGCCAATCAAAGTCCAAGCTTTTCATCATCTAAATCGCACTGTAAGTGTTCCAGAAAACGCCTCTGAACATGAAATCGAAAACATCCATGCTTGCATCTTTTCTTTAAAATATTGACATATTTGTGATAGTTATTTGATTTAGAATGTTTTGGCATTATCCAATTTAATTTTCATGGCTTCTAACCCCATATATAGAACCTAGGGTTCCGATTCTGGTTTTTTAGGCGTTTATGTCACAGGGAAAATTGAGACAAACAATGGCCATAGGAATGATGAGGAGGTCGAGACGAACACATCTGTGTTCTTGAATAGCGTTTTCATGGCCTGGAACAATTTTTAGAACCACCCCACGAAACTTCCTGCAGAACAAAATCTGCAGGTAAACGAACCAGGCTATTGTGAGGAAGATGATAACGTGGCTGGGCGTGATTGGTTCGTCTGAACCAATTGCGCGTCTTCTTATTTTTTAGGCCAGGCATAATTATTGTTTGATATAATATTTATGTTCTATTTAACTAACGAATGAAGAAGATTGGACGAGTTGGCAAGCACGCTATGGCAAAACCCCTTTGGACCTGGGTTCGAATCCCAGGTCCCCCCAAAACTTTGTTACGCTTTTTCTTCAGGTACTCAGATGCAGCGCTGAAGGAAGGGAACACCATATGTCCTCAAATCTCAATGTACCCAGTGGCTTCGAGCTAGATCCAAAGGCCAGCGTGCTGAGCCTGGAAAAAATGCTGACCAAACCTCCCTTCTTCAGGCCCAGCGCCCCACAGTTTGCTTTTGTTTTTTTCTTTTCTGTTCATATTTTTTTTCTCTTATTATTATCATTAAAAACTAACTAACTAATTAATTAACTAACCCTTTTTCATAAAAAATCAGAAATAACAAAAATACTTTTATCTTAATTTTATTACTTATTTTTGTAAATAAATTGGGACCAATTAATTTAGTTTTAATTAGGTTTAATTTTAAAAAATTTTCATTAAATTAAAATTGAGTTATAATTAGGATTTTATTAACTTTTTTTAATCACTCTAATTTTACTGCCTTAATTAAAATAAAACTCAAAAACACCTTTCCTTTAATTCCATTATTAATTTAGCTTTAATTCTTAATTCAGAAAAGACCAAAAAACATGCTTTCTTCAAAAGGGGTCAGAACCCTAAAGGACAATTTGATTCAACTCTTCTCGCGCGTATTATTCTTTGATCTATATTTGTGTAATTGCTCCGAGGATGTAATAGTTTTAACTTAGGATTCTTTATTTACCGCTTTTATTTACTTTCCGCATTTACTTTTAAGGGTTTGCTTTTGGCGATGTAAATACCCGACGCCTTGTAATAGCTTAGTTTTATTTTCCGCAACCACTAATTGCTAGATGTATGCTAACTAGGCTATGCATGACAAGATCTATCTTAAATTAAAATCAACCGTAGCTCACCATGACATGTAAAGATAACATAAATGAAAATTGACACACTTGCACATACCACTCCTAGGGTACGCCTCACTTGGTTGCCTCGAACGTGGTCATTAAGTATAGGATATTTTAGAGGTTGTCCTTTTGTCCAAAGATCATAAGTTTCCTCGAAACGGTTGCCTCGGATAAAAATGATCTAAGACATTAGGATTACCACTAAGGCGTCCTAACGTTGCTTTAGTGACCACACGTCCCTAAAATCGAATTGACCCGAAAACTCCAATGACGGTGCTACCTACTTCTCAATAGTGGGATAGCACTATCTAAAGGACATTTACACATTTTAATTCCTTTTGAGTAGGTAGAGGTTATTAGGTACTTGTTCTTTCAAAACAAAACAAATTTTTCGCACTTACACTTTTCAAACAAAGTTTTCAACAATACTTCACACACTCTTGAGGATAGAAACAAGAGTTAAATCGAAGTTTTCAAACAAAACTCTTTTCAAAACCCACAAACACAAGAAAAGCAAAACTTTTTGAAAACATAGTGAGCAAGTACCTAAGATCCCGTGATTTTTACGTGTGGGGTTGAGCATGATTGAAACATTGTTTATGTGAACTATTTTGTTGGACCTGTGATGTTTCTGATGTGTGATAGCAAACTATTTTGCTGGGCTGGACTGGACTGTTGCAATCTTGAATTTGATTTCATTTTTTGATATTTTCCTTGCAATGTTATGATGATGTACTGCTTTGTTTTGTTGTTGTTTCTTGTTATGTTGGGCCAGAGCTGTGATTATGACTTGTTGTTTGTTGGGCTTAGAAATTGTGATCTTAGATTTGCTAAGTGAGATGTGAACTTTGCTGTTGTATTTTGTTGTATTTTAACTTCCTTTTGTGAACCAAAAACCTTATTGTGATTTGCAATTGGTCGAGTAGGCCTATGATTGAATTGAAATTCGATTTTTGTGAAACAAAAATGTTTATGAGGATTTGTATTGGGCTTTGGACATGATTTGAGGACCACCCTATATTCTGACCTATATTCTGATTCATGTGCTCACCCTTATGATGAAATTATGAAAACCCTTTGAAAATTTCTTATTCTTAATCAACATTTCCATGTATCTTGTTCTAACCATTTCCTTCTTTCTTTCATGGATGATTGATGGTGGAAAGATTGGGAAGAATTCCATTGGAGAATTCGTGGCATGACTTGGCACATTGGAGGGAAGCTTGAAGAAGAAGAAATATTAGAGGAATCAAACTCAAGAGCTTGGATATTTTTAGACTTGGGAAAATCTTGATTTGTCGTTGTGTTTAAATTGGAATTTGCCTCAATGTAAATTTTTAAAGCTCGACAAATTTAGGATAGAATTTGTAAAACAAACTCTTTGTCAAAGTATTTGTAAAACAAATTGAATGTTGAGTGGAATCCAAAAAATACTTCTTCAACTTTTGCTTTTGTATTGAAGTGAACTCGAGTTTTCACCATTTTTAAACTTGTATGTATTCAAATTTGAAATTGAACTTGTAAGTCTTGAAGACTTGGAACTTGAACTTGAACAAACTTTCTTTTATTGTGAAATTGAAACTTTGGTGAGCAATGTATAAAATTTGTATAAAGTTAGAGTTGTATAAATGGGTACCAAAATGAATGCGTAAAACTTGAATTCCAATAATATCCAATTCTTATTAGCTTTCTCCATCTCACTTTGTTTTCCTTTGAAGTGTATGATGACAGTATGACATAAATCTAAAGGAAATGGTCATGAATGAAACTTGACCAAACACTTTAAATGGATTCCCTCCACTAAACAAATCAACCAAAACCCTAAATGATGAATCAACCTTCAAAAGATCATAAGAACTAAATGAAACCTTAAAGTTGGGGCTCCTTAAATGATGATAATTGCTAGATCAAACCTGAGTCACCTGATGATACCAAAAGTAGTAGAAATGCATCTCAATCCTCAATTCATAGATGAACCTTTCTCCAACTCTCTAACCACAAGTGACTTATGCTTCAAGCAATTAAATATTCACTTGATCTTAGAACCAGATAAAATATCTTCTTAGTTGACGATTGAATGTGCCCTATTCAAACTTCTGATGAATTAAGGAGATATTCAAGATATCCTGAAGTATGAGAACCTCTTGTAGCTTGAGTGACCCAAAAATTGAGGGTCTGAGGCTCATCTCCTTAATGATTGATGAAACAACCAACTTCACAATTTCTAGAAGATCATGAAAACAAAAGATACCTTGATCTTATTTAAAATTCATGAATGTGTATGACGAAACATAAGCCACAAAAGTAAGATGAAGAGGGAAAATTTTGGGGTGCCACACTGTTACAATAAAATAACTTACATGGCCTCTGAAGTAATTATGCCTATAATGTATGAATCAACTATTTATTCTATTTATAAAATAATCATCGACAACGGTTCCATCCACTATGGAACTATTTCATTTCACTCCATGTCTGATCTTCGAGTTCCCACTAGTGTGCCTACGTGTCACCCACAATTATTTATGCTTACAACCTATATTGAGTTATGACTGTTTCAAACTTCACCATGATTTTCTGATAATAACTGCCCAAGGTGTTGTCGATGTTGCTTACCAAGAACTTTGAACTAGTAAAAATACTAAGTATTTAACCTCTCATGGTTTAGTCTAGTGGTATATTCGTTGCACTGAGGCTCCTGTAGACTGCTCTTTTCAAGATTCTGGACATGTTTCTAGATGATCTTAATCTTGTGGATTTGTTCTTGAGATTCCTTCAAACCATCTCTTCCTACGTTGACACCTTGATAGATGCCATATCGACGCTCCGCCATCAATGCTTTTAAAACATTTCAATAATGCTTTTTAACAGTAAATGTATTTTCATTTTGACATTATTTGTTGACTTTCTATGAGCTAAAAAATCTAAGTGTAATAACTGGTTGGTAGGACGGTGAAATTGTGGAAGTGAGATCTAGAGTATAGAAGAAATTTAAATATTAAATGGCTAAATATGATTTATATGGAATATGAAAGACTTTATTTAAAAAAATGTATAAAAAAAGAATATGAGAAGACTAGTTTTTTAGAAGATGAAAAGACTAAGTACAATAAATTAAGGATATTTAAATAGTTTTTATAATTAACGAATAATGATATCCTCGGGCTCGGGTGTTATTAAACTCGCATATGTATCCATTAAAAAATAGGTATTTAAATATTCATTCATTTTATCCACAAATATCTATTAAGCTACCCACTCCGTGTAGAATCTTGTTTTGCAAGTGATAGACCTTTAACTTAGGCATCAAATTTTGATGATGACAACTATAAGGACAACTAATGATAAGTCAAGCACAATATTTAAGAAGTTAAAGATGCAAATCCAAGTGTTATGGCTTGATGAACTTGACTATCCGAAGAAGGCAAACAAAGTAGAAATAATCTAAAGCCTAAAGAAATCTCAAGTAGTGTCAATGCAAAAGATAGTATATGACAAAGGACTTGTAGAAAAAAGAGTTAATCTCATAATTTAGTAAGTGAGTGAATTTATGTAAGCAAATGAGCTTTTTTGTAAAAGTACAGGGCTATAATCACACACTAAAACATTTTCCAAAATGATTTACCAAAAGAAAACACTTTGAAAAAAAAAGAAAGTTATATCAGATAAATTAGAAGTAGTCAAAATAGTCATGAGCGAAATTTTAACTTTTCTAATCAATTAGAACTAGGCATGGCAACAAAAACCGTATTTGCGGATACCCACCCGAACCTACCCTAAAGTTGACGGGGAAAACCCGTTTTGACTGGGTTTGAATTCGAATTTGGGTTTTTCCCAATTATAAAATATAGGGACGGGTCGGGTAATAGAGACACTAGTACCTACCCCGAATCCGTCCCCGAATCCGCCTCGTTTATTTTATTATGTAAACTATTATTTATTTTTTATAATTTATAATATTAAATTTGTGGTTAATATTTTATTAATTTAATATATATTTATTATTTAAAATATTTGAAATGTATAGAATTTTTTGAGATTATCTTATTTTATTATTTATAATATAATTTAATTTATAAATAAATAAATATTTTTATTAAAAATTTTAATTTTACTAAATATATAGTAGTGGAGCGAACAGGGCTGATTTTTAAGGAGTGCGAAAAGACCTACTCCACAGGACCTAAAAAAATAAGGGGCCTCAAAATATCGGTTTGGGCCCAATAGATATACATAATTAATTAATATACACTGATACTTCTGATCCTTAGCATTAGTGTTACATTGACCGAGCGGAAAGGCATCCTACAATACACTTGGTGTTTTTTTTTTTTAATTTTATTAATAACTTTACCAAAATTGGTTGTCACACATGTAAAATTTAAAACACATTAATCTAATTTTCTTTTTCTTCTTACAATTCATTATAGCTACACAAACTTAATCAAATTTTATAATTTGGTCAAGAGTTATTCTTTTAAATTACATTTCAATCTTTTTTTTTTTAAATTGTTAAATAATTTAATATTTTTTAGTTGTTTATTAATTAAAAGAATTTATTAATATTGCTAAAAATATTTAAAAAGTTATTTTTATTTATCAAAACGTATGAATTTTTTACAAATAAAGAAATTATAAAAGTAAAAATGTGAAAAAAACTTAAAAAAATATTTTCTTTTATCAAAACGTATGAATTTTCCGCAGATAAAGAAATTCTAAAAGTAAAAATGAAAGAGGATTTTTCGAATTTGTTGTTTTTCTATTTATTATGGGCCAAATTTTAAAAATTAAAATAGGGCCTCCAAATTGATTGGGATGGCTCTAGGAGCGGGGATACTCGTATCCAACCCGAATCCATTTGAGACAGGTTTGGATTTTAATTCTCTATCTCCATTTGGGTTTGGGGCGGGAAACATGAATTGTTTGGAGGTTTGAGTTTGGGGGAGGTAAAAACCGTCTTCGACCCGTCCTATTGCCATGTCTAATTAGAACATATAGTCAATCGATTAGAAATTTACAAATTTGAGACCCAAGATAGTTTGAACGCACCTTGATTTTATACAATATATATATATATATATATATATATATATATATATATATATATATATATATATATATATATATATATATATATATATATATATATATATATATATATATATATATATATATATATATATATATATATATATATATATATATATATATATATATATATATATATATATATATATATATATATATATATATATATATATATCTTAAATTTCCATTTTGAGAACTTATAATCGAGTGTTTTTAAACATCTAATCAATTACCATTTTTTTCTAATTGATTAGCTAACAGTAAAATATATTGACGGCAAATTCTTTTTTTGGTAAACCTTAAGCCTATAAATAGAGGATCCTTTTCTCATCTCAAATCATCCAGAATCGTGTTTTGACACTTCCATCACTCATTCTCTCTCTCCAAAGTTTTATTTAACTTTCTCTCACTAGATGTTATAGCCAAATGATTTTGTGAGAAAAGTTCCTTCGCGGGTGAGGATACTTTTGTAATTTTAGAAATGGTAGAATTGTAAAATTCACCAAGGGAGTCTTTTGTATACACCTTGGTTGAATATTTTCCAATTAAGAATTATTTATGGTTCGAAGCTAAACCCAATAAAAGATTTAGTTTGAGTATTATGTGATCAGTCTTAGGTTTTGGTAGAATATTAGCCACTGTTAAAATCTTCATTGATTCTTGGTTAGCCTGGTTAAAACCAAGATAGGTTAAATATTAGCCTTATATTAAAATTTTCATTGGTTAGAGATCAACCCAGTCAAAATCTCCTTAGTTGTTTGGTTTGTCCTGGTAAAATCAAAGATATTGAGCTTAAATATTTTGGAACTTGAAGACTAACCGCTCCAAGGTCATTGTTCGTGTAAAGGAGACTAACCGCTTCAATCCATCATTGGTAAGGAAGATTGGCAACTTCACTCTCAACAATATATTGAAGAAAAGACGCAAACACTCATATCTATCGTCTTATAATATTTGATTGAAGATCAACAAACATTTGCTTGTATAAGGGGGTTCATGAGCCTTTCCTACTAAAAACTTTCAACCATTATTGGAAACTCTCAAGATCAATTATTTGGGACATGAGTAAGTAGTTTTTTACTGAACTTGTATAACTCTTAGTGTTCTTCTTCTTCCCTTAACTATTTACTTTCCGCTATTTACTTTCCGATGCTTAGTTTTTGAAAATGATTTTAAACTCTTATTTGAATTGCCAAAAGTTTTCAAAATCAAGTTTTTTCAAACCACACAATTCACCCTCACCCTCCTTTTGTGTGTAAAGTCTCAAGTCCAACACCTCATATTCGTGATGGATTTTATTCGCAGATACTCGTGTGTATGAGTTTTATTTGACATCCTTAAAACAATAACTTCTTCCAAGAGATATTACATAAGAGATAAATTCCCTATACATAAATTAAAATAATAACCCAACACTAGAACAAATAAAATGTCTCATTGATATTTTTCACTTTCAAAGCACTAACGTAATTTAGTGAAAAAGAAGTAATGAGAAAGGAGAGAGTATAAAGTGAGGAAGTATGCAATAATATGTTTTCTATTGTGTTTTAAATGTAAGGGGAAACCTTCTATATAAAGGTAAAAAATCTAGCTCAAAGAAAAAGCATCCATGGGACATTTAATATTATAATCGATTATGCCATAGGTCTAATTGATTACGAGCTCCTCATAAATTGAAAGCATGGTTCACAAAAATGAGATCTTACAAGTTCAATGTCTTAATAGATTAAGAGCTTTCTTAATCAATTAATAATATATATATCTTGCTTTAATAGTTTGGCTAAGGGCCTTAATTGATCAGGCAATGTATACAAGCTTCCTCAATGTTTAAGAACATCCTTGATCAATCCCACAAGCACCTTGATGGTTCCTTTAAGGGTTTAAAAGTGGTTTTTTTTAATCAAATATAGAGGTTAAAGATACTTTTAGGTGAGTGTGTGCATTGCATTAGTAATTTAAGAATTACACAAATATCTTTTACAAGACTCTAATCACTTAGACACATACTAGACAAGCTTTTACATGTTCTCTCTTTCAAAATATTTAAAGCTTTGAGATCCCTTTATTGATTTACCATTGAGCCAACACTTAATATGGGACTTAACATCTCATATATGATGAGGCTTGATGTTGTGTCTTGATAATAACCATCATTAGAGAGATTATTGGGGATTTCACCAAACACCTCTTGATATTATGTACCATCAGAGAGGTTGCTTGGATTTGAAATCTTAATCTCCAACCAGAGAAACTTTATTATCTTAATCATAACTTCAGATGAATACTTTACAACATAGTGTTGTCATCCTAAAAAACATTGAGGTCATCTGAATGCTGTAAACATTGTACTTGCAAGAATATAGATCCATACTTTGAAGTATTTATCCTTATTAATAATGATTAATAAGGATGTTTGGAGCCGGTGTATCTTTATTTTTAGTTAATATTGATTAATAAGGATTTTCCGGCTAAGGGGGTTTGTGCCTATTTGGGCGTTCTTTGGCATGTGTAGAAAAGAATCTACGAAAATAAGTTGATAGACTCATTCCTCATTCATTTAAATAAGGCCATGGCTCTAGCCTTTAGAGCAAGGACGAAAAACTTGCATTTTTATGGGATTCTTGCACCTCGAAAATTCAAAAGGAAGTCAACTAGCTACACATGTTCATCGCAGTCGGTTGTCTCATCATAAGTGTATGTCCCTAAATGGTTTTTGAGTTCTCGTGAGATAGGGCATTCGTGATCCTCCCGGTGAAGGGATTCTAGAACATAAATTCTTCTTCGTTAGAATCCTCAGAGGATGTGGAATATACTATGCTTTGGTAACAGTGACCTCAAGCCCTTTATGCTTGTCTTCCAATTCAGGATATATCATAGAATGTCTCTTGGATCAGGGAGACATAGTTATATGCCTCCGGTGACCCCTCACCCTTCCTCGATGTCGATGTAAGTCGTCACTATGGCCAGTGACCTTGTCATCATGGAGTCTTGTAGTTTGGAAATGGTAGTGATTCAGAACTTTGACCTCTAGAAGTTATTTGTTTTGAAGTTATGAAACTGCAATGTGCCTGTTAATCGCTACCAATAGGTTAAAGTGTTTGATTCCTTATTTGTGAATATGACCCTCCGTGGGTAGGTTGTGAAATGTATTATTTCCTTCTTGGGGTGGATCCATGTTAATGACCTCGACACTTGGATCTCTCTATCCATCATATGGGGTATGGGAAACTCGATTACGAGAAGTTGCGGATCTGGATTTCTGGGAGAGATGAAAAAGTAATGAAACTCTCCTCACAACGTGGACTCCTTCTTACCATTTTGCTTGCGACGTATCATAGACGGTTGGGGTTGTCAATTTGTTTTCTTCCTAGATTTTCCATTTCATGAAGTTTGAGAAAGTGGTTTAAACATTCTTTTTGTTTCCACGAACGGGTTCAATGTTCCTTCTTGTCAATAAGCTTCTTCTCGAAGATGATCAGATTATGGCCATCATCAATCTGAAGATTTGTTCCTTCCTGGCTCACTACAACAAATAATGCTTTTCATGACGAAGATTTCACCTCTGCCAAAGAAAAATCGAGGTAAAATTCCAATGCGCACCATCTTTTATTATTTATAAAAATAAAAATCCACAATTTCCCCCGGGTTTTAAAATAAATGAGGGGAAAGACAAATCAGGACACGCTTCGAATCCCATCTATTGCAGTTTTGTTTTTATTTGTTTATAAGTGTAGACTAAATGATCTAAACCTTTGATATTTGTTATAACCGAGGGATAAAAAAATCAGATTTTACTATAAAAGCACTCGTTAAATTTTACCCTAATCCTTACTTATATAAAGTCTCCCCAAACTCGCTGCATCATTCTTTGGGATGGATTGCAAGACAAAAAAAAATCTTCAATGTTCTTCTATCTGGAACAAAATATTTTTTCTGCCCTTGCAATCTATCTCACATAATGGTGTTGATGTTGTTGTTGCATTTTTGGAATAAACTTCTTATGAAGGATTGTAGGTGCAGAAAAAATATTTTCTAATGTTTGTGTTGTACCCCAAAATTTTCCCTCCCTTTTCTTCAAGACATTATCTTAGGGTTTTCAACTACTCAAGGCTACCAAGGCTTCTCAGGCCTCAAGACATGTCAACTGATTTTCTGTTTCATCAAGGGTTCAGGGTTGCAAGTGTTTCAAAAGAGAATCACATTTCTCCTATCCATTGGTTTTGTACTAGGGTTTTGACTTTTGAGTGTGTGACACCTGTTGTGATCAAGATTCATGAAGCATTATCTTCTTTTCATCATACAATTCATTTTTTATCAAGGGTTTCTCCCTCATGTATAAAGGAATTAAGGTTTTGAGTTTGGGACGTCATTGGTCAGAATTAGGGTCTATGTAGGCTTTGAGGATTTCCTTTTCGATCAAGGGATGTTTAGTGTATTCATCATTAATCTTGGTCTGAGAAATTAGGGTTTTGTGTTCATGTTCATTGAGGATTCTTTCTTTTGTAAAGCTTCTTCAATATTCCTCTTAATCAAATGGATTTTTTTGGTTACTTGTTGGTTCAATTTGTGAGTTTGAATGATGAAGTTATGATGCAAATTCTATTGAAGATCTTTTGGGCTTATTAGAGTACATTCTTTGGGCTTTTTAGAGTGCATTTTTGGGCTTACTAGAGATTGAATTTCAAAAAGCCCATTGGAGGGAATTTTGGTTATTATGTTTTACTACTTAAAAGATTTTCATCTTGACAAGTTTGGAAATAAAGAAATTGAAGACCATTTTATTTTCTTTTTACCCAAGGCCATTTACATTTGCTAATTAGAATCTTTTGCATTTTTGAGTTTAGAAGTGAGAAGGAATTTTAAAATTATTGTGTTCTTAATTCAAGATTCATATCATCATCAATTTCAATTGCAAATCCTACAAAAGGCTAAAAGTTTTACAAAGATCACACAAAGTTTACAAGAAAGTCACTTGGAAACTTCAAAGCATGAATTATTTCAATACAAGTCAAAATTGAAGATTGCAATTGTTTAAGATTTAAGTTATTTCACAAGAAATACGCCATAGAAGATTGAATTACAAATTATATTTTGAATTGAAACTATACAAGTTTATAAGATTTTTGCAATGGACTCTTACATCCAAATACGAACTTTCTCTAAAGTTTGTTACAAGCATGATTCAATTCTTAAGCCTTCTAATCATAAGTCCTAAGTTTTCACAATGCAAAACTCAAATGGAATTCCTAATCTAATGAAGTTTTCCTATGGTTGCTAATGAGTTAGTAAAAACTTCTTCAAATTTCCCTACAAGCTCTTTTATGGCAGCCACGGTCTCTTCTTCAAATTTTCCTTGCCATATTCATCTTTCCCTCATCAACCCATACATGAAACAAGAAAATGGAACATGTGTTAGTACAAGACAATCAAGAAACAAAACGTGAACAAGAAACTTTCAAAGAGTTTTTTCACAATTTCATCATTAGGGTTCATTGGAAGGAATCAGAAGAATATAGGGGTCATTTCAATCATGTTCACAAGATCAACAAAATCCTCATATTTGTTTTGTTCATAACAATAAAAATCCAGATTCAAACAATAATCATGGGCCCAATTGTCCTACTGCAAATCTCAAACAAACACACAAAAAGGGAGTTTCATTTGGTTCACTATTAAAATACGGCAGTAAAAACCCAATATTGCAAGCCAATTAAGAAAACAAGTTACTGCAAGTTCAGTTCACAACATCACAGTTACATAGCAGTAAAAATAGGGCAGTAAAAATTTGCATCTGAGAAACAAAATTACTACAGTAACATATCATTTTCCAAGAGTCAACAAATAACAAAATCAGATATCAAAAAGCCCAACATAGAATTTGACAAGGCCTGGTAAACAAGAAAATCATTGAACCCAAACTGAAGAAAACCTAATCTCATAAGTATATAAATAATTCATGACACAAATTTCAGATAGAGAGATCCCTGTTCAATACTACACAGCCGCAGAACCACAAACCCTAGATATGAACTTCATCATCTTCCTTACAATGAACCTTTTAGAATAAGAAGTGAACACACAAAACCGCAACAAAGCTATCAAGCATATAAAACCTATTCTACTCATCATTTTCCTAACTATCAAAACCCTTCAGAAATTCTCGAAGAAGAAGAATAAACACCAAATCGCGAACAGAAAGAAGAAGAGGAAGAGATTTTGTAACATAAAATAGAAAGACCTCATCGGAAAGTTGTACACCGCAAAACTCCAGGCTATCACGATCTCTTTTTCTTTCTGCTTTCCTTTCTCCTTTCTCTTTACGTGTCTTTATCACATCGCGTTTTCACTAGCTAGGGTTTTTACCCTCTTTCATGATATCACCTTTTTTTCCTGTAAAATCCAACATGTTGATAAGTGATAAGAACATAGAAACAAAGAAAATCGCATAAGAAAAAAAGAGAGAGGATCAAAGAAAAGAAGAGAGATTATAGAGATTCATGAGCGACGGCGAGGAAGAGAGCATGTTTGGGAAGAGAGAGTAAGTCGTTTGAGAGAGCGATACAAACAAAACTGAAACATTAGGGTTAAGTTTTTTTTTAGGTTATAATAAAGGTTCACATTGTTGGTGCAAGGTAATGGTAGGAGAGATAAAGAATGAACAATGAATGATAACAAAGAGGACTACTTCTTAATATTCAAATAGACGAATGAATTTGAGATACAATATTGATAGCCTAGGTAGCATATTTATACTAGAAATGGAAAATGCCAAAAGGCCCTAATAAAGAGTAAGTATTGGGAATTGTGGACATTAAATAAATTACATTTCCAATACCATCCCTTAATTTAGATAATCTATCAGAAGATAACAACACCAATTTCATCTCTTAAGCAAAGAAATTGATATGTTTTAACTGCCTTCGTCAGAAGATCTGCAAGTTGTTTCTGAGTGCTACAGTGCAGAACTTCTAACACTCCTTTCTGAACTTGATTTCTGAGAAAGTGATACTTCGTCTCAATGTGCTTGCTTCTTCCATGTAGCACTGGATTCTTGGCAAGATCAATTGCAGACTTATTATCAATCATCAGCTTTAGAGGTTCCTCAACCTCAACCTTTAAATCATGCAGGAGATTCAGAAGCCAAACTGCTTGACAAGCAGCTACAACACCTGCGATATACTCAGCTTCACATGTTTACAGAGCTACAACAGGCTGTTTCTTGGAACTCCAGGAAATGGGACCTCCCAGAAATTTAAACAAGTATCCAGAGGTACTTCTCCTGTCCACTCTGTCTCCGCACCAGTCAGAATCAGAATAACTTACTAATTCTGACTTTGTCTTTCTTTCAGAAGGAAACAACACTCCATATTTCAGAGTTCCCTTAATATATCTCAGAATTCTGACAGCAGCTTGGAAATGAGACCACTTGGGATTACTCATGAATCTACTGACCAATCCAACTGCATAACAAATGTCAGGTCTAGTATTACATAAATACCTTAGAGAGCCAACCAACTGTTTGAAGGTTGTAGAATCAACATAATCACCATCAGAGTCAGAATCCAATTTTTGATTGGTTTCTGATGGTGTCACAGCAACTTTGCAGTTCTGCAGCTTAAATCTCTTCAGAAGTTCTTGTTCATATTTTAACTGGTGCAGAATGATACCCTTCTTCGAGTACATAATCTCCATTCCTAGGAAATATGTCATTTTTCCTAGATCTGTCATCTCGAACTCATTCATCAGAACTTCCTTGAACTTCTTTATATCTTCTAGGCAGCTACCTGTTAGCAAGATGTCATCAACATAGAGATACACCAGAGTCATATTGCTATCAGAGTGTTGTACATAAACTCCATATTCCATCTCACACTTCTGAAACCTCTGCTTCTTGAAAAATGAATAAATTTTCAGATTCCAAGCTCTAGGCGCTTGCTTCAGTCCATACAGAGCCTTATTTAACCTGTATACCATCCCTTCCTGATTCTTTTTCACAAATCCAGGAGGTTGTGACACGTAAACTTCTTCCTGTAATGGACCGTTCAGAAATGCTGACTTCACATCCAGGTGCATTAAAGGCCAGTTTCTGTTTGCAGCTAAAGCAATCACCAGTCTGATTGTTTCATGCCTAGCTACAGGTGCAAACACCTCAAAATAATCTAGCCCAAGTTTCTGAAGAAAACCTCTAGCTACTAGTCTAGCTTTGTGCTTTCTAATGGAACCATCTGGCTTAAGTTTCAACTTAAAAACCCATCTGACGCTGATGGCTTTTTTCTTATCTGGAAGTTTAGTCAATTTCCAAGTTTTGTTCCTTTCTATTGCCTCAAGTTCTTCTTTCATGGCATTAAGCCATTCTTTCTTCTCGAGAGCTTCTTCAATGCCCACTGGTTCAGAATCTACTAACATGGCACACTGAACGACTTCTCCTTCAGAGTCAACGTCATTATCCTGCAGCATGTCAAAATTTGCAAACCATCTGGGTTTTTGTCTGATTCTCTGTGGTCTTTGAGCTTGTTCTGAAGCTGCACCAAAACTACTACTTTCAGAGTTACCACCTTCAGAGTTTTCCCTTCCAGAACTCTGATTACCACCAGATTCTGGATCATCATCAGTATCTGGATCATCTTCTTCTAACTCATCTTCAGAATCTTCAGGATCTTCAGAGTCAGATTCATCTTCTGATATTTCTAAAACATCTTCAGAGGATAACTCTAGTGTTGGCACTACACCAGAATCAGATTGAGATTTGTTCCAATCCCATGCTTCAGACTCTTTCACCACAACGTCTCTGCTGACTTCAACTTTCTTAGTTTCTGGACAATAAAGCTTATACGCACCTGTACTGTGGTACCCCATCAGCAACATTATTTTGCTTCTATCATCCAGTTTTTGTCTTCTAGCTTCTGGAACGTGTTTGTAACAGACAAAGCCAAACACCTTCAGATGACTGACACTCTTCTTATCTCCAGTCCATTTCTCTAAAGGAACAGCTTCCTTCAGTTTCTTCGTTGGACACCTGTTCAGAATGTATGCTGATGTGGCAACAGCTTCTCCCCATAGCACGTGAGGTAGCTTTTTCTCTTTCAGCATGCTTCTGGTCATATCAAGCAGAGTTCTGTTTCTTCTTTCAGCAAGACCGTTGTGCTGAGGAGTATATGGAGCAGTAACCTCATCTTCTATTCCATTTTTCTCACAAAACTTCTGAAACACAGCAGAGTTATACTCACCTCCACCATCTGTTCTCAGAATTTTTAACTTCTGACCACTCTGCTTCTCAGCCTTCACCTTGAATTTCTGGAACTCAGTAAACACTTCATGCTTGAATTTGATAAGTGTTACCCATGTCATTCTTGTGAACTCATCCACAAAGGACACAAAGTAATTGTTTCCTCTAAGTGAAGGTACTAGAAATGGTCCACACACATCAGAATGTACTACTCCCAGAGCATGTTTCGCTCTGGGGGCTACTTCTGATGTAAATGGCAATCTAGGTTGCTTACCTTTCATGCATATCTCACATGACTTCTCAGGCTTCACAATTTTCTAAATACCACGTACGAGCTTCTTAGAACATAGATGCCCTAAGCTTCTATAGTTTAAGTGCCCTAACCTCTTATGCCACAACTTACTGTTACTTTCAGCACCTTCTGCACTAAGGCACGTTGCTTCAGCTGTTTCTACATTCACCTTGAATGTTCCGTTACCTCCTTGTTCAGTCATAATTAACTTCTGATTGGAATCATACAATGTCAGAAGATTGTTTTTCATAACAACTAAAAAACCTTTCTCAATCAGCTGACCTACGCTCATCAGATTGCTTCTAATACCAGGAACATACCAGACGTCTTTGATCAGAATGTGTTTCCCATTGTTCACTATAATTCTGACATCTCCCATACCTTCTGCATTAAGATACTTATCGTCAGCACATCTGATCTTTGTACTCCTTCTGGAGTCAAAGTCTGTCAGCCATTGTTTGTTTCCAGTTAAATGATTTGAGCAGCCAATGTCCATATACCACCAATCTTCTGAGCATTTTCCATCAGAGTCAGAGGCCATTAGCAATACAGTTCATCATCAGAGTTTCTCTTAGCCATATATGCTTCTTCTGATTTCCTATCCCTGTTTGACCTATAATCTCTTGCAAGATGGCCCAATTGTTTACAGGAGTAACATTGAACCTTCCTTTTGTCATACCTCTCTTTTCCTTTATGATACTTCTTATCATCAGAAGTTGAGGCTTCTGACTTCTGGAATCTATCACCACGTCTATTCTGCTTCTGGTCTTTCTTGACAAAAGAAGCCTTCAGAGCTTGCTTAGCTTCTCTCTCAGAAGTTCTCTCAGACAGACGTAACTCCTGTGCTTCTAAGTTGCTTTGTAATTCTTCTATTTTCATGGTTTCCAGATTTTTAGAATGTTCAATAGAAACAACAATGTAATCAAACTGAGGAGTGAGCGACCTCAGAATCTTCTCTATGATTACCTGTTCAGTCAGAGTTTCTCCACACGCCTTCATCTCGTTAGTGATCAGAATCACTCTGGAGATATATTCAGAAACTTTCTCACTGCTCTTCATGTTCAGGTTCTCATATTGCTTTCGTAGGGATTGAAGCTTCACCTTCTTTACTGATGCGTCACCACCGTAACATCTCGTCAGTAAATCCCACGCCCCTTTAGACGTTGTTGAATCAGCAATCTTCTCGAACACATTTTCATCCACACACTGATGGATATAGAACAGAGCTTTCTGGTCCCTCTTTCTCATCAACCTCTCAGCAGTTCTCTGTTCTTCAGTTGCATCTACTGCAGCTGGTACATAACCATCTGTAACCAGATCCAGAACATCTTGTGCATCGAACAGTACACGCATTTGTATCATCCATATGTTCCAGTTTTTGCCATTAAAAACTGGAAGTTTAGTGTTCAAACTACCGTCTCCACTCATTTTAAACCTTGCACGGATTTTTCAGATCTTAAACACACTGTTTCCCAACCCACAAAATCAAAATTCTGTTCAGAATTTTGTTCAAGATTTCAACAGAAAATCAAAGAACAAAACTCAAACACACAACTCACAACCACTCGTGTTTCCCAGGAAAAAACAGAACCAAAATCTCTAGATACCAATTTGTTGGTGCAAGGTAATGGTAGGATAGATAAAGAATGAACAATGAATGATAACAAAGAGGACTACTTCTTAATATTCAATAGAGGAATGAATTTGGGATACAATATTGATAGCCTAGGTAGCATATTTATACTAGAAATTAAAAATGCCAAAAGGCCCTAATAAAGAGTAAGTATTGGGAATTGTGGACACTAAATAAATTACATTTCCAATACACATGTGATTTAGTTATTATTAGGTTTTATGTTAATAATTGGGTTTAGAGATAATGTTAGCATAATATGAATTGTGATTGGTTGCATAAGATTTTTATGAGATAACAGTAATTGTGATTGGCTAATATTTAGTTTTTACTAATAAGTTTTGAGTTAATTGTGATTAATAGAATAACAAAGCCTCAACACTTCCTGCTCGTGCTCCTCGTCGACCTTATGATGCACCCTCACCTCATCACCATCATATTTCCACATACCCTCATCCAACACTCATAATTTCTTCCCCATGGTGAACTCTCTGGAGTTGTTCACACCGGATCCTGTGAATCCCTCATTGGGCCTAAACAGATTAGATTTTCACACCTCCATGTTTTACTGGTTTCAGACCCATGTCTATTTCTCTCTACTTCTTTTATTTAATTATTTTGCCTTCATTTTATTGAAAATACAAAATGCATTTTGTTTTAAATAATTAATTAAATTGAGAAATATTATTTAATATTATTAATTAATTAATTGATTAATTTTATTAAATAAAATTGTTTAATTTAATTAGTTGTTTAAATTAATTCGATTGGGTTGTATTGTTTGTTTATTTAGACTTTTAATCGTGTTTTCGATAAGTCATCCCCATTCATAAATTTGTGCCCCATTTCTCGAAGCGTTGTAATAGCGTAGGACAATTAATTTCCATAACTTACTGACTTCCTTATTATTGTTAGTTTAATAGGATTGTATGACAAGACCTAAAACATAATGCTAGATAACCATAAATTAACGGAAATCAAAACACTTCGCACACGTGCACCTTTAGGGTAACCTTGCTTGTTGCCTTCGAATAAAACAGTCATGTCCCTCGAACATGGGATGCTTTAGCAAAGACCCTCAGTTAAAAGATCGTAGTCCCTCGATGACCCTTCGATGTTTCCTTCGATAAACGATCTTAGTCCCTTACGACAATTGCTAAAGCATCCTACAAGTTGCTTTCTATGACTGTACGATGACCCACGCCTGTCCCTCACTTCCAATGATAGGGTTTCCTACTAAATAATGGTAGGGTAGAACTATCTAAAGGAGGAGGAAAAGAATAAAGACTTATTTGAGTAGGTAGAATGCTCATAGTCGCTTGCTCACAAACTTTTTAAAACAAAACATCTTTTCACAAAATAACACTTTCTTTCACAAATATTTTTGAAACAAACATTTTGTATACATTCTCAACGATACGAGAATCATTACAAAACTTCCACACTTAGGCATTTTCAAAATATTTCCAAATATACACAAACACAAAGCATTTCAAAAAGTAAGCTAGTGATTAAGAGCCCGTAGATAACTACATATGAAAAGGGTGCTAACACCTTCCCTTTTCATAACCTACCCCCTTACTCAGAAAATTCTCAAAAGGTATTTCATGTTCTTTTCTCCCTTTCCTTTATTGGATAAAAGAAAAGTCGATGGCGACTCTTTCTATCCGCAACATTTCCAATAAAAACACAAAACCTAAAAGTTAGTTCTCCCACCGTATTACAGTTTGGAACAAATAACTTATTAGAAGATGGATGCATTCAAACCATTGAGCTTAAAAAGCATGCACACAAGGGTATGCAACTAAATCTGGATTACAACAAAGATTTGTTGTTCTCCAAGAATAACAGCGACTATGATGACACTGCATCTACTGTAATAATGTATTTTCACATTCTTGGTTCAACTTACACAAATAAGGGAGTTCAACCTTTGGATGATAGATATCAACAAAGATATTCACTCAAAAGAGAAAAGATTTGTTGTAAACCATTTATTTTAATATTTTGTGTAAACATCTGATTTTCAACCGAAATATCCCGAGAGTCCGATCTCAACGAGTGTAGCATCGAGTATCAACCATTTTTAGTCTGCACCAAAGCTGGCCATCTCGCTACCTTCTAATGGCTAAAGTTGTGTCAACTAAGGTTCTAAGGTCAGCTAGTGCTTTATAACACCACACGGTAGCCCAGCATTCTCCTTGACTTAACTCAAGGGACACCGGCACCAACCAATGTGTCACACTAACGTAGCCATCGCAAATTTTGCGGTTAGCAAGAGTTTTCACCGACTTTTATTTTATCCAACAAAGGAAAGGGTTAAAAGAACATGAAAGACCTTTCGAGAATTTTTCTGAGTAAGGGGGTAGATTATGAAAAGGGAAGGTGTTAGCACCCTTTTCATCTGTAGTTATCTACAGGCTCTTAGTTGCTAGCTCACTTTGAAAATGATTTTTGTGTAAGTGTGTTTTGAAAATATTTTGAAAAGATGCATTAGTGCGGAAAACTTTGTAATGATTCTCGTATCGTTAAGAATGCATACAAAGTGTTTTGTCTTTGAAAATATTTAGAAAAGAGAGTGTATTAGAAATGTTTTGGTTTTGTGAACAAGAAACTACAAGCTATCTACCTACTCAAAAGATCTTTGTGCTTTTCCTCTTTTCCTTTAGACAATGTTATCCTACCATTAGTTGGTAGGTAGCCCTATCATTGGATGTTGTTAGGGATAGGCGCGGATCATCGTACAGTCACAAAGGCAACTCGTAAGATGCTTTAGCAATTACCCTAAGGTACTAAGATCATTTACCGAGGTAGCATCAAAGGGACATCGAGGGACTATGACCATTTAACCAAAGGGTCTTTGCTAAAACTTCTCATGTTCGAGAGACGTGACTGTTGTTTTCTGAAGGTAACAAGTGGAGGTACCTTAGATGTGCGCTTGTGCAAAATGTGTTGTGTTTCAGTTATGTGTCTTAAGGTTAGGTTTTCTACCGTATTATTTTAAGTCTTATCATGCATGCCTATTTAATCTAGAAATTAGATATATACAAGGGCAAAAAATAAAAGTGCGGGAAGTAAACTACGCTATTATATCGCTTCAGGGATGGGGAATACAAAACCTCAAATGGGGGGGGGGGGGGGGGGGGGGGCGTGTAAAAAGACCTAGTTTAAACTATTGCATCCCTTTTGACAGTTACATAAATTGACAAATGCGGAAAAATTAAATAAACGCGCAGTGATGGAAAAGGGGGAAGATATCTAAAAAACCCTAAAAAAACTTCTATGTATAAAGATGTTTTTTGTATTTTTGTTTAGAAAGATAATTGAATTATAAAACTAATTCTAATTAAATTTTAATTAACAAAATAAACTTGAATAGATTAAATTAATTGATTAAATTTAACAAAAATTAAATTAATTAATAAAACACCTAAATCTAATATTTTTGTCATTTTCTGATTTTATGATTAAATAAAGAAGAAGAAAAAGATTAATAAGTATTTAAAAAAAACAAAAAAAAATGAAATTTAGATGGGCCTGATTTAAAGCAAATGGGGGGTGCGTTTCAAAACAAATCCTTAGGCCCATTAGCAAGAGGGCCCACGTGCTTGGAGATCTGGTGAAGGTGGCTCCTTAGGATGCACCATGGTCATGATTGCTTTGAAGCATTGGATCTGGAGTTCTGGTGATCTGATGGTCCAGATGTTATATACACCGTGCATGCACTGGCCTTCGTTTGTACCAGATCTGTAATGAGGATATAAGAAAAATAAAAACTCCCTCACGCCTGGATCGAACCCAGGACCTGGAGGGGATATGTCTTTAGAACTCGCACGCTGCCACTGGACTGTATTGTTCATTCATTAATTAAAATACAAATAAATAAATATATTATATAAATCAATTATATTTGACTCAAAACGCATGCGCCCAGGTGGATTTAAACAAGCTAACCAGGTGATGATACTTAAGCCGCCAGAGTCAGCACGTCAGAGTCAACCTTCCGGTTGTCTTCTCCAGCCATTCAAAACACCGAACCTATAAAAATATCCATTTTAAAAATCCATAAGTATCCTATCCTTCTAAACCAAGCCCTGCGAGTCTAATGGTGAGGTCCTTTTGATCTAAAAGTGCATATATGCAGATATTCGAAGACCTCGGTTTGCGTTGCCCTAAAAATGGCATAAACTTGTTCCTGGGCTATAACTCACATGTTATGCATTAGATCAATTCTGAAGATGCATACAAACATATGTGAATACATGGAATTAAGAGATTCAGTTTTGAACATTTTACCAAACTGGTGCAGTTTCGTTAGCTTGCTTTGGGCGTGTATTGGCTTGGCAAAGGGTCCGAATGGACTCCTGGAAATATCAGGAGGATGGTTAATTCACTGGATTTGAGTGAGACAGGCTGCAACAAAGGCTTTGAGCTTGCCCTAATATTTTGAAATTTGGAGAATTTTTGGAGAGGTTTTATGCAGTGTTTTTCGTCCCTTTGGATCTGCTCTTGTTTGCATTATATAAAGGGAGTATTTGGGCTAACAAATATAGGATGGAATCGAGCCATAATGGCTATGATAAAGCCAAGAATCAACATTTGAAAACTTGCAATCTGTGATACAGTGGGAGAATTGACTTGGTGTTTTGCATTTGATCATAAATGTTGCGGATATCAAGAGTCGCCACTGACTTTTCTTTTATCCAATAACGGAAAGGGTGAAAAGAATAGGAAAGACCTTTTAAGAATTTTCTTGAGTTCAGTGGGTAGGTTATGAAAAGGGATGGTGTTAGCACCCTTTTCATCCGTAGTTATCTACGGGCTCTTAATTGCTTGATCACTTTGAAATGCTTTGTGTTGTGTAAGTTTGAAAATATTTTGAAAAAGCCTTAGTTAGGCAAACTTTGCAATGATTCTCTTATCGTTGAGAATGTATACAAAGTGTTGGTTTTAAAAGTATTTGTTGAAAAGGTAATGTTTGGAATATGTTTTGAAAATGCCAATGTAAGGCAATTTTGTAATGATTCTCGTATTGTTGAGAATGTTTACAAAATGTTTGCTTCGAAAGATGTTTGAAAGTGTGAAGTGTGGAAATGGTTTTGTTTGTGAGCAAGAAATTACGAGTAATCTGCCTACTTAAAAAGTCTTGGTTATTTTCCTCCTCCTTTAGATAGAGCTTGTCTACCATTAGTTAGTAGGAAGCCATATCATTGGATGTGAGGGACATGCGTGAGTCGTTGTACAGTCAAAGAAGGCAACTTGTAAGGTGTTTTAGCAATTTTCGTAAGGGACTAACTTCATTTACCGAAGGAAACATTTTAAGGGTCATCGGGGGACTATGATTTTTTAATCGGGGGTCTTTTGCTAAAACATCTCATATTCGAGGGAGATGACTGTTTCTATTCGAGGCAACAAGTGTGGGTTACCCTAGAGGTGTAAGTGTGCAATGTGTGTTTGATTTAATTTATTTTATCTTGAATTAGGGTTGTCTAATTTTGGTTTTAAGTCTTTCCATACAAACCCTAATTACTAACAATAATAAGGAACGATAAATTGCGGAAATTAAATATCCTACATTATTACAACGCTTTGGGAATGGGGGGTACAAATTTACAAATGGGGATGAAAATTAAAGTAAACCCTAATTACTATTACAAGGCTTTGACAATTATATAAATTGTAATGAGAGATAATAAAATGTACAAAAAATGTAACGATGAAGAAAAGAAAATTGTTTTTATGGCTTTTGATAGAAAGGTTTTAATTAACCTAATTAAAATAATTAATTTATAAAGGAGGTTAATTGATTACTTAATAAAACCTAAAATCTAAATTAATTAAATTTAAGAAGAAAAATAAACCTAAATATAAAGTAATTTTGTTTAGAAAATAGTATGAATGTTAATGTTAATTTGTAAAAGAAAAATAATAAAACTTGATTTAATAAAAATAAAATAAAATGCCTAAATTAAGAACATTTTTAATTTAATTAAGAAAATATATTTTGAATGTTCTTTGGTTTAGATAAAATAAATAAATAAATAAAGTATAGAAAAAGAATATAAAGAATATAAAAGTCTTGGGCTCGGGTTTAAAAAGTGAAATGTGTGTTGAAAAAGAAAATGGGGCGCTAGGCCCAAGACATCAGTTTTTGTTTGATGCTGAAGATAATAAAAAATATATGTTGGGTCTGCGATGAATAGAAAAATGGGGGTGATGGAAAGGAAAAAATGCTAAAGCCAAAGTCAGGGAGGCCCAAACGCGCTAGAACAAAACAAGGAACAAAAAATTGTTAGAAGAATAACAAAAGAGGACGTTGGGGCTCGAACCCAGGTTCTATAGGTGACAGGCGCGCGCTTTAACTACTGGGGTGGTGATACATCCGTTAGTTTATGCAAAAACTATTAAATATAAAATAAACTTGCTTCTAGCTGTAATTCATCATCCTCGCACCAACCATTTTTTTAAATTTCAAACTTGCTCATTTCTCAACCATTTCAGAAAGTGTAAACATCAAACTTGTTAGAAATTTTATCACGATTTCAACCATATAAATAATTTAAGTTAACACTCAAAGATGAAGATGAATTTATGTTGGTACCAAATTCTGACCTAAGTTTTCTGTAACTTTAACTTCAAAATTCACATCACTCAGGCAAGATAAATGAAAACTAAGGGCATGGTTAGCTTCAGGGTAATGATGTCTATATTTTATCTTTAGAAAATAACTATTAATGATGCTTGTATGATAAGTTTAAAGTTAATAAAACTTACTTCAAAACTGGAAATCGTGTTTGAAGTTTGAGCACTCCTGAAGATGTTGTGATGATCTGAATAGCTTCACTGGACCCCTAGGAAACTAATGCAGTGCTTAGTTTGGATTGAGAGTGGCTGAATCTTTTTGTAGAAGTCTATGTGCAAAACTCTATTTTTGGAAATGGAGGATGATGATGGAGGTGCTACATTTGTTTAACAGGGTCTTGGATAGGTTCTAAATTATGTATGGAAGATTTGTGATTGATTTAGAGTGAAAACGCACGAGTGAATTCTGAGTTGGATGTTCAAAGTCAGAAATGCCACAAAAAATGGAGTTTGAGAGCAATTATGAGTTTGAGAGTGTTTGATGGAGTTTCAAGGCTTGTGCATTAGTGTCTTATGTTGTAAATGACTCCTCTATTTACAGGAAATAGGTTTTGAGGGCTCAAGTAATCAGATTTCAAAAATCAAATGTTGCGGTTATGTTACTTAATTTTGAAGCAACATTGAAGAACATGATTCCAATGATTGTACTATACATTATAAAGTGGTTGAATACTTTAAACATGCTTCTTATGATCTTGTAAGTTAAGTGTGTGCAGAAGCAAACAATTGAGAGGCTTAAGGAGTTGACAATTATGGTAAAGCTTGCTTTTCAAGAATGGCAATGGTGCCTTTCTTCCAAAAATGGAAAATTTATTTGGACAATGGCTTAATCACTTGGGTAATACCTCAATAAATTTTATAAATAATTAATTATGGAGTGATTTACAATTTAGAAGCCTACAAACAAGATTATGCAGCATAGGTTTGAGATTTGGTCAAGTGTTCTTCATAAAAATGCCTTGTAATTCAAGAATGAATGTCTAACTTCTTCTCTTTGATTATCCTAGCTCAATCATGATCTCTTCAAGTTATTTGACATTTTGGAAAGCTTTAAACATTGTCTACAACCTTCATGTTTACCACTTTGGCTAAATCATCATGGAACTAGATGAAAATTGGTCAAGAAGTTAGGTCAAAAATCTGCCTAAACTTGCTAAAATTTTCACTAAGTGTTTTATGAAAAATGTCATGACTTTATGAGTTTATATCTTAAAATATAATCATTTTTAGGACTTCAACCCTAAGGTACAAAGTTGTAGAATTTATCAAGATCTACAACTTTCATGTTGAAAGTTTTCCTTGAATCATCTTGCATCTTGGTGAAAAATTGTCATGAAGTAATGAAATTATTAAGGCTAAATAACACTTAGAATTTTCTCAGTCTTGAAAATATTGACTTTTTGTTTACTTTCTTGACTTTCTTGATTCTTGATGATCAAGTTTGATATTTTTTAATGTCTTGATGAATCTTGACCTTTGAAATTCAATGTTGACCAAAAAGTCAAAGTTTGGCTTTTTGTGTATCAGTTGACTTTTCATCAGTTGATCAAATTTCAACTATCAATCCAATGATCTTGAGAAGTGATTTGAGCCATGAAATTAGGTCAAGATATTTTGTATGAATCATTAAGATCATGATTCAAACCATTAGGTCATGTACTAGGTCAAAAGTGAATGATTAGTCATTTTCAATCAAAACCCTAATTTTGACAATTTTTCCCCTTTGATGATTTAAATGCTTTTTCTTGAGGAATTGTGATCAATACTTGATCAATTAATGAATATGATTTAGAAATGTTGATGTTGGCCAAAAATCATGAAGTTTGACTGTATATTGACCACAATTGACTTTTTACCTAATATAGTTGATTTTTAATTTCCTGAGCAATTGACTGAGCAAACTTGTGATGCAAGGCTTGAAACTTGGCATGAGTAATATTTAAGACCTATAATGAACCATTAAAGTCACTTGAGGCGTCAAAATTATAATTCTCCTTGAGAAAACAAAAACCCTAATTTGGAGGCTCAATGCTTAGGAGGTGAGCTTGCCTGATCAAACCCTTGAGAACCCTTGAGCAATTTAGATCTTTTGTGAGAAATGTATTGAGAAAAGAGAGGGAAAATTTTGGGGTACAAAAACTTCCCCTTTTCAATCTTCTTAAACCTGAAGAGTTAGATTTCCTTGGTCTCCATTCGTGACTTGAAGGTAGAAGATGATTGAACATTTAAGTGCCCAGAAATTTGCACTCACTTGTGCACGAAGTAAAACTGTTTGTTTATTATACTGGGAATGGGCTTAAAGATGCCATTTGGAAAGATGATAGAGAGTTGTCGGAGATGGGCTTAAAGATGCCATCTAAACTAACTATTGATAGAAATATTAGAATGAGTCTACGCTCGACTATATATGAGGAGTATCAGAATAAATCTCTGCTTGATTTAAACTGAGCCAGAAGATATCTGCGTCCATCATTAACCGGAAAATAATCAGAATAAATATTTAGTTGATTTAAACTGAACCATAAGAAGTGTCTACTGGAAAAGCATCAGAACAAATCTTTGGTCGATTTAAATTGAAGCTGCAGATGTCTGTGTTGTCTTTAACTGGAAAAGAATCAGAATAAATCTTTAGTCGATTTAAACTGAACCAGAAAAAAAGTGCCTACTGAAAAAGTATCAGAAATAAATCTTTGGTCGATTTAAACTGAACCAGCAAATGTCTTGTGTCTGTTTTTAACTAGAAAAGAATCAAAATAAATCTTTGGTGGATTTAAACTGAACCAAAAAAAGTGTCTACTGGAAAAGTATCAGAAATAAATCTTTGGTCGATTTAAATTGAACTAGCAGATGTTTGTGTTGTCTTTAACTAGAAAAGAATCAGAATAAATCTTTAGTCGGTTTAAACTGAACTAGAAAAAGTGTCTACTGGAAAAGTATCAGAAATAAATCTTTGGTAGATTTAAACTGAACCAACAGATGTCTTTTGTCTGTTTTTAATTGGAAAAGAATCAGAATAAATCTTTAGTCGATTTAAACTGAACCAGAAAAAGTGTCTACTGGAAAAGTATCAGAAATAAATCTTTGGTCGATTTAAACTGAACCAGCAGATGTCTTGAGGAAGTGTTCGTCATGTAGATAGTCTCTATATCCTGTTTCGAGAAATATTCTAGAGCTGTTTGAGAATTACTGATGTTATTTGTCTGTTGATTGATCTTTCCTGAAAAGGTAAAGAGTTAGCTGTATGCAATGTCATGATGTATGAAATCCATTGCGTAATGATTTCCTCAAAATAAATGAGATCGTGCTATATGTGTTTTGTATGCATATTTTATGATTAATGAATGTGCAATTTTGTTGAAGTGTATTTGTCTTGGGAAATAAATCCCTGACTATTGTTGGGGATGAAGAGTAGGTGTATCTTCAATCTTGTCCAGAATGCTTCTGCTGGGGATTCTTGGTTACTTGTTTAAGAAAAATCTATAGGGGATGTATTGATTTCTGTTTGGGGAGTAGAATTTAGGAACATTGGTCGTCTGCTGCTCTGTTGGAGAATTTATTTCTTATATACCCTGACTAGGGATAAAAGAAATGGTTAAGCTTCCGACTCGTTTGGGGAAGATAATTCTTATATACCCTGAATGGGGATAAAATAGATAGACAATCTTCCGACTTGTCTGGGGAGGATATAGTTAACTGGTATTTGATCGGATTCTAAGCTTTACCGTAACTTTCTGGGGATAGTGGAATGTTTTTAATGGGGAAAAGAATTTTGTCAGTGATTTGTAGTAGTCTGGGGAATAAACTCGAGCTGGGGAGTTTGTAGTATGTTGGGGAAATAAACCTTGTTGGGGAAATAAACCCTTGTTGATGGAGAAATGCTCTGCTGAGGAAACTAACTCTCTTTGGGAAATTGAATTTGCTAAAGAGAATAAACTCTGCAGGATCTCTTTATTCAGTTTTGGAGGAACAAACTCAGTCGAGGAAGAGAATTTCCATGAATTGTACTGATTGGGACTCCTTAGGGAGATTTAACGGGGAGGAGACTATACTCCTTTATTTGTTGGAGTGATCTTCCGGGGAGATTCTAGGGAATGTACCCTTATTTGTGAAGACTATTATGTGAGGATAATATTACAGAAGTGGCTCTGACAACTTCACCGGGATAACCTTATGAAAGGGATTCTGTGGGGATTCATGGGCAGCTTGAGTGTCATTCCATCTCCTAGAATTTTTTAGTAAATGCTTATTCATGTTCTTATTTATTCGTTAATAGCTAATCATGTTCATATGCATATGTTCTTTCCATTTTAGTCATTGGACGTCTTTGCAAACAAAATAGAAAAACAAAAATTCTGGACTTTAAAGTATATTTGTATTGATAATTTGCCTATAAATAGGCGATTTTGTACAAAGAGGCGGAAATCCTAGTAAGAGGAAGTCGTCGTGAAATGAAAGAGTATAAAGTGAAAACAAGTGTATATAGCCATGTGTAAGTGATCTCATTGGGTTCCAACTCCGCTTTTTCCCTTATGTCTTTGAAAATATCTTCTCTTGTCGTCAGAAGAAGTTAATTGCAATGATCTTGCACCTTTTGAACTTTTGATCTTGGTAATAAAGTTGGCCTGTAAGTGATCCAACGAGACATAGTCGTATACTTTTAATCCCTATTTTTTTCCTGGACCGCCTTTTTAGGTTTTCGACTCCCCAGGTGTATAATCTTTTGTATATATCCCTTATTTTTTCCCGAACCCTTTTGGATCGCCAGGATGCCCTTATTTTTTCCTAGGTATGTCAACCTAGCGGGTTATTTCTATGTGTAGTATTTTTGGACTATGACCGCGTTCACAGGGTGTGGGAAATCTTCACCATCCATAGTGGTTAGCATCATAGCACTTCCCGAGAATACTTTCTTGACAACAAATGTCCCTTTGTAAGTCGGAGTCCATTTGCCCCTGGGATCTCCTTATGGTAGAATGATGCACTTTATTACCAAGTCACCAACCTGGTATACTTGATGCTTGATCTTTTTATTGAAAGCTTTGATCATATGTTTTTGGTACATCTAACCATAACAAACAGTAGCCAGCCTCTTTTCGTTAATCAAATTTAGCTGATCCAACCTTGTCTGAATCCATTCGTCTCCGTCTAAGTTTTCTTCTTTCATAATTCTTAGAGAAGGGATTTGAACTTCAACAGGCAGGACAACTTCCATGCCATAGACCAAAGAGAAAGGGGTTTCCCTAGTTGATGTTCGTGCCGAAGTACGGTAGCCATGAAGAGCAAATGGTAGCATCTCATGCCAGTCTTTATAGGTCACCACCATCTTTTGCAAAATATTCTTTATATTCTTGTTAGCAGCTTCCACCGTGCCATTCATCTTAGTTCTGTATGGAGAAGAGTTGTGATGTTTGATCTTGAACTGCATGCAGAGTTCAGTGATCAAAGCATTATTGAGATTGGTACCATTGTCAGTGATAATCATCTCAGGGATACCATACCGACAGATGAGGTTATGCTTGTTAAACCGGGCTACGACGTTCTTGGTAACTGAGGCAAATGAAGGTGCTTCAACCCACTTGGTAAAGTAGTCAATGGCAACAAGAATGAAACGATGTCCATTAGAGGCAGTAGGCTTGATTTCTATGATCATGTTAATGCCCCACATTGCAAATGGCCAATGAGAAGTCATGGTGTTCAAAGGAATTAGAGGCACATAGACCTTATCAGCATAAATTTGGAACTTATGGCAAGTCCTTGAGTTATGATGACAATCGGTTTCCATGGTTGTCCAATAGTAAACAGCTCTCAGAATCTTCTTGGCCATAGTATGTCGACTAGAATGAGTACCAAATATACCTTCATGCATATCTTCCATGATCTTTCCTGTTTCCTTCTTGTCCGTACAACAAAGCAAAATTGAATCATGGTTGCACTTATATAAGATCCCATTGCTCAGGAAGAATTTGGCTGAGAACCTCCGCATGAATTTCTTGTCGTTGCTGACACCTCTTCAGGATACTCTTGAGCTTCGAGATATCTTTTCACCTCATGAAACTAAGGCTTCTCCTCTACACCCTCAGTGTCAATCTCATAGCTATGCGCTGGTTCGTCAAATCTTTTGACAGTAATTCAGGGAGCTTCATTTTCCCATCTGACTTTGAACATAGAAGACATGGTAGCCAAAGCATCTTCCAATTGATTCTCTTCCCTCGGAATGTGCTCAAAGGTAACCTCTTCAAAGTATGGGATCAAGTTTAGCACAAGCTCTTTGTAAGGGATAAGGTTTGGATGTTTTGTATCCCACCCCCCTTTAACTTGAATGATGACCAAAGCTGAGTCTCTATATACACTTACAAATTTGATTCTTAAGTCAATAGCAGCTTTAAGACCCAGGATGCACGCTTCATATTCGGCCATATTGTTGGTACAGTCAAAGCAGAGTCCGGCAGTGAAAGGAGTGTGGCAACCTTCGGGAGAAATGATCACATCCCCAATTTAGTTACCCAGTGTGTTGGAAGCTCCATCAAAAACCATAGTCCATTGGGATCCTTGTTTAGGTCCTTCATACGGTTCAGGCTTTTCACAATTTGTAATCAACATTATATTCTCATTCGGGAATTCAAAATTCATAGATTGGTAGTCATCCACAAGTTGATGTGCCAAATGATCCTCCATCACACTTCCTTTGGTTGCTTTTTGTGTACTGTACTGGATATCATATTCAGTTAGGATCATTTTCCATCGGGCTATCCTTCTGGAGAGAGTTGGCTTCTCAAAGATGTACTTGATGGGATCTGTCTTAGAGATCAGTAGAGTGGTATGAGTCAACATATATTGTCTTAGTCGACGAGCAGCCCATTCCAAAGCACAACAAGTTTTATCGAGCAGTGAATATCTTGTTTCACAGTCGGTAAACTTTTTGCTAAGGTAGTATATTGCATGCTCTTTTCGACCAAACTCGTCATGCTTCCCTAACACACACCCCATTGAATTCTCTAACATAGTTAAGTACATGATCAGAGGTCTTCCTTCAATCGGTGGCATCAAAATTGGTGGTTCTTGTAAGTATTATTTGATCTTGTCAAAAGCTTTTTGACATTCGTCATTCCATCTTACCACTTGATCTTTCTTCAGCAACTCGAAGAGTGGTTCACAAGTAGCAGTCAGGTGAGAGATGAATCGAGCAATGTAGTTTAGTCGTCCTAGAAAACCTATGACCTCCTTCTTAGTACGAGGAGCTAGAATTTCTTGGATTGCTTTGACTTTTGCAGGATCGACTTCAATAACTTTGCCACTACGACAAAACCTAGAAGCTTACCAGACCTTACCCCGAAGATGCATTTTTGGGATTCAACCTCGGCTTATATTTCTTCAGCCTCTCAAACAGCTTATGCAGATGATCCAAGTGCTCTTCCTCAGTTTGAGACCTTGCTATCATCTCATCAACATAGAATTCTATCTCATGATGAATCATATCATGAAACAAATCCACCATAGCCCGTTGATAAGTTGCACCTGCATTCTTCATCCCAAAAGGCATGACTTTATAACAGAAAGTTCACCACTGTGTGACAAAAGTAGTCTTCTCCATGTCTTCGGGTTCCATTTTGATTTGGTTGTAACCCGAGAAGCCATCCATGAAGGAAAACACCTTGTGTTGAGCAGTGTTGTCAACTAAGACATCAACATGCGGTAGTGGGAAGTCGTATTTGGGGTTTTCCCTATTTAAATCCATGTAGTCTACACACATACGGACCTTACCGTCTTTCTTCGGCACTGCAACAACATTTGCAACCCATTGGGAATATGAAGTCACTGCCAAGAAACATGCATTGAACTGTTTCGTTACCTCAGCCTTGATCTTCTCGGACATATCAGGGCGCATGTGACGAACCTTTTGTTTGATCGGAGAACAAACTTCTTTCATTGGTAGACGGTGAATCACGATATCAGTATCGAGCCCTAGCATGTCTTCGTATGACCAAGCAAAGACCTCGGCATATTCGTGCAACATATGAACCAATCTTCTTTTGACACTGTCTTCCAGGTTGGTGCCAATCTTGATTTCTTTTTTATCTGCCTTAATACCCAAATTTATCACTTCTACCGATTCT
Organism: Vicia faba; assembly: GCA_948472305.1. Taxonomy (NCBI): domain Eukaryota; kingdom Viridiplantae; phylum Streptophyta; class Magnoliopsida; order Fabales; family Fabaceae; genus Vicia; species Vicia faba. The sequence continues at coordinate 676,140,065 of OX451738.1, read as the reverse complement.
TCATGCGGTTGGATGGCCTTTTCCTCTTGTATCAGGAGTCTGGAGAGTTCTCCAGGTATCTCACAATCTTCTTCACCTTCGCCTTCGGCTTGATAGATTGGATTTTCAAAGTCATAAACGACAATAGCAGAATTGTTGTCAATGAGATCCAGAGTGGATGTGGATCTGTAAATTTGTGTGCGTGTGCATGTAAAGTCACATGGCTATTTTGAAAATGCGGTAAAATAAAAGAAAGACAAAGAGCATAAAATTTGAATGCAAAATTGTCCAATGTTTTCATTAAATGAGCATATGATATATGAAATGACAAACCCTTAACAAATAGTCCATTGTGCCTCGCGCAAGGCATATGGTGTAAAGTCATTATTTTGAAGGAAATTATACAGACAAAGTTCTTAAAGCAATAAAAACAGTAAATAGCAATTACTCCTGGTTGAAGGAGATTAAGATGAATTCTTTGGCCTTCCAGTTGTTGAGTCTGCTGTCAGCAGTTGGGAATATCCATTCGTCCAAGTCGCCATCACTATCAGTGTCTTCTAGATCATTGACTTCATTGTTTCTAATACTGAGAGGTGCTCCATCAACATGAGCACATTGAACCTCTTTATGAGCCTTTGAAGTAAAACCCAACCCAAATTTGTCAGATTTGTAAGGGATGTCAGGAAGTTATCCCCAGATAGTGCAACCTTCATATTCTACAATATCCCTAGCATCCTTCAGAGAGGCCATTCTTGGTGTTCCTTTAGAGATTTCAGGAGTAGCAGGAGTAGCAGCAACAACCATTAGAGGGATTACCCCAAATGCTTGACATGGGGTTTTAATGAATTCTCCATCCATTTCAACGTGTTTGAAAGAATTCAAATGACTGACCATATATTCTTTCTCTCCACAGACTGTGACAACCTTCCCTTTCACTGGGTATTTCATCATTTGATGTAATGTAGAGGTAATCACACCTGCCCCATGAATCCATGGGCATTCGAGCAAGCAAGAATAAGCCAGGAGGATATCCATTACATAAAAAAGTTGAATTGAAGACTTGAGATCCCACTTTGATCGGAAGATCAACCTCCCCGCAAACCATCCTTTTTGAGCCATTGAAGGCTCTTACCACAATATCACTGGGTTTCAGCACCATCCCTTCACAGTCCAATCTGTCCAAAGCACCTTTAGGTAAAACATTAAGGGACCCAATACCTTTAGATCAACCTCCCCGTAGGTGCAAGGTCAGCATTGTATTGGTATTGTTTGTAGAAGGCTACAACAAGATCTTCCCAGTTATGAACATCGACTCTTTCTAACTGGTAAAACCAATCAAGTTGAGTTCCAGATAGGCTATCTTGGAAGAAGTGTACCCGTAAGTCTTTGTCAGCGGTATGGGGCTGGATTTTCCTCATATAGGACCAGAGATGCATTTTAGGGCATGAGACTCCATCATACTTGGCAAACACATGTGATTTGATTTGGGAGGAATGATAATCCCCGACACTAACCCCAATTCCTCAAAGTCTAAGCTAGACACGTTTTAGATTTCCATCGCACTCAACCGCTCTTCGAGATGTTTATACTTGTCATCAGCTAGAGGGTATTGTTCTTCAGAATAGTCTTCTTCTTCCTCTTCCTCTTCTGATTCTGAAGGGACAACTGTTTCCTTGCCTTTCCCATCTTGATTATCTCTCTCACCGAATGTCGTTGCAAAGTCTAAGGTCCTTCTTGTCTGCCCATGAAATCTTCTTCCCATGTTTAGGACTCTGGTTACCTTTTTTGTGTTCTTTTTCTTCTCCTCAGCCAGTAAAGTCTTCAACTCTTCTTGTCCTTTGGCTAGGGTCAAGAGCAACTGTTGAAACTGTGTATTCTGAGCTTGGAGGTCCTTCACTGTTTGCTCGAGATCCATCTTACTGAGATAAATAGTAGAGAGATGAGGAGACTTGTTGCAAAAGACCTGTTTATGTTATGATGAATGGTATATGCATATGTAATGATTTCAAGGATTTCAAGGATTTCAAAGATTCAAATTTGTTTTAGACAAAAAGGAAACACACGTTATATTAATAAGTTAAAGCTTGAGTATATCAATGCCTCTTGGGATTATAAGGAAATACAAAAGCTCTAAGATAAAAAGGTAGTGCGCATCCTCTTTGGTGTGATGTAGGCATTGAGAGTCTGCTCCTTATGAAGTAGCCTAGTGAGTTCCAAAACCTTCTTCTCGCTCGCGTAGAATTGGGCTTCGAAAGTATCTCGTTCCCCCTCGAGCTGTATTCAATCTCTTTTTAGGTCTTCAAGACAGGTGGGCATATCAGGATGTAGGATAATGTATGGAACATCTCTCTCCATGACAGGCTCAATAATCACCGAGAGAATGGAGGGGTAAGGCATCATAAGACTCTGAGCACGAGCTCGTACCCATTTAAGGTAAGGCTCAAGAGGGATGAAATTCTTGTGCCCCAAAGTCTCGCTATCCACCCATTTCAACATCTTCCAAGCTCAGATAAATCTCTGGCGAAGACTTTGATCGTCGTTGTTGTAGTCAAATACCAAACCTTGAATCAGCATCTTGTGCAAGCCATCCCTTCGGGCGTAACCAAACTGTCTTAAGGATAAGCATGGTTTGTAGGTGATACCTCCCCTAATGCCAAGTAAAGGGACATTAGGGAATTCTCCATAAAGGTCGACAATGATAACATTCTCTTTGGATCGGGAGCACCAATGAATGTCCGAATGTTTGAGCGTCATCAACCTTTGTGACCACCTTAAACCTTGCTCATTTTTTAATACAGATTGGGGAAGATGCGAAATAAACCATCTTGCTAAGAGAGGAGTGCAACACATAAGGACACCTCTTTTCCTCATTGTGTGAGTGTGAAAAGAGTGTATGATATCTCCTAGTAATATAGGCACCGGGTTGCGGGATATGAAGATTTTGACGGTGTTGACATCTATGAGTTGGTCAGGATTTAGAAACAAAACCATCCCGTAGATGAGGAGAGCCACAATTTCCTCAAAGGCTTGCAAGTCCAAGGAGTTCCAACAACTTTGGTCTTTCTCAAACAGGAACTTTGCTAGGAAACCCTTGACACCACTCCTTGTTTCCCAATGAGTTGTGACATCAGATGAGTGCAAGTGTAGAGCTTGAGAAATCTCTTATGGCTTTGGGTCTCTTTCCGTACCGTTGAAAGGTAGTTGATTGAGAATAGGAATCCTCAAGAGTTGAGAGAATTCTTCCAAAGTAGGCACAAGTTGATAGTCGGGAAATGTGAAGCAATGGTGTAAAGGATCAAAGAACTAAAAGAGCACCTTTATCATATCCTCATCTGTGTTGGAGGTGACCAAGTTGATTAGGCGACCATGTCTCTCAGTAAATGGAGAGTTTTCAGGAATCCTTGAAGCTAGCTCCTTGAGTTGTGGAGGGATCCTTACAAGATTGACTTGAATAGTTTTCCTGCAAAGTGAATCCATATCCTACAAAACAAGAACAAAGATGAATCCTAAAATCCTTGAAATGGTTAGTGGATGTATATGATGTTCATGATGTTCATGATGTTATGTACAAGTATGCATATACAAACAAAATAAACAAAACCTTAGGTTTAGGCTTGCATAGGGTTTTATAGGTAAGTACCCTCTTGAAGTTTAGTTGGCTTAAACCTGTACTAGTAATAGTAACCGGGTTCTAAGGAGCTCAATATCACTGGTTTGTTTTCTTGGTCATTGTTTCAGCACAAACCTCTTTAATGGAGACCTAAATATCCCAAGAAACCAAACCTTAATGAGTGTAGTATCGAGTATCTACCAACTTCGGACTGCACCAAAGCCGGTCATCTCACTACATCCTAAAGGCCAAGTTGGTCATGTAAAGGTTCTAAAAGTTCATTAGTGATTTATGACATCACTCAGCGGCCCCGTATTCTCTTTGATTAACTCAAAGGCTACCAGTACCCACAAATATGTCGCACTAACGTAGCTATTACTTAGACCATTTCGGTATACCCCGCATAGTTTCCACAACGTATTGCTACTTACCTATAATGTATCCCAAATCCGGGTAGAGGATTCGAACCCAAATAAAGAACCAAAATGTAAAGCATACAAGTCAAACAATGGAAGCAAATAAATGTGATCTAGCCTTAAGGTAACCCCACTTTTAGAATCATCCCCAACAGAGTTGCCAGTTCTGTAATACGGTGGGAGAACTGACTTGATTATTTTGCGTTTGATTGTAAATGTTGCGGTTAGCAAGAGTCGCCACCGACTTTTCTTTTATCTAAAAGGAAAGGTGAAAAATCACAAGAAAGACCTTTGAGATTGTTTCTTGAGTTCGGGGGGTAGATTATGAAAAGGGAAGGTATTAGCACACTTTTCATCCATGGTTTTCCATGGGGTCTTAGTTACTTGCTAGATAACTTGTTTTTGTTTGAAATTGTGCTTTGTGTGGTTTTTTTAAAGTATTTTGTAAAGAGGCCATTGTTTAGGCAATCTTTGTAATGATTCTCGTTCGTAAGAATGTATACAAAGATGTTTGATCTTTTGAAAATGTTTTCTATTTTGTAAGATGTTTGAAAGTGTATGTGATTGCTTTGAAAATAGCAAGGATGTTTGTTTTGAAATGGAGCAAGTAATTAGGAGCAATCTACCTACTCAAATGTCTTTTTTGATAATTTTCTTTTCCTTTGACATTGTTGTCTTACCATTGATTTGGTAAGCAACCCTATCTTTGGATGTAAACGGGACGGGCGTGGGTCATCATATAACCATGATTAGCAATATTGTAAGGTATCTTAGCATTCTTTTGAGGGACTAAGATCATTTGTAAGGCAACTTAGATAGAGTCATCGAGGGACTATGATCTTGTATTTTTGTTTGTTTTTGGCTAAGATACCTTACATGCGTAATATGGTCATTTTGTATAAGGCAACCAAGTGGGATAACCCTAGGGGTGCTTGTGTGCAAGTGTATTGTTTTCATGCTTTATTTTGTCTTGAATTAGGGTTTTCTAAGTATTGGTTTTAGTCTTTCCATACAAACCCTAATTACTAGCATTTGTATATAAAGCGATAAATTGCGGAATTTAAAGTTACTACGCTATTACAATACTTGTGGGAGGGGGGTATACAAATTGTGAATGGGGATTGAAAGAATATAAACCTAATTAATCTATTACAACCAAATTGAATTTGATATCAATGTACAAGGAAATGAATAAATATAAAGTACAAATGCAAATGGAAAACAAACATGATTTTTGTTTGGATTTTTATGAAAAGAGGTTTTAACCTAACCCTAATTAGATAAAATTATTAACTAAAATTAATTAAATTAACTTAAACTAATTAAGAAAAGAAATTAAATTTGAAACATTTTTAGGTTTTTTTAAGAAAAGGTTTTAAATTAAAATGATATAACAAATTAATTAATTAAAATAAACCTAAATTCTAAATTGATTTTAATTTACAAGAGGTTAATATAATAATTAAACCTAATTATCTAAATATTAATTAATTAAGAAAAGAAATTAATTTTTTTAAGCAAAGTGTTTTTAGTCTTTTTGTATTTATAAAGGAAATAAAATATAAACATATTATTATCTAAATAAATAAATAAATTATTTTTTGGGATTTTTATAATTAATAATGATATAAATAATAATAATAATGAAAATAAAATATGAAATGAAAATAAAAGAAAAAATGAAATAATAAAAAATAAAGAGCCAGGGGGTGCGTGAAGTAGGCAGGGAGTTGATTAGCAAAAAAAAAAAAAGAGCCAGGCCCAAAGGGCCCAGCGCCTGCAAACAAAACAAGTCAGAATGTCAAAAAATATGAAAAATAAAAAGGGGTACCACTAGGGCTCGAACCCAGGTCCCATAGGTTAACAGGCGCGCGCTTTACCACTGGGGTGGCTATACATTCGTTCATATAAACAAAACAATAAATATGTAAGGAAAATCAAGTCCTGATGACTTCATCTTCAACCTCCAGCTAGTGTACCTGGAACTTCTTCATTTCTCAACAAAAATGGAAGATGACAAAATGAAAGTTGTTGCATTCTTCCTCACGAATCTAACCATGTAAATAACTAAAGCTAAAAGTCAAAGATAAATGAGAATTTCTCTGGCCCTAATTTGAACCCTAAAAATTTCAGAAACTTCAACTCTAAAATTCTCTAAGCTCAGGCCATGTAAATGCAAACTATGGATATGTACAACTTCGTGGCAATGAGGTCTACATTTTTCATTCACAAAATAAACATTAATGATGCTTAAATGATGAGATAGAAGTTCAAGTGAAATACCTCCAAACTGGAAATCGTGAAATGCAAATAAGCTTGATTCAAAGTGCTGCAAGGATCAGGTTAGCTTCCTTGAGGTCCCAGGAAGCTAATGCAATGATTAGCTTGAGCTGAAAGTGGCTGAGGAGCTCTGGAGAAGTCAAGTTGCAGACCAATGTTTTTGAAAATGGAACTTGATGATGGAGGTGTTACAGTTGAGCAAATGGACTTTGGATGGTTTGTATTTGATGTTTAGAAGCTTTTGGAAGTGAAAGGCCAAAGAACGCACGAGGGGATTTGGAGTTTGGTATGTAAAGTCAGAATTTGCACAACAATGGTGTTTTGAGACAGTTTCTGGCTAGAGGGAGTTTGAGTGAGTTTAAGGGTCTTCAAGCTCGTGTTCTAGCTCACAAATAGTGCTTCAATTTATAAGCAACAAGTTTGGATACTTGTTGTTGATCAGAATTTGAAATTACATGTTTATGCATAACATGTGATTTTTGAGAAAACAAGTTTCAATGCCTTGTGTAATTGCTAAGATAGAGTAGTTATGCTTTAAACACACTTGCTTCTGACTTTGTAGATGAAGTGTGATCAGAGGGAACAAGTTAGAGGCTCAAGAATGAACTTTATGCATAAAGCTTTCTTTTCAAGAATGGTATTGTTAACTTTCTTCCAAAAATGGCAATGTGAATTGGATAAAGCTTAAATCACTTGGATTATAACTCAAAGGTTTGTGTAATCCATTAATTATTGAGTGAAAAACAAGTTTGAGGCCTGCAAAGCAAAGATTATGCAGCCTAACATTTATTTGGTTCATGTGTTCATCCAAAATAACTTGTAATTCAAGTGACAAAACCCTAATTTCATCTCTTCGATTCTCCCTACTAAAGAATGATCTCAAGGAGTTCTTGGAAATTTTGGAAATCTTGAAATGTGCTATACAACCCATCTTTGAATTTCTTTTGAATATTCCCCTTGGAACTATATGAAAAAGTGTCTTGAAGTCAGGTCAAAATCCTGGTCAAATTAAGGCAAAATTTCACTAAGAGTTTAGTTTCATGACCCTATGTTCATAAAATTATAACTTGAGATCCAAGCACTTTTGGAAGAAGTTATGTGAAGATAAGTTGTATATTTCATGGATATCTACAACGTTCATGTTGGAAGTTTCTCTTGAATCATCTGGCATCATGGTGAAAATTTGGCTCAAAGTTATGAAAAAACATGAAATTTCCAACACTTAGAAAAATTTCTAAGTTTAGAAATTTTGACTTTTCAAAATGAAATCTTGATTTTTAATTTCTTGATGAATAAGTTTCATATTTTGATATGTTTTGATGAATTATGATCTTTGGCACTTGAGTTTGACCAAAAAGTCAAATTTTGACTTTTCAATATACAGTTGACTTTTGATCAGTTGACTGCAAAATTCATCTGTCAATCCAATGGACTTGCAATGTTTAGAAACCTATCATTAGGTAAAAATGATGCAATTGGACTCTTGAGATCATGCCTTAAACCAATTGACCATTTCTAGGTCAAAAATCAGAAATTTCCCTTTCCCAATCAAAACCCTAATTTTTAACCATTTTGCCCTTTTGGAGATTTAATCAAATTTCTTGAGGAATTATGGTCCAAACTTGATAAAATGATACATATGAGTCTAAAATGTTGATGTGGATAAAAAATTATGAAGTTTGACTGTAAATTGGCCATAGTTGACTTTTTTTCCCAATACAATTGATTTTTAGGTCGACTGTTTAATTGATTGAGCAAAAGAGTGATCCAAGGCTTGAAACTTGGCATGAGTAGTCTTGGGGGTCCATAATGATCCATGAAAGTCATATGGGGAATTAAAAGTCCATTTGTCCTTGTTCAATCTCAAACCCTAATTTTCAGTCATTAGTGCTTGAGGAGGTGTCTAGAGCTGTTCAACACTAATGCAGTCTTGATCCAAAGGAGATCTTGTGAGAAAATTCTTGATAAGTGACAGGGAAAATTTTGGGGTACAACAGCTGTCCCTGTTCAATCTTCTTAAGCCTGAAGAGTTATATTGGCATGTTTTTCCAGTCGTGACTCGAAGGTGGAAGATGATTGGACACTAGAGTGCCTAGAAATTTGCACTCGACGATGCGATGGTAGAAGGAATAGGCTTAAAGATTCCATTTGGAGAGGTGATAGAAAGTTTTTGGAGATGGGCTTAAAGATGCCATCCAAAAGTGATTGTAATTTGTAAGCTGAAAGAATGAGTATCAGAATGACGTCCATGTCTAGAGCGTATTTGAATGTATCTGAGAGTTGAATCTGAACGAGTGTCAGAATGGCATCCGTGTCTCGAGCGTATCTAAACCATATCTGAGAGCTGAATCTGAATAAGTATCATAATGACATCCGTGTCTGGAGCATATCTGAATTGTATCTGAAAGCTGAATCTGAATAAGTATCAGAATGGCGTCCGTGTCTGGAGCGTATCTGAACTGTATCTGAAAGAGGCTCTGAATGAGTATCAGAATGGCTTCCGTATCTGGAGTGTATCTGAACTGTATCAAAAGGTTGAATCTGAATGAGTATCAGGATGGCATCCGTGTCTGGAGCATATCTGAGCTGTATCTGAAAGTTGAATTTGAATGAGTATCAGAATGGCATCTGTGTTTGGAGCGTATCTGAACCGTATCTAAATGTTCCACTTGAATGAGTATCATAATGGCATCCGTGTCTGGAGCGTATCTAAATTGTATCTGAAAGTTGAGTCTGAATGAGTATCAGAATGGCATCCGTGTCTGGAGCGTATCTGAACTGTATCTGAAAACTCTGAACATTGTTAATGATAACTGTTAATCTTATCCTGAAAAGGGTAAAATGTTAGCTAAAATGCAAAGTCATGTTGTATGAAATGTATGATATAATGCATTCGTTTTATCAATGTTTATGATATGCGGATGCAATGTATGCGTATGTGAGCTGGTCTATTACGCTGTTTATTGGATTGAGGAAAATAAATCCCTGAATGTTGCTGAGGATATGTAAGTCTTCATGTCTTGAAGTCGAAGTGTTGATGAATTTCCGTTTAGAGGAATAAACTTTGTTGTAGGGGAAATGCCATGTACTTCTTGAAAAATCTGTTTGGGGAATCTGGAGAAATTGGATGATTTCTATCGGGGATCGATAATTGGAAGCTTTTTTCTGCTGGGGGTTAAACTGCATACTGCGGGGGATTTTATGATAACTTAGAGAGATTTCCCTATATCTTAAAGCCATCAGTGATTGTCTTTTATTTTGTTTATTTGTAAACAGTAACTATGTTCAAATGCATATGTTCAACAATGAATCATTGGACGTTTTTGTAAACAAAACACAAGCTTAAAGAAAAACAGACAGTTTTTGCACTTTCAAAGGGATATCTTTGTATTGACTTTGAGTAAGTATTTTTGTACAATGAGACAAACATTCTAGTAAGAGAATTCTGTCGTAAAAATTGAAAATTTTAATTTAAAGAAAAGATAGCTATGTGCAATAATCCCATGGGGTTCCCATTCTGCTATAGCCTTTGTATCTCTGAGCATCTTGTCTATTTGTTCCCTCGTCCGAAGATGATTGAATTGATCAGAGCCTCTGAGTTTGCAGGTTGTCCGTAAGGTGATCCAACGGGACATAGTCATACGCTTTAATTCCCTAACTTTTGCTTGGACCTCTCTTTCGGGTTTTCAGTCCACCGGGAAACCCTTTTTTGCCCAAGTCGCCCTTTCAGGTTTTCAACTTGCCGGGTGTATAAATTTTTTTTGTTTTTATCCCTAATTTTATCCCGAACCTCTTTTGGTTCTCCGGGATGCCCTTGTTTTTCCTAGGTGTGTCAACCTAGCGGGTCTCTTATGCGTAATATCTTTTGACTATGTCTGCGTTCGCAGGGTGTGGCAGGTCGTCACCATCCATGGTAGCCAAGATCATTGCTCCACTAGAGAATATATTTTTGATTACAAATGGTCCTTCGTATGTAGGAGTCCATTTTCCCCTGGGATCACCTTGGGGTAGTATGATACGTTTGATTACTAGATCCCCAACTTGATACACTTGGCGTCTGACCTTTTTGTTGAAAGCCTTGATCATCCGTTTTTGATACATTTGACCATGGAAGACATCAATAAGTCTTTTCTCATAAATCAAGTTCAATTGATCAAGTCGAGTCTGGATCCAATCATCTTCATTCTAACCTGCATCCTACATAATTCTTAGAGAGGGGATCTGAACCTCAATAGGCAAGACGGCTTCCATGTCGTATACCAAAGAATAGGGTTTTGCCCCGGTTGATGTGCGAGCTGTGGTACGATACCCGTGGAGAGCTAACGGTAGCATCTCATGCCAATCTTTGTATGTGACTGTAATTTTCTGTATGATCTTTTTAATGTTCTTATTCGTGGCTTCGACAACACCATTCATCTTCGGCCGGTAAGGGGAAGAATTGTGATGCTGGATCTTGAATTGCTCGCATAGGGAAGTGATCATTGTATTGTTTAGATTCGTACCATTGTCTGTAATGATCCTCTCCGGGATACCATAACGATAGATGAGATTTTTCTTGATGAACCGGGCGACAACGTTCTAGGTAACGGAAGCGAAGGAAGCTGCCTCCACCCACTTTGTAAAATAGTCAATGGCTACTAGGATGAAGCGGTGTCCATTGGAGGCCGTTGGCTTGATTTCCCCAATAATATCAATCTCCCACATAGCAAAGGGCCAAGGAGCCGTCAAGACATTCATAGGAACCAAAGGTACGTGCACTTTGTCAGCATAGATCTGACACTTGTGGTAGGCTCGAGAGTGTTGATAGCAGTCTGCTTCCATGGTAGACCAATAATGGCCTGCCCGTAGGATTTTCTTTGCCATCGTATGCCCACTGGAATGGGTGCCAAAAGTGCCTTCATGTAACTCGGCCATGTCCTTACGGCTTCAACCTTGTCTACACACCGAAGTAACACAGAGTCATGGTTGCGTTTGTAAAGAATGCCATTACTAAGGTAGAACTTGGCAAAGAATCTTCTTAGGAACTTCTTATCATTGACTGGAGCTCCTTCTGGATATTCTTGAGCCTCGAGATACCTCTTGACTTCGTGGAACCAAGGCTGGTCCACTACTTCTTCAGTATCAATCTCGCGACAATGTGCTGGTTCATCCATTCGTTCAATGGTGATCTGGGGAGCCTCTTTATCCCAATTAAGTTTAAACATAGATGACATCATGGCTAGTGCGTCTGCTAGCTGATTTTCTTCTCGCGGGAAATGCTCGAAGGTAATCTTCTCAAAATGTGATAGCAATGTCAAAACATGTTCTTTTAAGGGATAAGGTTAGGGTGTTTGGTGTCCCATTCCCCTTTGATCTGACTGATAACCAAAGCTGAATCTCCGAATACATCCAAGGATATGATCCCCAAGTCTATGGCAACTCTGAGACCAAAGATGCACGCTTCGTATTCCATCATGTTGTTTGTACAATTGAAGCAGAGACTTGCTGTAAAAGGAGTAGGACACCCTTCCGGAGATATGATTACAACACCGATACCATTTCCAAGTGCGTTGGATGCCCCATCAAAGAACAGGGTCCATTGGGATCCTTGTTCAGGTCCGTCATATGGCCTGGATTCTTTACAGTTGTCTAACATCATGATGTCTTCATCCGGAAATTTGAACTTCATGGATTGGTAGTCTTCTACAGCTTGGTGAGCAAGGTGATTAGCTAATACACTGCCCTTTATTTCTTTCTGGGTAGTATACTATATGTTATATTCCATCAGGATCATCTGCCATCTTGCTATTCTCCCGGAGAGAGCAGGTTTCTCGGAGATGTATTTTATCGGATCCATTTTAGATATCAACAAAGTAGTATGAGTCAGCATATACTGTCTTAGCCGGCGAGCAGCCCATGCCAGAGCGCAACAAGTTTTCTCAAGCAGTCAATATCTGGTTTCAGAGTCGGTAATCTTTTTGCTCAGGTAATAAATATCATGCTCTTTTCGGCCAGACTCGTCATGCTGCCGCAATACACATCCCATTGAGTTTTCTAAAACAGTCAGATACATGATCAATGGTCTTCCCTCGACTGGTGGCATCAACACATGACGCTCTTGTAAGTATTCTTTGATTTTGTCAAAAAGCAAATTGGCACTCGTCATTCCATTTGACTACTTGATCTTTCTTCAACAATTTTAAGATTGGTTCACAAGTAGCTGTCAGGTGAGAGATGAATCTGGCAATGTAGTTCAAACATCCCAAGAACCCTCTGACTTCCTTCTCAGTACGAGGAGCATGCATCTGTTGTATCTCTTTTACCTTGGCAGGATCTACTTCAATACCTTTATTGCTGACGACAAAGCCTAGGAGTTTACCAGACCGTACCCCAAATGTGCATTTGTTTGGGTTCAACCTCATCTTGTACTTCTTCAGTCTCTCAAACAGTTTTTGTAAGTGATCAAGATGCTCTTCTTCTGTTTGAGATCTGGCTATCATATCATCCACGTAGACCTCTATTTCTTGATGTATCATGTCATGAAATAAAGCTACCATGGCACGTTGATAGGTTGCCCCAACATTCTTTAGTCCGAACGGCATCACCTTATAGTAGAAAGTGCCCCACTGCGTGACAAACGTTGTTTTCTCCATGTCCTCAGGCGCCATTTAGATTTGGTTGTAACCTGAGAATCCGTCCATGAGGGAAAACACTTTGTGTTGTGCCGTATTGTCAACTAGAATATCAATGTGGGGGAGTGAAAAATCATCCTTAGGGCTTTCCCTATTCAAACCTCTGTAGTCCATACACATTCGCACTTTGCCGTCTTTCTTGGGCACGGGAACAACATCGACAACCTATTGCGGATAGGAGGTGACAGCCAAGAATCCAGCATTGAATTGCTTCATTACTTTTGCTTTAATCTTTTCTGACATATCAGGCCTCATGCGACGAACCTTTTGCTTTACTGGCGGACATTCCTCTTTTATAGACAGACGATGTACCATAATATCTGCATCAAGTCCTGGCATGTCTTTATACGACCAGGCAAAGACTTCAACATAATCGTGTAACAACTGAATTAGACGCTCCTTGATACTGGGTTCCAGATTGGCACCCACCTTGACCTCTTTTTTGTCTTCTTCAGTACCTATTTTGATTGTATCCACGGGTTCCTCGTGAGGCTGAATGGTTCTCTCTTATAGTTGTAGTAGTCTGGCAAGTTCCCCTGGTACTTCACAATCTTCCTCACCTTCGTCTTCGGCTTGGTAGATTAGATTCTCAGAGTCACAAAAGGCCATAGCAGTATCGTTACCCATGGGATCCCGAATGGATGTATACCTGCATTGTGAGTGTGAGTGTGTGTAAGGGTATATCTATCCTTGAAAGAAATAAAAATGTAAAAAGAAAAACAATGAGCACAAAAGTTTGTATGCGAAAACGTCCATGATTCATTGATGTCATATGAAAATGAGATAATAACCCTTACTAATGGACCATTGTGCCTCGGGTAAGACACAAGGTTTTAAGAGTGCGAATTGTTTTAATATTACAGATCCAACAAAATGTAAAGACAAATTACTGTGGGATAAAAGTGATTGGGACAAAATCTCTAGCCTCCCAGTTGCTGAGTCCTCCACTGATAGTTGGGAATATCCAGTCCTCTAAGTCATAACTATCTTTATCATCTTCTACAGTGTTGACCTCGCGATTGCTGATCTTCAGGGGTGGTCATCCGGCACGAGCGCGGCGTACAACCTTCTCGGAACCTGAAGTGAAACCCAGGCCAAACTTGTCAGACTTATATGGGATATCTGGGAGTTTTCCCCAGATAGTGCACCCACCTTCTTTTACCACTGCTTTGGTATCCTTCAGAGATGACATCTGGAGTGGAGGCCTTGTGATCTTGGGAACATCCTTGGTTACTGCCACATCTTGCGGGACCTCTTCAAAGTGTTGGAATGGAGTTTCAATAAATTCACCATCTAATTCCACATATCTGAAGGAATTGAGACGGCTGATCATATACTCTTCTTCTCTATGAACGGTGATAATCTTCCCTTGAATCAGATATTTCAGTATTTGGTACAACGTAGAAGTGACAGCGCCAACATTGTGAATCCATGGTCGGCCTAGCAAGCAGGAATATGAGGGACGGATATCCATTACATAAAAAGTTGAATCAAATGTTTGTGTTCCAACTTTTATAGGAATGTCTACCTCCCCATGTACCATCCTTTTCGAGCCGTCAAAAGCCCTTACTACTATGTTACTTGGCTTCAATGTCAATCTCTCACAGTCAAGCCAATCAAGAGCCTTTTTAGGCAATACATTCAGAGATGAGCTAGTGTCCACCAAAACATGAGCCAAGGTTGTGCCCCTACATTCAACTAAGACATGCAATGCCTCATTATGCTTCCTTCCTCTTGGCGTTAAATCATCATCTAAAAAACCTAGACCATTATCTGCAGTTAAGCTAGCTACACAGTCTTGGAACTGATCGGCCAATGTCTCTTGGGGTACATGGGCAGTTTTCAGGAATTTTACCAAGTCTTTTGCATGCACCTCGGAACATAGTAGTAATGCCAGCATGGAAATTTTAGAGGGAGTTTGCCCCAGTTTTTCAACTACATCATAGTCGCTTTTTTTATGATCTTCATAATTTCCTCCATCTCTTTCCGGGAGGTCTCAAGGATAGCCAATGACTGAGCCTTCGTCCGGACAGACTCAATCAGAATACTTTTACCTCGAGTCTCGGTTAACTCGGGAGCAGGAGTGTCAGTAGGAATGATAACAGGGGTTGTAACAGCTTTGTTAGTTGGAGTATTAATGGAGATGAATGTAGGACGAGGAATAGCCTTCGGGGGAGAAACAACAGGAATGATTACGGGTCTAGAAACTTCTTTTGGGGGAGCAATTTCTGGAGAGAATATCCTTTCGCTTTGGGTGATCTTGCTAGTTCCTGCAATATTACTGATGTCAGAGTTGACTTTCTCAGAGCTCGAATCTTCGGCGGCTGGCCAATCCTGCTTGATACCATGGTAGTAGACATCCCCTCCATAATTCTATGGTATGGTTTTGTTTGACGAATATGGGACTGGTCCAGGCATTGCAATTATCAAAGGAGTTGCTTTTGGAACCGGTGTAATTCTAACGGGTCTTTTGGTGGAGACCCTGGAAGAATTGGTGGAAATGGTAATGATAGAAATATCTTTAAAAGGAACAGATGGAACAGAAGTCTTTTCAAACAAAATTTCTTTGTTATCTATTAGGCACTGAACGCCTGTTTTCAACAAAGGACAGCTGGTTGGTGAGGATAAACAGAAATGACAAACTTCATCATAGCCCGAGAACACACCGACATTCAACAAGTTCACTTTAATGGTTAGGAGTGGGGTCATAAGTTCATCAATTGAAGTAAAAAACATTTCTTCTTCAATGGCATTAGTATTATGGTCATGTTTGGGCATAAGGGAAAATATGACATTTGACTTTTCGGGCACATCGAATTCAATCTCTTTTGCTTCAATGAGGTATTGTATTTTGTTCTTTAGAGCTCAATAGTTATTAGTGTCATGGCCGGGACTTTCAGAGTGATATGCGCAACGGGTATTGGGATGATAGTGAGGAGATGTTGTGTTAGGGTTCTTTGGAGCTTCTTTCAAGGTCACTAGGTTGGATCTTAACAGATGTGTCAATACCTGAGATAGGGTCATGTTAATTCTGGTAAATTGTCTGACTGACCATTCCATCCTTGGTTGATTGTTTCTTTGTTGATCAGGCGCAGGTTTAGGGATCATCACAGCCCCCACCATTGGTCGGCGCTCGGCCCTATCTTGATTTCTTTTCGGATATACAACAACCACCTCTTTCTTTCCGATGAAAGGCTTCGTTACAGCTGCAGAAGAGGATGTATCTTTTTGGATCTTTCCGTTCTTTATACCGGCTTCTACCCTTTCTACAGTCAATATCAACTCAGTAAAATCTGCTGATGAACTTCCAATCAAGTGATTGAAGAAGGGACCAGCCAAGGTGCCCAAGAACATGTCTACCAACTCTCTCTCAGATATAGGAGGTTGAACTCTTCTGGCTAAATCTCTCCATTTTTGTGCATAGTCCTTGAAGCCTTCATTTGAAGCCATGTCCATACTCTAAAGTTGAGTACGGGTAGGTGCAAGGTCAGCATTGTATTGGTATTGTTTGTAGAAGGCTGCAGCAAGATCTTCCCAGTTATGAACATTGGCTCTTTCTAACTGGTAAAACCAATCAAGTTGAGTTCCAGACAAGCTGTCTTGGAAGAAGTGTACCCATAAGTCTTTGTCAGCAGTATGGGGCAGGATTTTCCTCACATAGGACCGAAGATGCATTATAGGGCATGAGACTCCGTCATACTTAGAGAACATAGGTGCTTTGAATTTGGGAGGAATGACAATCCCCGACACTAACCCAAATTCCTCAAAGTCCAAGCCAGGCACTTTTTGGATTTCCATCGCACTCAAACGCTCTTCGAGATGTTTATACTTGTCATCAGTTGGAGGGTATTATTCTTCATAATAGTCGTCTTCTTCCTCTTCCGATTCTGACGGGACAACTGTTTCCTTGCCTTTCCCATCTTGATTGTCTCTCTCACTAGATGTCGTTGCAAAGTCTAAGGTCCTTCTCGTCTGCCCATGAAATCTTCTTCCCATGTTTAGAACTCCGGTTACCTTTTTTGTCTTCTTTTTCTTCTCCTCAGCCAACAAAGTCTTCAACTCTTCTTGTCCTTTGGCTAGGGTCAAGAGCAACTGTTGAAACTGTGTATTCTGAGCTTGGGGGTCCTTCACTGTTTGCTCGAGATCCATCTTACTGAAATAAATAGTAGAGAGATGAGGAGAGTTGTTGCAAAATACCTGTTTATGTTATGATGAATGGTATATGCATATGTAATGATTTCAAGGATTTCAAAGATTCAAATTTATTTTAGACAAAAAGGAAACATATGTTATATTAATAAGTTAAAGCTTGAGTATATCAATGGCTCTTGGGCTTATAAGGAAATACAAAATCTCTAAGATAAAAAGGTAGTGCACATCCTCTTTGGCGCGATGTACGCATTGAGAGTATGCTCCTTATGAAGTAGCCTAGTGAGTTCCAAAACCTTCTTCTCGCTCGCGTAGAATTGGGCTTCGAAAGTATCTCTCTCCCCTTGAGTTGTATCCAATCTCTTTGTAGGTCTTCAAGAGAGGTGGGCATTTCAGGATGTAGGATAGTGTATGGAACACCTCCCTCCATGACAGGCTCAATAATCACCGGGAGAATGGAAGGGTAAGGCATCATAAGACTCTGAGCACGAACTCGTACCCATTTGAGGTAAGGCTCAAGAGGGATGAAATTCTTGTTCCCCAAAGTCTTGCTATCCACCTTATTCAACATCCTCCAAGCTCGGATAAATCTCTGGCGAAGACTTTGATCGTTGTTGTCGTAGTCAAATACCAAACCATGAATCAGCATCTCGTGCGGGCCATCCCTTCGGGCGTAACCAAAATGTCTTAAGGATAAGCATGGGTTGTAGGTGATACCTCCCCTAATTCCTAGTAAAGGGACAATAGGTAATTCTCCATAACGGTCGACAATGATAACATTCTCTTTGGATCGGGAGCACCAATGAATGTCCGAATGTTTGAGCGTCATCAACCTTTGTGACCACCTCAAACCTTGCTCATTTTTTAACATAGATTGTCGAAGATGTGAAATAAACCATCTTGCTAATAGAGGAGTGCAACACATAAGGACACCTCTTTTCCTCATTGTGTGAGTGTGAAAAGAGTGTAGGATATCTCCTAGCAATACAGGCACCGGGTTGCGGGATATAAAGATTTTGACGGTGTTGACATCTATGAGTTGGTCAGGATTTGGAAACAAAACCATCCCATAGACGAGGAGAGCCACAATTTCCTCAAAGGCTTGCAAGTCCAAGGAGTTCCAACAGCTTTGGGCTTTCTCAAATAGGAACTTTGCTAGGAAACCATTGACACCACTCCTTGTTTCCCAATGAGTTGTGACATCAGATGAGTGCAAGTGTAGATCTTAAGTAGTCTCTTCTGGCTTTGGGTCTCTTTCTGTACCGTTGAAAGGTAGTTGATTGAGACTGGGAATCCTCAAGAGTTGGGAGAATTCTTCCAAAGTAGGCACAAGTTGATAGTCGGGAAATGTGAAGCAATGGTGTAAAGGATCAAAGAATTGAAAGAGCACCTTCATCATATCCTCATCTGTGCTGAAGGTGACCAAGTTGAGTAGGCGACCATGTCTCTCGGTAAATGGAGAGTTTTCAAGAATCCTTGAAGCTAGATCCTTGAGTTGTGGAGGGATCCTTACAAGATTGACTTGAATAGATTTCCTGCAAAGTGAACCCATATCCTACAAAATAAGAACAAAGATGAATCCCAAAATCCTTGAAATGGTTAGTGGATGTATATGATGTTTATGATGTTCATGATGTTATGTATAAGTATGAATATACAAACAAAACAAACAAAACCTTATGTTTAGTCTTGCTTGGGGTTTTATAGGCAAGTACCCTCTTGAAGTTTAGTTGGCTTAAACCTGTACTAGTAATAGTAACCGGGTTCTAAGGAGCTCAATATCACTGGTTTGTTTCCTTGGTCATTGTTTCAGCACAAACCTCTTTAATGGAGACCGAAATATCCCAAGAAACCAAACCTCAATGAGTGTAGTATCGAGTATCTACCAACTTCAGACTGCACCAAAGCCGGTCTTCTCACTACATCCTAAAGACTAAGTTGGTCAAGTAAAGGTTCTAAAAGTTCATTAGTGATTTATGATAACACTCAGCGGCCCCATATTCTCTTTGATTAACTCAAAGGCTACTGATACCCACAAATATGTCGCACTAACGTAGCTATTTCTTAGACCATGTCGGTATACCCCCACATAGTTTCCACACTGTATTGCTACTTAACTATAATGTATCCCAAATTCGGGTAGAGGATTCGAACCCAAATAAAGAACCAAAATGTAAAGCATACAAGTCAAACAATGGAGGCAAATAAATGTGATCTAGCCTTAAGGTAACCCCACTTTTAGAATCATCTCCAGCAGAGTCTCCAGTTCTGTGATACGGTGGGAGAACTGACTTTAGTGTTTTGCGTTTGATCGCAAATGTTGTGGTTAGCAAGAGTCGCCACTGACTTTTCTTTTATCCAAAAGGAAAGGTGAAAAAGCATAGGAAAGACCTTTGAGATTTTTTCTTGAGTTCGGGGGGTAGATTATGAAAAGGGAAGGTATTAGTACCCTTTTCATCCATGGTTTTCCATGGGCTCTTAGTTACTTGCTAGATCACTTGCTTTTTGTTTGAAATTGTTCTTTGTGGGGTTTTTTGAAAGTATTTTGTAAAGAGGCCATTGTTTAGGCAATCTTTGTAATGATTCTCGTTCGTAAGAATGTATACAAAGATGTTTGATCTTTTGAAAATGTTTTCAATTTTGTAAGATGTTTGAAAGTGTATGCGATTGTTTTGAAAATAGCAAGGATGTTTGTTTTGAAATGGAGCAAGTAATTAGGAGCAATCTACCTACTCAAATGTCTTTCTTTATCATTTTCTTTTCCTTTGACATTGTTGTCTTACCATTGATTTGGTAAGCAACCCTATCTTTGGATGTAAACGGGACGGGCGTGGGTCATCGTATAACCATGATTAGCAATATTACAAGGTATCTTAGCATTCTTTTTGAGGGACTAAGATCATTTTTAAGGCAACTTATATAGCGTCATCGAGGGACTATGATCTTGTATTTTTGCTTGTTTTTGGTTAAGATACCTTACATGCGTAATATGGTCATTTTGTATAAGGCAACCTAGTGGAATAACCCTAGGGGTGGTTGTGTGCAAGTGTATTGTTTTCATGCTTGATTTTGTCTTGAATTAGGGTTTTCTAAGTATTGGTTTTAGTATTTCCATACAAACCCTAATTACTAGCATTTGTATATAAAGCGATAAATTGCGGAATTTAAAGTTACTGCGCTATTACAATACTCTTGGGAGGGGGGTATACAAATTATGAACGGGGATTGCAAGAATATAAAACTAATTAATCTATTGCAACCAAATTGAATTTTATATCAATGTACAAGGAAATGAATAAGTATAAAGTACAAATACAAATGGAAAAGAAACATGATTTTTGTTTGGATTTTTATGAAAAGAGGTTTTAACCTAACCCTAATTAGAGAAAAAAATGATTAACTAAAATTAATTAAATTAACTTAAACTAATTAGGAAAAGAAATTAAATTTGAAACATATTTAGCTTTTTTAAGAAAAGGTTTTAAATTAAAATGATATAACAAATTAATTAATTAAAATAAACCTAAATTCTAAATTAATTTTAATTTACAAGAGGATAATATAATAATTAAACCTAATTATCTAAATATTAATTAATTAAGAAAAGAAATTAATTGTTTTTTTAAGCAAAATGTTTTTAGTCTTTTTGTATTTATAAAGGAAATAAAATATAAACATATTATTATCTAAATAAATAAATAAATTATTTTTTGGATTTTTATTAATAAAAATGACATAAATAATAATAATAATAAAATTAAAATATGAAATGAAATTAAAATAAAATAAAAAATGAAATAATAAAAAATAAAGAGCCGGGGGTGAATGAAGTAGGCAGGGAGTTGATTATCAAAAACAAAAAAAAAAGAGCCAGGCCCAAAGGGCCCAGCGCCTGCAAACAAAACAAGTCAGAATGTCAAAAAATATGAAAAATAAAAAGGGGTACCACTGGGGCTCGAACCGAGGTCCTATAGGTAACAAGCGCGCGCTTTACCACTGGGGTGGCTGTACATCCGTTCATATAAACAAAATAATAAATATGTAAGGCAAATCAAGTCTTGATGACACTACTAAAAAAAAGACATTTGAGAAAAGGTTTTTACATCGGGTATCAAAATAGGTGATGTAAAAAATACAGTTAACAAACTTTTTACATCAGGTATTTATTTCCAATGATATAAAAAATAAGGGAAAAAATTTTTTTCGTCACCTATTACATCGGGTAATCTCATCCACCGATGTAAAAGATTTCCAGAAAAAAAACACGGTGGCATTTTTGTAAATAAGAAACAAGGTGACAAAAAAGTTAAAAAAAATATAAGAAAGCTATTACATCGGTCTAAAGACAAACCGATGTAAAAAATGATTCTTTGAATTAATATATAAATTATATTGAAAATTAATAAAAACGTGGAAAAAAAAAAAAACATATTAAATCGGTGAAATATTCCACCGATGTAAAAGCCTAAGAATAATTTTAAAAAAAAAAAAACCTATTAAATCGGTGGAAGTTCCCACCGATGTAAAAGCCTAAGAATTATTTTAAAAAAAAAAAAAAACATATTAAATCGGTGAAATACTCCACCGATGTAAAAGCCTAAGAATAATTTTAAAAAAAAAAAAAACCTATTAAATCGGTGGAAGTTCCCACCGATGTAAAAGCCTAAGAATTATTTTAAAAAAAAAAAAAAAACATATTAAATCGGTGGAAGTTTCCACCGATGTAAAAGCCTAGTCATTATTTAAAAAAAAAAAAGACCTATTATTTCGGTGGAAGTTTCCACCGATGTAAAAGACGTCCCCTTATATCGGTCAAATATTCCACCGATGTAAAAACTTATAAACAGAATTTTCTTTTATTCCAAAAAACTGTTCATTAGCCATTTTCAGACCCATTTTCGCCGACCGCCGCTTCATCCCTCCCATTTTCGCCGACCCATTTCCGACTGTCACGACCCATTTTCGACGATTTTCCTCCGCCTACTGTCACGACCCGCTTCCGCCGACTGTCACGACCCGTTCTTCGCCGACGATTCGCCGCTACTGCCTCCGGCCGCCCCTTCACACCGCGCCGCCCTTATACCCCCACGCACGCGGCAGCCTTCACACCGTCCTCCGTGCTACGCTGCTCCGCTGACAACCACCTTACGACTCCTGCACTTCACCCCCACTATCACTTCATTCCAGCCACATCCTTCATCTTTCCCATCCTCTGTTCAACAAACTTCACTGGTAGAGTTTTGTCAAACCTTGAATTTCCAATTTTTTTTACATAGCTATAGTTACATTAAACCGATTTTGCAGCCTTCAACATCAATCAAACAATCATTTAGGTAATCAATTTGAAAATTTGATTTTAGGGTTTTGTGAATTTTTTTCCCCTTCTTCAAATTTACTTTCCCTTTTATGAAACATGTGAGTATTTGTGAAAAGTTTGATCTCTTTTATTTTCCCATTCTTTTCTCTGTAATGACTATTTATGGTACTATTGTTGCTGCAAGTTTTTATTCTGGTATGACAAATTTTCATTCTACTGCTAGAAATTTTTATGCTATTGGTATGACAATTTTTTATGCTACTGGTATGACAATTTTTGTCCAATTCTGTAAACTATTTATATTACTGGTAATGGTATGACATAATTCATAGCTTAAGAAGTTAGAACTAATAGTATTTAGAATTTATGGCTTATGCTTACAATTTAAGGTACTGTATTGCTACTTAGAATTGAAATATAAGTATAACTTAGAGTTTATGGTCATTAGTTTAAGGTAGTACTGTGTTGTAAATTCAATATGGCTATAATTATGACTTAGAGTTTATGGTCCTTCAAAAATTTTATGGTACTGTGTTGTAAATTCAATATGGTTATAGGTATGACTTAGAGTTTATAGGTGATGCTTGTTTTAAATTTGAATGAGATTTTAATAATATGTTCACTTGATTTTAATTTGGTTGAAGTTTCAATGTCATTATCATGTTAATATGTTATTCTTGCTTGTGGGGGTTTGTTCATGTTTTAATCAATTTTTATTTTGCGATAACAATTTTAAATAGTTGTCGCTGCCTACACCGTCGCCGCCAACACCACTTCCGCGACGCATACCGCCTCCAACACCCATTCTACTGCTTCCTCGTCGCCGATTCATCAGTCCCGTCTTCTGCAAATCATTCTGCAAATCATTCTGGGGTTCGTTCTAATTCTATTTCTTTTTTTTTTTTGCATTTTCTTTTTCATTACAATTTCAGCATTTTTATGCATTTACGCTATGTTACATTACATATCAATATTATGCAGTTGGCTAGTATACGATAGTTTAAATTTCTATGGTTCTTCCTTAAGATAAAGTTATACATGTTTATAGATACTAAACTTAGTAACTTTAACTAATGCAACAAGCTACTTGTTTCAAGAAAATATGGTGTATGTTAGTGTTTGTGCAGTGTGAAATTTCATGATCATGATGGTGATAGTGAAACATGAAGATTGTTATATTATTAAGTATTTACAGGTTCTGAGACAAAAATTGAATATATGGTGATCGTTTTGAAATTATTAGAAAAGGAAACCAGTGAGAATCAGTTATGTATTAGTGGTGCAAAGTGTAAAAATAATAACAATTAGTAATAAATTGTTAATAGAGTTATCACCTTGCCATTGAAATTTGATTCTATTTGTCTTTCTCCGCGAAGCAGCGCAACTTGCAATCTCGGAATCTCCGTGAAGTAGCACAGCCGCGGACACACCGTTCGTCAGACCTTCCTCCGTGTGAACATAGTTATGGATCGTAGTTGGATGAGAGCTAATCGATTAAGTGACGAGTACGAACATGGAGTGATGGAATTTCTACAGTTTGCTGAAAGTAATGCTGACAAAAGTCTTCCTACGCTTTTTCTCTGTCCATGTATTCGTTGTGCAAATAAAGAACCAAAACGTAGTAAGAAAGAAATCATGGATCATCTAATTTGTGTAGGGATTTGTCAAAGTTATACAAAATGGATATGGCACGGTGAAGTAGTAGCAAAGTCAAACGTGTCTCAAAGAGATGGTGTTAGTGTAGAAATGGATGATCATCTAGAAGACATGATGCGTGATATTGGACAAGATTCGTTTAAGAGGGCACATACGTATGATACTATATGCAATGACAAGGATAAACCATTGTACCCGGGATGCAAAAAATTTACACGTCTGTCAGCCGTGTTAAAATTATTTAATCTGAAGGCAAAGAATGGGTGGACTGACAAAAGTTTTACCGAGTTACTTGAATTGTTGACCGAAATGCTTCCAGAAGGTAATGTAATGCCAAGTCGTTATTACGAGGCGAAGAAAATATTGTGTCCAATGGGTTTGGAGTATGAAAAGATACACGCATGCCCTAATGATTGCATATTATACAGAAAAGAGTATGAAAAGTATAATCATTGTCCAAAGTGTAAGGCTTCACGCTACAAAAAGAAAGATGGTGAGTCAATTGATGATGAGGTGGTAAAAAAGGGTCCTCCTGCGAAAGTGGTATGGTACCTACCAATAATTTCAAGGTTCAAGAGATTATTCGCCAATGCAGATGACGCAAAGAATCTTAGATGGCATGCAGAAGAAAGAAAATATGATGGACAAATTCGTCATGTAGCTGATTCTTTGCAATGGAAGAAAATAGATTCTTTGTTTCCAAATTTTGGCAAAGAGTCGAGAAACCTTAGACTTGGACTTGCTACTGATGGAATGAATCCGTTCGGTAATCTGAGTACTAACCATAGTTCTTGGCCTGTTCTCTTGATGATTTACAACCTATCTCCTAGGCTGTGCATGAAGCGTAAATATATTATGTTATCGATGATGATATCGGGCCCAAAACAACCAGGAAATGACATAGACGTTTATCTAAGTCCACTGATTGATGATTTAAGAGTGTTGTGGGATGAAGGGGTGGATGTTTTTGATGCGTATTCTGGCGAACAGTTCAATATGCGTGCCATGTTGTTTTGCACCATCAATGATTTTCCGGCATATGGTAATTTGTCTGGGTATAAAGTTAAAGGGCATAATGCATGTCCTATATGTGAAAAAGACACTTGTTACCATCAGCTTGAAAAAGGAAAGAAGACCGTTTATCTCGGGCATCGAAAATTTCTAAAACGTTATCATCCATATCGTAGATTGCGGAAAGCTTTCAATGGGGAACAAGAGCATGGTGTTGCTCCAAAGCCCTTGTCTGGAGAGGAAGTTTATCAGCGACAACAGGGACTTGATGTTATCTTTGGAAAGTACCAAAAACGATCTACTGTGAAAAATGTATGGAAAAAGAGATCGATTTTCTTCGATCTTCCATATTGGTCTAGTCTTGATGTAAGACATTGTATTGATGTGATGCATGTGGAGAAAAATGTATGCGATAGTGTAATCGGAACACTTCTCAACATTCAAGGCAAGACAAAAGATGGTATTAATGCTCGTCTGGATTTGGGTTTGATGGGTATACGAGAAGAGTTAACCCCACAATATATAGGTAACAAGACATATTTGCCTCCTGCCTGCTACACTTTGTCTAAAAAAGAGAAAACAAGTTTTTGTGAGTGTTTACAAAGTATCAAAGTGCCGCATGGTTACTCATCAAATGTCAAGAGGCTTGTATCAGTTAAAGATTTTAAATTAGTTGGCTTAAAATCTCACGACTGTCATGTCTTAATGCAACAACTACTATCATTGGCTATTCGTGGGATATTGCCTAACAACGTAAGGAAGACCATAACTAGGTTATGCTTATTTTTCAATGCAATTTGTTGTAAAACCATTGATCCACTAAAGTTAGACGATTTGGAAAATGAGGCTGCAGTTATCTTGTGCCAATTAGAGATGTATTTTCCTCCTTCATTTTTTGACATTATGGTTCACTTGATTGTTCATCTAGTAAGGGAGATTAGATTATGTGGTCCAGTTTTTTTACGGTGGATGTATCCAATAGAGCGATACATGAAGATTCTAAAAGGGTATACAAAAAACCCACACCGTCCGGAAGCATCGATTATTGAGAGGTACATTGCAGAAGAAGCAATTGAGTTTTGTTCTAACTATTTGTCAGGAGTGGATGTTGTAGGGGTTCCTAAGTCTCGTCATGATGGAAGATATGAGGGTGTGGGTACACAAGGTTTAAAAGTCAAGAGCTTAAGTATTGATGTGGTTGTTCAAGCGCATTTGTATATATTGAATAACATAGATGAAGTTCAACCTTACTTATCTGCTCACAAAAGCATCGTAAAGAAAAAGTACCCCAAGATGAATGAAAGAGGGTTGTTAAAAGAGCATAATAAGAGTTTCACTGAGTGGTTTAAAGAAAGAATTGCTAATGAAGATAGTGTTTCTAATACAATTAAGTGGTTGTCTTATGGGCCTAAATGTAACCTAATAACTTGGAGTGGATATGATATTAATAAAACCTCTTTTTATACAAAGTCAAAGGATGACCGTAGTACCACGCAAAATAGTGGGGTAATGATTGTGGCCGAGTCCATGCACTTCTCTAGTGCTAAAGATAAAAACCCGGTTATGGCATCTACACCGTACTTTGGGGTGATTGAAGAGATTTGGGAAGTTAATTATGTTGTGTTTAAAGTTCCTGTATTTAAATGCAAATGGATTGATATCAACAGTGGTGTCAGAATCGATGAATTTGGAGTTACACTGGTTGATCTTAGCAAGTTAGCTTATGCGAACGAACCATTCATCATGGCATCTCAAGCAAAACAAGTGTTTTATGTCACAGATCCTTCTAATAAAAAGTGGTCAGTGGTTTTACAAGGAAAGGTCCATGATAGTGACGAAAATCATGATGAGAACCTTGATATTTCTGAAACTCATCCTTTCTCAACAAATGTGACTACATTCACTGAAGAAAATGAAGGGGATGATGTGCATGCTATTCGCATGGACCATGAAGAAGGGATATGGGAGGATTAGTAAGATTTTTTGTATAAGTTAATTCCATGTTACTTTATTTTCTAATTGTTTTTATTTTGTGTTTAATTTTATTTCTAATTGTTTTTATTTTGTGATTAATATTATTTCTAATTATTTTTGTTTTGTGTAAACAGATACATGGGTGATTCAAACCCCAATAAAAGAAGAGTTAGAGGTCCCACTTTAATGACACAAATTGACAAAGTTCATCAAACAGGTGAAAAGATAAAGGTCGAGTTTAATGCAAGAACCTATGAATGTATTGGTGTTGGTAAAAATGCTACAAATTTCAAGAGTTATATAGCATCTCTTGCTCGACAGTATTGTAGCATTGTGAAAAATGATTGGAAAGAAGTAGATGAAGGCGTAAAAGATGCTATTTGGACTGATATTCAGGTATTTTAAATACAATACTTTATTATATTTTATAATCATATACTAATTAACAACATATGACATATACTACATTTGTAGGCTCATTTTACTATTCCAGAATGTAAAGATCCAAAGAATGATAGGTTGAAGAAAGAATGGATTAAATATGCGGGAGAGCGATGGAGAGGTTTTAAGACACAACTCACAGATAGATATATTCATCATCCCATAGAAAATGATCCTCCTCCATATGTCAAGTATAACTTTATTACAGAAGACGCCTGGAAAGAGTTTCTCAAGATTCGAGATACCCCTGAATTTAAGGTTAGTAGGAGTTATATATTTTTGTGTGCATAACATTTTTATTATATTTAGTGATTAATTATTTGTTTGAGTTTATAATAGGAAAAAAGTCAGAAGGGTAAGGATAATGTGGCCAAGAATTTATACCCACATGTATTGTCTCGTGGAGGGTATCGCTTACTTGAGGAGAAAATTATGAAAGAAAAGTCATCATCGAGAGATAATTCCACATTAGATGATAATGATAGTCAATCTCCACCATCACGCCATGAGTTATGGAAGAGAGCACGACAAAAGAAAGGAGGAGAATACACATCAAAATCTACACAAGAGGTTGCCCAAAAAATTGTAAGTAAACAACGAAAAATTATTACAAAGTATAATTATATTTGTGATTGATTAATTGATGTTTTTGCATTTTGTAGGATTCTCTTGTTCAAGAAGCTGAAAAAGGTGCAATTGTTCCAGATGGACGTAACGATATCTTATCATTAGCCATTGGAACATCTGAGCATGGAGGTCGTGTCCGTGGTGTTGGAAAACACCATAAACAAAGCACTTACTTTGGAAGAAAAAGTCAACATATCGACGTAAATGAACAACTTGCAATATTGGAAACAAAACTTAGAGCTGAACTTGAAGAAAAGTTGGTTGAAGAGCGTAAGATGTTTCAGCAATCATTAATGGAGACACTTAAGTCTATGGGTTTATCACAAAGCACAGGTGATATTAAATGCATTCAAAAATTGGAAATTATTGATGGAAGCGGAAAAGGAAGTTGTTCAGCTGCAAAGGGAAGCACAAAAGAGAGCACAAAAGACGTGGAAGTTGATGATGTTCAGAGATTGTTACTCATGGTTTTGAAATTGGATGATAACCATTTGGCAATACAATTAAGTCATTGTGCGAGTGTCTCTAATTTTTATGTTTCAGCTAAATGTATCAGAGAGTTATTGGTGGGTTTAGGTCATTGGCTTGACGTGTCTATTCTTCAAATTTGGTGCACGTAAGTAAATTTTATTGTTTTATTAAAGTCAATCTCTATTAATATGTTATATCTCTCATCACTTTGATTCTAATGTTAATTTTAAAACTATTCAGGTATATTCATCGTGTTTGTCTTGAGAATTCCGTTTCAGAATTATATGGATTTATGGACCCTGCTAGGTGTATTTATAATGATAATGTAGCGAAATCTCAAGAAGATGTTAAAAATTACGTGCTAGAAAAGTTACGTGATGAAAACAGAGCGTGCCACTTACTACCATTAATTCATGGGTAAGAATTTTTATGAAATTGTGTTTTATGTTATTTAATTTTGATTTTGATAACATATATATTTTATGCGACTTTTCTGTTTCCACACACACGTACAGGAGACATTGGCAATTAATAGTCATGTGTCCAAGAGACAATTTAGTTGTCGTATTTTGTTCACTTCATCGGGAAATTGACCAGAACACGAAGAAAATTATTACAAAGTAAGTTTATCTTTCATATGACTTTCATTGACAACTAATAGTTATGTGATTTTTCATTGGCGAGTATATTTAGTTATGTGATGTTTATATCTTTCTGTATTAGTTCTTTTGGGATTCATCAAATGGCAAATGGAAATAGAAAAAAGGCTACATGGCTTCATCCCAATGTAAGTGATGTAAATTATAATTCTATAGTTAAATATATACGATAAATATTCACTAATTATGTCATTCAATTGTAGACAAGGCAACAACATAACTCTAATGATTGTGGATACTATGTGATGAAAAATATGTTGGATATTGTCTCTGCTAATATAACCGAGAATTGGATGCAGGTACTAAAAATAACTTTACTTTGTTCTTTACTTTTTGTTTTTCGACTTAATATGAATTTTTAAAAAAAACTCTATATTGTTATATTTATGTATTATAGGTATTTGATGACCCAACAGAATTAACACCAGATGATTTGTATGATTTGCGACTTCGTTGGGCAAAATGTTTCTTTGACTTACATGGAACTTAAGTTTAGCTGGTGAGTTTTATAGAATTGTATAAGTTGTGGTTTTTGCACAATATACATGTGGTTTTTGCTCATGTGTTGAGTTTCTTGATTTTTTTGCTGATGTTAATTGTTATTATTTATTGTCAGGCAATATGATTTTGGTGTTGTCTACCGAAGATTTTATATTGGTAATTCAAGTTTGGAAACTTAGAAATAGTTGAATATTTTAGTATATGTATATTTTGTGAATATTATGTAATTGTAAGTTTTGAAAAAGACTTATAAATAGTTGAATATTGTTTTATATTTTGTTAAGAATTTGTAATTGTAAGTTTGTATGTTGTAATACAATACAAGTTTGCAATACAAGTTTGTAATTGTAAGTTTGTTCAATTTGTAAGTTTGTTGTGAAAAATATGAAAACATCGTCCTAAATGTGATGTTGGAAAGCTATGAAATCTATATAGCGACATAAATATAGTCTGTTTGATATTGGAAAAATATGAAAAAATGGGTACAAATTATATTTGTATAGGGAAACCCAGAAAATAAATAATCTATTCCAAAAAAATTTCATACATTTTACATCGGTTATTAGTAAAACTGATGTAAAAACTTTCAATAAGGGACTTTTTACATCGGTTGGAAGTAATACCCGATGTAAAAAGTCGCGTCACTGGGGACTTTTTACATCGGGTATTACTTCCAACCGATGTAAAAAACTGGATCAATTTTTTAAAAAAATGTGCATAATAATTGTTTTTTACATCGGTTCATATATTATAACCGATGTAAAAAGGGTACTTTTTACATCGGGTATTACTTCCAACCAATGTAAAAAACTGGATCAATTTTTTAAAAAATGTGCATAATAACAGGTTATTACATCGGTTCTGATATTATAACCGATGTAAAAAAGGGACTTTTTACATCGGTCCCAGAACCGATGTAAAAAGTCCCTGATTTACTATATCACCTGACTTTACATCGGATCCAAAACCGATGTAAAAAGTCAATTTTACCCGATGTAAAAAGTCATTTCTGCACTAGTGTGACTTCATCTTCAACCTCCAGCCAGTGTACCTACAACTTCTTCATTTCTCAACAAAAATGGAAGATGACAAAATGAAAGTTGTTGCATTCTTCCTCACGAATCTAACCATGTAAATAACTAAAGCTAAAAGTCAAAGATAAATGAGAATCTCTCTGGCCCTAATTTGAACCCTAAAATTTTCAGAAACTTCAACTCTAAAATTCTCTAAGCTCATGCCATGTAAATGCAAACTATGGATATGTACAGCTTCATGGAAATAAGGTGTACATTTTTCCTTCACAAAATAAACATTAATGATGCTTAAATGATGAGATAGAAGTTCAAGTGAAATAGCTCAAAACTAGAAATCGTGAAATGCAAATAAGCTTGATTCAAAGTGCTGCAAGGATCAGGTTAGCTTCCTTGAGGTCCTAGGAAGCTAATGCAATGATTAGCTTGAGCTGAAAGTGGCTGAGGAGCTATGGAGAAGTCAAGTTACAGACCCCTGTTTTTGAAAATGGAACTTGATGATGGAGGTGTTATAGTTGATCAAATGGACTTTGGATGATTTGTATTTGATGTTTAGAAGCTTTTGGAAGTGAAAGGCCAAAGAACGCACGAGGAGATTTGGAGTTTGGTATGTAAAGTCAGAATTTGCAGAACAATGGTGTTTTGAGACAATTTCTGGATAGAGGGAGTTTGAGTGAGTTTAAGGGTCTTCAAGCTTGTGTTCTAGCTCACAAACAGTGCTTCTATTTATAAGCAACAAGTTTGGAGACTTGTTGTTGATCAGAATTTGAAATTACATGTTTATGCATAACATGTGATTTTTAAGAAAACAAGTTTCAATGCCTTGTGTACTTGCTAAGATAGAGTGGTTATGCTTTAAACACACTTGCTTCTGACTTTATAGATAAAGTGTGATCATAGGGAACAAGTTAGAGGCTCAAGAATAGACTTTATGCATAAAGCTTACTTTTCAAGAATGGTATTGTTAACTTTCTACCCAAAATGGCAATGTGAATTGGATGAAGTTTAAATCACTTGGATTATAGCTCAAACGTTTGTTTAATCCATTAATTATGGAGTGACAAACAAGTTTGAGGCCTTCAAAGCAAAGATTATGCATCCTAACATTGATTTGGTTCATGTGTTCATCCAAAATGACTTGTAATTCAAGTGACAAAACCCTAATTTCATCTCTTCGATTCCCCCTACTCAAGAATGATCTCATGGAGTTCTTGGACATTTTGGAAAGCTTGCAATGTGATCTAAAATCCATCTTTGAATTTATTTTTAATATTACCATTATAACTATATGAAAAAGTGTCATGAAGTTAGGTCAAAATCCTGGTTAAATTAGGGAAAAATTTCACTAAGTGTTTAGTTTCATGACCCTATGTTCATAAAATTATAACTTGAGATCCTAGAACTTTTGGGAGAAGTTGTGTGAATAAAAGTTGTAGATTTCTTGGAGATCTATAACTTTCATGTTGGAAGTTTCTCTTTAATCATCTAGCATCATGGTGAAAATTTGGCTCAAAGTTATGAAAAAACATGAAATTTCCAACACTTAGAAAAATTTCTAAGTTTAGAAATTCTGACTTTTCCAAATGAAATCTTGATTTTTTTATTTCTTGATGAATAAGTTTCATATTTTGACATGTTTTGATGAATTATGATCTTTGACACTTGAATTTGACCAAAAAGTCAAAGTTTGACTTTTTAGTATATAGTTGACTTTTGATCAGTTGACTGCAAAATTCATCTGTCAATCTAATGGACTTGCAATGTTTTGAACCCTATCATTAGGTAAAAATGATGCAATTGGAATCTTGAGATCATGTCTTAAACCAATTTACCATTTGCTAGGTCAAAAATCAGAAATTGCCCTTTCCCAGTCAAAACCCTAATTTTGACCATTTTGCCCTTTTGGAGATTTGATCAAATTTCTTGAGGAATTGTGGTCCAAACTTGATCAAATGATACATATGAGTCTAAAATTTTGATGTGGATAAAAAATTATGAAGTTTGACTGTAAATTGGCCATAATGATCCATGAAAGTCATATGGAGCATTAAAAGTCCATTTGTCCTTGTTCAATCTCAAACCCTAATTTTCAGTCACCAGTGCTTCAGGAGGTGTCTAGAGCTGATCAACCCTAATGCAGTCTTGATCCAAAGAAGATCTTGTGAGAAAATTCTTGATAAGTGAGAGGGCAAATTTTGGGGTACAACAGAGACATTATCTTGATGTAAATTGCCTTGACAAAAAGTGTCTTTTGTTGACTTTTGAAAATGACCTATAATGTATTAGCTCATATCTTTCAAATGAAGCATTTGTTTGGGCTTGAGCATGAAAGCAAAGTTGTAGAGAATTGAATTTTCTTCAAAATGAGCTTTGGTTGGGGGAAAATATATGAAGTATGTGAAAGTTATGCTTGGTCAAAGTTCAGTTGACTTCTCCTAAGGAAACCCTAATTTGACAATTTTTGATTTTTGATGATTTGAGGGCTTTACTTGAGGAATCATGATCAACCCTTGATCAAATGATGAATATCACTTTAAAATATTGAAGTTGACAAAAAATCTTGAATTTTGACTG
Source organism: Vicia faba (assembly GCA_948472305.1). Taxonomy (NCBI): domain Eukaryota; kingdom Viridiplantae; phylum Streptophyta; class Magnoliopsida; order Fabales; family Fabaceae; genus Vicia; species Vicia faba. The sequence continues at coordinate 676,106,698 of OX451738.1, read as the reverse complement.
TATGTTGACCATAGCCGACTTTTTAACCAATACAGTTGATTTTCAATCATTTGAGCCATTGATTGAGCAAACTTGTGATGCAAGATTTGAAACTTGACATGAACCTTGTTGTGGAATTATAAAGAACCATGGAAGTCATTTGAGACCTTTGCAAACCAAATTTATTTGAGAAACTCAAAACCCTAATTGTAGACCTTTGGCTTAGGAGGTGAGTTGACTGGTCATCCCTTGAGATTCTTGAGCATTTTGAGAAGCTTTGAAGAATGTCTTGAAGAAAATTGTAGGGAAAATTTTGGGGTGCAATAGCTTCACCTCTTTAATTTTCTTAAACCTGAAGAGTTAGATTGGCATGTCCACCATTCGTGACTTTAAGGTAGAAGATGATTGAAACCTTATGTATAGGGAATGGGCTTATAAATGTCATTCTAATACTTCGAATGGAAGAAGTATCAGAATAAATATTTGGTCGACTTAATCTGAGCCAGGAAATGTCTATGCTTGTCTATAATTGGAAGAAGTATCAAAATAAATCTATGGTTGATCTAATCTGAGCCAGAAGCTATCTACGACCATCTTCAACTGGAAGATGTATCAGAATAAGTCTATGATCGATCATTCTGATCCAGAAGATCTATATGTTTGACTTTAACTTAAAGAAGTAACAGAATAAATATATGGTTGATTTAAACTGAGCCATAAAATGGTCTACTGGTAGAAGTATCAGAATAAATCTTTGGTCGATTTAATCTGAACCAGGAGAGGTCTCTTTGTCTTTAACTGGAAGAAGTATCAAAATAAACCTTTGGTCGATTTAATTTGAGCCAGAAAAATGTTCGTTGAAAGAAGTATCATAATAAATCTTTGGTCGATTTAATCTGAGCCAGAGGATGTTTATGCCTGTCTTTATCTGGAAGAAGTATTAGACTAAACCTATACTCAATTTTATCTGAGCCAGAAAATGTCTTCAACTGGGAGAAGTATCAGAATAGATCTGCACTTGATCTAAGCTGAGCCAGAAAAATATCCACTGGGATAAGTATCATAATAAATCTTATGGTTTATTTCAATTGAGCCAACAAATATTTATGTTTGACTTAATCTGGAAGAAGTATCAGAAAAATCCATGCTTGATCTAATTTGAGCCAGAAAATGTCTACGACCGTCTTCAACTGGAAGAAGTATTAGAATAAATCTTTGGTCGATTTAATCTGAGCCACAAAATATCCATGCTAATCTTCAACTGAGAGACGTATCATAATAGATCTATGCTTGATCTAAATTGATCCAGAAGATGATGTCTTTGAGAAGACTGCCTGGTCATACAAGTAATTGATGATATTTGTCTGTTTGTTTGATCTTTCCTGAAAATGTAAATAGTTAGCTGCATGCAATGTCATGATGTATAAAATGCATTACGCAATGATGTTCTCAAAATAAATGAGACTATGTTATATGTGTTTTGTATTCATATGCTATGATGTTCGTAAATGATGTATGAATGTGAAATGTTGTTGAAATGTAGTTGTAAACTTGAGCAGTATCTTTGTCTGGGAATATAAATCCCTGATTGTTGCTTGGGATGAAGAGTATGTGTATCTTCAATATCCTGGGGATTTTTTCCACTGGGAATTCCTGCTTTCTGTTTGAGGAAACTCTGCTAGGGAATGTTGATTTTTGCTTGAGAGAGAATAATTCAAAACTCTGGTTATTCTTTCCTCTATTGGGGGTTATAATTCTTGTATACCCTGAATAGGGATAAAAGAGATGGATAACCTTGCAACTTTTCTAGGGAGGATAAAGTTGACTAATATCTGGTATGGTTTCAGATTTAGCAGCAACTCCTTGGGGATATCAACCCAAGTTGTCCTTTGTTGGAAGATGGGAATCTTGTCGGTAATTTGTGGTAGAAGCAGACTCAAGCTGGGGAGATTGAACTTTGATGGGAAATAAACCATGTTGGGGAAATAAACCTTGTCGACGGAAATATGAACCCTGTTGGGGAAAACTCCTTGCTGAGGAGGATGAGCTCTGCTGGAGAGAAGTAGTCTGTAGGGGATTTTATAGTTTTTTAAAAAACTCGACTGGGGAGAATAATTTCCATAAATTGTAATGACTGGGATTTTGTAGATGGGCGATATTACTGGGAAGAAGACTATACTCCTTTATCTGCCAAAGCGATCTGTCGGGGAAATTGTGGGGAATGTATGAACTTGCAAGGATTACTTTGTAGGGATAATCTCATGGAATTAGCTTTGTGGCAATTTGTGGATGGCTTGAACATTATCCCAATTCTTAGAGTCTTGAGTAAACGCTTATTCCTTTTTTTTGTACATATATTTGTCAACAGTCAATTGTATTCTTATGCATATGCTAATTCAATTTTAACTATTGGACGTCTTACAAACAAAACAAAAAAAGTAAAACAAAGAGTTTTAAATTTGAAATTTAATTTCTTATTGATGATTTGCCCATAAACGAGAAATTTTGTACAAAGAGACAGAGATCCCAATAAGGGGAAATTGTCATGAAATGAAAAGAATACAAAGTGTAAACAAGATAACAACTATGTGGAAATGATCTCGTCGGATTCCAGCTCTGCTATTGCTCTTACGTCTTCAAGCATCTCATCCCTTTTGTCGGTAGAAGCTCGTTGAATTGATATGTACCATTTAAACTTTGACTTTGATAATAACGCTTGATGCAAATGATCCAATAGGGACATGATCGTATGCTTTAATCCCTAACTTTTTCCTGGACCGCCCTTTCGGGTTTTCAGTCCACCAGATACCCTTTTTTTCCCAAGCCGACTTTTCAAGTTTTCTACTTGCTAGGTGTACAGTCCTTTCATATATATCCCTGGTTTTTGCCCGAACCCTTTTGGTTCGTCGGAATGCCCTTGTTTTTGCCTAAGACAGTCAACCTAGAGGGTTATTTTTATGCGTAATATATTTTGACTATGTCTGCATTCACAGGGTGAGAGAAATCTTTACCGTCCATGGTGGTTAGTATCATAGCTCCGCCAGAAAATATTTTCTTGATTACAAATGGCTCTTTGTAAGTGGGAGTCCATTTTCCCCCGGGATCACCTTGCGGAAGAATGATGTGCTTTATTACCAAGTCACCAACTTGATATACCTGATGCTTGATCTTCTTGTTGAATGCTTTGATCATGCGTTTCTGATACATCTGACCGTGACAAACAACCACAAGGCTCTTTTCGTCAATGAGATTTAACTGATCCAACCTGGTCTGAATCCACTCGTCTTCGTCCAAATCTGCATCTTTCATGATTCTTAGAGAAGGAATCTGTACCTCAATATGTAGGACAACTTCCATACCATACACCAGAGAGAATGGGGTTGCCCCAATTGATGTTCTAATCAAAGTGCGGTAGCCATGAAGTGCAAATGGTAACATCTCATGCCAATCTTTGTGCGTTACAACCATCTTCTGTATGATCTTCTTTATGTTCTTATTGGCGGCTTCCACTACGCCATTTATCTTAGGTCGATACGGAGAAGAGTTGTGATGATTGATCTTGAACTGCGTGCAGAGCTCAGTGATCATCATATTGATGAGATTGGTACTGTTGTTTGTGATAATCCTCTCGAGGATGCCATACTGACAGATTAGGTTGTGCTTGATGAAACGGGCGACCATATTCTTGGTAACGGAGGCAAATGAGGCTTCTTCTACCCATTTTGTAAAGTAATCAATGGCAACGAGGATGAAGCGATGCCCGTTAGAGGCAGTAGCTTTGATTTCTCCGATCATATCAATTCCCCACATTACGAACAGCCAAGGAGCAGCCATGACATTCAAAGGTACTGGAGGTACATGAACTTTATCAGCATAAATTTGGAACTTATGACAAGTTCTCGAGTGGTGGTGACAGTCAATTTCCATATTCGACCAATAGTAACCAGCTCTTATGATCTTTTTAGTCATAGTATGCCCATTAGAATGAGTACCAAAGACACCTTCGTGCATATCTTGCATAATCTCTCCTGCTTCCTTCTTGTCCATACAACAAAGCAGGAATGAATCATGATTATGCTTGTATAAAATTCTATTTCTCAAGAAGAACTTAGCCGAGAACCTCCGTAAGAACTTCTTGTCATAGATGGATGCCCCTTCTGGGTATTCTTGGGCTTCAAGGCACCTTTTCACTTCATGAAACCAAGGTTTTTCCTCTACTCCATTAGTGTCAATTTCATAGCAGTGTACCGGTTCATCGAATATTTTGATGGTAATCTTAGGAGCTTCATTGTCCCACTTGACCTTGAACATGGACGACATGGTAGCCAATGCGTCTGCCAATTGATTCTCTTCTCTGGGTATGTGCTCAAAAGTAATCTCTTCGAAATACGAGATCAAGGTTAACACATTCTCTTTATAAGAAATGAGATTCGGGTGTTTCATATCCCAATCTCCCTTAACATGACTGATCACCAAGGCTGAGTCTCCATACACGCTTAAGAACTTGATTCTCAGGTCAATAGTGGCCCTAAGACCCATGATGCACGCTTCATATTCAGCCATATTATTGGTGCAATCAAATCATAGTCTGGAAGTGAAGGGCGTATGGTAACCTGCGGGGGAGATGATCACAACACTGATTTCGTTGCCAATTTCATTGGAAGTTCCATCTAAAACCATAATCCATCGGGATCCTGGCTCAGGTCCTTCATGAGGTCCAAGTTCTTCACAATCTGTTACTAGCATAATGTTCTCATCCAGGAATTCGAAGTTCATAGACTGATAGTCATCTACATCCTGATGCGCCAAATGGTTGGCCAATACACTTCCCTTGATTTTTATTTGAGTGGTGTACTGGATGTCGTATTCTGTTAAGACCATATGCCATCAAGCTACTCTTATGGAGAGAGTTGGCTTCTTGAATATGTACTTGATGGGATCCATTTTAGAGATCAACAAGGTAGTATGAGTCAACATATATTGTCTTATTCGGTGAGCGACCCATGCCAAAGCGCATCAAGTTTTCTTGAGCAGCGAATCTCTTGTTTCACAGTCGGTAAACTTTTTGCTAAGGTAGTATATTGCATGCTCTTTTCGACCAAACTCGTCATGATGCCCCAATACACCCCCATTGAGTTCTCTAGCATTGTTAAGTACATGATCAGAGGTCGTCCTTTAACTGGTAGCATCAGAATAGGAGGTTCTTGTAGGTATTCCTTAATTTTATCAAAGGCCATTTGACATTCGTCGTTCCATTTTACTACTTGATCTTTCTTCAGCAGCTTGAAGATTGGTTCACAAGTAGCGGTCAAATGAGAAATGAAACAGGTAATGTAATTCAGTCGTCCTAAGAAACCTCTGACTTCCTTCTCGGTACGAGGAGCTGGCATTTATTGAATGCCTTTAACTTTTGCTGGATCAACCTCAATACCCTTACCACTAACGACGAAACCCAAGAAATTACCAGATCTCACCCCAAAGGTGCACTTGTTCGGGTTTAGCCTTAGCTTGTACTTCCTCGGTCTCTCAAACCGTTTATGCAGATGGTCAAGGTGATCTTATTCAGTTTGTAACCTTGCTATCATACCGTCAATGTAGACCTCTATCTCATGGTGATTCATGTCATGAAATAGAGCTACCATGGCACGCTGATAAGTTTCCCCAATGTTTTTCAACCCAAAAGGCATAACTTTTTAGCAGAAACTTCCCCACTGTGTGACGAAGGTAGTTTTCTCCATGTCTTTAGCTATTAATCTGATTATAACCCGAGAAACCATCCATGAAAGAGAATACCTTATGTTGAGTGGTGTTGTCAACCAGAATATCGATATGTGGAAGTGGGAAGTCATCGTCAGGGCTTGCCCTATTCAGATCCCTGTAATCTACGCATATATATACCTAGCCGTCTTTCTTTGGCACCAGAACAAAATTAGCAACCCATTAAGGATATGATGTCACTGCTAAGAAACCTGCGTTGAATCACTTCATAACCTAAGCTTTGATATTTTCTGACATTTTAGGATGCATGCGATGAACCTTCATTGGCAGACAGTGAACCACTATATCGGTATCGATCCCTGGCATGTCTTTTAATGACCAAGCTAAGATTTCAACATATTCATGCAACATCTGGATTAACCTGCTCTCCACACTGTTGTCTAAGTTGGCACCGATCTTGACCTCTTTCTTGTCTGTCTCGGTACCTAAGTTTACAACTTCGACCGACTCTTTATGTGGTTGATAGCCTTTTCTTCTTGTATCAAGATTCTGGAAAGTTCTCCAGGTATTTCACAATCTTCCTCACCTTCTTCCTCGACTTGATAGATCGGATTTTTGAAGTCATATGCGGCAATAGCAGATCGTTATTAATGAGATCCAGAGTGGATGAGGATATGCAATGTAGTGTGTGGGTGTGTGTAAGAACACATAGCTATTTTGAAAATGCAATAAGATAAAATAAAGATAGAGATCACAAAATCTGCATGCAAAACATCCAATGTTTTTATTGAATGAGCAAATGTTTATGAATTATCGACTCTTTAACAAATGAACCATTGTGTCCCGGGTAAGACACAAGGTTTTAAAGTTATTGTTTATTACATAGCCAAAAAACTTTGAAAATACTAAGACAGGAATATAACTATTACTCCTGACTAAAGGAGATGAGAAATATGTCTTCTGCCTTCCAATTATCCAGTCCATTACCAACGATAGAGAATATCAACCTATTGAAGGCACACTCACTATCTGCATCCTCTATAGCATTGACCCCGTTATTATTGATACGAAATGGAGGTCTCCCAGCACGAGCACGACGAACAACCTTCTGACCATCTGCAGTAAAGCCCAGACCAAACTTGTTAGATTTATAAGGGATATCAGGAATCTGACCCCAAATAGTATTACCACCTTCTTCAATAGGATCCTTAGCATCTTTCAAGGAGGCCATCTTGTGTGGAGTTTTGGTGATCTTCGGAATGGCTGGAAGTCTTCAAAAGCAGCAGGGAAAAACACTTCAAAGGTTTGACAGGGTGTTTCAATAAGTTCTCCATCCATCTCTATGTATCAGAATGAATTGAGGTGGCTGACCATATAATCCTCCTCTTACAGACAGTAACAACCTTTCCTTTTACCAAATACTTCATTTTCTGGTGCAAGGTGGAGGTGACAGCGCCTGCCCCGTGGATCCCAGGGTGTCCCAATAAACAAGAGTAAGTCGGTCGGATGTCCATCACTTAGAAGGTGGACTCAAAAATCTGTGAACCCGCCTTGATCGGGAGGTCTAACTCTCCATGCACCATTCTATTTGATCCGTCGAAGGCTTGAACTGTGATATTGCTAGCTTCAGGATAACCCCTTCACAGTCTAGTCGATTGAGAGCGCCTTTGGGCTGAACGTTCAGGGAAGAGCCCATATCAATTAATAGATGGGCCAAGGCAGTGCCCCTGCATTCAATGGAGACGTAGAAGGCCCTATTGTGATTCCTCCCCTCCGGGGTCAAGTCAGCATCGAAGAAACTCAAACCATTATCAGTTTTCATACTAGCCACGTAGCTTCCAAATTGATCAGCCGAAATATCTTGGGGAACATGAGCAGTCTTCAGGAACTTCACTAAAGCCTTCGCGTGGGCCTCAGAACATAGCAGTAGCGACAACATAGATATTTTGGATGGGGTCAGCCCTAACTGTTCAACAATTTTATAAACACTTCGGTGAATGATCTTTAAAACCTCTTTCAAATCCTGTCCAGAGGTATCTTTGACCAGAGATTCCTTTGGAGCCTCCGTCCGGGAAGGCTCTATCACCAGCTCTTTACCCCAGGCCCCAACAATTGTCTTGGTAACCGTAACTTGAGCAAGCGGAGAGATTTATAGATAGAAAATCCTTCTGCTTCTGGTAATTTTTCCAGTCCCCTCAATGTTGACAATACTGGGATCAGCTTCTTCATTCTCTTCAACGGACAACTCTTTCTTAACACCATGGAAATAGACGTCAGACCCATAATTCCACGAAATAGCTTTCTCCGAGGAATATGGGATAGGCCTGGGTGTTATAATAACCAAAGGAGCAGCTTTCGGATTAGTGGTAATCCTTATAGGACCTTTGGAAGGGACCCTGAAAGGAGTACCAGAGATAACAAACAAGTCTTGGCACATATTTAGAATCTTCTCAATCAGAATAATATGTTCATCCATCAGACGTTGAACACCTTTCTTCAGCAACCTGCAGTCGTTGGGTTGGACCGCACAACAATAACATCCTTCAACACAACCTGGAAATAAATCGGCCTGTAATAGATTATTCTTGATTGTAGAGAGGGGAGTAACCATATCATTAACAGAGGTAATATAAAGCACATCTTCAACAACACTTATGCCCTTGTCTTGCTTAGGCATAGGTGCAGTAATCATATTTCGAGTCTCCGAAGGATCAAACTCAATTTATTTATTATCAATCATGTCCTGAATCTTGATCTTCAGAGCCCAGTAATCATTGGTGTCATGACCAGGACTGTTTGAATGATAAGCACACCTCACGTTTGGATTATACTTTGGAGAGGAGGTGTTGGGATTTTGAGGAGGATTCCACAGTGAAATGATTTCAGCCTTCAACAAATGTTGTAACGCCCGAGATAAAGGCATGCCAATTTTAGTAAACTATCTCGGCGGAGCCTCTGGCCTTCTTCGATTAACCTATTGTTGTTGTTGAGCAGGCGCCAAATTGGAAATTAACACCGCTCCCATGGATTGATGGTGGTTACTTTTACTATGGCTCTTTTGGTCATAGACAATATTGACTTCCTTTTTACCTCCAAATGGATTCTTCACAATATTCGAATATGTAGCCATTGGAATCTTCCCACTTTTAATGCCATTTTCAATCATCTCCCCTATCAAAATCATCTATGTAAAACCCGACGAAGAGCTTCCAATCAACTAATTAAAGAACAGACCTGTTAGAGTGCCCATAAATATATCCATCATTTCCCGATCAGTCAAGGGAGGTTGCACCCTTCCAGCTAAGTCCCTTCAATTCTGTGCATATTCCTTGAACCCTTCATTAGATCTCATGGAAATGTTCTATAGTTGCAATCGAGTCAGTGTCAGGTCATCATTCTATTGATATTTCTTATAGAAAGTAGCAACCAAGTCTTCCCATGTATGAATATTGGTTCCCTCCAGCTGATAGAACCATTCCAGTTGATTTCTAGCCAAACTCTCTTGGAAGAAACAGACCCATAACTTCCAGTCAGTAGTATGAGGCTATATCTTCTGAACATACGACCTCAAATGGAGTTTAGGGAAAGAGACCCCATCGTATTTTGCAAAGACAGAGACCTTGAACTTAGGTGGGATGACCACCCCCGGAACCAGACCTAATTCACCAAATTCTAATCCAGGCACCTTCTGGACTTCCATTGCCTTAAGTTTGTCCTCCAGTTGCTTATATCTGTCCTCCGCGGGAGGATACTGTTCGTCAGAAAAGTCTTCATCTTCAGGAGTATTCTCATAACCCTGATTGTTCCTGCCTTCATTCTTGATGCTTCTACCATCTTCATCATTGTCATCTTCTTCAGAGGAGACATCTTCCACTTGGACGGGTTGAGCAGGGCCTTTGAACCTTCTCCCCAAATTGAGGACAACAATCGGCTTCTTGGTCTTCTTTTCTTGGCAAAAAGCGCCAACAACTCTTTCTGTCTATGTGCCAGATCATGAGAGTCTCTTAGAATTGCGCATGTTGGGCCTAGAGATCCTTAACATTTTGTTCGAGGGCCATTTTTCTACTGAAATAAATAGCGAGAAAATAAGAAACATGTATGAAAAACCTATTATGAAATGATGTATGATATGTAATTGCAATGATTTCAAGGACTTTAGGAGATTTAAATTTTCTAAGAGGAAACAAAACAAAGATTTTACTAGCAAAGTTCAAATTACAACAGCCTTTTAGGCTTACAATGACAACAAAATATCTCAAACAGATAATAAAATGAACTCCTAAAATCTAAGAATCAAGTCTCCCATGGACGCTTCCTCTTTATGCTAATGTATGCATTAAGAATCGGCTCCTCAGGAAGTTTCTTGGTGAGCTCCAACCCTTTCTTCTCACTTGCATAGAATTGAGTCTCAAAGGTGTCCCATTCATATTTCAATTGAATCCAAGACTTTTGTAATTCTTCAGGGTTAGTAGGCATGTTTGGATAGAGGATGGTGTGAGAAACGTCTCCTTCAACAACAGGCTACATGATCACTGGTAAGATGGTTGGATATGGCATCATGAGGTTTTGAGCGTGAGCTCATACCTATTTGAGGTAAGGAACCAGAGGGATGGATTTCATCTTCCCTAAGGTCCTACTATCAATCTTGCTTACCATGCCCCAAGCACGTATAAACCTCCGACGATAACCTTGAGGATCACTTTCATAATCGAACACAATACCTTGGATAAGTGCGTTGTAAGGACCATCTCTTCGAGTGTAACCAAACTGACATAGAGCCAAGGAAGGGTTGTAATACCTCCCCTAATACCAAGGAGTAGAACATTAGGGAATTCCCCACAGCGATCAATGATAGTGATGTCTTCATGAGATCGGGAACACCAGTAAATATCTGTATGAGAAAGTGACATTATATTTGCGACCACCTCAAACCTTGTTCATTATTCATTACTGAGCAGGGAAGGTAAGAAATAAACCACCTGGAAAGCAGAGGTATACAACACATGAGAGTTCCTCTCCTCTTCATAGTACGGGTGTGAAAAGAATGCAAAATGTCTCCGAGCAAGGTAGGCACTGGATTATGAGCGAGAAAGATATTGATGGTGTTCACATCAATGAGATGGTCTGGATTAGGGAATAGTACGAATCCATAGATTAGAAGGGCCAAGATATCCTGAAAAGCCTGGAATATCATAGCATCTAGGAATAGTTGAGCTTTCTCCAACAAAAATTAAACCAAAAAACCTTTGACTCTGCTTCTTATTTCCCAGTTGGATATAATGTCGGACCGCTTCAGATGTAAGGCTGCTGCAATAACTTCTGGCTTCGGAGCTTCCTCTAAACCGGTGAAGGGCATCTGATTAAGTACAATCACTCCCAGTAGTTGATAGTTGATAGAACTCTTCTATAGTGGGTACCAACTGATAATTGGGAAAGGTGAAGCATTAATGTGCATGGTTAAAGAACTAGAAGAGAACCCTCATCATGTCTTCATCAAAACCTAGAGTAACCATACTGAGCATTCGACCATGCCTTTTGATAAATGAAGAACTTTCAGGAACCTGATAACACGAAAAGATATAGCATTTTCCGCCCGATTTACATAGATTAAACTTTCGATTCTTCATTTATTATGTCACATTTTATCTCTATTTGTAGTATTTGCAGTATATTTCAGGTACTTAGCTTTTGCAAGGCATAAATGAGAAAAGGAAGAAAAACAATGGAGAAATGAAGAAGAAATGGGCATTTAGCAGTATTTTGGAGCATTCTGCACCAGAAGGCGTTCCACCCGCCACAGGAGCGTCCCGCCCAGCACAACTTTAATATATGTCCCACTCGGCACACTTTATGTTATGACCGGGACAGCTTCAGGATATGTCCCCCACATCACACCCACGTGACGCTCGCCACGACTCACATAATCGTTACAACATTATCTCCACGAAGCAGATGGAATAGATGGTTGGCGGATTCTTCTCCATGATGGAAGAACGAGAATCCAGGATACAACTCCTATTTTCCCTCAAGCTTGGAATCTAAAAAGGAGGAGTTATCAACATTGTTCAACAGGAGACTTTTACACCATTTTCATTATTTTCCGTGTACTGTAATTGCTCTTGATTTCCAGTTTTTGCAACTTTATTGTTATTTTCCAGTTTCATAGTTTTTAGTACTCCGTTTTCTAGTTTAGTAGAATTCTCGTAAGCATAAAAAAACCCGCACCGTTAGAGTAGTATTTCTTCACATCGGAGGGATACTGCATCCTTAGTTTTTTTTTCATAGCTTCTAGAATTTGTTAGGTCCGTTTTATTTAATTCAAGATATTTTGTACAAGTCAATCATGTCGGCTTGTGGAGGATACGCATTGCTCAAATTTATTGCTTCAGTATTTAATTTCAGGTTCCTATTTTAAAGTATAATTTATTTGTTCTTATCATGCATGCGTTATTAAATTTATGTTTTAATTTCATGTTGTCCTGCAATAAAACTATGTCTGGCTAAATTCCCTGATACCGGTATGTAAATATTAACCAAAGGGATTCGGTAATTAATTGGCATTAATATTTTTTTACACAAACACTTTCTGGTTTTAGTTTCCAATTTGGATATTTAATTGTTTTTTTATGAGAGTAAAAGACAGTCTAAGGTTAAAATCAACAGAGTGAGAGTTTGAGGTTTTAACCAGATAGTGGTTATTAAGCATTAATTTTAAAAACAGCGAGAGTGCTTTAAAATTAATTGGACTCTAATTGTTTTCAAAAAATACTTTTAAATTTTAAAATGAAACAGCGAGAGCGCTCATTTTGAGTTTAATAATATGACCTGAATCGATAGAACAAAAGTTTGAGACGAGGGTTTTTAAATAAATAGTTTCCACTAAAATAGTGTTTTAATACTGAAAACCAATGTCAATGACTTATTGAATCCCTGAAGTTGACAAAATACATATCGGTGTCCCGTTATTAATTACTATATTTTAGTTAATTCCCGATTAAACCCAAACACCCAAATTTATTATTTAGCCTTAGCTTTACATGGTAACCCTAAGATAACAATAGTTTGACCACCAGTCCTTGTGGGTTCGATATCTTTTAAAACTACGCGATAAGACTGTGCACTTGCAGTCACTACACCTGATAGACTCATAAAGTCGCGATCAAGTTTTTGGCACCGTTGCCTAGGACTGATTTAGTTAATACTGTAAATCCCTTGTTACGCAGTATAAACTAAGGCAACCAATTTTATTTTTATTTTATTCGTTGATTGTATGCCAAGCACTCGCTCTAAAGGCGAAGAATTAGAGCAACCAATCGACGAGGTCAAGTGTTTTTTTAATATAAGACGAAGAATTAGAGAGTACCAAGCTGTTGTACCCCAAAATTTTCCCTCCCATTTTCACTCAAGACATGCCTCTAGAGGTCCTCAATTGCTCAAGGATGACCAAGAATTGACCAGACAAATTCTCCTCCCAAGGCAATAAACCTCAAACTAGGGTTTCAATTTCAAGAAAGATGTATGATTCTAAAGGATACCAAATTATCTTCATTGTCTTAATATGTCTTCAAGATCATCCATGCCAAATTTTATGCCTTGAACAACAAGTTTGCTCAGTCAACTGCTCAAATGTCTGGGAATCAACTATACCGGGTCTAAAGTCAACTATGGCCCAAATACAGTCAAACTTCAAGATTTTTGGTCAACATCAATATTTTGAAGTATTATCCATCATTTTATCAATCGTTGGTCATGATTCTTCAAGGAATGCTCCTAACCCATCAAAAGTCAAAAATGGAAAATTACGATTTCTATAGGAAAAGTCAACCAAACCTTGACCAGGCATAACTTTCTCACACTTTATCAGAAATTTTTCCTCCAAGGCTCATTTTAAGGAGAATCCAATTCCCTATAACTTATCTTCATCCCTCAAGTTCAAGAAATGCCTCAATCAAAAGATACAAGCCCAGACATTATAGGTCCTTTCAAAAAGTCAACAAAAACATCTTTTGGGTCAAAGCTCCTTACATGAACATGGAATATCCAATTGAGATGAAACCAAAAGGGTTGTTTATAGGACATCCTAAGCTCTCTAAAAAGTCCAAGAACACCCTCATTGGGTTAAAATGGAGAAAGATATGCATTTCTAAATTTGACCAATTTTAAGAAAATGCACAAAAGTCAATGTGAGCAAAGTGGATCTTTTGGACTAATGGGCATGGGTTTTGGATCTCAAGCATATCCATGAACTTATTTAGGATGTTTAAATCCATTATTTTATTTTTACGTGATTTGTTTTTATTTATTTGAATTTTTATTCATTTTAATCAAAATAAATCAAATAAAATAGTGAAATAATGAAATAAAATCCAAAGATTTGTTTTAGGATCATATCATAGGTCTAGAATCAGATGATCAAGTCAAGATTTCGTGCAAGGGTTGATTGGAAGAAAAAAAGCATGTTTTGGCCAAGTTTAGAAACAAAAAAATCCAAATTGCAAATCAAATATTCTTTTCACAAATCTTCAAGATTCTATCTAATTTTGTTAACCTAATGCATTCTCATATATATGTACAACATTTCCAGACCACAGGAAGGAGGTTTTTCCGCATAGAACAGACATACAAAGTTCAATTATTTCACAAAAAAGTGGCAATAGGATTGACCTTTGCAGAGAGATTCAAGAAGTTTTGACGCTTGCAATCCATTCCTGGGGATATTCTGAAGCTAACAGCGTCGTTCCCACGCATCAAAACATCCAGAATCATCCCATACGTCATCACGGTTTGCACATATATTCTTGAAATTGATTTTGATCATACATGCATTATAAATAGGTTTTAATTATGCATTCTTGTTTGTATGAGCATTTAGAACATGTTTTAATGATTAATTTCCAGTTTTTATACATATATGATAACCTGCCATTGTTAGGGTTTCAAGGTTCGTTTTAGGGTTTTCATGTACAGGTGAAATTGGACCTAGAAATGGATACCATCATGCTAAGGGGGTCAAACCCAATTGATTCATGTATTTGGATTAAATTTATATTGCTTGGTGTGAATTTCTGAAATGCGCAGGTTTTTAGTGACGACTTTAGTCCGTAGATAAAAGTCCTCAAGCTAAAACGACGGATGGCTGAAGAAGATGAAGGTGTGGCACAACCTGATTGGATCGTTTGAAATCAGCGTGTGTTTTTTTGTTAAATAAAATTTTGGGTGTTTATTTGATATATATTATTTTAAGTTTATATTATATAATGAATGAACAGGCTGGTGTGATGGTAAAGGAAGCGCTTGGCAAAGGGAAGGACCTGGGTTCGGGTCCCAGGTCCAACATTTTATTTTTTATGACTAGTTGATTGCAGATCTGGTGGTTCTCACTCTCAAGTGCGCCTCATACACCCTCAATCCAGCCGTCCAATCTGCATGGTTCTGGATCTGACGCCCCTAGCTTGCAGGCACATGATGGACCATCCTTACACCACCACACCAGATCAGGCGCTAGCATTGGGCCAACCAGACTTGGGCTTGACCAAAAATTCAGCAACATCACCCTGCAATTGGGTTTTCACCCCCTCAGGCCCATTCCTTTTTCCTTTTTATGCTTCTTGTTTAATTTCTTTGGCATTTTTTAATTATCTCAAAAATCATTTTTCTTATAAAATCATTAAAAAAAATCAGAAAATCATAAATTAGGATTTAGAGTTTTTCTTAAATAAAAATATTTTTTTTTGCAAATTAATTAATCTAGTTAAATTTTAACCTTATTTCATTAATTAAAATTAATTAGAAAATTAGGTTAAAATTCAATGATTTTCATAAAAATAAAAAAAATATTTTTAATGAGCAATTAGGTTTTTAGGGTTTAAAACGTTGTCTCGTCTTAATTTTGCGCGCTCTTATATTTTTCATACGATTTATTTTTTATCACTTATGTAATTGTGCCCAGATTGTAATAGCTTAATTAGGTTTTTTTATCTTCACATATTTACTTTTCGTTTATTACTTATGTGTCTACACCAAAGCCCTGTAATAGCGTATGACTTTATTTCTTGCTTTTTCTTTACATGCTTGTATATAATTTTTAGTAACTTAGGCGTGCATGACAAGAACCAATTAATCAGTAGATCACTAATCACAAGATAAACATAACTGAAAAAAACACACTGTTGCACACTCGCACCTCTAGTGTAACCTCACTTGTTGCCTTCGGAAAAACAATGCTCATGTCCCTCGAACCTAGGGATACCCTTAGAAAAGACCCTCGATTAAAGTCATCATAAAGATCATAGTCCCTCAATGTCCCTCGAGTTTCCTACGAGAAATGATCTTGTCCCTCGATGTTGCCTACGAATATATGATGACAATCCCTTCGAACAGCTAAGGTATTCCTATATGTTGCCTTCTATGACCATAACGATTACCCGCGCTTATCCCTCATACATCCAACGATAGGGATACCTACTCACTAATAGTAGGATAGCACTGTCTAAAGGATAGGGAGAAAAGAATGACCTTTTTTCAAGAGAGGAAGACCCTAGTCCGAGGGAATCTGACAATGAGACTGATTACAATGAAGAGCAGTATCCTCCACCCGACGAAAAGTACAAACAACTGGAAGAGCGTCTGAGTGCAATGGAGATCCAGAAAGTGCCTGGGCTAGACTTTGAAGAGCTAGGTTTGGTGTTTGAGTTTGTCATCCCACCAAAGTTTAAGGTGCCAGTGTTTTCTAAATATGATGCGGTTTCATGTCCCAAAATTCACCTTCGATCTTATGTGAGGAAGATCCAGCCTCACACTGCTGACAAGGACTTATGGGTCCACTTCTTTCTGGATAGTCTATCCAGAACTCAGTTAGAATGGTTCTACCAGTTGGAAAGGACCAACGTTCATATTTGGGAAGACCTGGCCGCTGCTTTCTATAAGGAGTGTCCGTATAATGCAAACCTTGCTCCCACCCGTACTCAACTCCAAAGTATGGATATGGGTTCGAGAGAGGGATTCAAAGAATACGCTCAGCAGTGGAGGGACTTAGCAGGAAGAGTCCAGCCTCCCCTGTCTGATAGGAAGCTAGTGGATATGTTTCTGGGTACCCTATCTGGTCCATTCTTCAATCACCTGATTGGAAGCTCCTCAACCGGCTTTACTGAATTAATATTGACAGGGGAAAAGTGGAAGCTGGAATTAGGAGTGGTAAGATCCAAAAGGATGCATCCTCCAGTGCAGTAAGGAAGCCATTCGTTGGGAAAAAAGAGGTTAGTGACGTGTACAATCAGAGGAATCAGGATAAAACTGAACACCTTTTGGCGGTAGGGGCTGTTATGATCTCTAAACCTACACATATGCGGCAAAGAAATAATCAGCCTAGAACAGAAAGGCCGGTAAGACAGTATACCCGGATAAACATGACTTTGTATCAAGTTTTACAACATTTACTAAAGTCTAATCTGGTAACTTTGAAGGAGGCTCCAAAGAACCCCAATACCGCCTCTCCCCGCTACAATCCAAATGTCCACTGTGCTTATCATTCAGAAAGTCTAGGTCATGATACAAACGACTATCGGGTTTTGAAAAACAAGGTACAAGACCTTCTCGATGCGAAGGAAATTGAATTTAACGCCCCTGAGATTCCAAATGTTATCATTGCTCCTATGCCCAAGCACGGCCGTGGTGTTAACACTATTGAAGATGATGTGTTTGTTACTACTGTTGAAAAGCTTGTTACTCCTCCTATGACCGTTAAGTGGAACTTGTTGAAGGCCAATTTATTTCCGGGCTGTGGTGAAGGTTTCCACTTCTGTTTCTCTCTACCGACTGGTTGTCATTTGTTGAAGGCAGGTCTTCAACGCCTGATGGATGATAGAGAGACTTTGTTTGAGAAGACTCCCGTTCCAACTATTCCGTGCAAGGATATTTCAATAATAACCATTTCCATCAATCCTCCCAGGGTCTCCACCAAAAGACCTGTCAGGATTACATCTGTTCCGAAGGTGACTCCACTAATAATTACTATGCCAGGGCCAATCCCGTACTGCTCGTACAAAATTGTTCCCTGGAACTATGGGGGTGACGTCTACTACCACGACATCAAGCAAGAACTGCTGACTGTTGAAGACTAGGTTTCTGAGAGTGATGATCCCGATATTGACAACATTATTGGAACCAGCAAAATAACAAGAAGTGGAAGAGTGTTCTCCCCTAAGATTTCTCCTCCGAAAGCTGTTACTGGTCCTGTGATCATTCCTACTTTTGTTCCTGCTGATACTACTGCTACAATTCTTGTGATTACCCCTGCTAACACCTATATCACCGAGTCGATCAAGACTTGGGAAAAATACATATTGATTGAGCCTGTCCAGACGAAGGCGCAGTCAGTATCTATCCCAGAGGCTTTTGAGAAGGAGATGGAAGGAATTTTGAAAATTATCAAGAAAAGCGACTACAACATGGTCGAACAGCTGGGGCAGACCCCTTCAAAAATCTCTATGTTGGCCTTACTATTGTGCTCTGAAGCTCATGCGAAGGCTCTAGTGAAATTTCTTAAAATGCCCATGTGCCACAGGAAACCTCTGCTGACCAATTTGAAGATTGTTTGTCCAATTTCGCGGATGATAATGGTTTGGGATTTTCTAATGCTGATCTGATACCTAGAGGGAGGAAACACAATGATGTGTTGCATGTATCTGTCGAATGCAAGGGAACTACTTTGGCCCATGTCTTAGTAGATATTGGTTCATCATTGAATGTGTTTCCTAAGAAAGCTCTAGATAGACTAGACTGTGAAGGTTTGACCTTGAAGCCCAACAACATTGTAGTGAGGGCTTTTGACAGTTGGAAGAGAATGGTGTACGGGGAGGTGGACATCCCCATCAAAGTTGGTTCTCGGACTTTCGACTCTACCTTCTACGTGATGGATATCAGACCATCCTATTCTTGTTTATTGGGTTGCCTTTGGATTCATGGGGCGGGAGCTGTTACGTCCATGCTACATTAGATGATGATATACCCGGTCAAAGGAAGAATTGTCACTGTACATGGTGAAGAAGAATACATGGTCAGTCACCTGAATTCCTTCAGATATGTAGAAATGGATGGTGAGTTCATTGAGACTCCGTGTCAGAATTTCGAAGAGGTACCTCAGACTATGGCTGCAACTGAAACTGTCACCAATATGCCGAAGATCACCAGACCTCCCTTGAAGATGGCTTCTCTCAAGGATGCAAAAGCGGTTATTGAATAAGGTGGGTCTACCATCTGGGGTCAGCTCCCTGATATTCCATACAAGTCTAATAAATTTGGTTTGGGTTTCTCTTCAGGGGCTCAAAGGGTTGTTCGACATGCTCGTGCTGGAAGACCTCCCCTATGCATCAGCAATCATGGGGTCAACGCTCTAGAAGACAGCGACAGTGACAATGACATGGATAGATGGATCTTCCCTACTATCGATGGTGGACCCAGTAACTGGACCGAAAAAGATTTTGTACCGATTACTTTTATTAAGAAGTAATTGTCTTTCTTGTTTTTTGGATATGTAATAAACAATATAACTTTATGGCCATGTGTCTTACCCGGGGGACGTTTATGCATGCAAATTTTGCGCTCTTTGTTTTTCTTTTCTACTTTTTACTTTGTCTATACAGTTATGCTCTTACGCACACTCACATATCAAACTGAAGATCCATATCCACTCTGGATCCTATTGATAACAGTTCTGCTATTGCCAGTTATGACTTTGACAATCCAATCAACCAAGCCGAGGATGAAAGTGAGGAATATTGTGAGGTACCTGGAGAACTTGCTAGGATGTTACAGCAGGAAGAGGGGGCTATACAGCCTCATGAAGAGCCAATTGACACAATAAACCTGGGCACAGAGGAAGACAGAAAAGAAGTCAATATCGGTGTAAATCTAGAGCTTAGTGTCAAGCAACGGTTGATATAGATGTTGCATGATTATGTCGAGATCTTCGCCTGGTCATATGAAGACATGTGTTACACGATGGGAGAACTGACTTGGGTGTTTTGCATTTGATCGCAATTGTTACGGTTAGCAAGAGTCACCACTAAATTTTCTTTTATCCAATAAGGAAAGGCTGAAAAGAACAGGAAAGACCTTTCGAGATATTTTCTTGAGTTCGGAGGGTAGATTATGAAAAGGGAAGGTGTTAGCATCCTTTTCATCCGCAGTTATCTATGGGTTCTTAGTTGCTTTCTAGATCACTTGCTTTTGTTTGAAAGTGTGCTTGTGGTGTGGGTTTTGAAAGTATTTTGAAAATGTGACTTTGTAATGGCTCTCCTTTCTATAAGAACGCATACAAAGTGTTATTTTGAAAATAGTTCAAAGAGGTGTTTGTGGAATTTGTTTTTGAAAGTGATTTTGAAAGGTGTCTTTGTAATGGCTCTCGTTTCTATAAGAACCCGTACAAAGTGTTCGCTTTTGAAAATGTTTCAAATGAGAGTGTTGGTGTATGAAATTTTTTTGTTGTGAACAAGTGAGCAACTAGGAGCAATCTACCTACTCAAAAGGTCTTAGATGTTCTTTTCCTCCTCCTTTAGATGTTGCTATCTTACCATTGTTTTGGTAAGAAGCCCCATCATTGGATGTGAAGGGATGGGCATGGGACGTTTGTATAGTCATAGAAGGAAACCTATGGGACGTTTTAGCAATGTCGTTTAGGGACTAGATCGTTTATCGAAGGCAACATCGAGGGTCATCGAGGGACTACGCCCATGTTCGAGGGACATGACTATTTTTTTCGAGGCAACAAGTGAGATTACCCTAAGGGTGCATGTGTGCAAAGTGTGTCTTATTTTCACGCATTTTGTCTTTGATTTTTGGGTTGTCTACTTGTTGGTTTTATCTTTCCATACACACCTAATTACTAGCATTTTTACAAAAGTAATAAAAAGTGCAAAAAATAAATCCTACACTATTACAGCCATATTGAAGTGCATAGAAATTTTAAGTCAAAAATATGATAAAAAGAAGAAAAAATATCTTCTTCGATTGGGAGGAAGCAACCTTCGATTATGTTTCTGTTGGCCTCCTTCGATTGGGGGCTAGCATCCAGCAAGTCATGGCCTTCGATTGGGCCTTGGAAGCAGTGAGGTCATGGCCTTCGATTGGGAATTGGCGCCAGTGAGGTCATGGCCTTTGATTGGGGCTGGACTTAGTGCAAGTGTGCCTTCTGATTCTTCCTTCTTTGACTGGGTTGGATACAGTGAGGGGTTGCCTTTCGTCTAGGCCTGCAGGTCAGTGTATTCGAAGCAAGTGTGGGTGTGTATGCTGAACATGTATGTATCGAAGCATGTGTATGCATCGAAGCAAGTATATCGAAGCATGCATATTTTGTATTCCAACATTTTTAGGGGACTGTATAGATTAGTTCTTAAAGGAAAACACAAAAGATTAACATCGAAGACCATGATTGTTACATGATGGTTTGAAACGAAAGAAAAAAAATTACTCACATGTTATGCCTGAAACGAAAGATTTAAGGGTAAGGGTAACTTACGTTGCTTCAGCCTAGAATGTGAGCTGGACCTTGAGTGGTGGCCCTGAGTTCTCCTAGATTCGAAGGGAGGTGCCAGAAGTTGGGCCTTGGATGCTAGATTCGAAGGAGGAAAGAAACAAGTGTTATGTTTCTTTCTACTGGATTCGAAGGGATGTAAAGTGTGGGGACTTTTTAGAATTGAAAGAGGGAAATGTTTGGGATTCTAGGTTTGTTTTTCATAAGTGTTTGAGAACTTGAGATTATTGTTGTGTTTGAGAAAATTTAGGAGATTCGTTCCTCTGGTCCAAAGATCCTCCCTTAGCTCTGCAAAAATTCCTCTATTTATAGAGAAAAAGAATGGACATGTTTTCAATAGCCAGCCTTGTAAAACAATAAAATATGAAACGTGAAAGGTACAAGTGGGCCTGTTGGCAGTTGGGGTACATAAGATGTAACTTATGCTTTTTGTCATTTCTTGTGCTCGGGCCAAAATCAGGTTGAAAGTTGATTTTGTGACTAAAGTACCTTTTATGAAGAAAGGGTACACAGTCCTTTGCCACTTCTTCCAGGAATGGTATTATCCAATGGATAAACCTTCGAACCCTTAGGCAATGTATCACAAACTTGTGTAAACCTATGATTATGTAAAGATTTGGAAGCAACATAGCCTGGAAAATGAGATTTGGTCTTGAGTCGAATGCAAGAATGAGATCAAAGCACACTTGTTCGAAGGAAACCTTTGCCTCAGTCGAAGCTTGTGGTCAAAATAAGCTTACTCGAAGGAAGCTAATGCCCAGGCGAAGCTTGGATCGAAGCAAACACATTGCCCAATCGAAAGCTCGTGTTCGAAGGAAGCATATTTCCCAATCGAAGTATATGGATCGAAACAAACATAAAGGGAGTCATTGCCTTGTGTCTGTTTAGCATGAGGGAAATTCCTGGCTTCTGAATCGAAGGGTGTTCTTTCAAGGGAAGCAAGAACTTAGTCAAATCTTGTATGAAGATATCTCTTGGCTCAAACGAAGCTTGTGAGAGGCAAAGTCTGCAAGAGGCCCTTGGTGCAAGTGGATTCGTAATATGCATAGAGATGGTTACTTTGTCCCATCGAAACTTGTCCAAACGAAACAAACATGCAGGCAGCATATGCCCAATCGAAGCAGGCTTGCAGGCAGCATATGCCCAATCGAAGCAGGCTTCAAGGCAGCATGTGCCCAAATCGAAGCAGGCAACTAATTTTGAGCAATCGAAGGAGGCTTGTAGGCAGTAAACTTGTCCAAATCGAAGTAGGCTTGCAGACAACTAATTTTGAGCAATCGAAGGAGGTCTAAAGTCCAATCGAAGGGGGCTGAATTGAAGGAGGCCTATTTTTCTTCAAATTTGTCAAAATGTTATTTTCACCTGTTTTCTCCCTTTTTGACAGTTTCCTTTTAATCTTGGTACTGGAAAATCCCAATGCACTTGTGCGAGCTTAAATCCTGAGAATCTTTGTGAGAAAAGATTTGAGAATTGAGAGGGAAAGTTTTAGGGTACAACAACATGCTAGGACTGGATACGGATATTATGGTTCACCGTCTGCCAACTAAAGAAAATTGCCCTCTGGTAAAGCAGAAGGTCTGTCGTATGCGCCCTGAAATGTCAGAGAAGATCAAAGTAGAGGTTATGAAACAGTTCAACGTTGGGTTCTTAGTTGTCACCTCTTACCCCTAATGGGTTGCCAACGTGGTTCTGGTGCCTAAAAAGGACTGCAAGGTACGGATTTATGTAGACTACCGAGATTTGAATAGGGTAAGCCCCACGGATGACTTTCCGCTCCCCCACATCGACGTTCTAGTTGACAACACCGTGCAGCACAAGATATTTTCCTTCATGGATGGTTTCTATGATTACAATCAAATCAAGATGGTACCCGAAGACATGGAGAAGACAACCTTCATTACGCAATGGGGAACTTTCTGCTAAAATGTGATGCCGTTTGGATTAAAGAATGTTGGGGCAACCTATCAGCGAGCCATGGTAGCCTTGTTTCATGACATGATTCACCATGAGATAGAGGTCTATGTTGATGACATGATAGCCAGGTCTCAAACTGAGGAAGAACACCTTGATCATCTACAAAAGCTATTTGGTAGGTTGAAGACGTACAAGTTGAGGCTAAACCTAAACAAGTGCATCTTCGGGGTAAGGTCTGGTAAACTTTTGGGTTTCGTTGTTAGTGACGAGGGTATTCAGGTAGACCCTGCAAAGGTGAAGGCTATACAAGAGATGCCGACTCCTCGCACTGAGAAGGAAGTTAGAGGTTTCTTAGGACGCTTAAATTACATTTCCAGGTTCATTTCCCATTTAACAGATACTTGTGAGCCAATCTTCAAACTCCTGAAGAAAGATCAAGTGGTAAAATGGAATGACAAATTCCAGACTGCCTTCGAAAGAATCAAGGAATACCTTCAAGAACCACCAATTCTGATGCCTCTGATTGAAGGAAGACCTTTGATAATGTACTTAACATTGTTAGATAATTCAATGGGGTGTGTACTGGGGTAGCATGATGAGTCTGGTCGAAAAGAGAACGCAATATACTACCTTAGCAAAAAGTTTACCGACTGTGAAACAAGATACTTAATGCTCGAGAAAACTTGTTGCGCTTTGGCATGGGTTGCTCGCCGATTGAGGCAGTATAGGTTGACCCACACTACTTTGTTGATATCTAAGATGGATTTGATCAAGTACATCTTTGAGAAGCCCGCTCTCTCTGGAGGAATATCAAGATGGAAAATGATCTTGACCGAATACGATATCCAACACACGACCTAAAAAGCAATCAAGGGAAGTATACTAGCTGATCATTTGGCTCATCAGGTTGTGGGTGACTACCAATTCATGAATTTTGAGTTCCCAGACGAGAATATTATGCTAGTGACTGACTGTGAAGAACCTGGACTGGTTAAAGGACCTGAAGAAGGATCCTGATGGACTATGGTTTTTGATGGAGCCTCCAACACACTCGGCAATGGCATTGGTGCTGTAATCATATCTCCCGAAGGCTGTCATACTCCTTTCATCGCCAGATTATGTTTCTACTGTACCAACAATATGGCGGAGTATGAAGCATGCATCATGGGTCTCAAAGCTTCTATTGACCTGAGGGTCAAGTTCTTAGGTGTATTCGGGGATTCAGCCTTGGTAATAAGTCAGATCAAAGGAGAGTGGGATATGAAGCACCCGAATCTCATCCCGTACAAAGAACATGTGCTGACATTTCTTCAACACTTTAAAGAGGTCACCTTTGAAGATTTTCCACGAGAAGAGAATCAGTTAGCGGACGTGCTAGCTACCATGTCATCTACGTTCAAGGTCAAGTGGGACAACGAGGATCCTAGGATCACTATTGAAAGGTTGGATGAACCAGCATACTGCTATGAGATTAACACTTCAGAAGTAGCAGACAAACCTTGGTTTCATGAAGTGAAGAGGTATCTCGAGGCTCAAGAATATCCTGAGGGGGCATCTGTCAATGATAAGAAGTTTCTGAGAAGGTTCGCCGCAAAGTTCTTCCTTAGTAATGGAATCCTCTACAAGCGCAACCATGACTCTACTTTACTTTGGTGCGTAGAAAAAATCAAAGCAAAGAGGATTATGGCAGATCTACACGAAGGTACCTTTGGAACCCATTCTAGTGGACATACCATGGCTAAAAAGATCCTATGGGCAGGATACTATTGGTCCACAATGGAAGCAGACTGTTATCAGCATTCCCAAACTTGTCACAAATTCTAGACTTGTGCTGATAAAGTACATGTACCTCTGGTTCCCTTGAACGTCTTGATGGCTCGCTGGCCCTTTGCAATGTGGGGCATTGACATGATCAGAGAGATTAGACCTACCGCTTCCAATGGGCGCCGCTTCATCCTAGTGGTCATTAATTACTTCACGAAGTGGGTTGAGGCTGCCTCTTTTACTACTGTTACCAAGAATGTTATGGCGCGGTTCATCAAGCATAACCTGATTTGTCGGTATGGTGTGCCAGAGAGAATCATCATGGACAACGGTACAAATCTCAACAATACAATAATCACCGAACTCTGTAAGCAATTTATGATTCAACATCATAATTCTTCCCCTTATAGTCAAACTTCAAGATTTTTGGTCAAAATTAACATCTTGAAGTGATATCCATCATTTGATCAAGGGTTGATCATGATTCCTCAAAAAATGCTCCTAATTTATCAAAAGACAAGAATTTCTAAATTAGGGTTTTTATAGGAAAAGTCAACTAAACTTTGACCAGGCATAACTTTCACATACTTCATCCATTTTCCCCCAACCAAATCTCATTTTGAAGAGAATCGCATTCCCTACAACTTCTCTTTTGTCTTCAAGTTCAAGAGATGCACCATTTGAAAGATACAAGCTCATACATTACAGGTCATTTTCAGAAAGTCAACAAAAGACACTTTTTGTCAAGACCATTTACATTAAGATAAATTCTTCAAATTCAAAATTTATAAAAAGAGGGATTGAAGTATACACCTTGGGATTTCCAAAAAGTTCAAGATCATCGTCATGGGATAAAAATTGAGCAAGTTATGACTTGCCCAAGTTGGGAAAAGTTTGGAAAATTCAAAGATGGTGCATTGAGCAAATTTGAACTTCTAGGTCAATAGCCTAACTTTTTGGGTTTCAAATATCTTCTTAAACTTATAGAGGACCTCCAATATCAATTTCACATTGCCTCGCCATTTTTATCTATTTAGTCATATTTATTTAAATTTATTTCAAATAAATATAAAATAAATTACAAAAAATGTATAGAGATGGGCCTTGACATTTGGGCTGATGTTTTGGCTTGCTTAGAAGCCCACAAATTCGCGCTAAGATGTCCAGGTTCATCCAGCTTTGAAAATGGCATGAAATCTCAAGTTATGGCAAGTTTTCAAATGTAGGATCATGACTTCAATACAAATGATTAAGGCTTGATTCTTTCCTTCTTACTTTGTCCCCTACATCTGCTCTATAAATACAAGCCATGAGCAAGCCAAACTCATGCTACACACTGCCTAGAAGAGCCACGAAAAATTACAAAAAAATCCAACAAAGTTGTGAAATTCAAACCACTGATCCAACCATATTCAACTCCTTCTAAGCATTCCATCAACTCTCTAGAGGCTCCAGGAGTCCATTCCAATCATCACATAAGCCCAGTGCACCCTAAAACGCATGCACGACATACCTCCATTTTGGTAGTTTTTGATAATCTTAAACTCTTTCTACATGTAGTATAAACTAATTCTCTTTACATATTTATGTTTTTGTAGTTGTTTGCTGATGTTCTAACGTACTTCATGTGAGTTATAATGCCAGGATCGTAGGTCACCATTGTTAGGGCTTAAGAGCGTTTAAGCTTCATATTCGTTGATACAGGGACTTTCAAGATAAAAGGCCACCACAATTGAACTTGTAGCATGCGAAATAGGGGGTATCTTGAGCCTTGATTTTGCTTTTTTTTGCAGGTTTTAAGGTTTTGATGTAGCCGGAGAAGGTGACCGGAGTTTGAATCTGGCACCCATGTAATTGGTTGACTCCGGTGGAGTCCGCGTGGCAGAATGATACAATTCTATTGGTCCACTGAAGCCAGCATGCGCGTTTTTGTTTTTTTTAATATATTTGACTTTGTTTTTTATATAATATAATGATTTGGTTATGATACACGAATTGTAAAGCAGATCAGATGGCAAGGCGTGTGCATGCAAAGGGAAAGGACCTGGGTTCGATACCCAGGTCGTGCATTTTGATTTTTCTAACATTTTCTTGCAGGATACCATGCATTGCATCCCCAAGAGTGCACCATAGACCATCAGATCCACGCCTTCCAATGTCAATGCAGCCATATCCAAGAGCTTCAACATGAGATTCACCATGTTCCCTTAAGTCTTCTCCTCACTGAATCCCAATACAGCCTCTGAGCTCCCTCACTTATGGGCCAAATGAATTTCAACATACCCCCCCCTGTTTACTAATCAGCACCAGGCCCATTAGTTTTCTTATTTATTTTAATCTTTTTTTGACAAATCATAAAAATCAAAATATTAAATAGACTTGGGTTTTCTTAAATTAATTTCAATTTGTAAATTAATTAATTTAATTATTTTGACATTATTTTATAATTTAAAAATAATTAGAACTAGGCTCATATAATTCAAATATTTTCTTAACAAAAATACAAAAAATATTAGAATTAGTTTTCTTGTATTTATTTCATTAATTAGGATTAAATTTAGTGTTCCTTATTTTAATTTTAAGTATTTTCTTAGAATAAACAAAAAACCAAAAGATTTTTTTATTTAGTTTATTTAAGGTTTTAGACGTTCTTCTCCATTTTGCATGCGTTCAATATTTCCTTTCTATTTTTCATATTTATGTATCTGCTGATGGAATGTAATAGAACTAACTAGGGGCCTTTACTGTTGTCTTTATTTTCTTTCCCCCAGTTTTTTTTGGATATGTAAATACCCCCTCCCCGAAGCATTGTAATAACATAGGATTTACGATTCCCGCACTTTAAATTCCTGCAAGATATTAACTGTTAGTAACTAGGTGTGTATGGAAAGACTGAAAAAAAATGTTAGCAAACCTAATAACAGAGATAAAGGAACTGAATTGAATCACTTGCAAATATACACCTCTAGGGTACCCCCACTTCGGTTGCCTTCATAAATAGTCACAACTCTCGAAAAGTGAGAGGTTTTAGTGGCTACACTCTGATTCAAAAAGATTATAAGTCCCTTGATGACCCTCTCGATGTTGCCTCGGTAAAAATATTATCTTAGAACCCTAGGGTAGTTAATAAAACTTCTCGCCAAGTTGCCTTTGTGACTATAAAACGTCCCTTCGAATGTCCTTCAATCATCCAACGATGGGGCTACCTACTCACTAATAGTAGGATAGCGCTGTCCAAACAAGCAAAGATACTAGACCTCCTGAGGGAACCAAACTTCAAGTGTATTAAGTCTTCACAAAAATTAGGCAGAGTAACGGCTGTATACGGGTGAATTCCTGATTACAAACAAAGAATGTAATCACAATAACCTGCACACAAAACAAACAAACAACCCAATGTCTTGAAGTAAACCTCAAGAACTCCAGACAAAATATCAATTAAGGTCACAAGGTCTCCAACATAGGCCAAGGTTTCTAATCCTAAGTCCAAGAAGTCCAATACTCCATAATGCCAAGGATAGTAACCAAATAGTCCAAGTATCATTAATGATTTTTATGGTTTATGTTGATTATTAGGTATCTTAAGAAAGAAAATAAAAGCTCAAGTGAACAAAATAAAAATGACAAGAATGTAAATGCTCAAGTGAGCAAAGATGAAAAATAGCATGAAATGTAAATGCTAAAGTAAATGGTGCATAAAATAAAAGAGCATAAAATAAAAACACAAAATAAAGTCAATTATTAACAATTAGTAGTTAGTTGGATGACCATCTTGAAACTTGCATTTGGAACTCATTAGAGGATTGGTAGAACCAAAGCTTCCATATAATGAATTGCATTTGCTTTTTGTCAAGTATATCATCCATTTTGGAATCCTCAAAAGTACCATTCAATGATCAACGATGTTTAAGTGATTCGCTTTGACCAAAAGTGATGTAGATCCATTAGAGGATTGGTAGAACTAAAGCCTCCACACAATAAATCTCAAAGTTATTGGATCAAAGAGATCAAATTAACATACTTGGGCTTGCAAACATAGGTTTGGGCCATGAATGATCGTTTATTTGAATCGGGACAAAATTTAGCGCTATGTTAAGCAATCGTAAGTGGACTTATATAGAAGTCGCATCTATTTTGAGGCCGGTCAATAGCAATCTATGCACCATTTGTTTTGAGACATGATATTGAGATCATGCTCCAATAACACTTAGTGCAATAAGAAAGGGATGAGATGAAGGGGGTGAGAAAGAATATACAAACCACATTTGAATTAAATTTGAATCAAACTATTATTAAAATCATTCATCCATTTTTATGGAGTTAAACTCAACACCATGGATCCAATGATGTTAACAAAGTTC
Organism: Vicia faba; assembly: GCA_948472305.1. Lineage (NCBI taxonomy): Eukaryota > Viridiplantae > Streptophyta > Magnoliopsida > Fabales > Fabaceae > Vicia > Vicia faba. The sequence continues at coordinate 676,077,433 of OX451738.1, read as the reverse complement.
ATGATTAAAAATTCAGCCTAAGATTAGCCAGAAAATAATCACAAAATAATATTGCATTTAATATATATATATATATATATATATATATATATATATATATATATATATATATATATATATATATATATATATATATATATATATATATATATATATATATATATATATATATATATATATATATATATATATATATATATATATATATATATATATATATATATATATATATATATATATATATATATATATATATATATGTATATATATATATATGTATATATATATATATGTATATATATATATATATGTATATATATATATATGTATATATATATATATATATATATATATATATATATATATATATATATATATATATATATATATATATATATATATATATATATATATATATATATGTATATATATATATATATATTAAAAAGGGTTTTAAATTTTTTTAAAATAGAAATAAAAGAAAAAAAAATATCAACTATATTCAAATTAATCAAGAAATATTAAGTAAGACCATAGAAAAATTGGAAATGAACTCAAATATTTTAATAAAAATTTTGGTAATTTTTTAAAGTCAGAAACTATTTTTAAAATTAAAAGAAATGAGTAAAGTAAACCAAAAATGATAAAAAAAATAATAAAGTCAAAAATAAAAAATAATTTAGGTCACTAATATTTGTCACAATATCATTGGATCATTCCATATTTTTTTCAGAATTAAAAAATGCATAAAAGTATTTTTAAACATTTAAAACAATTTAAATAAAGTGAAAATTTATAAAAAATATCAAAACACAAAATAAAATTGTGAAAAAATAAAAATCAGAAAGAGAAAAATCAAAAATATTTTTCATAATTTTTTCAGATTTTTTGGACTTAAAATGGATTTTCTATGATTTTTTTAAGTTTAAATCAATTAAAATAAAATATCAAACCAAAAAAATATGAGCCATCTGATCATTGTCAAAACGTGTTAGTAAACAGATCAAGTGGACCTGGTGCGTTGTGCATGTTATGGACTTTAGTGAATAAAGCACTGAATCAAATGTAAAATCAGATTTTCAAAAAAAAAAATGGCACGCCATCATTGGTTGGAAGATGACACGTTGGTCATCTTCAACCTCAAGCCAACGTGAATTGCAGGTCTCTCAAACTGTAAAATCAGAAGCTCAGACACATGCAATTCACTTTGTCTCATTAAGACGAAGACAACCAAACCTTCACGATAAATTTATATAAATTGTAGCTAAGGCAATTTGGAAAGAAAGTTTTGAAAGGAAATTTGAAAATTCATGGCCAAAACGTGTTTCCAGATAAAAGCAAGTGTTGCGACTAGAACCAGGGCAATGAGAGTTTCACAATGATATCAAAGTTTGGAAGAATTGATGAAGGAATCTACCTATTGAAGTTGAGTTGCAGAGCTCTAAAACTAGACTTCTATGGATCAATATAGGTCACGATTCTTGAAGGTAATTATATGGTTAGCTTTAGGGAAGATCAAGGAAGGTGAATTGATAGAAAAAATGGATTGAAAAAGGCTTGAACACTGATTTCGAAGTTGCAAAAAACTGAGTTATGGAATGAGTTTGGCAGGGTGATTTTGGTTGTTCAAGCATGAGGAAATGAATGAGGGATGACCCTTTATTTATAGGGAATCAAATGGAATGTTCAAGCGTGTGAAATGATGAAGTTTGGATGGAAATCATGTGAAGTTGCAAACAAGAAAATTGTGACTTCTATTTTGATCAAAACTCATCCAAAATGTGTGTTTCGCTATTCTAATCACTTCTGGAAGTTCACTAAACATGTTTAGAAGCAAAAACATGCAGAAAAAATGTGTTTAGAAGCTAAATCAAGGATTTCAAATTCTGACTTTTGAAGAAACTTTAGTTTCAAGTTACCAAGTTCAAATCAATGGCATTCTCAGCTCAAGGGGTCTTAGGGCATGACTCTTTATGTTTTAGAAAGATGAGGTTACAAGCTTTTCAATAGGAAAAGAATGGAATCAAATGGATGTTTAAGCTGAAAGTCGCAATGAGTCAACGTTGAGAAAAAAGAGGTTGACTTTCCATACTTAAAAATATTTCAAGTTTTTCTTCAAAAGTGACCTATAATGTTTTGCATCCAAACATGGCCTTCCTCTTGGAATTTTCTCTTGACCAAAAAATATGGCATGAAATAGATCTCTTGAATGACATTTTGAAACTTGAACTATTTAAAGTCTCCAAAAATTGGGAGAGTTATAAATTGTTGAAGTTGGCAAAAAATAATGAAATGACCTATAATCTTTTGTATCCTTAGGGAAACTTCCATCCATTTTCTCACTTTGCATATAAAATAAGGAATAAATTTCACATCCTCAAGATCATTATGGAAAAAGAGTGGGCCCAAGGTGATAAAAATTGACCATGTTATGATCATTTGAAGTCACACATGGGAAATTGGGGGTTCATTTGGAGGACTTGTAATCTTTCTTCATCATCAAGTTTCTTCCACATGAAAACTCCTTGAAACTTTTGAAGTGATTTGTTAATAACCATTTTAAGAGAAGGATGTCTTTGGAATCACTCAAAAATACCAAAATATGAGCAAGATATACTTCTTTGAAGTTCAAAACCCTAGCTCCTAGATCAAGAAAATGCTTTGAGGAACTTTGACATTTTTGAACAACCTTCTTGTACCAACACTTTTTCTTTGTAGATAGAAGTTGTTGAGGATGATAATGAGAACTCATAGCAACCAAAATCAGTTACATATCTTGATAATTGAGAGAAATATGCACTTGTGACCAATGGGAACAAAGCCTTGTCCAACCATGACAACTTCTTCAATCAACCCCTTGTACTTTTGAATCAATCTTGATAACTTTGAAATGTGGTGAACCAAAATAAACCTTTCCATGCCATTTCTTCCAAAACAACTTCAATTGTGAGATTTGAATTTCTCAAGCTTTATTGACTAGGGCATGGAAATAAACTCATGAACCCATGGATCAACTTGCTAAGCCATATTGCCTTTACCTACATTATTAACAAGTAAGACAAACCAAAATTGCATTTTATTAGTTAAAAGTAAAGTCAAAACAAAACATGCATGATCATAAAATAAAAATAAGAAAACAAGTCAAGGTGCTTGGTGATTCCTCAAAGAGCAAAGCTAAAGATAGGGAGGAGAACCAAAAGCCCTAATGTGATCTTGTTGTGATTGAATCAACATGGTATGATGAAGGGATCTTAGGGGGGAAAATTGGGGTACAACAGCTGCCGTTATTTAAGTTTCTTCTATCCGAAGATACAAAGGTTAAAAATCTTCGTGTCAACGTGATCGAAGATACTTGAATATAAAACAAACCCTATTTTTGGCTCTAAGATGCCATGCAATACTTATAAGTATGAATGCATATGAACAACTTCAAAGGGACGCAAAAAAACACTAGGGATGTGACAAAGGAAATAAGGATCAAAAGAGAAATACGACCAGGAAAATAAATCACTGGTGAATCAAGAAGACCCGACTCTAATGGTGTAACACCCAAAGAAGAGATAAGGTAGTATCAACTCAGTTAAAGAGGAGATAGTACAAGAAGATAAAAGGATACACCCACTTTTACTGAAGGCGAAACTACCAACGTTCACTGAAGGTAGAAAGAGAAAAGGATAACAACACCGACATTCACTGATGATGAACTACCAACTTTCACTGAAGGTAGAGAGAAAAGAAATATCATAGCACCGCCGTTCACTGACGGTGAAATACCAACATTCACTGAAAGTAGCAAAAAGATAATAATCACCAACTTTCACTGATGGTGATCTACCAACTTTCGTTAAAGGTAGAGAGAAAAGAAATATCATAGCACCACCATTCACTGACGGTGAACTACCAACATTCACTGAAGGTAGCAAAAAGATAATGATCACCAACTTTCACTGATGGTGATTATGACCGGTGGATCTGGAACTGACTGTTTAACGCTGGTTCGCGAAATGTCACGGAAGCAAGAGTCACCACCGTCTTTTATTTTCTCCAATATGGAAAGGACAAAAGCACAGAAAAATTCCTTATTGAGATCGTTTCTCGGTTCGGGAGGTAGATTTATAGAAAGGAAAGGTGTTAGCACCCTTTCTATCCATGGTTATCCATGGGCTCTTAGATACTTGCTCATTTGTGTTTTCAAAATGTTTGTTTGCTTTTCAAGGTGAGTGGGTTTGAAAAAGTTTCGTTTAAAATTTCAGTTCGACTCTTGTATCAGTCCTCAAGAGTGTTTGAAAAGTTGTTTTTGAAATCTTTTTGCAAAGTGTCGGTGTGAAAAGAAGTTTTTGATTTGTTTTGAATTAGATCAAGTATCTACGAGTCATCTACCTATCCTAAGGAATTAGGTTGTGTTAATGTCCTTTAGATAGTACTATCCCACCATTGAGAGGTAGGTAGCACCACCGTTGGAGGTGTTCGGGTCAATTCGAGGATTAGGGACAGGGTGGTCACCGAGCAATAGTAAGATACCTTAGAAGCTACCCTTATGCCATTGATCTTTTTTATTCCGAGGCAACCGTTCCGAGGCAACTTATTCGAGGCAACTAGATCAATGGAACATAAGGACTCACTAAGACGTCCTGTACTTGACGACCATGTTTCGAGGGGCAAGGCAACAGTGTGATCACCAGAGCAACAGTAGGACACCTTAGAAGCTACCCTTATGCCATGTTCATGGACATAAGGACTTACTAAGACGTCCTGTACTCGACGACCACGTTTCGAGGGGCAAGGCAACAGTGAGGCGTACCCTAAGAGTGGTGTGTGATTTGTGTGTCATTTTCAGTTATTATTTGTCTTGTCATGCATTGGTGATCTACGCTTTGATTTTATTTTTGGGCATACATTCTTTCATGTGATTATTAACAGTTAAAAGGTGCGGGAATTTAAAGTGCGGAAAAGATAAAGGTCCTACGCTATTACAAAGGCGCGGGTCTACATCGCCAAATTAAACCAAGACCCGATTTAAATAAAAGTACTGAAAGTAAATAAGTCTCTAATTATCTATTACAAGGCTTTGGGGCAAATACATTACATTCATAAAAAATAAATGCGCAAAAAGGAATTAGAATCGAATGCGAGGGCGTTGGACCCTTTAAAGAATTTAAATTGAAATCACAAATTAATTAAAGAAAAGAACTTATTTTTTGATGTTTCTGGATTTATGAAATTAAAGAGAATTAAATGGATTTTGAAATTAAATAAAAAAAAAACTAATTCTAAATTATTTTTAATTATTAAAGAGAATTGTTTTAAGTTTAACCTAATTTAACCCTAATTAATTAATTATGAGTTATTTACAAAAATAATTAATAATTAATAGTGACAAGAACAAAAAGATTATTTATTAAGAAGAAAGAATAAAAAAGGATAAAAGACCTATTTTTATGTTTTTTATTATTTAAGAAAAAAGCATTAAAGTTAAAACCTAAAATTAAAACTAAATTGATTATGAAATTTATTTACAAAAATGTTGATGAATTAAACTAAATAAAACATATTTTTATTTTATGATTTTCTGATTTTTGGTTTTTATGAAAATTGTTTTTGATGAATTAATTAAAGTAAATAAAACAAATAAAAAATGAAAAGAAAGAAAACAAAATGCAAACCGTGGGGGGTATTGACCCCAATTAAGGAGGTGGCTTGATGAATTTTGGCCCAACAGGAGGAGGCCCTTTGCTGACTTTTTGAATCACATGCTTACGCGTTGACTGGAGTATTCCATGGACTCTTGGTTCCTGGCCACTGGATGGATCATTAGAGACACATGGCAAGCCCAAACGCTGGGTGTATGATGGATTACTGAATGGTGCACTGCATGGGAAAGGGTTAAACAAAATAATAGAAATAATGTGAGGGGACCTGGGATTCGAACCCAGGTCCCAGTGTTTACCAGCTAATGCCTTGACCAACGGAGCCATTTGTGCGCTTTTGTATTGTAATGGAAAATAAATAATATGAAACAAAATAAAAATCAACGTTATGAAATAAAAAAAAAGGCGCTGGAATTCAAACCCTCCATTCGCGTCGTGCCACGCAGTCTTCTTCTCCAATTGTTCCTGTAACAAAAAGGATAGCGGGGGTTTTAAACCCCCCCAAAACACAGGCTTATGGATAATAGCGAATAGGCCATGTTCAATCATAAATTGAGCGCGATGGGTGATTTAGAATCATTGGAATGTCACGAGTGCAATGGTAGTGGTCTCGTGGTCCAATTTTTTCAGAGGAAAGAAACCCCAATTCATAGCTCCTGCAACCCTTGAAAGTTTCAATGGCATATTTCGCTACAGGCGTTGTTAGTTAAATTAAAGGTTACCATTAGTCTCAGAACCTTCATATTAGTGAAAATCCATATTCAAAATGTATAAAAAATGCATATATATTCGAACACGATTATGAGAAAAGTTTGAGAAAGTCTGACATCAATATACCAATTCCTTGCGCGTGGGGAGTTGATTCTGATTGGAATAGTTTCCTTGGGATGTCAGCAACGTGTTTGGATAGGAATGAGGACTTGAAACAAGCTCTAGAAGTGTTTTCAGTTTTGAAAATTTTGGCAAAAAATGCAAGTTTGCTTCTGAGTTTTGGGCGCAGCTTAGGTCTTGTTTTTGTTTGTGATAGCTTCTATACATCTTATGCAATGTGTTTAGATGAGAATTATGGCCAATAATGCCTTGCATTGATGCTTAGGATTTTGACATAAACCTCCATTAACACACCTTCTATTTTTGAGCCAATTTTGAATTATTGCTTCATTTGGCCTTTTGCACGAATTTGGAATATGCATAATGGTGATTCAAAGTTAATCAAAGCCAAATATCCCCCTTAATTAACCTTTTTTTGATTTTTATTTGATTTTAAAGGATTTAAAATGAATTAAATAAAAAAAAATCTAATAAAAATGAAAAAATTAATTTTAAATGTTGAAATAAAAGGTGGGACACGTGGGAAGCATGGCCAAGATGATTCAAGTGGAAAAAGTGGGCCCCTTTTGTCAAAAAATGAAGTTTCAAGGATAATTGACTTTGGCCCTTTCACAAAAATTTCCCAACTTCTCCAATGCATATCTTGCTCAATTTTGAAGCTATGAACATGTTCTTGGACATTTTGGAAAGGTCTTGAAGTCCTCTAACCAATTCCTTTGGTCCCATGTCATTTTGATTTACCAATATCAAGTTATGGTCTTTGACTTAAAGTGCCTTTTTGTTGACTTTTGAAAATGACCTATAATGTTGAAATTGATAACTTTTTGTGAGAGCATTTCTTAGACTTGGAATGTGAAGATGAGTTGTAGGAAATGTCTTCCCCTTCAAGATGAGCATTGGATGGGATTTTTCTGATGAACCATGAAAAAGTTATGCCTTGGTCAAGTTACAGTTGACTTTTCAACTGTCCAAAAATAGAAACTTTTGACACCTTGATGATTTTTGAGCCATTCTTGTGAAATCATGGTCAAGACTTGACCAAATGATGATCGTGGCTTCAAAATAAGATGTTGACCAAAATGTTTGACTTTTGACTGCCAAATGACCATTTTGCCCCTACAGTTGACTGTGAAGCAATTAGGGTTTTTGACTGTGCAACTTGACCTTGTGAGCCTTGAAACTTGACATGTAGGTGCTTGACAATGTGTATGAGCATATGGGACTTGATTGAGCCCTTGGAAACCTCAACTTCCTTGCAAGAACCAAAACCCTAATTTGACTGGCCTTAGGAGAGTGGTTGACTGAGTAGCCCTTGAGTAGACTTTGAACCATTTGAGGTGATGCTTGGCAAAACTTTGAAGAATGTGGGAGGGCAAATTTTGGGGTACAACAGTTGCCCCTGTTCAATCTTCTTAGACCTGAGGATGTAGATTGGCTTGTGTGCCTTTCGTGATCCGAGGGTGGAAGATGATTGAACACTAGAGTGCCCAGAAATTTGCACTCACATAGTAGAGTATCAGCAGTGTGATAGCGGGAATGGGCTTATAGATGCCATTTGGAGAGATGGTGGATAGGAGGATGGGCTTAAAGATGCCATCTGGAAGTGTGACAGAACCTTGTCGGGAATGGGCTTATAGATGCCATTTGGAAAGATGGTGGATAGGTGAATCTGAATAAGAAATAGAATAGCTTCCGTGTCTGGAGCATATCTAGTCTGTGTCTGATTGCTGACGTCTGAATAAATGGTAGAATGATCGCTGTGTCTGGGGTATATCCATGATGCATGAGTAACAGAATGTCATCCGAATCTGGATCGTATTTGGACTGAACAATAGAATAACATCCGGGATGGAACATCTCTAAGTTGTCTTTAGAAGTTTGAATCTGAATAAGCAATAGAATAGCGTTCGGATCTGGAGCATCTCTAGGCTATATCTGAAAGGAAATCTGGAATGAGTATCAGAACGTCTCCATGCCTGGGTCACATCTGAACTATCTCTAGAAGGAGTCTTGAATAAGCAAAAGAACAACATCCATATCTGGAGTATTTCCAAGCTATCTCTGAAAGGAAATCTGGAATGAGTATCAGAACGTCGCCATGCCTGGGTCACATCTGAACTATCTCTAGAAGGAGTCTTGAATAAGCAAAAGAACAACATCCATATCTGGAGCATTTCCAAGCTATCTTTGAAAGGAAATATGGAATGAGTATCAGAACGTCGCCATGCCTGTGTCACATCTGAACTATCTCTAGAAGGAGTCTTGAAGAACAACATCCATATCTGGAGCATTTCTAAGCTATCTCTGAAAGGAAATCTGGAATGAGTATCAGAATGTCGCCATGCCTGGGTCACATCTGAACTATCTCTAGAAGGAACCTTGAATAAGCAAAAGAACAGCATCCATATCTGGAGCATTTCCAAGCTATCTCTGAAATGAAATCTGGACTAAGTATCAGAACGTCGCCATGCCTGGGTCACATCTGAACTATCTCTAGAAGGAGTCTTGAATAAGAAAAAGAACAACATCCATATCTGGAGCATTTCCAAGCTATCTCTGAAAGGAAATCTGGAATGAGTATCAGAACGTCGCCATGCCTGGGTCACATCTGAACTATCTCTAGAAGGGGTCTTGAATAAGCAAAAGAACAACATCCATATCTGGAGCATTTCCAAGCTATCTCTGAAAGGAAATCTGGAATAAGTATCAGAACGTCGCCATGCCTGGGTCACATCTGAACTATCTCTAGAAGGGAGTCTGGAATAAGTATCAGAATGTAGCCATGTCTGGATCACATCTGAACCATCTCTAGAAAGAATCTCTGAATAAACAATAGAATAACATCCATATCTGGAGCATGTCTAAGCTATCTCTGAAAGGAAATCTGGAATAAGTATCAGAACGTCGCCATGCCCGGGTCACATCTGAACTATCTCTAGAAGGGAGTCTGGAATAAGTATCAGAATGTAGCCATGTCTGGATCATATCTGAACCATCTCTAGAAAGAATCTCTGAATAAACAATAGAATAGCATCCGTATCTGGAGCATGTCTAAGCTATCTCTGAAAGGAAATCTGGAATAAGTATCAGAACATCGCCATGCCCGGGTCACATATGAACTATCTCTAGAAGGGAGTCTGGAATAAGTATCAGAATGTAGCCATGTCTGGATCACATCTGAACCATCTCTAGAAAGAATCTCTGAATAAACAATAGAATAGCATCCATATTTGGAGCATGTCTAAGCTATCTCTTTAATCTCTTTAATGTAGATATGCCCTGGCTAGGTACAGGTATCGAATCTGGAATTGCAACAGTTGATAGTAATCGTCTTTGGATTGACCTTTTTCCTGAAAAAGGCAAAACATCAGTTGTGCAATGCATGATGTCATGATGTTCTCAGGGAGAAATGAGATTATGTGATATGATGCGTATGTGCATGCATTGTGTATGTAAGCAAGATGTATGAAAAGTGATATATTTATGAATGTATTTTCGTCTAGGAAAATAAATCCTTGACGAATGCCGGGAAGTTGAATCCTGGGTTGATGTTGAAGAACAGAGTTCTTCGTTTCCGCTGGGGATGATGGTTGCAAGAACAAAACGGTAGGAGAAGATGACTCCGTTGGGGAATAAACTTGCTGGAGAGATACTTTGCGGGGAATACCCTGTGGGGAATGGATACTTCGCTGAGAATTTGATGATAACTCCGCTGAGGGATACCGTTGATAAGCTTTGTTGAGGGAATTGATGAACTCCGCTGGGGGGGGTAGGAAGAAACTTCGCCGAGGACGATCTTTCCGTGGTTATTAGCTGAGGATAACCCAGTTATAAGCCCTGGTGGGGAATAACCTTTGGATAAAGCCGGGGAGACGCGTTCGTGCTCTGCAGGGGATAAGCTTCTAGAATCTACTGGGGATAAGCTTCCTACTGGGGGGATTGATTCAACTCTCCTGGGGAAACTTTTAAACTGTACTGGGGAAGTGGCTCCACTGGTGTGTCTGTATTCTGTCGGGGAACAATCTTATATCAAGACTGCCGGGGATGCTTGTTAAGAATATCTGTATACTTTGCTGAGGAATGTTGAGATCTGCTGGAGGATACCCAACTTCCTTAAGGCTGATAGTATAACTCTGCTTGGGGAGAGTGCATGGACTTGCTGGCTTACTCTCTGGGGACTTAAGATATCTTGGTTATGTTCTTCGGCTGAACTTACCTTGGTACCTTGATGGATAGAGCAATTAGATTGCTTAGACTACTTATTACTGCCCCTGTTTCTGTGGGAGAAGATACTGGTGGAGTCTTGATAATTGCCGTTTGACAAACCTTCTTCTGATAGGCAAGTGACGAGGCGCCGGGACATAGTCGTACGCTTTTGATCCCTAACTTTTGCCTGGACCACCCTTTCGGGTTTTCAGTCCACCTGGATACCCATTTTTGCCCAAGCCGCCTTTTCAGGTTTTCGACTTACCGGGTGTACAAATTTGTTTTCATTTTCATCCCTTATTTTTGCCCGAACCTTTTTGGTTCACCGGGAAGTCCTTATTTTTGCCTAGGTGTGTCAACCTAGCGGGTATTTGATTAGGCGTAGTATTTTTTGACTATATCCACGCTCTCAGAATGTAGGGAGTTGCCCCTGTTAGAAGTGTTTTGTCATGCCCCAGAAGATGTTTCATCAGGCCAGATTCGTTGCTGGAGTGCCCCAAGTGACTCAGGCGGAGATTTGCCCCAGGCTATTTGACCTTTGAGAGATTCTCCGAATCTTGATTGGACTGCCCCAGATAATAGACCATGGTCATGTCTGCCCCTTGATTGGAGGTGCTTCTGTTCATTAGGCATTCGTCGTGCGAATTTCTATGTTGTTCAAACAAAAAGTCATATGCAAACAAAGTTATGTTAAAAATGCAAAGCTTATGTCAGTCTTGAAGTTTTTGAAAAAATGCTTTTTTTTCCAGTAAAACCAGCAAATTTTGTAAAATGTGATGTCAACTCGTTATTTTACCGCAATCCTTAAGGAGTCAGGATACCTTTCGTAACAGTATGCTTTCGAACTAACCCGTGCTTCAGCTAGGACTTTTGAGGGTTATAACGTGGCCTGGTTCACGGTTTAAGAAACAAAGGATAAAGGCTCAAATTATTTGTACCCACCCGCTCTTCGTAATGTTCTTCAAACCTAAACTCAGCTGATCGTGGGTTAGACTTTATTTGAGTTTTTGTCCTGGTATTCCCGTGATGGTTCGGATGTTGATAGTTTATTTTGAATAGGCAGTCATTTTTTTGTTATTGAGGGTTTGTGTGACCTCTTTCCCCTTTTTTTTTTGATTTCGTTATCCCTGTTTTTTGCCTGAACTGTTCTTTTGTGATTACAGTCAGCGGGATGCCCCAGTTTTGTAAGTCCCCTTCATAGGTTTTGACTTAATGGGTTTTTATTTTGAGAAGTAATGACTGACTATCTTTATGATTATTCGGAACCATCACTGTCTTTTGTTTTGTACGGACTTTTTGGTGCCATTCGTTGTGCACTTGGATCGACTGAGAGAACTACCCTGCCCCAGGTTATGATAAAGGGTTTTAAATTTCGAAAAGAAAAACTCCTACTTCTTTGGCTCAGAGGGGTTGACGAGGGATTATCTTCCTTATAACTCCAGTGTTTAGGGATTGAAACAATGCCTGTACCTCATCAGCGGGGTTTGTCCAAAAGCATACTGCAAAGATCGTGATATCGTTTTCGTCATCCTCCCTCAAGAGGCTTAGAATTATTGATCGAGCATTGAACATCACAAAAATGAAAGCAATTTTAAATAGTGAATACGAAATAATTACTTCAAAACAGACATGTGTAGTGCATTAATGAAATAACAATGTTTAACATGAATAAATGTTTGAACAATCAAAAGAAAATCACAACTTGAAAAATTCTAATGAACAAAAGTCTTCTAGTCTCAGGGCTTGTTACTTCAACTGATGCATCTTGTAGGGATGGCAGGAGCATTCAGCCTGGCCCATCTGGGTGAAATCCACAGCTCTTTCATTAATCGGGTCTTGGATCTTATTCTTCAGAGCCCAGCAGTCGTCGGTGTCATGTCCTGGACTGTCAGAGTGGTATGCACATCTTTCCTCAGGATTGTACTTTGGGGAGGCTGTGTTGAGATTCTTAGGAGGGTCCCTTAACGTCACCAGATTCAACCTCAACAATTGTTGTAAAGCTTGAGACGGTGACACGCTGAGCTTGGTGAACTGCCTTTTAGGCTTGTCTGGCTTGCTCTGATCAGTCCGTTGTTCTTGGCGAGGTCGTTGTTGGACCTGTGAAGTAGTAGCAGCTTGGAGAGGCCCAAACCTTTGACTTCTTGGAGGCTGATTAATGACTTGGTCCCTGACTTGGGCTGGTTGCTTCATGTCTTGATGAAGCTGACTGATCATGGCCCTCAGCTCTCCTTGCTCCCGAGCTAAACTTTGGATGAGAGCCCTTTGCCCCAGCATCTGGTTTTTCAATGTGTCTACCTCAGCTTGTAGACGTTTCAGCCGTTCGTCCTTGTCGTCCTCAGCACTGTTCCTGACCAAAGTCCCCGTGAGGAGTGTTCTCAACTCTTCCTTCCCCTTGGATAGGCTTAAGAAGATCTCCCTGAACTGAGTCTCTTGAGCATGAGGTCCCTGGTTATCTTGTTGGGAAGCCATTGCTGAAATAAACAGCGCAGATGGCAAGTGACCTGTAACAAGGGTACCTGTTATGCAATGATGTGTATGTATGCATGCAATGTTTTCAAGGATCTCGCGGGGTAAACAAGAAGATTGTTAGAATTGGACTCCGGTAGCTTGATTGAAGGAATTTCATGTTGTTGAGAGTCCTTCTCCAAGGGTCAAAGGCTCACCATATCCAGTGGGTCATAGCCCCTGACAACCTTGGCTCGGGGAACTTTCTTCAAGTGTCAAAGCTCACCATATCAAGTGGGTCATAGCCCCTGACAACCTTGGCTTAGAGGAAAATAAATCCCCTTTGCCCCTGGCTAGACAGTTTGGTTCATCGTGACCTGCACCACAGACCCTTGAGATCCTTGAAATGGATTTGTCCTTATGTAGGATGCATGCAATGGCATGATGTCATGATGTTATGCTATGCGTGGAGTGATGTAAGTAAACCCTGTTATGAGTCCCAATTAAGGACTGTAAACAAAACCTGCAAGGAACTCGTGTTGTGAGATAACAAGTATGCAACTAGTTCAAGTATGAAGGCACACAAGTCACACAAAAGAGCCCTTAGATTTTAGGCCAGCATGGGGTCTAGGTATTACCCTCTTGAAGTTGGTGGGCTCAACCTGTCCTATCAGAAGTAACCGGGTTCTAAGGGTCCCAATATCAATGGATTGCTTTCATTGTTCATCGTTTCGATTTAGCCACTGAACTGGCGACCGAAATATCCCAGGAAAGCAACCCTCAATTGAGTGTAGTATCGAGTATCAACCAACCTCGGACTGCACCAAAGTAAGTTATCTCACTACCCTAAAGAGGCCAAGATAGTTCAATTAAGGTTCCTAAGGTCAGTTGATGCTTCACGACACCACATGGAGGCCCCGTACTCTCCTTGACTGAACTCAAGGGTTACCGGTACACACCAAAGTGCCACATCAACGTAGCAGACACTTTCAACCATGTCGGTATACCCCGCACAGTTCCCTCACAGCCTTGTTGCTACTTTCTAAGAAGGTATCCCCAGATCCGGGTTAGGATCTATAGAACTCCCAAGACAGTCCCACAATTTAAAGCAAACAAGTCCAAGCAATTGAAAACACAGTGATCTTAGTCCTAAGGTACACCTCACTTTAAAAGTAATTCCCCAGCAGAGTCGCCAGTTCTGTGATCGGTGGATCTGGAACTGACTGTTTAACGCTGGTTCGCGAAATGTCGCGGAAGCAAGAGTCGCCACCGTCTTTTATTTTCTCCAATATGGAAAGGACAAAAGCACAGAAAAATTCCTTATTGAGATCGTTTCTCGGTTCGGGAGGTAGATTTATAGAAAGGGAAGGTGTTAGCACCCTTTCTATCCATGGTTATCCATGGGCTCTTAGATACTTGCTCATTTGTGTTTTCAAAATGTTTGTTTTCTTTTCAAGGTGAGTGGGTTTGAAAAAGTTTCGTTTAAAATTTCAGTTCGACTCTTGTATCAGTCCTCAAGAGTGTTTGAAAAGTTGTTTTTGAAATCTTTTTGCAAAGTGTCGGTGTGAAAAGAAGTTTTTGATTTGTTTTGAATTAGAGCAAGTATCTACGAGTCATCTACCTACCCTAAGGAATTAGGCTGTGTTAATGTCCTTTAGATAGTACTATCCCACCATTGAGAGGTAGGTAGCACCACCGTTGGAGGTGTTCGGGTCAATTCGAGGATTAGGGACAGGGTGGTCACCGAGCAATAGTAAGATACCTTAGAAGCTACCCTTATGCCATTGATCTTTTTTATTCCGAGGCAACCGTTCCGAGGCAACTTATTCGAGGCAACTAGATCAATGGAACATAAGGACTCACTAAGACGTCCTGTACTTGACAACCACGTTTCGAGGGGCAAGGCAACAGTGTGATCACCAGAGCAACAGTAGGACACCTTAGAAGCTACCCTTATGCCATGTTCATGGACATAAGGACTTACTAAGACGTCCTGTACTCGACGACCACGTTTCGAGGGGCAAGGCAACATTGAGGCGTACCCTAAGAGTGGTGTGTGATTTGTGTGTCATTTTCAGTTATTATTTGTCTTGTCATGCATTGGTGATCTACGCTTTGATTTTATTTTTGGGCATACATTCTTTCATGTGATTATTAACAGTTAAAAGGTGCGGGAATTTAAAGTGCGGAAAAGATAAAGGTCCTACGCTATTACAAAGGCGCGGGTCTACATCGCCAAATTAAACCAAGACCCGATTTAAATAAAAGTACTGAAAGTAAATAAGTCTCTAATTATCTATTACAAGGCTTTGGGGCAAATACATTACATTCATAAAAAATAAATGCGCAAAAAGGAATTAGAATCGAATGCGAGGGCGTTGGACCCTTTAAAGAATTTAAATTGAAATCACAAATTAATTAAAGAAAAGAACTTATTTTTTGATGTTTTTGGATTTATGAAATTAAAGAGAATTAAATGGATTTTGAAATTAAATAAAAAAAAAACTAATTCTAAATTATTTTTAATTATTAAAGAGAATTGTTTTAAGTTTAACCTAATTTAACCCTAATTAATTAATTATGAGTTATTTACAAAAATAATTAATAATTAATAGTGACAAGAACAAAAAGATTATTTATTAAGAAGAAAGAATAAAAAAGGATAAAAGACCTATTTTTATGTTTTTTATTATTTAAGAAAAAAGCATTAAAGTTAAAACCTAAAATTAAAACTAAATTGATTATGAAATTTATTTACAAAAATGTTGATGAATTAAACTAAATAAAACATATTTTTATTTTATGATTTTCTGATTTTTGGTTTTTATGAAAATTGTTTTTGATGAATTAATTAAAGTAAATAAAACAAATAAAAAATGAAAAGAAAGAAAACAAAATGCAAACCGTGGGGGGTATTGACCCCAATTAAGGAGGTGGCTTGATGAATTTTGGCCCAACAGGAGGAGGCCCTTTGCTGACTTTTTGAATCACATGCTTACGCGTTGACTGGAGTATTCCATGGACTCTTGGTTCCTGGCCACTGGATGGATCATTAGAGACACATGGCAAGCCCAAACGCTGGGTGTATGATGGATTACTGAATGGTGCACTGCATGGGAAAGGGTTAAACAAAATAATAGAAATAATGTGAGGGGACCTGGGATTCGAACCCAGGTCCCAGTGTTTACCAGCTAATGCCTTGACCAACGGAGCCATTTGTGCGCTTTTGTATTGTAATGGAAAATAAATAATATGAAACAAAATCAAAATCAACGTTATGAAATAAAAAAAAAGGCGCTGGAATTCAAACCCTCCATTCGCGTCGTGCCACGCAGTCTTCTTCTCCAATTGTTCCTGTAACAAAAAGGATAGCGGGGGTTTTAAACCCCCCCAAAACACAGGCTTATGGATAATAGCGAATAGGCCATGTTCAATCATAAATTGAGCGCGATGGGTGATTTAGAATCATTGGAATGTCACGAGTGCAATGGTAGTGGTCTCGTGGTCCAATTTTTTCAGAGGAAAGAAACCCCAATTCACAGCTCCTGCAACCCTAGAAAGTTTCAATGGCATATTTCGCTACAGGCGTTGTTAGTTAAATTAAAGGTTACCATTAGTCTCAGAACCTTCATATTAGTGTAAATCCATATTCAAAATGTATAAAAAATGCATATATATTGGAACACGATTATGAGAAAAGTTTGAGAAAGTTTGACATCAATATACCAATTCCTTGCGCGTGGGGAGTTGATTCTGATTGGAATAGTTTCCTTGGGATGTCAGCAACGTGTTTGGATAGGAATGAGGACTTGAAACAAGCTCTAGAAGTGTTTTCAGTTTTGAAAATTTTGGCAAAAAATGCAAGTTTGCTTCTGAGTTTTGGGCGCAGCTTAGGTCTTGTTTTTGTTTGTGATAGCTTCTATACATCTTATGCAATGTGTTTGGATGAGAATTATGGTCAATAATGCCTTGCATTGTATTGTACCCCAAATTTTGACCTAAGATACCATCTTTCATCTGCATCGTTACATTGCGAGCGTTTGGATCTTTTGATTTTTAAAATTTATAACTTTTTCGAGTCGAGAGCTGTTTATTTTTGAACGCTAAATTTATTAATCGATCAATGATCAAACAATGTTTATTAATTTTTTATTATCTTAAATTTAAATAATTGGAATCTATTTTCGGTTATTATATAATTTAAAGATTTATGAATAATGAAATAAACATTTGAAAAGAGGTTTATTAATTGGTCAACAATGATTATTTAATTATTTATCATTCTAAGTTAAATAATTGAAATTCTATTTTTAATTATTATAATTTAGAGAATTTCTGAATAATGAATTAAATAATTGGAGTTATTAATTTATCATTGATGTTTATTTATTTGTTTATTATTCTGAATTTAAGTAATTGAAATTGATTTTTAATTATTATAATTTAAAGAATTATAAACGATAAATAAATAATTGGAAAGAAAAAGAATTAATTGGGAAATAATAGAATTCTATTCACTTTATTCTATTTATTACAGTTGTTATTTAAATATTGTATTATTTACAAAATATTTATAATGACAATTACATAAAAAGTTTAAAGTAAAATAAAAACTATTTTCCTAAATTCTAAATCTTCATCTTCCATCCAATGCCTTTTTGTCTGCTCATTTAATTTTACCTGCAAAAGACAATTAAAAGAAAAGTCAGAATTGAATAAATAATTAAAAGCGGAAAATTATTTTAGTGTTCATCATTAAAAGCAAACGGCTGGAATCAGTTTTTTACCCTTTTTGCAAATCGCGGGATTTCTCCCGGTTCACAAAAAGGGATGGATTTTTATTTTCAAAAATGAATGCACAAATTTAAATATGCACAAATTCATTTCTTTTGTCAAAATTGCATTTTAATTGTAAACTGCATAATCTCAAATCATTTCATTTCAAAAGCATTTGCATTTTCAAAAGCCATTGCATAAATCAACATAAAATGCATAAAACAAAACAGCATATGCATTTTAAGACAAATTGCAACGTAAACCATGCAACCATATGAGAAGAAGCCAAAATACAATAGGCTCCTACTGTTACATTGGGAGACAAAGAGGATATGCATTTTAAAACCAATTTGCAAGCAAAGCATATTTCCCATTTTTCATCATTTTCCAGCATGTTTACTTTTTCAGAACAGTTAAAGTACACATCATTTTGATATCAAATGGTACTTAAGAGAGAGAAGAGAGGAAGAGTAGGGTTTTTACAGGTTTTGGTTTAGGCTGAAGGAGTTACAAAACAAAACTACAGCAGTAACACAGTAAGAGGAAAGAAGCATGAAATAAGATATCAAACAAAATTGTTGTAACAGTAGGAGTGCAGAATTACCAAGGATATAATAAAAGTATTCAAACCTGAGCCATAGAAGATGCCAAGAAAAACTGTATAACATAACAAGTAAACCCCTTTCAAAAGACAAGAGAGTTCAACCCGCCTAAGGCATTCAAAAAAACTCAAACACTACAACATAAACAAAAAGATATAGCCTACTGAAAAAACCAGTAAAACCATACACAACCTGCATATACCATAGCCTACTGCAAAAACCAGTAGAACCAACATCAAACCATTCTAAACCAACAAACGCCATAACCATTTTCCAAACCATATATCAAATAACATGGCCTAAACCATTTCAAAAACCTGTTATCTCAAAAACCATATCAAGTACCATGGCCTAAAAACCATTAATCTGCTATCTCATAAGCCTTGAAACCTCAATCACTCCTAACCTGTTCCATAACCTGTTAAACACAACTTTGGCCTAAACAAAACAAAAAACCATATAACCTACTGCATAAAACCAGTAAAACCATCACAAAAATCAAAACCATGTCAAACACCATCAACCATAACCACAATGCAAACCTACATGAAACCGTCCAACTCTAAGGCCTCAGAAGTGATCATCATTGGCCATTTAAAGACATATAGAGGCAAACGCAAAAGGCATACAGAAGAGAAGCTAATCAAAAAAGATAGGTTTAAACAGTAGCATCGCTCAAATATTTCAAAGGCCACTTTTCTCTGAACCTAAAAGGTTCATCTTTGAATACATCATCAACGAAATATAGAACAGGCAACAGAAGCAAAGCCTCACCAGCATTCATCATAGGCCAATCCAAGAAGCAACAGAAGCAAAGTAAAAGGAAGAAGAAGAAGAGATATCACGCAAAAAGGGGTTTCAAATTGTCATCATAAAACCCTAAGAGCATAAGAACAAAATACCAGGGTCTCCAAGCGCGTCTCCGCCGTATTCCTTGCCGTCCGGCCTCCTAGCTCGCCCCTACCTCCCTCCTCCTTCTCCAGGTAGCTTTTCCACCCTCTTTTTCCTTTCATAATATCTCAATAATCACATAAACACGAAATTAGAATCAGAAATAGGTATAAAAATCAACACATGCAAAATTGTAACAAACCCTAAAACGATTAGGAAATTGAATTTACCGTGATTCCATCGCCGTATGCTTTGCTGGAGGGAAGAGGGAGATGGAGAACACCGGTGGCCTTTGGGACGAAGGAGAACTTAGACGAAGCAGAACGCGAACGAAGCAGAACGCGAATGAAGAAGACGAGCAAAGTGAGCGCCGCTCTGTAAACCCTTAACCCTAATCTTTTCTCAACTAACCAAAACATGTTTAACCCTAAAACAAAGTTTTGGAATGCATGGGCCTTACCCATCTCTGCCTACAAGCCCAGCGAAACCCTTTGCACCCCCCTTTCCTTGCCTCTTTGTCTTGGGCCCTCTCAGAACCCTTTGGCCCATTTAAATTGTTCTTCTAGCTTTTTTTTAATACACTTTTTTTCTATTTATTCTTTTTTAGTTTTTAGAACTATTACTAACTTAGTTTAAATTAATTGGTAACTTAGTCAAATAATTTAATTAAAACATTTTAATCATTTTACCTTTTGTTTATTAAATTTAATTTTAGGTTTATTTGGTAATTTTAAATATTCCCTTTTTTAATTAGGTTTAAGTTAGTAATTTTTAAGTATTCATTTAGTTTGATTATTTAATAATTCTTAAAAAAATAATGCCTTATATAGAACTCTAAAATATATAAAAAATAGAAACTTAAAAACTTAAAAAAACATTTTTTATTTTCCTTAATTAATTCTCATTACTTTTATCCATATTAAAAAATGCGTAAAAAATGAAAACTATTAAGACATTTTCTTTTCATTAATATTAAACAAAAATCCAAAATGCATATTTATACCACTTAGTCTTTTATTTAAATTGTTGTATATCATTTATTTATCATAATTTTCTGTTTACTTAATTATGCTGTTTACGTTTAAATCCAAGGGAAAAAACGATTAAATTTGTTGACTTCATGTCCTCAAGTCCGATCATGCGAATGTTTTTGTGCATTTCATTAAAACTTAGGATAATTTTTCCTCAAATATTCGATCTTTTCAAAACTTATACCGTTCAAGCCAAAAACTTCGACATTAGGGCGTCGTATCTTTAAAAACCCGTCCGTACCCCTTTTTCGGCCAAAACAATTCATTTTTTTAATCAAACGAACAATTTTAATAAACAGATATTTCAAAAGGTTCCTATAGAGTACTATAGATACATTGGGTGCTAATACCTTCCCATTGTATAACCAACCCCCGAACCATAGATCTCTTTTCAAAAACGCCTTGTATTTTTATTACTTTTAAAAGTATTATTTACATTGCATATTTAGGGTTTTATTTCGCTCTTTCCCCTTTTCCCTTGGAAACAATAAAGCGCGGTGGCGACTCTTGCTTTTGCGAGATGAATTAATCAATAATTCGATCTCCGATTTACCCCGCTACATTTTTTATCGCTACACATTGATGCTTAGGATTTTGACATAAACCTCCATTAACACACCTTCCATTTTTGAGCCAATTTTGAATTCTTGCTTCATTTGGCCTTTTGCACGAATTTGGAATATGCATAATGGTGATTCAAAGTTAATCAAAGCCAAATATCCCCCTTAATTAACCTTTTTTTGATTTTTATTTGATTTTAAAGGATTTAAAATGAATTAAATCCAAAAAAAATCTAATAAAAATGAAAAAAATAATTTTAAATGTTGAAATAAAAGGTGGGACACGTGGGAAGCATGGCCAAGCTGATTCAAGTGGAAAAAGTGGGCCCCTTTTGTCAAAAAAATGAAGTTTCAAGGATAATTGACTTTGGCCCTTTCACAAAAATTTCCCAACTTCTCCAATGCATATATTGCTCAATTTTGAAGCTATGAACATGTTCTTGGATATTTTGGAAAGGTCTTGAAGTCCTCTAACCAATGCCTTTGGTCCCATGTCATTTTGATTTACCAATATCAAGTTATGGTCTTTGACTTAAAGTGCCTTTTTGTTGACTTTTGAAAATGACCTATAATGTTGAAATTGATAACTTTTTGTGAGAGCATTTCTTGGACTTGGAATGTGAAGATGAGATGTAGGAAATGTCTTCCCATTCAATATGAGCATTGGATGGGATTTTTCTGATGAACCATGAAAAAGTTATGCCTTGGTCATGTTACAGTTGACTTTTCAGCTGTCCAAAAATAGAAACTTTTGACACCTTGATGATTTTTGAGCCATTCTTGTGAAATCATGGTCAAGACTTGACCAAATGATGATTGTGGCTTCAAAATAAGATGTTGACCAAAAATTTTGACTTTTGACTGCCAAATGACCATTTTGCCCCTACAGTTGACTGTGAAGCAATTAGGGTTTTTGACTGTGCAACTTGACCTTGTGAGCCTTGAAACTTGACATGTAGGTGCTTGACAATGTGTATGAGCATATGGGACTTGATTGAGCCCTTGGAAACCTCAACTTCCTTGCAAGAACCAAAACCCTAATTTGACTGGCCTTAGGAGAGTGGTTGACTGAGTAGCCCTTGAGTAGACTTTGAACCATTTGAGGTGATGCTTGGCAAAACTTTGAAGAATGTGGGAGGGAAAATTTTGGGGTACAACAGTGATCTACCAACTTTCACTGAAGGTAGAGAGAAAAGAAATATCATAGCACCGCTGTTCACTGACAGTGAACTACCAACGTTCACTGAAGGTAGCAAAAAGATAACAATCACCAACGTTCATTGATGGTGATCTAATAACTTTCACTAAAGATAGAGAGAAAAGAAATATCATATCATCGCCGTTCATTGACGCTGAACTACCAACATTCACTGAAGGTAGCAAAAAGATGATAATCACCAACTTTCACTGATGGTGATCTACCAACTTTCATTGAAGGTAGAGAGGATAGAAATATCATAGCACTGACGTTCACTGACAGTGAACTACCAACGTTCACTGAAGGTAGCAAAAAGATAATAATCACCAACGTTCACTGATGGTGATCTACCAACTTTCACTGAAGGTAGAGAGAAAAGAAATATCATAGCACCTCTGTTCACTGACGGTGAACTACCAACGTTCCTGAAGGTAGAAAAAAGATAATAATCACCAACTTTCACTGATGGTGATCTACTAACTTTCACTGAAGGTAGAGAGAAGAGAAATATCATAGCACCGACGTTCACTGACGGTGAACTACCAACGTTTACTCAAGGTAGCAAAAAGATAACAATCTTTCCGAAAATCATGGTGTTTTACCTATAATGGGTCTCAACTTCTTCTTTAACCAAGGCATTCCTCCTGGAAAGGGTAATATAAGTTGTCTCAAATAAAGAGACTACCACTTGTTGTTATAGGAAGGATTGTATAAATGAGTTCCTGCGGAAAGCAAAATGGCTTCCTGTGGAAAGAAACATGACTTCATGGGGAATGAATCATGACTTCTTGGGGAATGAATCACGACTTCCTGGGGAAATGCCAACATATTCCTGATGAGGAGATAAAGTCTTATCGTGCCAAAATAAATGCACATTCTCAAACCAAGGCTCGAAGCGTGCAAAAATCCAAAGTAATAATATTATTGGGAAACAAAGATTCAAACCAGAAATAAACTGGAGTAAAACAGTCAACCAAAACACATCCTTTGAGAAATAAACTCAAGAGGGAAACCCAATTTATCCAGACAAAGAGATGTACAGGAAGACTAAAGCAAAAATCTTTCACGAAGGATAACTCAGTGGGGAAATTGAAAGAATATACACTTTCTGCTTAAGGCCGACACTCTATTGGAAAGAGGACAACACAACTCTGCAAAACAGGGTAATATGCCAACAAAATATTAACGAATGCGAATGAGCAATGATTTGCTAAATTTAACTATGCATGAATGTATGAGTGTTATCATGTATATGCTGACAAAACATACATATAATCACTGGATATAACCAGACAAAACCAACTCAGGCACAAACAACACTAGGCTAAATAACATCCAAGATGAACATTCCATAGGAAAATAAGCACCAAACGAGGAAACAGAATCCGATTTTGCGGCTTAACTTCACTGGGAAAGAATGTAATCCAGAAAATAGATAAAACAGTACAGATACAAGGATATAACATCCTTCTCCATACTCTACCGGGGAATATCAAACAGACTTCAATGGGGAAACAAATGTTTTCACGGTCTGTAATCCTATTGGGGATTGCAATACTGATTTCAATAAGGCATATGAAAACCATATCATCAAAACATCAAATGAGGATCTTGAGCTAACTTCATTAGGGAAATATCACAGACTTCACTAGGGGGATATTGCCTCATCATCGAGATACCAATTGGGGACCTCGTGCTGACTTCATTGGGGAGGCCAACACCATATCGAAGAGGGGAAACCAAGATACGTTCACTGGGGAAACCAGAGATACGTTCTTCAATATTGAGAGTAAGTATTGCACCAACTTCTCTGGGGAAAATCATGAAACCTCATGGGGATAACAACTTGGAGAGTTAAGAAGTCAAACATAAGAGCAAGAAATAAAAAATATGGGGATTTTAAATCAAACTCAGCACTTGGTGGGTGACAACCCAAAAAGAACTAACAAATACCTCAACACTTCTTAAATGAAACATTTCCCTTGCCTGATTAATGGGAAATCAAACAAAATGCAAGTACTACCGAAAGGGAGATGCTTCGTAAATGAGTCAAATCTTAACATGCACGGGGAGAAAAGACTTCTATCAAATAAGCGAAACCTTCACTGGGGAATCTTGGATGGAGTCTTCATATCATGCAAACTTATTCCAACAAAAGATTCCCTAGGATAGCCTTCCCAGGGAATCAAGAAGTCAACATTATAGAAAAAGGGTCAAACTCATGGGGATTTTAAATCAAACCCAACACTAGACAGGTGAAAACCCAAAAGTTGACAACTGCCTCAACACTTCTTAGAAAATATATTGCCCTAGTCTGGTTGCCTGGGAAATAAATACCAACAATAATGCCAATACTGCAGAAAGAGCGACATTTTGCAAATAGTTCCATCTCAGCACACCAAGGGAACAAGACCTTTCATCATATGAGGGAAGACTTTGCTGGAGAATCTGGGGTAGAGACTTCAGATTATGCAAACCCAAAATAAAAAATGAACCAAGACTTGACTGGGGCCAATGGGATCACAAACCTGATACCGCACCTTACATCAATTGGTATCATCTTCAATATACAAAAATCATGCGCATACAAGTGAAAACGACCTGAGAAAGCCTTCCTGGGTAAACAAAACTTCCCAAAATTACTGGAGTTCGTCCCTTCCTTGGATCACCACTTTTGTTTTCTTCTTGAATCACAAAATCTAAAGTAAAAGTAAGTTGTAAAATTTTTTAAAAACAATTTTTTTTATTTAATATTTTTGCTTTGAAAATTATTATCAATAATAAATGAAGTCTTTGTAAGCTGAATAAAAATAAGAAATATAAAGAATTGGATAAAAGCTCAAATTTTATTGATAGGATGGTAGTCTGTGAATGGCAAAACTCCACAGATGATTACAATGTTCGAAAAATGGTAATATATAATGGAAAAGATACATTGAAATACAATGACCACTATTCTCTCTAACAACTTTGAAATTCTGAGCAGCAGCTTTTGTTGAAGCATGGTGAGGATCCAAGAAGATTGTTTCTTCAACGATCAAATCTTGTCTGATGCAGTTACTTGCCAATAAAGTCCCTAACTTTTTCCTAAGCTGCCCTTGCGAGTTTTCAACTTAGCGGGAAATTTTATTCTGTTTATGTATCTAATTTTTGCCTAGACCGCCCTTTTGGGTTTTCGGCCTACCGAGATGCTCCTTTTTGCCTAAGCTTCCCTTTCAGGTTTTCAACTTAGCGGGTTGTTCTTTTATTTCTTGACGGCATCAGCATTCATAGGACGTGGGAACTCCTCGCCATCCATAGTTTCAAGAATTAATGCACCGCCAGAGAAGGCTTTCTTGACAACATATGGGCCTTCAAAGTTAGGAGTCCACTTACCCCTAGAATCAGCGTTAAAAGACATGATCTTCCTAAGCACGAGGTCGCCTTCTCTAAATTCACGAGGTTTAACTTTCTTATCAAAAACTTTCTTCATTCTCTTCTGATATAACTGTCAATGACACAAAGCCGTCATTCTCTTCTCTTTGATCAAATTCAATTGGTCAAACCTGTTCCAGGCCCACTTAGCCTCTGACAACTTGGTTTCCATTATTACACGCAAAGAGGGAATGTCAACCTCGATTGAGAGAACTTCTTCCATTCCATACACAAGGGAGAACGGGGTTGCTCATGTTGAAGTGCAGACAGATGTCTGATATCCATGTAAAGAAAAAGGGAGCATTTCATGCCAATCTTTATAAGTAACTACCATCTTCTGGATGATCTTCTTGATATTCTTATTAGCAGCTTCAACAACCCCATTCATCTTCGGCCTGTATGGAGATGAATTGTGGTGGACAATCTTGAATTCTTCATAAAGTTTTGTCATCATCTTGTTGTTCAGATTTGAGCCATTGTCGGTGATGATTCTGCTCGACACACCATACCGACATATAAGATTATTCTTAATGAAGCGTACTACCACTTGTTTAGTAACATTAGCATATGAAGCAGCTTCCACCCATTTGGTGAAGTAATCAATTGCTACCAAGATAAAACGGTGCTCATTCGAAGCTTTGGGTTCTATCATCTCAATCATGTCAATACCCCACATTGAGAAAGGCCATGGGGAAGAAATAACATTGAGAAGTGTCGGAGGCACATGAACCTTGTCCGCATAAATCTTGCATTTATGGCACTTCTTTGCAAATCTGTAATAGTCAGATTCCATTGTCATCCAATAGTAACCTTCCCTTAGCATCTTTTTAGCCATCGGATGTCCATTGGCATGAGTTCCAAATGAACCTTCATAAATCTCATGCATCAACATGTCTTCTTCGTGTCTATCCACGCATCTGAGCAAGACCATGTCATAATTTCTCTTGTACAACACAATTTTCACTGAGGAAGAAACTTCCAGCCAATCTTCTCAATGTCTTCCTATCTTTATTCGATGCACCAATCAGGTATTCCTGAGTATGGAGTAAATGCTTGATATCGTAATACCAAGGTTTCTCATCTACTACCTCTTCTGTCGTAAACACGTGAGCGGGGCTATCCAGTCGCCAAACTATAATTCGAGGTATATCATTCCAAGTATTTACTTGATACATAGAAGCCATAGTTTCCAGAGCATCCGCCATTTGATTTTCGTCTCTGGGGATGTGATGGAATTCAACTTTATTAAAGAAGGGTAACAATCTTCTAGCATAATCTTTGTAAGGGATCAAACCGGGGTGACAAGTATCCCATTCTCCTTTAATCTGATTTATTACCAAAGCTGAATCTCCATACACATCTAGAATTTTAATTCTGAGATCAATAGCTTCCTCGACACCCATGATGCAAGCCTCATATTCTTCCATATTATTAGTATAATAAAATGCCAACCTTGCAGTAAAAGGAATGTGTGATCCATGTTAAGTGACAATCACAGCGCCAATTCCTTTACCATAAGCATTCACAGCTCCCATCAAATATCATGCTCCAGCGAGATTCAGGATCAGGACCTTCCTCAGGCAATGGCTCATCACAATCTTTCACTTTCAGAAACATCACATCCTCATCAGGGAAATCATACTTCACAGACTGATAATCATCAACTGGTTGGTGAGTAAGATAATCTGCCAACATGCTGCTTTTAATGGATTTTCTGGTGCGATATTCGAAGTCATATTCAGATAACAGCATCTACCAGCGGGCAATTCTCCCAGTAACAGCAGGCTTTTCAAAAATGTACTTGATTAGATCCATTTTGGAGATCAACCAAGTAGTGTGATTCAACATATACTACCGCAAACATTTTTCCGCCCAGGCTAGAGAAAAACATGTCTTTTCCAGCATGGAATACCGTGACTTGAAATCAGTAAACTTTTTACTGAGATAGTAAATGGCATACTCTTTCTTCCATGTTTCATCTTGTTGTCCCAGAATACAACCCATGGATTTATCTAACATTGTTAGATACATAATCAATGGTCTTCCTTCAACAGGAGGGAGCAAGATAGGAGGTTCAAGCAGATATTCTTTAATACTTTCAAATTCCCTTTGGCAGTTATCTTTCCACACACAACCTTGATCTTTCTTTAACAACTTAAAGATCGGTTCACACATTACAATCATGTGGGAAATGAATCTGGAAATATAATTCAAACGCTCGAGGAACCCTCTAACTTGCTTTTCAGGTATCGGCACTGGAATTTCTTGAATTGCTTTGACTTTATCAGGGTCAACTTCAATCCCTCTCTGGCTAACAATGAAACCCAACAATTTCCCTGACCGAACACCGAAGGTACATTTGTTTGGGTTCCAGCGGAGACAATACTTCCTCAAATGCTGCAACAACTTCAACAAATCTTCTACATGCCCTTCTTCAGTCTGGGATTTAGAAATCATATCATCAACGTATACCTCAATTTCCTTGTGCATCATACCATGGAATAGGGTTGTCATAGCCCTCTGGTACGTTGCACCAGCGTTCTTCAACCCGAAGGGCATCACTCTGTAATAGAATGTTCCCTAGGGTGTGATAAACGTTATTTTTTCCATGTCCTCAGGAGCCATCCTTATTTGATTATACCCGGAAAATCCTTCCATGAACGAGAAAACTTTGAATTTTGTTGTGCTATCCACTAACATATCAATGTGTGGCAGTGGAAAATCATCTTTTGCATTAGCTTTATTTAGATCTCTGTAATTTACACACATGCAAACTTTTCCGTCTTTCTTCGGTACTGGGACAATTTTGGCAATCCACTGAGGGTACACTGATGTCACAAGAAAACCAGTATTAATATGCTTTAGAACTTCTTCTTTGATCTTCATTGGCATATCTGGGTGAATTCTTTGCAACTTCTGTTTGATTGGCGGGCACTCTGGCTTCAGAGGAAAACGGTGCTCTACAATATTTGTATCTAAACCAGGCATATCTTGGTAAGACCAAGCAAAAATATCCACATACTCTTTCAACATCTCAATTAACCTACTCTTCACATCAGGACATAACAATGCTCCGATCTTGACTTCTTTTGGATCTTCTTCTGAATCCAAATTGATTACTTCCAATGGCTCTTTATAAGGTTGAATGGCATTCTCCTTGCGCTCAAGCAACTGTGAGACCTCTTCTGGAATCTCATCATAGTCTTCTTCTTCAGCCCCATACACAGGATATTCAAAGTTGGGAGAGGGTGCATGGTCATTGTATTCAACGGGTTTTTTAATTAATCTGCACATATGCTTTATGATTGCTTTTAGAAACTGACACATATAACAAGTGATCATGGAGATTGAATTTCAGTTATTATTTATTTTGAAAGGTTTTTTTTCTGATTACCATTTTCCAAGAAAAAAGCAAAAAATAAAAACATAATTTGGGAAACAAAGACAACTTTTATTATTGATTTTAAAAATCAAAGCAAACAGATAAGCCCATACAATATCAATACTTTCACCTTGGGAAGAGTGAAAGTTTTTTTCCAAAAGATTAACAAAAAACAAATTACTTTGAAACATGTATGCAAGAGGGAACATCAATGGTGATCCAGTTCTGAACCTAACTTCGTGCGTCACATAATTTGACATTTCTGGTTCTGCTTCATCTTCCACAATGCCATTAATCCTGGAAACAATTGGATGAAGATAACCCTCGCTACGGAAGATGTCTTGATACTTGCCTGCAGCATACTTCGGCTTCATGCTCTTACCTTTATCGTTCTTCACAAAGAACCCTAAGCCAACTCTATTCTTGTTTACAGGTGGATCAACAATCTGTCTCCATACTTCACTATGGCCATTATGCACAACCTGCTGAGCATCCTTAAATGAAGCCATAGAATTCTTATTCCCTCTTATATTATCAATGGATAAATCTTGGAAATGGGTTCCAACAGCAGCTTCATCCTCCTCCACAATACTGAAAGAGGACAAATGAGATATCAATAATGCATGTTCTCCATTTATAATTACCACTTTTCCTTCACGCACAAACTTCAACTTCTGGTGTAAAGTTGAAGTGACAGCCCCTGCCTCACGTATCCACGGCCGTCCCAGCAAGCAGCTATAAGCGGGTACAATATCCATGGCTTGGAAAGTAATCTGAAACAAATGTGGGCCTATATGAATAGGCAAGTCCACTTCACCAATAATAGATTTCCTTGATCCATCAAATGCTTTCACAATAATGCCACTTGGGCGCATGGGCATTCCTTGATATTTCAACTTCATAAGTGTTCTCCTTGGTATAACTTTCAAAGCGGATCCATTATCAATCAACACATTGGATAATGAATCAGTCTTGCAGTTCATAGAGATGTGGAGGGCCAGATTGTGATTCCTTCCTTCATCGGGCAATTCATCATCGCAGAAACTCAGGTTATTACATGATGTGATGTTCCCTACCACACTACTGAATTGGTCTACAAGCATATCACTTTCCATGAAAGCTTGGTCCAATACCCTCATCAAGGATTCTCTGTGAGCAGAGGAGTTAATCAATAAAGCCAAGATAGATATTTTTGAAGGAGTCTGCAGTAGCTGATCTATAATTCTATAGTCGCTCGTCTTGATTATCTTCAAAATATTATCCACCTCCTTTTCTAGCGTAGCTCCACTAGATTCACCCGTAGCCTTCTTGGGTTCAACATCTTCAACAATTTTCTTTCTAGTACTAACATATCCATGAACAATTGGTGTAAATACACGACCACTCCGGGTCACTCTGCTAGTCTCAACAATATTTACAACATTAGGCATTGGCTAGATGGGAACTTCCACACCATCCTCTAAAATTGTAGCATTATATTTGTAGGGTACAGCCTTGTCTGACTTGTAGGGGACATGACCTAACAAACTGATCACCAATGGAGTAATAGCTGGCTTGCCATGATATTCAACTTCAAAAGGGGTAGGTGCACCAAAACAAGGCCCAATAACATTTACTCCCTCTTCAACATATTCATTCATTATCGAGTCATCTCTGAAAAACATATCTTCATTTGAGGAGAAGAACTCATATGTAGAGGCATACTCATCATCTGACTCTTCTTCAACCAAACAAACCTCAATCTCATTAACCTCATGGTAATCATCCCTTTGGCCTGTAACCTTGATAGTTCCATTATCCAATAACAACTGAATACCTTTCCTTACAATTGAACATCCTCGGGAGTCCCGACAGCAAATTCGGAAAGATCCATGCTGATGTTCTACCTGACCAGCCATGTGGCAGAAAGTAGCATGCAATTTTACAAGATCCTCATTCATATGTTCCATATCAAAGATTCTGAACTCTCTAGGAAATCTAGAAACCATGTTTACTTCCTCTTCATACTCTGCCCTAGGCCTGATTATGTGGATGAGGCCCTCATCCATCATCTCCTACAAATCAGCCTTTATCTTGTCACAACCTTGTATATTCATACTGCAAATAGTACAACCAGCATGGTCATGCGTATAGTAGCTAAATTCACAAAGGTATGTATGCATTTTTACCAAATCTCCTCTAACCAATTTAATATCAAAAATCTTGAAGTCGCCTGGACAACCAAAAACCATGTTCACGGCAATTTCTCCTCCATGCTTGGGAAAAGGATTATCTTTCACATTATGGCCAACATCCTTGAAAGATAAGATACCAAACTTCACCAACTTCTGTACTTTAGTTTTCAAAGGATAGTAGTTCTCAACATTGTGCCGCGGTTCTCCCTGATGAAAAGCACATGTTTGGTCGGCTTTGTAATACCAAGGCAACGGTGATGGTATAGCAGGAGGTGGTCTGGTCTGAACCAACTTATTCGGAATTAATTCCGGGAGTAATTCTGTATAGCTCATAGGAATAGGGTCATAACTCTCCCTTCTCTGATTATACCCTTGATTCCCCTGATGGGATGGTCTCTGATAAGCAACAATGGTTAGAGCTACACCAACAACTGGAGTCACTGAGGTAACCTGTTGATAACGCTGATAGTTTCTTCTAGGAGGATTAACCCTCGTCTCTTGCATAACAACATTTGTATCTCCTTCCTTATTTTTGGAAAACCCATAGGATGGCTTCTTCGTGCTTCTGGAACTTTCAATATTTGTAAAACGACCCTCTCTTACAGCCTCTTCTAAACGGATACCCATGCCCACCATTTCAGTAGTCACTTGGCGCACTCGCTGCCATCCTCTCGTAGTAGAAAGCACCTAGAGTATTCAGGAAAATATTAGTCATCTCCTTCTCTTCCATGGGAGGAATCACTTGGGCAGCTACCTTACGCCATCTCTGTGCATATTCTTTGAATGATTCCCTGTCCTTCTGGACCATGACCCAGAGTTAATCACAATCAGGCGCCATGTCCATGTTATATTTTTATTATCTGATAAATGCTTCTCCCAAGTCATTGAAAGTATGGATATTGACACTGTCCAAACTCATATACCACTTCAACGCAGCGCCAGTTAAACTATCCTGAAAAAAGTGAATCAACAGACGTTGATCATCAGAGTGGGTAGACATTCTTCTTATATACACCACAAGAAGAGCACGAGGACAAGTGTTGCCCTTGTACTTCTCGAATTCCTGGACTTTAAACTTCACAGGTATCTTGATATTCGGGACCAAGCATAAACCATTCACATTCTGCCCGAACAATTCCTTTCCCCTGAGGGCCTTCATCTCCCTCTGCATCTTGTAAAGCTGCTCTTGAAAATCATCCATTCTATCATAGAGACCCAAGTCTTCACTTGGTGGAGGAAAAGGACTATACATATCATCATTATCAAATGGGGCCATATTCACAAGGAGGCGCAACAGTAGCATGCACCATAGGAGGTGCAGGAGTAACAATATTCTGAACAACTGGAGTAACTTGAGGATCAAGATTGAAATCTTCAGGTACAAAGTTCTCTGGAATTCCCCATGGATAACCTTGAGGCATGCGATTCTAAATAACAGCTGGAGTAGCAGACACAGGAACAGTCAGAGCTTCAGTAGTAACCTTTGTTTGTTGAGGTTGAACACTCGGTGGCAGATTCTGAGAAGCCACCAGAGATTCCATCAGAGCAATGAGATTGGCCATTCTGGCCTTCAGAGCAAAAACTTCCTCGTGTAGCTCACGATTCTATTGTTCTAAGTTGTCCATCTTCCTTCTGAAATTAGCTCGAGTATTGTAGTGGTGAGACAACTTGCTGAATGAAGTAAAGAAGCTTGGGTAAGACACCCGGATATGCATAATAAATGCAATAAATATGTGAAATATGATGCATGATATGCAATGCACATGATTTATTTTATTGACATTTCAAGGGACTTAAAGATTTATAGACACATTGCAAATATCAAAGTAATAACACAATTTTGAAATACTAAATTTTTTTATTATAATAACTTCAAAATAGATTACAAGTTTCAATAATCCCAATTACAAGATGAAAATAAAGTCTAAAACCCTAAGAAGTAACGTTGATGGAGATCACTCTATACGTTGGCGCTTCCCTGTAAGCCTGGTAACGTTGATGGAGATCACTCAACCTCTGGTTTTCTTCCGTATATCTGGTGGCAACGTCCTTCCAATCACCTGAATCAGGAAGTGAGCAACTAGCATCTGACTGAGGCTTAGAGGAAAATAAATCCCCTTTCCTTTCCATCATCTCTACAGCCCGACTCTCAAGAATCTCAATCAAGTCATCTTTCTCCTTCAAGTCTGCTCTATAGGAAATCTCTAAAGTTTGGCACTTATTCTTCCAGGAATCTTTTTCCTGTTGCATCCTAACCAAAGCAAGCTGTAGCTCTTCCACATCATCCTATAAGGGAGGAGTTGTCTTCACAAACAAGTCAGGAATAGGTGTTTCTCGGGAATATGACATCTTCAACTGAATAGCTCTTGTTTGGACCCACTGGAAATAAGGCTCCAAATAAACAGCCCCCTAGGTCCCAAGTCATTCCTACTCTTCCTATGAATGTGACGTCAGGCCTTCGTAATCTGCTCCCTAGCTTCCTTATGGTCTTCTCCCTCCTTTAGAAAAAACTACTCAAATGAATACAGTTTGGTTTATCCCTCTTCGGATAACCAAGTTATCATCGTGCAAGAACAGGGTTGTAGTTAATTCCTCCCTTTGTACCAAGAAGAGGTACATTTGGGGAAACTACCACAACTGTCGACAATCTCTACATCATGGTAAGCCCGATGGTACCAATCAATATCCGAGTGAGTAAGTGCCATGATCTTAGGAGCCCAACGGGGTTCCCTCCTGACATCCCAAAGAGCATCAGACTGAGGCATATGAGAAATAAACCACTGGTACAACAGAGGCGTGCAATAGATAATCATCCCCCCATAATAAGAATTCCAGAGATGAATAGAGTAATAAGCATCACCCATCAATGTAGGAACTGGGTTTCCAATCATGAAGATCCTGATAGCATTAACGTCAACAAACTTATCCACATTAGGAAATAAGAACAACCCGTAAGCAAGTAGAGTAAAGATGGCCTCAAAAGCGACTGTACTCTTCATCCTGGAAAAGTAACGAGCTTTCTCCAATAAGAACTGAGCTGGTAATCCTCTAATCCCTCCTTTAGTATTCATATGTGCTTCAACCTCAGACTTCCGCAGATGGATCAAAGTAGCAATCTCATGTGGTTTTGGCTCACCCTCCAAACTAGTAAAAGGTACACGATCAGTAATAGGTAAATCCAACATATAAGAATAATCCTCTAGTGTAGGCATCAACTGATAGTCAGGGAAAGTAAAGAAATGATACATCGGATCATAGAACTGGACCAAGGTCGAGAGAATACCCTTCTTCATCCTGAGCTTCATGAGAGGAATGATGGATCCATACTTCTTCCAAAAATCTGCATAACACTCAATCTCGGGAATTAGACTGATCAACTCATCTATCTTGGGATCTTTGAAACTGTATTTTCTGGTCTTTCTTTTTCCAGAATCCATGGTTAAAAGGTACTTGAGATATTCACAAATGGTCAACTTTCAAGTACCTTGAAATAAAATTTCTTCAAAAGATGCTTATGAGTGCATGGATGCATGATGCAACAATCACACACAAGATCATAAACATAGGGTTCATAGGTTCAACGTCACGAGCATGAGGTCAAAGGTACTACCCATAAGGTATGGTCTAAAAGTTATCACCTTCTGAACAAGGTTCTAAAGGTTCCCAGAGTCTACATCCTTCCTTTGGATATTACCAACTTCCCGATTAACTTGGTAATTAGTAATATTCTCAAGAAAAACTCGTCCGAGCATAGTATCACATGATAACTATTTCTGGATTACTCCGTCATAGCTTCCGAACTACACCTAAAAGACCAAGTTGGGTTAGGTATTTTACGGTCCTCAACTTCAGCAGGCTCCCAGGTCGAAAGCATTATGTCTTCTCGATTACTCGGTAAACGTCACTACAGTCAAAGGGGCCCCCACTGAGTGGGGGATCTAATACCTCCATTTTTGAGATTACTCCCTCAAAGTTAACATGACTATACCACCCATCCTATCTTAATTTTTTCCCAAGTCCGGATATAGGACTTATAAGTAATCACCAAGCACCCTGAAAACCAGGAAAATCAAGATAAACATTTATACAACATATAACACATAAACAACAATAGCACATACACATATATAAACAAAGATACGTTTAACCCACTTAGGGATGGACCAGCAAGAGGTCAATCTTTCCCCAGTGAAGTTGCCATTTTTTTCTGTAGTGGTAGAAATGTTTAAGACTAAGTCATTGGATTGACTAGACTTATACAGATCAAAATGAAAATCGCCACCGCACTTTATTGTTTCCAAAGGAATGGGAAAAGAGCGAATAACCCAAAAAGAGGGGGAAAGATTCAAGGTAAGGGGGTTGGTTATGCAAAGGGAAGGTATTAGCACCCTAAACATCTACGGTACTCTGCAGGAACCTCTTTGAAAAATCTGTATATTTTGGCTATAAAATATTGTATAAAAAAAATAGATGGTGGAGGTGAGAAAAGAAGTATTTTTTATGAATTTTTCACCCACCGCGGTTGTGAAATTTTAGTGCCTACGTACCACCTTTCGTGCAATAGGGGATCAGGGTACACGCGGTTCACCTTTTGAAAATTTTAAAACACAAGTGTGCTGATTAATTTTATGAGATAAGACACCATTGTCATTGTCCGTGTGGTAAACATGCTTACTACCCACAATCATGAGAAAGGAGAATTTGCATCATCTCAAAGTGGAGGATATGGCTTGGATTTTAAAATCAACAATGCCTCACTCAACACCAAATCGGAAAATATCTCTCTTCACTATATATTGTAGAAGTATAGTTGTTTGCATCACTACAAGGATTGACAAGAGTCCAATCTTTTGAGAAAAGTTTTAAAACAAAAAGCCAAAGTGGCAAAGTGATTTGAAATGAGATTGATTGACTTTTAGTCTTCTCACAAAAAATGTCAAGGTATTATTAAGTTGTTTGAAGTTTATTTATGAAATTGTTTTTTTTAAAAAGGCATGAACATAAGTCCAATTTTATTATGAAAGTGGTTCAAGTTTAAAAAAACAAGAAGAGTTTTCAAAAGGAGGAAGAAGATTTTTGAAATTAATTAAGATGGGAAGAGAAGAAGAGACTATCCTAAAGCATAAGGTAAAAGATAGGGACAAGAACCATCTAACCAACAAGAAGCCAATACTTAACATTATGAGTCAAGATGGAATTCCCATTCTTTGGATTGAAACCAAACAAGCAAAGATACTAGACCTCCTGAGGGAACCAACCTTCAAGTGTATTAAGTCTTCACAAAAATTGGGCAGAGTAACGGTTGTATACGGGTGAATTCCAGATTTCAAACAAAGAATGTAATCACATTAACCCGCTGTTGTACCCCAAAATTTCCCCTCTCATTTATCAAGTATTTTCCTACAAGATCTCCTTTGGTTCAAGACTGCACAAGGTTTGATCAGCTCAAGACACCTCCTTAAGCACTGATGACTAAAATTAGGGTTTGAGATTTCACAAGGATAATTGAACTTTCAATGCCTCATATGACTTTCATGGATCATTATGGACCCCCAAGATTACTCATGTCAAGTTTCAAGCCTTGAATCACTTTTTTGCTCAGTCAATTGAGCAGTTGACCTAAAAAACATTTGTATTGGGGAAAAAGTCAATTATGGCCAATTTACAGTCAAACTTCATAATTTTTTATCCACATCAACATTATAAACTCATATGTATCATTTTATCAAGTTTGGACCATAATTCCTCGAGAAATTTGATCAAATCATCAAAAGGGCAAAATGGTAAAAATTAGGGTTTTGACTGAGAAAGGGCAATTTCTGATTTTTGGCCTAGCAAATGGTTAATTGGTTTGAGTCATGATCGTAAGAGTTCAATTGCATCATTTTTACCTAATGGCATGACTCAAAACATTGCTCAAGATCAACTGGATTGATAGTTGATTTTCAGTCAACTGATCAAAAGTCAATTGTATACTGAAAAGTCAAACTTTGACTTTTTGGTCAAAATCAAGTGTCAAAAATCATAATTCATCAAAACATGTCAAAATATGAAACTTGTTCTTCAAGAAATAAAAAAGTCAAGATTTCATTTTGAAAAGTCAAAGTTTTCAAACTTAGAAATTTTTCTAAGTGATGAAAACTTCATGTTTTTTCACAACTTTGAGCCAATTTTTCACCATGATACAAGATGATTCAAAATAAACTTTCAAAATGAAAGTTGTAGATCTCCATGAGATCTAAAACATTTCTTTAACTTCTCATAGAAATTCTTGGATCTCAAGTTATTAATTCATGAAGTCATGATCTTGAAACTAAACACTTAGTGAAATTTTGAGCATTTTAGGTCAGGATTTTGACCTAACTTCTGACCCAAGTTCACATAGTTCCATTTGGATTTTGAAAAAGTGGTTCAAATAGGGGTGTAACAGTATAAATGTTCAATACTAAGCCATTGGATTGACTAGACTTTATACAAATCAAAATAAAAAATACCACCGCGCTTTATTGTTTCCAAAGGAATGCGAAAAGAGCGAATAACCCAAAAAGAGGGGGAAAGATTCAAGGTAAGGGGGTTGGTTATGCAAAGGGAAGGTATTAGCACCATAAACATCTATGGTACTCCGCATGATCCTCTTTGTAAAATCTGTATATTTTGGCTATAAAAATGTTGTATATATAAAAAATGGATGGTGGAGGTGAGAAAAGAAATATATTTTTTTATAATTTTTGCACCCGTCGCGGTTGTGAACCTTTAGTGCCTACGTACCAACTTTTCATGCAATAGGGGATCAGGTACGCGTAGTTCCTCTTTTAAAAATTTAAAACACAAATGCGTTGGTTAATTTTATGAGATGAAACATCATTGTCATTGTCCGTATGGAAAACATACCTACTACCCACAATCATGAGAAAGGAGAATTTGCATCATCTCAAAGTGGAGGATATGGCTTGGATTTTAAAAATCAACAATGCCTCACTCAACACCCAAGTGGAAAATATCTCTCTTTACTACATATTGTATAAGTATAGTTGTTTGCATCACTACAAGGATGGACAAGAGTTCAACCTTTTTTGAGAAAAGTTTAAAGATAAAAGCCAAAGTGGCAAAATGGTTTGAAATGAGATTGATTGACTTTTAGTCTTCTCACAAAAATGTCAAGGCATTATTAAGTTGATTGGAGTTTATTTATGAAAATGTTTTGAAAATGCATGGACATAAGTCCAAGTTTATTATGAAAGTGGTTCAAGTTCAAAAACAAGAAGAGTTTACAAAAAGGGAAAGAATATTTTTGAAATTAAAGAAGATGGGAGGAGAAGAAGGGACTATCCTAAAGCATAAGGTAAAATTTAGGGATAAGAACCATCTAACCAACAAGAAACCAATACTTGACATTATGAGCCAAGATAGAATTCCCATTCCTTAGATTGAAACCAATCAAGCAAAGAAATACTAGGCCTCTTGAGAGAACTAAACTTCAAGTGTATTAAGTCTTCACAAAAATTGGGCAGGGTAACAGCTGTATACGGGTGAATTCCAGATTACAAACAAAGGGTGTAATCCCAAAAACCTGCACACAAAAACAAACAAGCAACCCAATGTCTTGAGGTAAACCTCAAGAACTCCAGACAAAATAATCAGATAAGATCTCCAAGATAGGTCAAGGTTTCTAATCCTAAGTCCAAGAAAAGTCCCATGCTCCATAATGCTAAGGACAGTAACCAAATAGTCCAAGCACCATTAAAGATTCTTTAGGGTTTATGTTGATTATTAAGTGTCTTAAGAAAGGAAAAGAAAATCTCAAGTGAGCAAAATAAAAATGGCAAGAAAATAAATGCTCAAATGAGCAAAGATGAAAATGGCATGAAATGTAAATGATAAAAGTAAATAGTACATAAAGCATAAAAAAAATAAAAGTATAAGGTAAGCAAGTCAATAATTAGTGGTTAGTTGGATGACCATCTTGAAGCTTGCATTTGGAACTCATTAGAGGATTGGTAGAACCAAAGCCTCCACACAACAAGTTGCATTTTCTTTTTGTCAAGTATATCATCCATTTGGAATTATCATAAGTACCATTTAATTATCAACGATGTTTAAGTGATCCGCGTTGACCAAAGGTGTTGTAGATCCATTAGAGGATTGGTAGAACCAAAGCCTCCACACAATGAATCTCAAGGTTATTGGATCAAAGAGATCAAATTAACATACTTGGGCTTGCAATCATAAGTTTGGGCCACGAATGATCATTTATTC
This sequence comes from Vicia faba, assembly GCA_948472305.1. Taxonomy (NCBI): domain Eukaryota; kingdom Viridiplantae; phylum Streptophyta; class Magnoliopsida; order Fabales; family Fabaceae; genus Vicia; species Vicia faba. The sequence continues at coordinate 676,038,019 of OX451738.1, read as the reverse complement.
GAATCGGGACAAAATTCAGCGCTATGTTAAGCAATCGTAAGTGGACTTATATAAAATTCGCACCTATTTTGATACTGGTCAATAGAAATCTATGCACCATTTGTTTGGAGACATGATATACAGATCATGCTCCAACAACATCTAGTGCAATAAGAAAGGGATGAGATGAAGAGGGATGGGAAAAATATACAAACCACATTTGAATTAAATTTTAATCAAACTATTATTAAAATCATTCATCTATTTTTGTGGAGTTAAACTCAACACCATGGATCCAATGATGTTAATAAATTTCATGATCCAAAATCTAACCCAAGATCAGCCAGAAAATAATCACAAAATAATATCACATTTAATATACACAAAAAAACATTTTTAAAAATGTTTTAAAAATAGAAAATAATGAGAAAAATATCAACTATGTTCAAATTAATCAAGAAATGAAAAGTAAGAACATAGAAAAATCAGAAAAAGGCCCAAGTAATTTTACAATTTTTTTGATAATTTTTTAAAGTCAGAAACTATTTTTAAAATTAAAATAAATGGGTCAAATAAACAAAAAATGGTGAAAAATAGTAAAGTCAGAAACAAAAATAAAATGAGGTCACCAACCTTTGTCACAATATCATTGGATAATTCCATAATTTTTTCAGAATTTAAAAATGTATAAAACAATTTTTAAGCATTTAAAACAAATCAAATAAGTGTAAAATTTGTAAAAAAAATACCAAAACACAAAATTAAATTGTGAAAAAATAAAAATCAGAAAGAGAATAATCAAATATATTTTTCATGATTTTTTCAGATTTTTTGGACTATAAATGAATTTTCTATGATTTTTTGAAATTTAAAACAATTAAAATATATAAATCAGAAAAAGAAAATAAAAGTAAAATATGTGGACCATTGGATGAAAGTCAAAACGCGTTAGTAATCAAATCCAAGGGATCTGGCCCGCTATGCATATCATGGTCATTAGTGAATATTGTACATAACCATTAATTAAATCAGAATTTGAAAAATACAGATGGCGCGTCTTCATTGGTTAGAAGATGACACATTGATCATCTTCAACCTCCAGCCATCACGAAGTGCAGGTCTCTCAAACTGTAAAATTAGAAGCTCAGATCTATGTCATTCGCTTCGTCTCTTCAAGACGAAGACAACCACACCCTCGCGCCAAATTTATATAAACTGTAGCTCAAGCAATTTGGAAGGAAAGTTTTGAAAAGGGATTTGAAATTTCATGGTTAAAACGTGTTTCCAGTAAAAGGTAAGTGTTGCGACTAGAACCAGGGCAATGAGAGCAACACAATGATATCAGAGTTTTGAAGAATTGATAAAGGAATTTACCTATTGAAGTTGAGTTGCAGAGCTCTGAAATTGGACTTCTGTGGAGCAGTATAGGGCATGATTATTGAATGTAATTATATGGTTAGCTTCAAAGAAGATCAAGGAAGGTGAATTGATGGAAAAATTGGATTGAAAAAGGGTCGAGAATGGATTTTCAAGTTACAGAAAATTGAGTTATGGAGCAAGTTTGGCAGGGTGATTGTGGCTATCCAAGCTTGGGAAATTGAATGGGATAGTTCATGTATTTATAGGAGAAGTGAATGGGATCAAAAGGAAGAGTGAATGATGCATTTTGGAGGGAAATCGTGCACACCTGACGCACGAGTGAAGTGTGATACAAACTTCATCAAAACTCATCCAATTCTTGCGTTTTGATGCGCTAAACAAATCTGGAACTTCACTAAACATGTTTAGAGGCAAAAACGCATGGAAAACTTGTGATTAGAGGCCTTATTATGGATTTCAAAATTCTGACTTGGTGAGAAATTCAATTTCAAAGTGCCAACTTCTGACCAATGGCATTTTCAACTCAAGGGGTCTTAGGGCATGATTCTTGATGCTTTAGAAAGATGAGGTTACAAGCTTTCAATGGAAAAAGAATGAAGTTAAATGGATGCTTGAGATTAAAGTTGCATTGAGTTAAAGTTGAAGAAAAAGGGTTGACTTTCCATACTTAGAAATATTTCACATTCTTCTTCAAAAATGACCTATAATGTCTTGCATCCAAACATGGCCTTCCACTTGGAATTTGCTCTTGACCAAAAAATATGGCATGAAATAGATCTATTGAATGAAACTTTGAAACTTGAATCATTCAAAATCTCCAAAATTTGAGCAAGTTATGACTTGTTGAAGTTGGCAAAAAATCATGAAATGACCTATAATCTTTTGCATCTTTAAGGCAACTTCCATCCATTTTCCCACTTTGCACATAAAAGAAGGCATAAAGTTCACATCTTCAATATTATTATGGAAAAATAATGGACTCAAGGTGATAAAAATTGACCAAGTTAGGACCATTTGAAGTCACTCATGTAAAATTGTGGATTCATCTGGATGACTTGTAATCTTTCTTCTTCACCAAGTTCCTTCCACATGAAAACTCCTTAGAAATTTTGAAGTGATTTGTTGATAACCCTTTAAAGAGGAGGATATCTTTGGAATCACTCAAAAATACCAAAAGGTGAGCAAGATGTACTCCTTTGAAGTTCAAAACCCTAGCTCATAGATCAAGAAAATGCTTTTAGGAACTTTGACAAGTTTGAACAAACTTCTTGTACCAATATTCTTGCTTTGTGAATAGAAGTTGTTGAGGATGATAATGAGGACTAATAGCCACCAAAACCACTTTTATATCCTGAAATTTGATAGAAATATGCTCTTGTGACCAATAAGAACAAGGCCTTGTCCAAACATGACAACTTCTCCAATCAACCCCTTGTACTTTTGAGTCAAATCTAATAACCTTGAAATGTGATGAACTAAAGAAACCTTGCCATGCCAATTCTCCAAAAACTAATCCAATGGTGAGGTTTGAACTTCTCAAGCTATATTGACTAGGGCATGGAAATAAACTCATGAACCCGTGGGGTAGCTTGTTAAATCTCATTGACTTCACCTACATGGATAACAAGCAAGACAAACCAAAATTGCATTTTATTAGTTAAATGAAGAAAACAAAACAATATTCATGATCATAAAAGGAACATAAGTCAAGGTGCTTGGTAATCCCTCAAAAAGGGAAAAACTAAATGTAGGGAGGGGAACAAAGAATCCTAGTGTGATCTTGTTGTGAGTGAATCAACATGGTATGATGAAGGGGTCTTAGGGGGGAAAATTGGGGTACAACAAGGGGTTTCAGAGCACATTACAAGCTTTTCAAAATGTCCAAGAACTCCTTGAGATCATTTATGAGCAAGGAGAAATGAAGGTCAGAAGTTGGGGTTTCAAGTTGTTTTACAAGGCAAATTTTATGATGAACAAAATTCAAATCTCAAACCTATACTGCATAATCTTTGCTTTGCAGACCTCAAACTTGTTAGGCACTCCATGATTAAATGCTTGCACAGCTGTTAGAGGCTTCAACTTAAGCATTCAATGCAATGCCCATGCTTTATGTCCATTTTAGGAAGAAAGTGCACAATGCCATTTTGAAAAAGTAGCTTTATACACAAAACTTGTTCTTGAGCCTTGCAATGGTTTTCTTCTGATCATACACGACCTATAACTAAAAAGAAGTTTATCCCAAGCCTCACAATCACTCAGCCCATGCTTGTACTTCATCTTGGAACCATACTTTCACTTTTCTTCAAAATTAAGTAACATAGCAATCAGTCTAGAGTTTGTACTTCTGACCCTCTCAAGCACTCAAACCTTCTCACTACTTATGTACAAGTCCTTTGCAACAAAACACACACATGCTTAAGCCCCAAAATGCCCAAGAACTCAGAAATGTATCACATACCTCCATTCTTGCATAATCTGGCCAAAAGTTTGAAACTCACATCTCCCTCGTGCGTTTTCAAGCCTTTTTGTTCCTAAAGCTTCTAAACATCATTTAGAACTCATCCCACACCCTGTTACAAGACTGTAACACCATTAACACCATCCTCAATTTTCAAAAGCAGAGCTTTGCACTTGGACTTTTCCAGCACGATTCAGCCATCTCTAGTACAAACTAAACATTGCATTAGCTTCCCGGGACTTCAGTGGAGCTATTATGATCATCACAACACCTTGAGGAGTGCTCAAACTCAGAATACGATCTCTAGTTTTGAGGTAAGTTTCCTTAACGTGGAACTCTTCATATAAGCATCATTAATGTTTAATTTGTGAATGAAAAATGTAGACATCATTGCCCTGAAGCTAACCATGTCTTTAGATTTCATTTATATTGCTTAAGTAGTTAGAATTTTGAATCTGAACATCCTGGAAAAGTTAGGTCAGAATTTGGTACCATTCAAAATTCATGCTCATTTTTGAGAATTAGTTTAAGTTATTTACATTTCTGGAATCATAGTGAAATTTGCCACAAGTTTCATGTTTATATTTTTGCAAATGGACGAGAAATGAACAAGATGCAGGTGGTCCGGCAAGAGGTTGAAGATGAGGTTGTTTTCAGGAAGAAGTTTCTAATATATATTTATGGTTTGACATAAGTTAACGGATGTATCACCAATCCAGTGGTTAAAGCGTGCGCCAGTCACCCTTAAGTCCTGGATTAAAGCCCCAGGGTGACCTTTTTGCATTTTTTCACATTTCCTCACATTTTTTGACTTTTTTGCAGCGCCTGGGCCTCCTTTTGTTTGGGCCTTATTTTTTTGCTATGATCTAACCCCCCTACCTTGCTATTCATACATCCTGACCCATTTTATTTTTTATTTATTTTTTATTTTCATTATTATTATTATTAGTATTATTATTAATATTAATTTTTATTGTTAGTAATAAAAATCCAAAAATATTTTTATTTATTATTTTCACATTTTGATATTTTATTTTTCTTCATAAAAACAAAAGAATAAAAACATTTCTTTTACATTTTCTTTAACAATTAAATTTACCTTTTTAAATACTTAGATAATTTAATTTTAATTATTATTATATTATATTATTTATTTTTCTTGTAAATTAAAATCAATTTAGAATTTAGGATTTTTATTTAATTATTCTTATTTACTAATTTAATTAAATCCACAAAAACCCTAAAAAAACTTGTGTTCTTTAAATTAATTTAGTTTACTAACTTAATCTTAATTTTCTTATTCTTAGTTAATTATTTTATTTAATTAGGTCAAAAAACCCTTTTCATAAAAAAAAACAAACAAAAATCATATTTCTTTTTTACATTTACATTCTTGTAGTGTATTTGTTCATTTTGTACATTTATTCAAATTCAATATGGTTGTAATAATTATTTAGATTTAATTTCTTGCAATATTCCCCATTTGTAATTTGTATATCCCCATTTAATAGCGTAGTAATTTTAATTTCTGTAATTTAATGTTTTATATACAAATGCTAGTAATTAGGGTTTTGTATGGAAATATTAAAACCAATAAATAGAAAACTCTAATCAAGACAAATCAAGCATATAAATCAATACACTTGCACACAAACACCCCTAGGGTAAATCCACTTGGTTGCCTTACAAAAATGGCCATATTATGCATGTGAGGTATCTTAGCAAATACAAGCAAGAAATACAAGATCATAGTCCCTCGATGACGCTATCCATGTTGCCTTTCAAAATGATCTTAGTCCCAAAGGAAAATGCTAAGATACCTTGCAACATTGCTAATCATGGTTATACGATGACCCATGCCCGTCCCGTTTACATCAAAAGATAGGGTTACTTACCAAATCAATGGTAAGATAACAATGTCAAAGGAAAGAGGAAATAAACGTGAAAGACTTTTGAGTAGGTAGAATGTTCCTAGTTACTTTCTCAATTTCAAAACAAAACATCCTTGCTATTTTCAAAACAAACACCTACACTTACAAAACATCTTACAAACTTGAAAACATTTTCAAAAGATCAAACACTTTGTATACATTCTTACGAACGAGAATCATTACAAAGTTTGCCTAAACAAATTCCTCTTTACAAAATACTTTCAAAAACCACACAAAGCACATTTTCAAAGAAAAGCAAGTGATCTATCAAGTAACTAAGAGCCCATGGAAAACCATGGATGAAAAGGGTGCTAATACCTTGCCTTTTCATAATCTACCCTCGGAACTCAAGAAACAATCTCAAAGGTCTTTCCTGTTCTTTTCAGACTTTCCTTTTGGATAAAAGAAAAGTCGGTGGCGATACTTGCTAACCGCAACATTTGCGATCAAACGCAAAACAACCAAATCATTTCTCCCACCGTATCATAGAACTGGCGACTCTGCTGGGGAAAATTCTTAAAGTGCGGTTACCTTAGGGTTAGGTCATATTTATTAGCTTTCATTGTTTGATTTGTATGCTTTACATTTTTGGTTCTTTGTATGGATTTGAATCCTCTACTCAGATTTGGGATACCTTATAGGTAAGTAGCAATACATTACGGAAATTATGCGGGGTATACCGACATGGTCTAAGCAATAGTTACGTTAGTGTGACATATTTATGGGTACCGGTAGCCCTTAAGTATTTAAGGAGAATACGGGGCCATTGAGTGATGTCATGAAGCACTAATGAACTTCTAGAACCTTTACTTGACCTACTTTGCCATTAAGATGTTGTGAGATGACCGAATTTGGTGCAGTCCAAAGTTGATAGATACTCGATACTACACTCATTGAGGTTTGGTTTTTTGGGATATTTCAGTCGCCATTAAAGAGGCTTGTGCTGAAACAATGCCCAAGGAAACTAACCAGTGATATTGAGCTCCTTAAAACCTGGTTACTATTATTAGGACAGGTTTGAGCCGACTAAACTTCAAGAGGGTACTTACCTATGACACTCCATGCAAGCCTAAACCTAAGGACTTGTTTGCTTTGTTTGTATATATATACTTGTACATAACATCATAAATATCATGACATCATACTCATATTCACTAACCATTGCAAGGATCTTGGGATTTATCTTTGTTCTGTTTTGTAGGACATGGATTCTATTCGCGGGAAAACCATTAGAGTCAATCTTGTAAGGATCCCTCCTCAACTTAAAGAGCTAGCATCAAGAATTCCTAAAAATCTCCATTTATCGAGAGACATGGTCTCCTACTAAACTTGGTCACCTCCAACAATGATGAGGACATGATGAAGGTGCTCTTCTAGTTCTTTGATCCTCTACATCATTGCTTCACATTTTCCGATTATCAACTTATGCAAACTTTGGAATAATTCTCCCAACTCTTGAGGATTCCCATTCCCAACCAACTACCTTTCAACGGTACAGAAAGAGATCCAAAGCTAGAAGAGATTGCTCAAGCTCTGCACTTGCAACCATCTGATATCACAACTAATTGGGAAACAATGAGTGGTGTTAAAGGTTTCCTAGAAAAGTTCTTGTTTGAGAAAGCCCAAAACTGTTGGAACTCTTTGGATTTGCAAGCTTTTGAGGAAATTGTGGCTCTCCTCATCTATGGGATGATTTTGTTTCCAAATCCCGACCAACTCATAGATGTGAACGCCTTCAAAATATTCATGTCTCATAACCCGGTGCCTACTTTGTTAGGGGACATCCTACATTCTTTTCACACTCGCACTATGAGGAAAAGAGGTATCCTTATATGTTTTACCCCTCTCTTGGAAAGATGGTTTATTTCGCATCTTACCCAATCTGTATTGAAGAACGAGTAAGGTTCAAGGTGGTCACATAGGTTGATGACGCTCAAACATTCAGACATTCATTGGTGTTCCTGATCTATAGAGAATGTTACTATCATCGACCATTGTGGAGAATTCCCTAATGTCCCCTTACTTGGAATTAGAGGAGGTATCACCTATAACCCCTGTTTAGCCTTGAGACAGTTTGGTTACACCCAAAGGGATGGCCCATATGAGATGCTCATTCAAGGTTTGGTATTTGACTACGAGAACGACGATCAAGGTCATCGCCAGATGTTTATCCGAGCTTGTAGGATGTTAAACAAGGTAGATAGCAAGACATTTAGGCATAAGAATTCCATCCCTCTTGCGCCTTACCTCAAATGGGTACGAGCTCGTGCTCAAAGTCTTATAATGCCCTACCCCTCCATTCTCCCGGTTATCATAGAGCTTGTTGTGGAAGGAGATGTTCCATACACTAGCCTGCATCCTGACATGCCCACCTCTCTTGAAGACTTGCAAAGGGATTAGATACAACTTAAGGGGGAGCAAGACACTTTCGAGGCCCAATTCTATGCCAGAGAGAAGAAGATTTTGGAACTCACTAAGAAACATCATGAGGAGCGGAGCCTGAACGTCTGCATCGCACCAAAGAGGATGCGTACAACTTTTTTATCTTAGAGTTTTTGTATTTCTTTGTAAGCCCAAAAGAGGCATGATGTACTCAAGCTTTGATTTATTAATATAACATGTGTTCCTTTTTGGTGTAAAGCAAATTTAAATCTCTAATTTCCTTGAAATCATTGCATATGCATCTACCATTCATCATAATATAAGCAGGTTTCTTACAACAAGTCTCCTCATATTTCTACTGTTTATTTCAGTAAGATGGATCTCAAGCAGACATTAAAAGACCTCCAGGCGCAGAATGTTCAGTTTTAACAGATGTTCTTGACTCTAGCCAAAGGACAAGAGGATTTGAAAACTTTGCTGATTGAAGAAAAGAAGAAGAAAGCAATGAAAGCAACCGGTGTTTTGAATCTAGGAAGAAGATTCCTAGGGGCAGCCAGAAAGATCTTAGACTTTGCAACATAATCTGGTGAAAAAGACAATCAAGAGGGGAAAGGCAAGGAAGCAACTGCCCAACCAGAATCTGAAGAGGAAGAAGAAGAGGATTACTCTGAAAAACAATATTCCCCGGCTGACGATAAATACAAACATCTGGAAGAGCGTCTAAGTGCAATGGAAATTCAGAAAGTGCCCGGGCTGGACTTTGAAGAGCTGGGTTTGGTGTCTGGGATTGTTATTCCACCAAAGGTCAAGGCACCAGTATTTGCTAAGTACGATGGGGTTTCGTGTCCCAAGATGCATCTCCGATCTTATGTGAGAAAGATACAGCCTTACACAGCTGACAGAGATTTGTGGGTACACTTCTTTCAAGACAGTCTATCTGGGACTCAGCTAGATTGGTTCTATCAACTAGAAAGAGCCAATATTCATAATTGGGAAGACCTTGCCGCTACTTTCTATAAACAGTATCAATACAACGCAGACCTTGCTCCCTCGTGCTCAACTCCAGAGTATGGCTATGGTTTCAAGTGAAGGTTTCAAAGACTACGCTCGGAAATAGAGGGACTTAGCAGGAAGAGTTCATCCTCCCCTGTCCGAAAGAGAGTTAGTAGACATGTTTCTGGGTACCCTATCTGGTCCTTTCTTTAATCATCTAATTGGAAGCTCTTCAGCAGGCTTCACTGAATTAATCTTAACCGGAGAAAGAGTGGAAGCTGGGATTAAGAGTGGGAAGATTCAAAAGGACGCATCCTCCAATGCCGTGAGAAAACCATTTATTAGGAAGAAAGAAGTTGGTGTCGTGTATCCTCAAAGAAATCAAGAAAGAACTAAACACCATCCAATGGTGGGAGCTGTCATGATCCCTGAGCCTGCACCTACTGAACAAAGGAGAAATCAGCCGAGAACAGAAAGACCAGTAAGACAATTTACCCAGATTAATATGACATTATCTCAAGTCCTGCCACATTTATTGAGATCTAATCTGGTAACTTTGAAAGAAGCTCCGAAGAATCCTAACACAACATCTCCTCATTACCATCCTAATGCTCGTTGTGCTTACCATTCAGAAAGTCCAGGCCATAATACCAACAACTGTTGGGCTTTGAAAAACAAGGTGCAAGACCTTCTTGAAGCAAAAGAAATTGAATTTGATGCTCCTGAAATCCTAAATGTTATCACCGCTCATATGCCCAAGCATGGTTGTGATGTTAACGATGTTGAAGATGATATGTTTGTTACTGCTGTTGATGAACTTGTTACTCCTCTCTTGACTGTCAAAACGAACCTGTTGAATGCCGGTTTATTTCCGGGCTGTAACGAAATTTGCCACCTCTGTTTATCCCTACCAACTGGTTTCCATTTAATGAATGCAGGTGTTCAATGCTTAATGGATGACAAAGAGATTTTATTTGAAAAGACTCCCGTTCCAACCATTTCTTACAATGACGTTTCAATAGTAACCATTTCCGCCAATCCTTCCAGGGTCTCCACCAAAAGACCCATTAGGATTACATCAGTTCCTAAAGTAGCTCCACTAATAATTACTATGCCTGGACCAATCCCGTACTCATCAAATAAAATTGTCCCATGGAATTATAGGGGCGACGTCTACTATCACGGCGTCAAGCAAGATTGACTGACTGGTGAAGACTCAATTTTTGAGAAGGCTGACCCCGACATAGGCAATATTGCGGGAACCAGCAAGATAACCTGAAGTGGCAAAGTATTCTCTCCTGAGATTGCTCCTCCGAAGACCATCACCGATCATGTGAGCATCCCTGTTTCTATTCCTATTGACACTACTACTACAATCCCTATGGCTACCCCTACTGACACTCCTACCACCGAGTTGACCGAGATTCGGGGAAAATTCTAGTTGAGCCTTTCCAGATGAAGGCGCAATCAGTATCTATCCTTGAGACCTCCCAGAAGGAGATGGAAGAAATTCTGAAAATTATAAAAGAAGCGACTACAACATAGTCGAACAGCTAGGGCAGACTCCATCAAAGATTTCCATGTTGGCTTTATTGTTATGCTCTGAGGCTTATGCGAAGGCCTTGGTGAAGTTCCTTAAAACTTCCCATGTGCCACAAGAAACCTCTACTGATCAGTTCCAAGACTGTGTGGCCAGTTTAACCACTGACAATGGTTTAGGTTTTTCTGATGCTGACTTGACACCTAGAGGGAGGAAGCACAACAAGGTATTGCATGTCTATGTCGAATGTCGGGGCACAAATTTGTCCCATGTCTTGGTTGATACCGGTTCATCTTTGAATGTGTTGCCTAAGAAGACTCTTGATAGACTCGACTGTGAATGTTTGACCTTAAAACCCAGTAACATAGTGGTAAAGGCCTTCGAAGGTTCAAAGAGGATGGTGCATGGGGAGGTGGACATCCACATAAAAGTTGGAACTCAAACCTTTGATTCAACTTTTTACGTGATGGACATTCGCCCTTCCTATTCATGTTTGTTGGGCCGACCATGGATTCACAATGTTGATGTCGTCACCTCTACATTACATCAAATGCTGAAATACCTGACTAAGGGGAAAATCATTATTGTCCATTGAGAAGAGGAATATATGGTCAGTCACTTAAACTCCTTCAGATACGTGGAATTGGATGGTGAATTCATTGAAACTCCATTTCGGAATTTCGATGAAGTCCCACAAACCGTGGCAGTAAGTAAGACTGTTTCCCAAATCCCAAAGATTACAAGGCCTCCACTAAAGATGTCGTCTTTGAAAGATGCCAAGGAGGTGATCGAAGAAGGTGGGTGTACTATTTGGGGCCAGCTCCCAAATATCCCATACAAATCTAAAAAATTTGGCTTGGATTTCACTTTAGGAGCCCATAAAGATGTACGTCGTGCTCGTGGCGGAGGACCACCTTTGAAGACCAACAACCACGAATTCAGCGCAGTGGAGGATGATGAGGACAGCTACGATCCGGAGGAATGGATTTTCCCAACTGTCAACGGAGGACTCAGCAGCTGGGGAGCTAAAGACTTTGTCCCAATTACTTTTATCCAAAAGTAATTATCTTTAAATTTTTTTCGAACCTGTAATAATTAAACAATTCATACTTTTAAAACCTTGTGTCTTACCCGAGGCACAACGGTCCATTTGTAAGGGTTGTTACCTCATTTTCATATGTCATCAATGAATCATGGACGTTTTTGCATACAAACTTTGTTCTCTTTGTCTTTCTTCTTTTTTAAATTTTTTTATTTCTTTCAAAGATAGTTATATTCTTACACACGCTCACATTCAAAATGCAGATCTACATCCATTCGGGATCCCATGGGTAACAATTCTGCTTTGGCCTTTTGTGACTCTGAAAATCTAATCTACCAAGCCAAAGATGAAGATGAGGAAGATTGTGAAGTGCTAGGGGAACTAGCCAGGTTACTACAACAAGAAGAAAGGACCATACAGCCCTACGAAGAACCAACAGACACAGTTAACCTAAGTACCGAAGAGGACAAGAAAGAAGTCAAGGTGGGTGCCAATCTGGAACCCAGTGTCAAGAAGCGTCTAACTCAGTTGCTACATAATTATGTTGAGGTATTTGCCTGGTCGTACAAAGACATGCCAGAACTGGATGCTGATATCGTGGTACATCGTCTACCAACAAAAGAAGACTGCCCTTCGGTAAAACAGAAAGTTTGTCGCATGCGACCAGACATGTCAGAGAAAATCAAGGCTGAAGACATGAAACAATTCAATGCCGGATTCTTAGCCATTACCTCCTATCCATAATGGGTTGCTAATGTTGTTCTCGTTCCTAAAAAAGATGGCAAAGTACACATGTGCGTAGACTACAGAGATTTGAATAGGGCAAACCCTAAGGATGATTTCCCACTTCCCCACATCGATATTTTGGTCGACAATACCGCGCAACATAAAGTGTTATCATTTATGGATGGTTTCTCAAGCTACAACCAGATCAAAATGGCACCTGAGGACATGGAGAAAATGACCTTCTTCACACAGTGGGGCATATTCTGTTACAAGGTTATGCCATTCGGGTTGAAGAATGCTGGGGCAACTTATCAGCGTGCCATGGTAGCTCTATTTCACGATACGATCCATCATGAAATAGAGGTCTATGTGGACGACATGATAGACAGATCTCAAACTAAAGAGGAACATCTTGACCATTTGCAGAAACTGTTTGAGAGACTAAAGAAATACAAGCTGAGGTTGAACCCGAACAAATGCACATTTGGGGTGAGGTCCAGTAAACTCCTAGGCTTCTTCGTCAGCGGTAAAGGTATCGAAGTGGACCCTGCCAAGGTGAAAGAAATACAATAAATTCCTGCTCCTCGTACTGAGAAGGAAGTCAGAGGATTCTTAGGACGGCTAAACTACATTTCCAGATTCATTTCTCACCTGACTGCTACTTGTGAACCAATCTTCAAATTACTGAAGAAAGATCAAGTAGTCAAATGGAATAATGAATGTCAAACTGCCTTCAACAAGATCAAAGAGTACCTACAAGATCCTCATGTTTTGATGCCATCAGTTGAGGGAAGACCCTTGACCATTTATCTAACTGTCTTGGAAAATTCAATGGGGTGTGTGCTGGGGCAGCATGACGAGTCTGGCCGAAAAGAGCATGTTATTTACTACCTGAGCAAAAAGTTTAACGACTATGAAACAAGATACTCACTGCTCGAGAAAACTTGTTGCGCTCTGGCATGGGCTGCTCGCCGGCTAAGACAATATATGTTAACCCGTACTACCTTATTGATATCCAAGATGGATCCAATAAAATACATATTTGAGAGGCATGTCCTCTCTGGGAGAATAGCAAGGTGGCAGATGATCCTGACTGAATATGACATTCAGTACACTACCCAAAAAGCAATAAAGGGGATTGTGATAGCCGATCAACTTGCTCATCAAGTTGTGGATGATTATCAGTCCATGAAGTTCGAATTCCCATATGAAGACATCATGATGGTAAACAACTGTGAAGAAATCAGACTATATGACGGACCTGAACAAGGATCCCGATGGACCCTGGTTTTTGATGGGGCGTCCAACACACTCGGCAATGGCATAGGTGCTGTAATTATTTCCCCTGAAGGATGTCATACCCCCTTCACTGCAAGACTTTGCTTCAATTGTACAAATAACATGGCAGAGTACGAAGCGTGTATTTTTGGTCTCAAAGCTGCCATAGATTTGGGAATCAAGTCCTTAAGTGTATTTGGAGATTCAACCTTGGTCATCAGTCAGATCAAAGGAGAATGGGATATGAAACACCCTAACCCCATCCCCTACAAAGAACATATGTTGACATTAATCCCAAATTTTGAGGAAATTACCTTTGAGCATTTTCCACGAGAGGAAAATCAACTAGCGGACGCGCTAGCCACAATGTTATCCATGTTTAAACTTAAATGGGATAACGAGGATCCCCGGATCACCATTGAACAGATGGATGAACCAGCTTATTGTCACGAGATCAATACGGAAGAATTAGTGGACCAACCATGGTTCCATGAAGTCAAGAGGTATCTCGAGGCTCAAGAGTATCCGGAAGGAGCTTCAGTCAATGATAAGAAGTTCTTAAGGAGATTCTCTGCTAAGTTCTTCATCTGTAATGGCATCCTCTACAAACGCAACCATGACTCTGTTTTGCTTTGTTGTGTAGACAAGGTTGAGGCAGAAAGATCATGGCTGATCTACATGAAGGCATTTTTGGCACCCATTCCAGTGGACATACGATGGCTAATAAAATCCTATGGGCGGGGTATTACTGGTCTACCATGGAAGCAGATTACTATCAACATTCACGAACCTATCATAAGTGTAAGATCTATGCTGACAAAGTGCATGTACCTCCAGTTCCTCTAAATGTCCTGACTGCTCCCTGGCTATTCGTGATGTGGGGCATCGATATGATTGGAGAAATCAAACCTACAGCTTCTAATGGACACCGCTTCATCTTGGTGGCCATTGACTATTTCACAAAGTGGGTTAAGGCAGCTTCTTTCGTTTCCGTTACCAAGAATGTTGTGGCCCGTTTCATCAAACAGAATCTCATCTGTCGGTACGGTATCCCAGAGATAATCATCACAGACAATGGTATGAATCTCAACAATATTATAATCACCGCACTATACGCGCAATTCAAGATCCAGCACCACAATTCTTCTCCTTACTGACCAAAGATGAATGGTGTTGTAGAAGCCGCAAATAAGAACATCAAAAAGATCACACAAAAAATGATAGTAACCTACAAGGACTGGCATGAGATGCTACCATTCGCTCTCCACGGTTACTGTACCACGGTGCGCACATCAACCGGGGCAACACCTTACTCTCTGGTATACAGCATGGAGGTTATCTTTCCTATTGAGGTCCAGATCCCTTCTCTGAGAATCATGAAGGACATAGGGTTGAATGAAGAAGATTGGATCCAGAATCGACTTGACCAGTTGAACCTAATTGATGAGAAAAGGCTCACGGTTGTCTGTCATGGCCAGATGTACCAAAAACGCATGATCAAAGCCTTTAACAAAAAGTTCAAACGTCAGGTATATCAGGTTGGTGACTTGGTAATCAAGCGTATCAAATTACCACAAGGTGATCCCAGGGGAAAATGGACTCCTACGTACAAGGGACCATTTGTGATCAAAAGCATATTCTCTGGTGGAGCAATGACCTTAACCATTATGGATGGCGACGACCTGCCGCCCCCTGTGAACGCAGACATAGTCTAAAGATATTATGCATAAGAGACCCGCTAGGTTAACACATCTAGGCAAAACAAGGGCATCTCGGCGAACCAAAAAGGTTCGAGAAAAAATTAGGGATAAAAATAAAAAAATATGTACACCCGGCAAGTTGAAAATCCGAAAGGGAGACTAGGCAAAAAAGGGTATCCCGGTGGACTGAAAACCCGAAAGGGCGGTCCAGGAAAAAGTTAGGGAAATTAAATCATATGACTATGTCTCGTTGGATCACCTTACAAACAACCTTTAGCTTCGACTGGCAAACGCAACGGTCCTAATCAATCCAATCAACTTCGGACAAGGTAGCAAGTGGACAAGACGCTCAGAGACACAAAGGCTATAGCAGAATGGGAACCCCATGGGATTATTGCACATAGCTATCTTTTCTTTGTATCAAATTTCCATTTTTTACGATGACATTCTCTTACTAGAATGATCGACTCTTTGTACAAAAATACTTATTCAAAGTTAATACAAAAAAACTCCTTTGAAAGTGAAAAACTATTTGTTTTTCCTTATTTGTGTTTTGTTTACAAAAACGTCCAATGATTTATTTTTGAACATATGCATTTGAACGTAACTACTGTTTACAAATGAACAAAAAAAAGGGGGAACAGAAAAATAGAAAGACAATCACTAATGGCTTTAAGAAATAGGATGATGATGTCTTTAGACTATTCCATAAAATCTCCCACAGTGTGCAGCTTAATGATATCAAGCTCTCTCACATCCACAGCAGAACAAAACTTCCAGTTATCACTCTCCAGTAGAAGTCACCCAATTTCTCAGGATTTCACAAGCAATACACGGTGTTTCCCTTACAACAAAGTTTATTTCTCTAACAAATAGAAGCTCATCGACTCATCAGCACTTCAAAACATGAAGACTTGCACTCCACATCCCCAGCAGCCGTTAGGGATTTATTTTCCCTAAAGTATTACAGCCGAACAGCTTACATGCCCATACGTCATAACATTGACAATACGAATACATACAACATAATCTCATTCATTTTTTTGAGAACATCATTGTACAATGAATTTCATACATCATGACATTGCATACAACTAATCTTTCATATCTTCAGGAAAGATCAGTCAGCAGATGGCTATCATCAACAATTTGCAAAAGGTCGGAGATTAATACCTGAAACAAGCCAGGACAATCATCTATGCGACCAGCTGAAGCAATCCTGCACGGGCTTGTTCTCATACACTCTTTCAGATACAGTTCAGATACGCTCCGGATACGGACGCCATTCTAATACTCATTCAGATTCAACTTTCAGATACAGTTCAGATACGCTCTAGATACGGACGCCATTCTGATGCTCATTCAGATTCAGCTTTCAGATATGGTTCAGATATGCTCCAGATACGGATGTCATTTTGATACTCATTGAGATTCAGTTTTCAGATACAGTTCAGATACGCTCTAGATACGAATGCCATTCTGATACTCATTCAGATTTCAGCTTTCAGATACAGTTTAGATATGCTCCAGATACGGACGCCATTCTGATACTCATTCAGATTCAGCTTTCAGATATGATTCAGATACGCTCCAAATAAGGATGTCATTCTAATACTCATTCAAATTCATCTTTCAGATACAATTCAGATACAATTCAGATACAATTCAGATACGCTCCATATACGGATGCCATTCTGATACTCATTCAGATTCAGCTTTCAGATACAGTTAATATACGCTCCTGATACGAATGCCATTCTGATAATCATTCAGATTTACCTTTCAGATACAGTTCAGATACGCTCCAGATACAGATGCCATTCTGATACTCATTCAGTATCAGCTTTCAAATACAGTTCAGATACGCTCCAAATACGGTCTCCATTCTAATACTCATTCAAGTTTCAGCTTTTAGACACAAGTCAAATACAATCCATTTATGGATATTATTCTGGAACTCAACCCAACACATCCACTATTTCAGTATAAATCAACCAGAGATTTATTCTGACACTTCTTCCATTCCTGCCAACAATCATTTTTGGATGGAATTTGTAATCCCATCTACAACAACTTTCCATCATCTCTCCAAATGGCATCTTTAAGCCTATTCCCTACACCCTGAACCACCACATCATCGAGTGCAAATTTCTGGGCACTCTAGTGTCCAATCATCTTTCACCTTCAAGTCACGAATGGCAGATCCGCCAATCTAACTCTTCAGGTTTAAGAAGATTGAATAGGGGAAGTTGTTGTACCCCAAAATTTTTCCTCTCATTTATCAAGTATTTTCCCATAAGATCTCCTTTGGTTCAAGACTGCACAAGATTTGATCAGCTCAAGACACCTCCTTAAACACTGATGACTAAAATTAGGGTTTGAGATTGCACAAGGATAATTGAACTTTCAATGCCTTATATGACTTTCATGGATCATTATGGACCCCCAATATTAGTCATGTCAAGTTTCAATCCTTGAATCACATTTTTGTTCAGTCAATTGAGCAGCTGACCTAAAAATCAACTGTATTGGGGAAAAAGTCAATTATGGCCAATTTACAGTCAAACTTCATGATTTTTGATCCACATAAACATTATAAACTCATATGTATCATTTGATCAAGTTTGGACCATAATTCCTCAAGAAATTTGATCAAATCATCAAAAGGGCAAAATGGTCAAAATTAGGGTTTTGACTGGGAAAGGGCAATTTCTGATTTTTGGCCTAGAAATTGGTTAATTGGTTTGAGGAATGATCTTAAGAGTTAAATTTCATCATTTTTACCTAATGGCATGACTCAAAACATTGCTCAAGATCAATTGGATTGATAGTTGATTTTCAGTCAACTGATCAAAATTCAACAGTACACTGAAAAGTCAAACTTTGACTTTTTGGTCAAAATCAAGTGTTAAAAATCACAATTCATCAAAACATGTCAAAATATGAAACTTTTTCATCAAGAAATCAAAAAGTCAAGATTTCATTTTGAAAAGTCAAAGTTTTCAAACTTAGAAATTTTCTAAGTGTTGAAAACTTCATGTTTTTTCACAACTTTGAGCCAAATTTTCACCATGATACAAGATGATTCAAAAGAAACTTTCAACATGAAAGTTGTAGATCTCCATGATATCTACAAAATTGCTTTACACAAATTCTACTAGAAATTCTTGGATCTCAAGTTATTAATTCAAGAAGTCATGACCTTGTAACTAAACACTTAGTGAAATTTTAAGCATTTTAGGTCACGATTTTGACCTAACTTCTGACCCAAGTTTCACATAGTTCCATTTGGATTTTGCCAAAGTGGTTCAAATAGGGGTTGTAGAGAACATTACAAGCTTTCCAAAATGTCCAAGAACTCCTTGATATCATTTGTGAGCAAGGAGAATCGAAGGTCAGAAGTTGGGGTTTCAATTTGTTTTACAAGGCAAATTTTGTGATGAACAAAATTACAATCTCAAACCTATGCTGCATAATCTTTGCTTTGTAGGCCTCAAACTTGTTAGGCACTTCATAATTAAATGCTTGCACAGCTGTTAGAGGCTTCAACTCAAGCATTTAATGCAATGCCCATGCTTTATGTCCATTTTAGGAAGAAAGTGCACAATGCCATTTTGAAAAAGTAGCTTTATACACAAAACTTGTTCTTGAGCCTCACAATGGTTTTCTTCTGATCATACACGACCTATAACTAAAAAGAAGTTTGTCTCAATCCTCACAATCACTCAGCCCATTCTTGTACTTCATCTTGGAACCATACTTTCACTTTTCTTCAAAATCAAGTAACATAGCAATCAGTCTAGAGCCTGTACTTCTGACCCTCTCAAGCACTCAAACCTTATCATTACTTTTTTACAAGTCCTTGGCAACAAAACACACACATGCTTAAGCCCCAAAACGCCCAAGAACTCAGAACTGTATCACATACCTTCATTCTTGTATAACCGGACCAAAAGTTAGAAACTCATATCTCCCTCGTGAGTTTTCAAGCCTTTTTGTTCCTAAAGCTTCTAAACATCATTTAGAATGCATCCCTGTTGGCTCCTAAATTCGACACCCTTGTTTCATTAATGTCAGCCATTAAAGCTGAAGGATGTTTTCGACTAGCTAGGTCCGTCGAAATGCCCATCGAAAGATGGCAAAGTACTTAGAAGATTTCTTCCAAGGGAGAAGTTGGTTGCCTTCGACGTCGAAGGTGTTTCTCGTCGAAGATGCTTCTCGACGAAGGTGTTCGATGGTTCAGAGTGGAACGGTTTGAAATTCAAGCGTTTGGAGGGAAAACGGTTTCCAGCGGTTATCAAGTGCAACGTGCAAAGATCTGGAGCGTCGAACGTTGAGAACGTGCCAAGTGGAATCATCTCGAAGCAGTGTAACTGCCCGACGGTTACTTGGGATGTTTTAGTATAAATAGTAGTAGTCATGTAGTTTCTCGTGTGTGTTCACAATTCTATACAAAGTCACTCATATAAATTCGAGTACCCAGCGTGTGAGAAAGAATTGTTGAGAAATGTATGTGTGAAACACCAACTTTATTAATCAAAGTCATTTACTTTTCCAGAAATTTACTTGCTTTCTTCTTTACATTCCTGTCGAACCCTCTCATTTAAAGCCTTATTTATTTTACCAAGTCCTTTCTTCATGCAATTTACTTAAAGCCTCTTTATTTTATTGTCATTTAACCAATATCCAATTTAATCAAAACTTCAAAATCAACCTATGTCCTAGGATCAATCTGATCGATCCTGCGAGTAACCAAATAAGTAACCATTTGGAGGATCAGCGGTTGTTTACCAATAACCAAGGTAAACAATTTGGCACGCCCAGTGGGACTGTGTGTTGATTGTTGAAAATAATCTCATCTTTTCGAGGAGTGTTGCATGTTATTGAGAAGTGGTAGAATATACACTAACGATAACAATACTACCAGAAGAAGGGAAGAGATGGCGAATCCGCCAAACAATAACGAAATCCCACAAACGAATGTGGGAGAAACGGTTATCTCGACCGTAAGTGAAACGATAACTGCCGGTTCGACACCAGCAGTAACGGTCACAGCAACGGGGCCATTACCTCCATTCACAGGCCCCAGAGCGCCTTTGGGAACTCCCCCACCAAGGGGAAATTTTGGCACAAGGCCTTTTGTTCCCCTAGGATTTATGCCACTCTATGGCATGCCAACTTCTGACTTGGCTAGCCTGACGAATGCTGCGTCCACTTTTTCAGACCCTTTAGTGAGTGCCTCTTCGCCATTCCAAGGCTCTGGAGTAGGTATGGCGAATAGAGATAGGACCCAACTCTTAGGAGGAACGTCCCAAGTAGCCCATGGCCTTACAAATGCCTCGACAGCAGTCTTGAGGCAACAAATGGATGAAAGCAACCATGATATGGTGCAAATGTTGGCACAAACTTTGAGTACAGTGCTAAACCCTCTAATACAAAACACTACTCAATCGAATCAGCAAGTGACAGCGCAAATGACGCGTTTGGCTGATTTCTTTGGAGTACCCCAACCCATTCGACAGCCCCAAAGGGCGCAAATAAGGGGAAACCAGGGGATATTCTTAGAGGAAGAAACCACCATCAATCAGGCTCAGCAGCCTGTCGAAGAAAACCTTAGGGCACGTTTGGAGCAACCTGTCGAGGAACCTAGGGTAATAACCCCAGAGGTAAGGTTAGTTAACAGAAACCAAAATGCTGACGAAGTAGTTCAGCATATCCAATACCAAAACACGGGTTTGGAAAACAATCTGGCAACCATGATCGAAAGGATCATGATTCAGAATGGGATGAACATGGGCTTTCGAAGGCCCAACTTTACATCTCCATTGTCAGAATACGTGTTACAAACAGACTTACCTCCTAGATGTAAAGTCCCCAAATTCACTAAGTTCTCTGGGGACACGACAGAATCTACTGTCGAACATGTGGCGAGATACTTGATCGAAGCAGGAGATATTTCGAATAACGAAAACCTGAGGATCAAGTACTTCCCAAGTTCTTTAACAAAGAACGCTTTTACTTGGTTTACAACTCTCCCCCCCAATTCGATCCATCACTGGACCCAGTTGGAAAGATTGTTCCATGAACAATTATACATGGGGCAAACCAAGATAAGCCTGAAGGAATTGGCCAGTGTAAAGAGACGTTTCACTGAACCTATAGACGAATATCTAAATAGGTTTAGGTTGCTCAAGGCGAGATGTTTTACACAAGTGCCAGAACATGAGTTAGTCGAAATAGCCGCAGGCGGTTTAGATTATTCCATTAGGAAGAAGCTAGACACCCAATACCTGAGAGACATGGCCCAACTGGCCGATAGAGTTCGACAGGTAGAACGCCTCAAAGCTGAAAAAGCAAAGGCAACGAAAACTCATAAGAGAGAAAGGATAGCGTACGTTGAGATGGATGACGAAGATCCAGAATCCTTCGACGACACTATAACTGTCGAAGAAGGAGAAGTCGATTTAGCGGAACTAAAACAAGGGCCACCATACTCTTGTAAACTATTAGTCCCCTCAAGTGGGAAAAATCCCATTGGTCCAGAAAGGACCAACGATAGGTTCCCCAAAAAGACTTATAGTTTTGACATCACAAAATGTGATGAAATATTTGACTTGCTTGTTAAAGATGGCCAAATGATAGTACCCCCAGGGGTAAAAGTGCCTCCTCTTGATCAAAGAAAGAAGAGAGGTTTTTGCAAATATCATAATTTTTTGGGCCATAAAACTTCTCAATGTTTTCTTTTCAGGAATCTTGTGCAAGACGCTATCGAAGAAGGGAGGTTGAAGTTTGCTGACAAAACCCCCATGGCTGTCGACTCAAATCCATTGCAGGCTGAAGCCCACTATGCTGAGCCTTCTGAGGTGAACGTGATAGAGGCAACCAGGAGCCAGTCGAAGAGGCTAGGAATCACAATGGTCGAAGTCTCAAAGGACCATATCAACATGCCAATCTTTGGCAGTTTTTCTGGAAATTTATCCAGGAAGACAATTGAAGCAGTTCAGAAAGCGGTCGAAAGCCCGAAGTTGGAGACCGCTGAAGCACAAAAAACTGGACCAAAACCCAGTTCTCACTTGGCCACAGTTCAAGGCCAGACGGAGAATCTGGAGATACAAATGAAGCAGTTAACTCTTGCCAACAAAGATACAATGAATATCAACATGGTCGAACTCTCTGACCCAAAAGAATCAGAAGAGGTCATGAGGCAAGAACAAGCTAATAAGACTGCTTTCCCTCGGGAAAATGAAAATCTGGCAGATTTTCTACAGAGATGCCAGAAAAAGAAATCAGAGGTGATGCTGTGTCCAAGATGCAGTTCGATCTTTGACAAAAAAGCTGCTGAGCACATTCAAGGCGTAAGAGCAGCGAATAAGAGAAGGGAAAATGTTGATCTTCGACATGACCCCAGAAGAGCCTCCCAAAGAGGTTCAAACCAAGAAAAGAGGCCATTGACTTTTAGGCCTCCAACAAATGTGCCGGTAGATACTTGGTACAAAACCTCTGGTCGAAAAAGGCCAAGTGAGGAGAGATGGCACTCTTTCGACGTGCCAAGGGGTTCATCTTTAACCCAAAAGAAGGAGCCCCAAGTTGCTGCACCTAAAATTGTACAAGTGTCAAGCAACTACAAAGGGAAAAATCCCATGTCTCGATCCCAATGGAGGCGATACCAAAGGAGACGAAAAGCTGAGAGGGAGGCTGCCAACGAACCAAAGGCAGAAACCAGTTCGAATGCTCCTCAAAGGAAGCAAAGGAAACCTCTAGAAAGAGAGCCAGTAACCAGCAGGCTAGTTTGGCCTAACCAAGGTGAAGTCGAAGACGAAGACGATTCTGAGTCTGATGATACTTTGGACATAATGGTGAATATAGTCTCAGTGCTGCCCAGAGAATTCAACCGACAAGTGGAGGTCGAAGCAAGTGACTGGGAAGTGGAGCAGGAAATAGCCAAACATAGGCCAGTGTGCTATTTCGTCATGGACAATGGCACCACTGAGGAACAAAATGGGTTCTTCGAGCCACCTACAGAGGCGATGAAAAATCACCTCAAGCCTTTATTTATAAGGGCTAAACTCGAAGAAACTACAGTGAATAAAACATTGGTGGATTGTGGGGCAACCATCAACATTATTCCTCACTCTATGCTAAGGAAAATTGGCAAAAGGGATGAGGACATTAAGCCTCACAATATGGTCCTGTCGAACTATGAGGGCGGCATAGGGACCACTATGGGAGTGATCCAGCTAGATATCAAAGTAGGGTCTATCCTTCGACCAACAATGTTCATGGTCATATCGGCCAAACCTAACTACAATCTTTTGTTGGGCCGTGAATGGATTCATGGTGTTGGAGTTGTGCCATCATCAATGCATCAGAGGCTGCTCCTATGGCGTCCAGATGGGATGGTCGAAAACATAGAGGCAGATCAAAGTTATTACCTAGGCGAAGTGAATCACCTAGGGTTGGCAGATTTCGACAAGAACTTGGCTCACATAGGGCCATGTCCAACACCTGACTTCGACATGGCGCCAGCGCCAAACACTTTTTGTTCCCTATACCTGCATCCTGAGCATGGTTTCCAATGGGACAGAGAAGACTTGTCCCACATAGACTTCAGTGGGTTAACTGATATCCAACCAACTGGTTGGGGAAGTGAATTCAGTGATAATGACTGAGTCACAATCTTTGAAGCGAATTTCGGCTTATGTAGCCGAAACTAAGATGATAACGGCTCTCGAAGCCGAAGTGAAGTACATGGCCACACAGGCCAATGATCAACAGTTATCTGCTGCAGGCCCAGGAAAGGATTTCGATCCAAAACCCCCTGATATCGTGCAAGAAGAAATGCAGGAACAGAGGCTCGACGCCATCTATGACGATGAGCCTTTGGGCTTCGAAAAGGACCCTCTGGCGAACAACATTAAAATGTTAGCGCAAGATCCTTTAGAAGAAATCAACTTAGGCGAAGGGTCAGAGAAAAGGCCAACCTACATCAGCGCCAAAATTGACCCAGAACTTAGGTTGGAAGTAATCCAATTGTTGAAAGAGTTCAAAGACTGTTTTGCATGGGATTATGACGAAATGCCTGGTCTCGACAGAGGATTGGTAGAACTTCAGTTGCCAATCAAACCTGGGAAGAAGCCAATCAAGCAAAATCCAAGGCGCTTCGCTCCAGAAATACTGTCGAAGATCAAAACGGAAGTCGAAAGACTTCTGAAATGCAAATTCATACGCGTTACAAGGTATGTCGAATGGATTGCAAACATTGTGCCAGTAATTAAGAAAAATGGTACATTAAGGGTGTGCATAGATTTCAGAGATTTGAATGCTGCTACACCCAAAGATGAATATCCTATGCCTGTGGCGGAAATGCTAGTCGATTCTGCCGCTGGCTATGAATACCTGAGTATGCTCGACGGTTATTCAGGATATAATCAAATATTCATTGCTGAAGAGGATGTGTCGAAAACAGCTTTTCGATGCCCTGGGGCCTTAGGCACTTACGAATGGGTAGTGATGCCTTTTGGCCTAAAGAACGCTGGGGCAACATACCAGCGAGCAATGAATACTATCTTCCATGATTTTATTAACACTTTTATGCAAGTATATATTGATGACATTGTTATAAAATCTGTTTCCAGGAAGAATCATATTGACCACCTTCGACAATCATTCGAAAGAATGAGAGAACATGGTCTGAAGATGAACCCTTTGAAGTGTGCATTCTGTGTGAAAGCTGGAGATTTCTTGGGCTTCGTTGTCCACAAGAAAGGAATCGAAATCAACCAGAACAAGACGAAGGCAATTTTGGAAGCGAAAGCGCCATCGAATAAGAAGGAACTGCAATCTCTCTTAGGCAAGATAAATTTCTTAAGGAGGTTTATATCTAATCTAAGTGGGAAAGCTCAGGCCTTTTCACCCTTACTTCGACTGAATAAAGAGGGGTTCGAATGGGGGCAAGAGCAACAAGAAGCCTTCGACAAAATCAAAGGGTACCTCACTAAGCCACCTATTTTGGTGCCTCCTTGTAGCAATAGGAGTATGAGATTGTACATAGCTGCATCCGACAAAACTTTGGGAAGCATGTTAGCCCAAGGAGATGAGAATGGAGTCGAAAGACCCATTTACTATCTCAGTAGAGTTTTGAACGATGCAGAAACTAGATATACCGAAGTTGAAAAATTGTGTCTATGTCTGTATTTCTCTTGTACAAAACTCAAGCAATATATAAAACCAGTTGATGTGTATGTTTCGTCTCATTTTGATGTTTTCAAGTATATGTTGTCGAAACCTATCTTGCATAGTCGAATTGGCAAGTGGGCATTAGCATTAACTGAATACTCCTTGACCTTTATGCCTCTTAAGGCAGTAAAAAGACAAGTGGTTGCAGACTTTATAGTCGACCACTCAATTCAAGTTGAGGATATTAATTATGTGGAGATAGAGCCTTGGAAATTCTACTTCGATGGTTCCAGCCATAAAGATGGAACAGGAGTAGGAGTCTTGATCATTTCTCCAGAAAAAATTCCAACAACATTCAAGTACAAGATATCAGGTTCTTGTTCGAACAATGAGGCTGAGTACGAAGCTCTAATTACCGGCCTTGAAATATTGTTGGAATTGGGGGCAACTCGAGTCGAAATAATGGGAGACTCAGAGTTAGTCATTAAGCAAGTCACAAAGGAATATAAGTGCATAAGAGAAAATCTCATTATGTACTTTGTGATAGCAAATCGTTTATTGAAAAAATTTGAAATGGTCAATATTCGACACATACCCAGATTGGAAAATCAAATAGCCAACGACTTGGCACAGATTGCATCTGGGTACAAGATTTCAAAAACGAGATTACAAAGAGCAATCGAAGTTCGAGAAAAGATAAGAGCAACTTGTCTATCACCAACAGACTTGGAATCGACGAGACTAGGATATGCTGAGCAAAGTAACTTCGAAATTTCGTTCATAGATAATTTGTCAGAACAAGATTGGAGGAAGCCCATTGTGGATTATCTTCAAAATCCAGGAGCTTCGACAGAACGAAAAACAAAGTACAGGGCGTTGAGTTATGTACTCATGGGTAATGAGTTATACAAGAAGACGCCTGAAGGGGTATTGCTAAAATGTTTAAGCGAAACTGAGGCATACATAGCCCTTTCGACTACGCACGCTGGGGCATGCGGGGCTCACCAAGTAGGCCATAAGATGAAATGGTTGTTGTTTCGACAAGGACTATACTGGCCCACTATGCTGAAAGATTGTGTTGAGTTCGCCAAAGGTTGCCAAGAATGTCAAGTCCATACAGGCATCCAACATGTACCAGCGAGCGAACTTCATTCGATAGTGAAACCTTGGCCCTTTAGAGGATGGGCGTTGGACCTCATTGGAGAGATTCGACCAGCATCATCCAAGAGTCAGAAATATATATTGGTAGGCATTGATTATTTTACTAAGTGGATCGAAGCTATCCCTTTAGTCAATGTAGACCAAGAAAATGTCATTGAATTTATTCAAAAGAACATTATCTTTAGGTATGGAATCCCTGAGACTATAACTACTGATCAAGGATCAGTTTTCACTGGTCGAAAGATGCAGGAATTTGCTCAGGAAACAGGTTTCAAACTCCTAACATCAACGCCTTATTATGCACAGGCAAATGGTCAAGTCGAAGAAGCCAACAAAGTGGTGATTGGCTTGATAAAGAAGCATGTTGGGAAGAAACCAAAGAATTGGCATAAGACGTTAGACCAGATTTTATGGGCTTGTCGAACATCCCCAAAAGAAGCCACAGGTACAACACCATATAGGCTAACTTTTGGCCATGATGCAGTGTTGCCAGCAGAAATTTGTCTTCAATCTGCAAGGGTTCAGAAACATTATGATATTCCCTCTGAAATCTATTGGAATATGATGTTGGACGAACTAGTGGATTTAGATGAAGAAAGATTGCGCGCTCTTGACCTACTCAGGCTTCAGAAGAAAAGAGTAGAAGACTCTTATAATAAAAAGGTGAAACCTAAGGTATTTTCGCCTGAAGAACTAGTTTGGAAAGTGATTCTTCCCATGGATCGAAGGGATCGAAGCATGGGGAAATGGTCACCCAAATGGGAAGGACCATTCAGAGTTATCCAAACTTTTTCTGGTGGAGCCTATGAAGTCGAAGAGTTAGGTGAAGATAAAAGGCTCTTGAGAGTAAATGGTAAATATTTGAAAAAATACAAACCTACACTCCAAGAGATAAAAATAAAATAACAAGACTAAATTAACCATACAAAAGCCAAAATGGAAAATTTTTATTAATTTTAGCCAAGATGGCAATGTTGTCGAATACAGATTACAAAATATGGTTAAGAAGCTGAGTCAATCAAAAGGGAATAGAGTCCTTGAGTCGAAGGTATTTGATTTGCTGCAGCTCCAATCTTTTCTTGCACCAGGCATTCGCCTGCACAAGCTTGGCAATCTGATCGTCGAAGCCTTGGGCTTTCTCAGCAAATTCTAGGCCTTGTTTGATTTCAGTTTGACTTTCGGTGTCTGGGACGGTCGAGAGAAGTTCCTCCTTGCGTTTAGTGTTGGCATTTATCTTAGCCTCTATTTCTTCGATTTGTGCCCTGAAGGAAGCATTCTCTCGATCGATGGCATCAACTTCTTCCTGCGTAGATGTTTTTTGCTTCGACAACTCCGCAATTCGAGAAGTTGTCTCCGAAACAGCAGTCCATGCCGAAGAACTTTTGCCATATAACACCTCCAGCTGACTATTAAAACCCTTTTGTCGCCTATAATCCGCTGAGACTTGATCAATAATGGAGTGTAACTCCATGATCAAGCCTGAAACTTCTGGAGCTACAGCTAACAAGTCGACAGCATTCAAAACATCCCTCAAGTATGATGGAGCAGTGGGGTCCCCCTCCAAAGCCTTCATCAAGTCCTTCTTGAAAAACTGGGCCTTAACCTTCGCCAAAGCTTCATCGAGAGGAGAGGTTTCAGTGGACTTCCCCGACAGGGTAGGAGCCTCCTGACTAGCATCAGACGAACTCTTGCTCTCGATGATTGTGTTGAGATAGCTAACAGGGTCAGTTTGTTTCAAGAGTTCTAAGTCCTCTTTCGACCTGTGCTTCGTTGAGGTAACAGCCCTTGCAACAGCATTGTCTTGGGTTTGAGGCTGTTGAGTGATGGGTGCCTCGACTTGATTCCCTTCGACTCGGACTGGGGCAGTGCCAGCGTCATCTTGGTGCCCTGCGCCAGTGTCACCTTGGTTCTCTTCGCCAGCGGCACCTTGATCCTCTTCGCCAGCGTTGCCATGGTCCCCTTCGTCACGATTCTCTTCCGACAGATCCACCACCTGAACTTCTTTTGGCTGTTGTTTTTCCGTTTGAGGATCTTCTGCTGGTTTTTCTACCGTCTCAGCATTGGCCTCATTTATTTCAGTATGGGCTTCGTCATTTTCCAAGCCTTTTTCTTGTGGCCTGCTGAGTTCAGCAGACTCCAGTGTTTCAGAGGTCCTTGGCGGTGAGCTTTCAGTGGTGTCCTGAAAAGAAAAGAAGAAGAATCTTCAGAAATCGAAAGAGACATAATCAAATGCAAGTATCTACACCTAAGTTACAAAAAGGTCTAAGAGATTACCTGTAAATTAGCTTCAGCCCCAGGGCTGGAATTGTCGCTTTCGACAGGCTTATTGAGAAGAACGTTTAATTCCTCCTCCGTTGGCTCCTCAATGATCACTGGAGGTGGCCTGGGCTTTCTTCCAGCAACCTTGATTCTAATTGTTCGACCCTTAGGAGCAGGAGCAGGAGCGTCCTTCGTCAGCTTTCGCCTTTTTAGAGGAGCAGGGGGAGAATCATCTTCTTCGTCGCTCCCAGATTCGACCACCAGTGCTGGCCGTTTCTTGGGCGAAGGTGCCTAAAAAACCAATGGGAATTCGATTTAGCAATTGCATCGAAAGTCAAAAAATTGAAAACCAGAAGAAAATAATGAGAGTCTGGTTACCGATACAGAAGGTTTTTTCGAAGGGCCTTCCCCCTGTTGGTTTGTTGTGGTCTTCGCTGGCGCTATGGTCTTCGCCGACGGTGGAGGTTTTGTTGAGGGGCCTCCTCCCTGTTGGCCTTCTGTAGCCTTCTTGGCTGCAGGCTTTCGAACAACTGAAAACAAATAAAATAGTTAACAGGCCAGCAGTCGAAAGAGAAAGACAAAGTAATATGAAAGGATGAAGTTACATTTCTTGATTTTGTCCAAGACAAGGACAAAAGATTTCTGAAGCTCATCCACGAAGTCCTTCTCGTCGAAAAACTCCTCAGCGTAATAACTTTTCCACCACTCCTCGAAGGATGGTGAGCAAAGAAAGTTGAGCCGGTAGTCAAACAACGAGAGAACTGTTCGACCAGCATATCTTCTGATATGTTTAGTGGCAGCTTCTTCGGTGTAGTCATTGCAGAAGTACAACATAGACTTCTCTCTTGGAAAAATTGGAGAAGGTAGGGTTTGAATAATACCAAACTGGCGAGACACCAGGTTTGGTTGATATGCAATCAGTCTCAAGTGAGTCTTAGAGCTCCTGAATCGAAGAGGCATGATCCTTGGTGTGAGGAACGCCTCCCACATGGTTGTATGTTCGTCAACCTGAGGACCACTCGACGTCCTGGGATGTGGCCTTGTGAACCACGCTGGGCCTACCTTCTGTCGAGCAAACGGATCCATAGTCGAAACAAACTCTTTCCTTCGAGCAAACATCAGAACGAAGTTGGTGAAAGTTTGCTGAAGCTCCAGTCCA
This sequence comes from Vicia faba, assembly GCA_948472305.1. Taxonomy (NCBI): domain Eukaryota; kingdom Viridiplantae; phylum Streptophyta; class Magnoliopsida; order Fabales; family Fabaceae; genus Vicia; species Vicia faba. The sequence continues at coordinate 676,007,855 of OX451738.1, read as the reverse complement.
TCTTCCATAGGCGTCAACAGAGCCAGTCTGGTTCCTTCGACGCGTCTGTTCGCTATCTCTGGAGCCTGCTCATTTATTTGAACCTTCTTAGGCAGGAAAGATTCGAAGGTGGCATTGAGCCACAGTTGGAGCAGCCAAAAAGGTCCAGCAAGCAGCAAACTGGCCCTATTCTCGATAATTTTCAGAAGAGTCGCCCCATTACTAATCGAATCATAGAGGCTAGCCAAAATCAATTCTGCCAAACAGATATTTTGGCCATGATGGAGTTGAGTGGCGAGAGTGACCATCTTCTTGGTCACCTGTAAGGACTTCGAGCAAAATACAAAGCGAGTCAGCCACAAGGCTAGAAACGCAATGTGTTCGACATCCGACACAGCATCTGTCGACCTGTCGTGATAGTGATTGATGAAGGTGGTGTAGGTTGGTTTTGTGGCAGAGAATCCAATTTGATCCTCCGACATCTCCTCAGGGTCGAAGTAGTCCCCGGTGGGTCGAAGGCCAGTGATAGCGGCCACATCGAAGAGTGTAGGAGTCAGCATCCCACAGGGAAGATGGAAAGTGAAGTGGGAGTAGTCCCAAAAAAGTAGAGAAGCTATCAACATCTCCGGAGAATAGTTCAGACCTGTCTTCGACAGCATAACCAGGTCGAAAATCCCCATATCTTTCTAGATCGAAGCTTGGCGTTTCTCCATTTTTTCCAGCCAAGCAACGTAATCAGGAGTAAGGCTAGGGCCAGACCTGAAAGCCCTAACACCTTTGTTGAAGAAACGGAGGTCGATTTTTTCTTTAGCAGGGTCTTCATTATCCTCTGCGTCTTTCTTGGCGCATGCAACCGGTTTGAGTCTCTCAACTACCGGAAAATAACTCTTGATCTTCATGGCCTCAGCAATACTTGGATACAAGGGGCCAGACATAGCAAAGATCTGGTTGGAGTATCCAACCGGGATCATAAGGTGGTGTGAGTAAGCATCACGAACGGCAATGTCCAAGGGTTCAGGGACCCTTCGTTGGCCCGTGGAAGTTACTACTGGAGCAGTGACGAAAACCTTAGGTTTGACGTTTCCAGATGGTACGGTGGCGCTAGGAGCATTGGAGGGACCAGATGCCATTGTTAATGGTGAGGATGAAGACGAAGTGAAGGAGAAAAGGTTTTTGCAAAGATGACAAGTTTGTATGAAAGTGGAGAAGTCTGAAAGCTAGATGGCGTAAAAAGTCCCACAATGGGGTACTTACTGCTATTTATAGTAGTGGGGGAAAATCCCCAAAAATCGAGGACATTAAATGCCATTTAATGTTGCAGAAGTAGTGGGACACGTGGCATACCCCTGTTGTTTTAGCCGTTCTGCAGAAATGGAGGGGCACAGCGTGCGTCCTCGTTTTTGGGAATTGTCATAATGACAAATTCTGAAATGACGTTTGGCACTGCACGCCGTACTGAGGTGACGTCTTAGGTACGGATAAATGATGGTTTTTCTTGGGATTGCCAGTGGTTGGTAGGAGACAACAAAAAGTGCACAATTTAATTTGTGACTAAGCGTGAAAAGGCAGGTGTCGAATGGCGTTTCAAAGAATGCCTTTTTCTTTCAGAGTTGAAATAAGGCATTCTTGGGGGGCAATTTGTTGGCTCCTAAATTCGACACCCTTGTTTCATTAATGTCAGCCATTAAAGCTGAAGGATGTTTTCGACTAGCTAGGTCCGTCGAAATGCCCATCGAAAGATGGCAAAGTACTTAGAAGATTTCTTCCAAGGGAGAAGTTGGTTGCCTTCGACGTCGAAGGTGTTTCTCGTCGAAGATGCTTCTCGACGAAGGTGTTCGATGGTTCAGAGTGGAACGGTTTGAAATTCAAGCGTTTGGAGGGAAAACGGTTTCCAGCGGTTATCAAGTGCAACGTGCAAAGATCTGGAGCGTCGAACGTTGAGAACGTGCCAAGTGGAATCATCTCGAAGCAGTGTAACTGCCCGATGGTTACTTGGGATGTTTTAGTATAAATAGTAGTAGTCATGTAGTTTCTCGTGTGTGTTCACAATTCTATACAAAGTCACTCATATAGATTCGAGTACCCAGCGTGTGAGAAAGAATTGTTGAGAAATGTATGTGTGAAACACCAACTTTATTAATCAAAGTCATTTACTTTTCCAGAAATTTACTTGCTTTCTTCTTTACATTCCTGTCGAACCCTCTCATTTAAAGCCTTATTTATTTTACCAAGTCCTTTCTTCATGCAATTTACTTAAAGCCTCTTTATTTTATTGTCATTTAACCAATATCCAATTTAATCAAAACTTCAAAATCAACCTATGTCCTAGGATCAATCTGATCGATCCTGCGAGTAACCAAATAAGTAACCATTTGGAGGATCAGCGGTTGTTTACCAATAACCAAGGTAAACAATCCAACACCCTGTTACAAGACTGTAACACAATTAACACCATCCCCCATTTTCAAAAACAGAGCTTTGCACTTGGACTTCTCCAACACGATTCAGCCATCTCTAGTACAAACTAAACATTTCATTAGCTTCCTGGGACTTCAGTGGAGCTATTCTGATAATCACAACACCTTGAGGAGTGCTCAAACTCAGAATACGATCTCCAGTTTTGAGGTAAGTTTCCTTAACTTGGAAATCTTCATACAAGCATCATTAATGTTTAATTTGTGAATGAAAAATGTAGACATCATTGCCCTGAAGCTAACCATGTCTTTAGATTTCATTTATATTTCTTAAGTAGTTAGAATTTTGAATCTGAACATCCTGGAAAAGTTAGGTCAGAATTTTGTACCATTCAAATTCATGATCATTTTTGAGAATTAGTTTAAGTTATTTATATTTCTGGAATCGTGGTGAAATTTTCCATAAGTTTCATGTTTACATTTTTGCAAATGGACGAGAAATGAACAAGATGCAGGTGGTCCGGCTAGAGGTTGAAGATAAAGTTGTTTTCAGGAAGCAGTTTCTAATATATATTTATGGTTTGACATAAGTTAACGGATGTATCACCACCACAGTGGTTAAAGCGCACGCCTGTCACCCTTAGGTCCTGGGTTCAAGCCCCAACGTGACCTTTTTGCATTTTTTCACATTTTCTCACATTTTTTGACTTTTTTGCAGCGCTTGGGCCTCCTTTTGTTTGGGCCTTATTTTTTTGCTATAATCTAACCCCCCTGCCTTGTTGTTCATACATCCCCGCCCATTTTATTTTATTTTTATTTTTTATTTTCATTATTATTATTATTAGTATTATTATTAATATTAATTTTTAGTGTTAGTAATAAAAACCCAAAAATATTTTTATTTATTATTTTCATATTTTTATATTTTATTTTTCTGCACAAAAACAAAAGAATAAAAACATTTCTTTTACATTTTCTTTAATAATTAAATTTACCTTTTTAAATACTTAAATAATTTAATTTTAATTATTATTATATTATATTATTTATTTTTCTTGTAAATTAAAATCAATTTAGAACTTAGGATTTTTATTTAATTATACTTATTTACTAATTAAATTAAATCCACAAAAACCCTAAAAAACTTGTTTTCTTTAAATTAATTTAGTTTACTAACTTAATCTTAATTTTCTTATTCTTAGTTAATTATTTTATTTAATTAGGTCAAAAACCCCTTTTTATAAAAAAATAAACAAACAAAAATCTTATTTCTTTTTACATTTACATTCTTGTATTTTATTTGTTCATTTTGTACATTTATTCAAATTCAATATGGTTGTAATAATTATTTAGATTTAATTTCTTGCAATATTCCCCATTTGTAATTTGTATACCCCCTCCCCTAAATGATGTAATAGTGTAGTAATTTTAATTTCCGTAATTTAATGCTTTATATACAAATGCTAGTAATTAGGGTTTTGTATGGAAAGATTAAAACCAATAAATAGCAAACCCTAATCAAGACAAATCAAGCATGTAAATCGTTACACTTGCACAGAAACACCCCTAGGGTAAATCCACTTGGTTGCCTTACAAAAATGGCCATATTATGCATGTGAGGCATCTTAGCAAATACAAGCAAGAAATACAAGATCATAGTCCCTCTGTGACGTTATCCATGTTGCCTTTCAAAATGATCTTAGTCCCAAAGTAAAATGCTAAGATACCTTGCAACATTGCTAATCATGGTTATACTATGACCCATATTTGTCCCGTTTACATCCAAAGATAGGGTTACTTACTGAATCAATGGTAAGATAACAATATCAAAGGAAAGAGGAAATTAACATGAAAGACTTTTGAGTAGGTAGAATGTTCCTAGTTACTTGCTCAATTTTAAAAATAAACATCCTTGCTATTTTCAAAACAAATACCTACACTTTCAAAACATCATACAAACTTGAAAACATTTTCAAATGATCAAACACTTTGTATACATTCTTACGAACGAGAATCGTTACAAAGTTTGCCTAAACAAAGGCCTCTTTACAAAATACTTTGAAAAACCACATAAAATACATTTTCAAACAAAAGCAAGTGATCTAGCAAGTAACTAAGAGCCCATGGAAAAACATGGATGAAAAGGGTGCTAATACCTTTCCTTTTCATAATCTACCCCCCGAACTCAAGAAACCATCTCAAAGGTCTTTCCTGTTCTTTTCAGCCTTTCCTTTTGGATAAAAGAAAATTTGGTGGTGACTCTCGCTAACGGCAACATTTGCGATCAAACGCAAAACAACCAAGTCAGTTCTCCCACTGTATCACACCTGCACAAAAAACAAACAAACAACCCAATATCTTGAAGTAAACCTCAATAACTCCAGACAAAATATCTATTAAGGTCACGAGGTCTCCAACATAGGCCAAGGTTTCTAATCATAAGTCCAAGAAGTCCAATACTCCATAATGCCAAGGATAGTAACCAAATAGTCCAAGTATCATTAATGATTTTTATGGTTTATGTTGATTATTAGGTATCTTAAGAAAGAAAAAAAAGCTCAAGTGAGCAAAATAAAAATGACAAGAATGTAAATGCTCAAGTGAGCAAAGATGAAAAATAGCATGAAATGTAAATGCTAAAGTGCTGTTGTACCCCAATTTTTGCACCTAAGATGCCCGTATCATATCTTATTAACTCAATCATGACAAGATCACATTAGGGTTGGTTCTTCCTCTTTTTCTATCTCTTATCTTTAAGTTTGCTCTTGAGGAATCTCCAAGCACCTTGGTTGTGTATTTTGTATATGTGTTGTTGGCTAACCTCTAATCAAAATACAAAAATATTTGTCTTTGTCCTTGCACAGTTTGTGTTTTGTAGGTACCAAGTCAAAGCATCCAACAAATAAGCTCATGCAAAGTTGATTGATCCTATTGTGGCAAAAAATCCAGCATGCATCAACCCATAAAGGTATGCATTGACTCATTTTGTTGTGCATAACTAGCATGTGTCGACACATGCATGTATGTATCGACTCGTCCTGCTTGAAAAACTAGCATGTGTCGACACATGCATGTATGTATCGACTCATCCTGCTTATTTAACTAGCATGTGTTGACACATACATGTTATGTATCAACTCATGCAGTTTGTGTGATTCTATAATATGTTGGAATAACAGTATGTATCGACACATAGAGGAATGTATCGACACATGTTGTGTTATGAAGCTAGGATGTATCGACACATACCCCCTATGTATCGACTCATAATGGCAAAATGCACGTGTTTTTTGAAAAAAGCCAGCAAATTCAAACTGTGATCATTTTTGGCTCCAATTTTTTCTGCATAATTTGAAATTATATCATTAATTCAAATTTGGCTCCAAGAATCAATTATCAAATTACCACTAATCCCAATTCTAAAACTCTATAAATAGAGATCTCATTTCATTCAAATCACAAGCTTTTGATAGCCAAAATCATCTTGCTTAAAAATCTCTCAATCACTCCATTTTACCAAATTCACTCAAAGCTCCATTTTCAAAAAGTTAGTAAGCTTTGCATTGAAGCTTACTAATCTTTGAGCTAAACCTTCATCCAAACACTTTTTCTCCATCAATTCTCTACATCCAAGCTTTGGTGATTTATTCTTGTTGTTGAATTGAAGCAAATTCTGAAGTTGTTTGATAATTCTCAAATTCTATCTTTGGTAAGTTGGATCATCATCTTTCACAATGTGATCTCTTGTGGATTTCTGGTTTTGATTCATTGAACATTGTTTTATAACTGCATTAGTGCTATTTTCTAAAAATTTGCTGGAATTTTCATGCTCAATTGGGATCCATGATCATAAGGTGTTTGATGAAAAGTTGGAACAAGAATTTGATCTTTAAAATGTTGTTTTCTACTGATTTTTTTAACAGGTTGCAATCAATTGTGGTAACATTGCAATTGATTGTCGCAGAAAATTGATTTGATAAAAAACTGCACTGATGAAATAGGTTGTTGTCCAGGCACAATTTATTGTAGCAGTGCCAAAAATACTTTTGCTGCCTTATTTTGGGGCTGTTTTGACTCAAATATTTTTCTGCACTCTCTTTGATGGATAATTTGGATTGCAATTTTAAATGTCCAATTTGTTTTTAAACTCAATGGACTTTGTGATGTAGATGAAGTTGGATAAATTTTCATCAATTCAAATCTACCTAAGAGTGAATTATTTAATTCATTTTTGTTGATTTGGATTAATGATATACTTAGTACTTTAATCCATCTAGAGGAGTGGTTGAATTTAAAGATGAAAGAATTTTGAAATGGTAATCCAAATTAGCTTATCATTCCCCTCCCTCTTTATCTTGTCCCTTTCTTTTTTAATTGTGCTACATGTTAATGGATGGTGATCTCTATATCATTTATCCAAACATGAAGTACATAGATTGCTATTGACCGGCCTCAAAATAGGTGCGACTTCAACATAAGTTCACTTACGATTGCTTAACATAGCGCTAAATTTTGTCCCGATTCGAATAAATGATCATTTGTGGCCCAAACTTATGATTGCAAGCCCAAGTATGTTATTTTGATCTCTTTGATCCAATAACCTTGAGATTTATTGTGTGGAGGCTTTGGTTCTACCAATCCTCTAATGGATCTACAATACCTTTGGTCAACGTGAATCACTTAAACATCGTTGATCATTAAATGTTACTTATGAGAATTCCAAAATGGATGATATACTTGACAAAAAGAAAATGCAACTTGTTGTATGGAGCCTTTGGTTCTACCAATCCTCTAATTAGTTCCAAATGCAAGTTTCAAGATGGTCATCCAACTAACCACTAATTTCTAATAATTGACTTTACTTTATGCTTTTATTTTTTATGCTTTATGTACCATTTAATTTGAGCATTTACATTTTCATGCCATTTTTATTTTGCTCATTTGAGCATTTACTTTTATGTCATTTTTATTTTGCTCACTTGAGCTTTTTCTTTTCCTTTTAAAGACACCTAATAATCAACACGAACCATAAAAATATTTAATAATATTTGGACTATTTGGTTACTATCCTTGGCATTATGGAGCATTGGACTTCTTGGACTTAGGATTAGAGACCTTGGCCTATCTTGGAGACTTTGTGAATTTATTTGATATTTTGTCTGGAGTTCTTGAGGTTTAACTCGAGACATTGGGTTGTTTGTTTGATTTATGTGCAAGTTATTGTGATTACATACGTCATTTGTAATTTGGAATTCACCCGTATACAGCCGTTACTCTGCCCAATTTTTGCGAAGACTTAGTACACTTGAAGTTTAGTTCTCTCAAGAGGTATAGTATCTTTGCTCGCTTGGTTTCAATCCAAAGAATGGGAATTCTATATTGACTCATAATGTCAAGTATTGGCTTTTTATTGGTTAGATGGTTCTTATCCCTAGCTTTTACCTTATGCTTTAGGATAGTCTCTTCTTCTCCTCCCATCTTCTTTAATTTCAAAAAATCTTCTCCCTCCTTTTAAAAACTCTTCTCATTTCTAAACTTGAAACACTTTCATAATAAACTTGGACTTAGGTCCATGCACTTTCAAAATATATTCATAAATAAATTTCAATCAATTTAATAATACCTTGACATTTTTGTGAGAAGACTAAAAGTCAATTAATCTCATTTCAAACCATTTTTGCCACTTTGGCTTTTTATTTTAAAACTTTTCTTAAAAGACTAGACTCTTGTCAATCCTTGTAGTGATGCAAACAACTATACTTCTACAATATGTAGTAAAGAGAGATATTTTTCACTTGGGTGATGAGTGAGGCATTGTAGATTTTAAAATCCAAGCCATATCCTCCACTTTGAGATGATGCAAATTCTCCTTTCTCATGATTGTGGATAGTAAGTATGTTTTCCACACGGACAATGACGATGATGTCTTATCTCATAAAATTAACCAAGACACTTGTGTTTCAAATTTTTAAAAGAGGAACTACGTGTACCCTGATCCCATATTGCACGAAAGGTGGTACGTAGGCACTAAAGGTTCACAACCGCGGCGGGTGAAAAAATCATAAAAAATATTTCTTTTCTCACCTCTACCATCCATTTTATACATAACACATTTTTATAACCAAAATATACAGATTTTTCAAAGAGGTTCCTGCGGAGTACCATAGATGTTTAGGGTGCTAATACCTTCCCTTTGCATAACCAACCCCCTTACCTTGAATCTTTCCCCCTTTTTTTGGGTTATTCGCTCTTTTCCCATTCCTTTGGAAACAATAAAGCGCGGTGGCGATTTTTATGTTGATTTGTATAAAGTCTAGTCAATCCAATAGCATGGTCTTGAAAATTTCTACCGCTAAAAAAAATGGTGACTTCATTGGGGACAGATTGACCTCTTGCTGGTCCATCCCTAAGTGGGTTGAGCCTATCTATGTTTATATTTGTATATGTGTTATTATTGTTTTTGTGTTATATTTTGTATATATGTTTGTCTAGATTTTCCTTGTTTACAGGGTGCTTGGTGATTACTCATAAGTCCTATACCCGGACTTGGGAAAACTTTAAGATAGGACGAGCGGTATAGTCATGTTAACTTTGAGGGAGTAATCCCAAAAAAGGAGGCATGAGATCCCCTACTCAGTGGAGGCCCCTTTGACTGTAGTGTCATTTACCGAGTAATCAGGAAGACGTACTGCTTTCGACCTGGGAGCCTGCCGAAGCTGAGGGCCATAGATTACCTAACCCATCTTGGCCTTTTAGGTGTAGTGCGAAAGCTATGACGGAGTAATCCAGAAGTAGTTGTCACGCGATACTACGCTCGGACGAGTCTTTCTTGGGAATATTACTAATTACCGAGTTAATCGGGAAGTTGGTAATATCTGAAGGAAGGATGTAGACTCTGGGAACCTCTAGAACCTTGTTCGGTAGGTGATAACTTTTTAGACCAATACCTTATGGGTAGTACCTTCGGCCTCATGCTCGTGACGTTGAACCTATGAACCCTATATGTATGATCTTGTGTGTGATTGTTGCATCATGCATCCATGCACTCATAAGCATCTTTTGAAGAAAGAAAAAAAACAATATTTAAAGGGATTTAAAGGTTGACTATTTGTGAATATCTCAGGTACTCTTAAACCATGGATTCTGGAAAGAGAAAGATCGGGAAATACAGTTTCAAGGATCCCAAGATAGATGAGCTGATTAGTTTGATTCTAGAGATTGAGTGTCCTACGGACTTTCGAAAGAAGTATGGATCCATTATACCTCTCATGAAGCTGAAGATGAAGGAGGGTTTTCTCTCGACTTTGGTCCAGTTTTATGATCTGGTGTATCACTTCTTTACTTTTCCCGATTATCAGTTGATTCCAACACTGGAAGAGTATTCCTATCTATTGGACTTACCTGTTACCGATCGTGTTCCTTTTACTGGTTTGGAGGGTGAGCCAAAATCACATGAGATTGCTGCTTTGATTCATCTTGGGAAGTCTGAGGTGGAAGCCCATATGACTACCAAAGGAGGGATTAGAGGATTACAAGCTCAGTTCTTGTTGGAGAAAGCTCGTTACTTTTCCAGGATGAAGAGTACGGTTGCTTTTGAGGCCATCTTTGCTTTACTCGCCTATGGATTATTCTTATTTCCTAATGTGGACAAGTTTGTCGACATTAACGCCATCAGGATTTTCATGATTGGAAACCCGGTTCCTACACTGTTGGGTGATGCTTATTACTCTGCTCATCTTCGGAGTTCCTATCATGGGGGAATGATTATCTGTTGCATGCCTTTGTTGTACCAGTGGTTCATCTCTCATATGCCTCAGTCTGATGCTTTTTAGGATGTCAAGAAGGAACCTCATTGGGCTCCTAAGATTATGGCACTTACTCACTTGGATATTGATTGGTATCATCTAGCTTACCATGATGTGGAGATTATTGACAGTTGTGGTAGTTTCCCCAATGTGCCTCTTCTTGGTACAAAGGGAGGAATTAATTATAACCCTGTTCTTGCACGGCGACAGCCTGGTTACCCGATGAGAGATAAACCAAATAGTATTCATTTGGGTAGTTTCTTTCTGAAGGAAGGAGAAGACCACAGGGAAGCTAAGGAGCAGATTGCGAAGGCCTGGCGTCACATTCATAAGAAGACTAGGAAGGATTTGGGACCTAGAGGTGTTGTTTCTTTGGAGCCATATCTTCAGTGGGTCCGATCGAGAGTTGTTCAGTTGAAGATGTCGTATACTCGGGAGACACCCATGCCTGATTTGTTTGTGAAGACCACTCCTCCTGTATTAGATGATCTAGAAGAGTTGTAGCTTGCTTTGGTTAGGATGCAACAGGAAAGGGATGCTTGGAAGAACAAGTTCCAGAGTTTAGAGAGTTCCTACTGAGCAGACCTGAAGGAGAGAGATGATTTGATCGAGATCCTTGAGAGTCGAGCGATGGAGTCTATAGAGAGGCAAGGGGATTTATTTTCTCCTAAGCCTCAAACAGGTGTTGATTACTCACTTCCTGCTTTAGATGATTGGAAGGAGGTTGCCATCAGACATATGGAAGAAAACCAGAGGTTGAGAGCTCAGATTTCCAGCCTCACAGGGAAGCGCCAGCGTACAGATTGATCTCTATCAGTTTCTCTTCTCAGGATTTTAGATTGTATTTTCATCTTGTACTTGGGATCATTGAAATTTGTAATCCATTTTGAAGTTATTATAATGAAAATTTTCAGTATTTCAAAAGCTTTATTACTTGGATGTTTGCAATATAAACCATAAATCCCTTGAAATATTAAATGATAAAATAAAAATATTCATATGCATTGCATATCATGCATCATATTGTACATATTTCTTGCATTTTTTATGCATATCCAGGTGTCTTACCCAGTTTCTTTGCTTCACTCAGCAAGTTGACTCATCACTACAGCACCCGGGCTAATTTCAAAAACAAGGTGGACAACTTAGAACAGGAGAATCACGAGCTGCGCGAGGAAGTTTCTGCTTTGAAGGCTGGCTTGGCTAACTTGACTGCTCTTATGGAAGCTCTGGTGGTTGCTCAGAATTAGCCACTGAGTGTTCAACCTCAACCAACAAGGGAAAATGCTAAAGTTCCTACTGTTCCTGTATCCGCTACTCAGGTTGTTGTTCAAAATCGCATGCCTTAGGGTTATCCGTGGGGAGTGCCAAAGAATGTTGCACCTGAAGGTTTCAATCTTGGCCCTCAAGATGCTCCAGTGGTTCAAAATGTTGTTACTCCTTCACCTCATGTGGTACATATTGTTCCTGCTGCACCTCCTTTGGTGAATTTGGTTCCATTTGTTAATGAATATGTGTGTCGTCCTTTCCCTCCGCCGAGTGAAGACTTGGGTCTTTATGACAGAATGGATGATTTCCAAGAGAAGTTTGATAGAATGCAAAGAGAGATGAAGGCTCTTAGGGGAAAAGAGTTATTTTGGCAGAATGTGAATGAGCTGTGTTTGGTCCCGAATGTTAAAGTGCCTGTTAAGTTCAAGGTCCCGGAGTTTGAGAAGTACAAGGGCAACACTTGCCCTCGTGCTCACTTGGTGATGTACGTGAGGAGAATGTCTACCCACACTGATGATCAGCGTCTGCTGATTCACTTTTTCCAGGATAGTCTGATTGGCGCAGCGTTAAAATGGTATATGAGCTTGGACAGTGCTAACATCTATACTTTTAATGATTTGGGAGAAGCATTCATTAACCAATACAAGTACAATGTGGACATGGCGCCTGACCTTGACCAGCATAGAGACATGGTTCAGAAAGACAGAGAATCGTTCAAAGAGTATTCGCAGAGATGGCGTGAAGTGGCTGCACAAGTGATTCCTCCCATGGAAGAGAAAGAAATGACTAAGATTTTTCTGAAGACGCTAGGTGCTTTCTACTACGAAAGAATGGTAGCAAGTGCCCCAAGTGATTTTACAGAGAAGGTAGGAATGGGTGTCCTCCTAGAAGAGACAGTAAGAGAAGGTCGTTTGATAAAGGGTGAAGGATCTGAAGGTGTGAAAAAGCCAGCTTATAGGTTTACAAAGAATAAAGATGGGGATACAAATGTTGTTATGCAAGAAAGAAGGGTAAAAGCTTCTAGAAAGAATTATCAGCGCCATCATCAAGTCACCTCAGTTACTCCTGTTATGAATGCCGCTCCGGCTACTGCTGCTTATCAGAGACCGTCCCAACAGGGGAACCAAGGGTATAATCAGAAAAGGGAGAACTATGATCCTATTCCCATGAGCTATGCAAAGCTACTACCAGCATTGGTTTAGAAAAAGTTGGTCCAGACACGATCATCTCCAGCTATACCATCACCATTGCCTTGGTATTACAAAGCAGACCAGACGTGTGCCTTTCATCAGGGAGCACCAGGGCATAGTGTTGAGAATTGTTATCCTTTGAGGACTGAAGTGCAAAGGTTGGTGAAGTTTGGAATTTTATCTTCCAAAGACGTGGGACCTAATATGAAAGACAATCCTCTACCCAAGCACGGGGGAGTGAATGCTGTAAATATGGTGGCCGGTTGTCCAGGCGACTTCCGAATTTTTGACATTAATCTGGTTAGAGGAGATTTGGTGAAGATGCATGCAGACCTCTGTGAATTCAGTTATTATACGCATGACCACGCCAGTTGTGCTATTTGCAGTACATACATACAGGGTTGCAAAAAGATAAAGGCTGAATATGAAGAGGAAGTGAATATGGTTTCTGGATGTCCGGGAAAATTCAGAATTTTTGATGTGGATCATTTGAATGAGGATCTAGTGCAGTTGCATGCTACCTTCTGTCGTATTGTTGGTCAGGTGGAACACCAATATGGATCTTGCATAGTTTGTTGTCGAGACCCCCGAGGATGTTCTATTGTGAGGGAAGGTGTTCAGTTGCTGTTAGAAAATGGAACTATCAAGTTCACAGGTCAGAGAGATGATTATCATGAGATTGATATGATTGAAGTTTGTTTGATGAAAGAAGAGTCAGAGGAAGAGTATGCCTCCGCAGATGAGTATTTCTCTTCAAACGAAGATTTGTTTGCCGGAAATGACCTTTTGATGGCTGATTGTGTTGAGGAAGGGGTGAATGTCATTGTACCTTGTTTTGGCGCACCCACTAATCTTGAGGTAGAGCACCATAGAAAACCAGTTGTTGCCCCATTTGTAATTAGTCTGCCAGGTCTTGTTCCCTATGAATCAGATAAGGTTGTGCCTTACAAATACAACGCTACAGTCTTAGAAGATGGGGTGGAGATTCCCATCCAGCCAATGCGAGATGTTGGGAATATAGCTGATAATAGCAGGGTGACCTGTAGCGGTCGTGTGTTTGCGTCGATTATTCGAAGAGATGTTGTTGCTGGGAAGAAAATTGCTGAGAATGATGAGCCTAAGAAGGCTACGGGAGAGACTAGTGGAGCTACATTAGAGAAAGAAGTGGATGATATTTTGAAGATAATTAAGATGAGCGACTACAAAATTGTAGATCAGCTATTGCAGACTCCTTCAAAGATGTCTATCATAGCTTTATTGATGAATTCCTCTGCTCATGGATAATCACTGATGAGAGTACTAGACCAAGCTTTTATGGAGAATGACATGCCATTAGATTAATTCAGCAGCGTAATTGGAAACATTACATCATGTAACAATTTGAGTTTCTGCGATGATGAGTTACCAGATGAAGGGAGGAATCACAACCTGGCCCTCCACATATCTATGAACTGCAAGAATGATTCGCTGTCCAATGTGTTAATTGATAACGGATCCGCGCTGAATGTTATACCGAGGAGTACCCTCATGAAGTTAAAGTATCAAGGAGCATCTATGCGCCCGAGTGGCATCATTGCGAAGGCTTTTGATGGGTCGAGGAAATCTGTCATCGGTGAAGTGGACTTGCCCATCCATATAGGACCATATTTGTTCTTGATAACTTTCCAGGTAATGGACATTATTCCCGCATATAGTTGTTTGCTTGGACGGCCATGGATACACGAAGCAGGGGCTGTCACTTCAACTCTGCATCAGAAGTTAAAGTTTATGCGTGAAGGGAAGGTGGTGATCATAAATGGGGAGCAGGCGTTGTTGATATCCTATCTATCCTCTTTTAGTATTGTAAAAGCGGATGAGGCTGCTATTGGAACCCAGTTCCAAGCCCTATCTATTGACAACATAAGGAGGAATGAGAATTCTATGGTTTCGCTGAAGGACGCGCAGCAGGTTGTGCGCAATGGTCATAATGCAGTTTGGGGACGACTTGTGGATCCACCCGTGAACAAAAACAGAAATGGTTTGGGTTTCTCTATGAAGATTGGTAAAGGCGAAGGTTTGAAGTCAAAGTCTTCTGTAAACAGTTATCATGATGTTTTCCGCAGCGGAGGCTACCTCCATCCAACTGGTTCTGGAATTAATGTTGTTGAAGAGGATGAAGCAGAGCAGGAAGTACCGAATTATGTGATGCATGGAGTCCGAGTTCAGAACTGGGTCACCATTGATGTTCCTTCTTGCATACATGTTTCAAAGTAATTTGTTTTGTTAATCTGTTTCTTTCTTTTGAAAAGCTTTCACTCTGCCCAAGGTGAAAGTATTGTATGGGCTTATCTGTTTGCTTTGACTTTTAAGATCATTAATAAAAGTTGTCTTTGCTTCCAAAAATATGTCTTTTTTTCTCTTGATTTTTCTTGGGAAATGGTAATCAAATAAAAAACCCTTTTTAAAATAAATAATAAATGGAAATTAATCTGCATGATCACTTGTTATATGTGTCAGTTTCTAAAAGCAATCATAAATCACATGTGCAGATTAATTAAAAAACCTGTTGAATACAATGACCCTGCACCCTCTCCCAACTTTGATTGTTCTGTGTTTGGAGCTAAAGAAGAATATTATGATGAGATTCCAGAAGAGGTCTCACGGTTGCTTTAGCACGAGGAAAATACCATTCAGTCATATAAGAAACCTTTGGAAGTGATTAATTTGGGTTCGGAAGAAGATCCGAAGGAAATTAAGATTGGAGCATCGTTGCATCCTGATGTGAAGAGCGGGTTGATTTAGCTGTTGAAAGAGTATATGGATATTTTCGCCTGGTCTTATCAAGATATGCCTGGTCTAGATACAGACATTGTTGAGCATCATTTGCCGTTGAAGCCAGAG
Organism: Vicia faba; assembly: GCA_948472305.1. Taxonomy (NCBI): domain Eukaryota; kingdom Viridiplantae; phylum Streptophyta; class Magnoliopsida; order Fabales; family Fabaceae; genus Vicia; species Vicia faba. The sequence continues at coordinate 675,992,318 of OX451738.1, read as the reverse complement.
TGTCCGCCAGTTAAGCAAAAGTTGAGGAGAACCCACCCAGATATGGCAGTAAAGATCAAAGAGGAGGTCCTAAAGCAGATCAATGTTGGTTTTCTTGTGACGTCAGAGTATCCTCAATGTATTGCCAATATTGTCCCAGTACCGAAAAAAGATGGAAAAGTCCGCATGTTCGTGGATTACAGAGATCTAAATAAAGCTAGTCCGAAAGATGATTTTCCATTGCCTCATATTGACATGTTAGTGGACAGCACAGCAAAATTCAAGGAATTCTCGTTCATGGACGGATTTTCCGGGTATAATCAAATAAGAATGGCTCCAGAGGACATGGAAAAAACAACGTTTATCACACCCTGGGGAACATTCTGTTATAGAGTGATTCCCTTCGGGTTGAAGAACGCTGGTGCAACGTACCAGAGGGCTATGACAACCCTATTCCATGATCTGATGCACAAGGAAATTGAAGTATATGTTAATGATATGATTGCAAAATCCCAAACTGAAGAAGGGCATATAAAATATTTGTTGAAGTTGTTTCAGCGTTTGAGGAAGTATCGTCTCCGCTTGAATCCAAATAAATTCACCTTCGGAGTTAGATCAGGGAAATTGTTGGGTTTTATCGTTAGCCAGAAAGGAATTGAAGTTGACCCTGATAAAGTAAAAGCAATTCAAAAAATGCCAGCACCAAGAACTAAAAAGCAAGCCAGGGGTTTCCTTGGACGTTTGAATTATATTTCCAGATTTATTTCCCACATGACTGCAAAGTGTGAACCGATCTTTAAGTTGTTAAAGAAAGATCAAGGTTGTGTGGACGGATGACTGCCAAAGGGTATTTAAGAGTATTAAAGAGTATCTGCTTGAACCTCCTATCTTGCTCCCTCCCGTAAAAGGAAGACCGTTGATTATGTATCTAACAGTGTTAGATAAATCCATGGGTTGTATTCTGGGACAACAGGATGAAACAGGGAAGAAAGAGTTCGCCATTTATTATCTCAGCAAAAAGTTAGCTGATTGTGAGTCGCGGTATTCCATGCTAGAAAAAATGTGTTGTGCTTTGGCCTGGGCGGCAAAGCATTTGCGGCAGTATATGTTGAATCATACAACTTGGTTGATCTCCAAAATGGATCCAATCAAGTACATTTTTGAGAAGCCTGCTCTTACTGGGAGAATTTCCCGCTGGCAGATGTTGTTATCTGAATATGATATTGAATACCGCACTCAAAAAGCTATCAAAAGTAGTGTGTTGGCATATTACCTTGCTCACCAGCCGGTGGAAGATCATCAGTTTACAGAATATGAATTCCCCGATGAGGATGTGATGTTCCTGAAAGTGAAAGATTGTGAAGAACCATTGCCTGAGGAGGGCCCCGACCCTGAATCTCGTTGGAGTATGGTATTTGATAGAGCGGTGAATGCTTATGGTAAAGGAATTGGTGTTGTGATTGTCACTCCTCATGGATCGCACATTCCTTTTACTGCAAGGTTAACATTTGATTGGACTCATAATATGGCAGAATATGAAGCTTGCATCATGGTTCTCGAAGAAGCTATGGATCTCAGAATCAAAATTCTAGATGTGTATGGTGATTCAGCTTTGGTAATAAATCAGATTAAAGGAGAATGGGATACTCGTCACCTGGCTTGATCCCTTAAAAAGATTATGCTAGAAGATTACTACCCTTCTTCAATAAAGTTGAATTACATCACATTCCTAGAGATGAAAATCAAATAGAGGATGCTCTGGAAACTTTGGCTTCCATGTACCAAGTGAATACTTGGAATGATATACCCCGTATTATAGTTCGACGGCTGGATAGGCCCGCTCATGTGTTTACAACAGAGGAGGTAGCAGATGAAAAACCTTGGTATTATTACATCCAACATTTTCTTCAGACTCAGGAATACCCGATTGGTGCTTCGAGGAAAGATAGAAAGACACTGAGAAGATTGGCAGGCAGTTTCTTCCTCAGTGAAAATGTGTTATATAGGAGAAATTATGACATGGTCTTGCTCAGATGCGTGGATAGACACGAAGCAGACATGTTGATTCATGAGATTCATGAATGTTCATTTGGCACTCATGCTAATGGACATTCGATGGCTAAAAAGATGCTAAGGGCAGGTTATTATTGGTTGACAATGGAATCTGATTGTTACAAATTTGCGAAGAAGTGCCATAAATGCCAGATTTATGCAGACAAGGTCCATGTGCCTCTGACACTTCTCAATGTGATTTCCTCCCCGTGGCCTTTCTCTATGTGGGGTATTGACATGATCGAGATGATAGATCCCAAAGCTTCGAAGGGACACCGTTTCATCTTGGTAGAAATTGACTACTTTACCAAATGGGTAGAGGCTACTTCTTATGCCAACGTTACCAAACAGGTGGTTGTGCGTTTCATCAAAAACAATCTTATATGCCGGTATGGTGTGCCGAGAAAAATCATCACTAACAATGGCTCAAATTTGAACAACAAAAAGATAACAGAACTGTGTGAAGAATTCAAGATTGTCCATCACAATTCATCTCCATACAGGCCAAAGATGAATGGGGCCGTTGAAGCTGCTAATAAGAATATCAAGAGAATTATCCAGAAAATGGTTGTTACTTATAAGGATTGGCATGAAATGCTCCCTTTTGCTCTGCATGGATATCAGACATCTGTCCGCACTTCAACAGGAGCGACCCTTTCTCCCTGGTATATGGAATGGAAGTTGTACTCCCTGTTGAGGTAGAGATTCCCTCGTTGCGTGTGATAATGGAAGCCAAGTTGACAGAGGCTGAATGGGTCCAGAACAGGTTTGACCAAATGAATTTGATTGAAGAGAAAAGAATGACAGCTTTGTGTCATGGGCAGTTATATCAGAAAAGAATGAAGAAAGTATTTGATAAAAAGGTCAAACCTCGTGAATTCAGAGAAGGCGACCTCGTGCTCAAGAAGATCATGTCTTTTAACATTGATTCTAGGGGCAAGTGGACTCCCAATTTTGAAGGCCTGTATGTTGTCAAGAAAGCCTTCTCTGGTGGTGCATTAATTCTTGAAACTATGGATGGCGAGGAGTTCCCACGTCCCATGAATGCTGACACAGTCAAGAAATACTTCGCCTAAAAGAAATTAATGAACAGCTCGCTAAGTTGAAAACTCGAAAGGGCGGCTTAGGCAAAAAGGAGCATCTCGGTAGGATGAAAACCCAAAAGGGCAGTCTAGGAAAAAATTAGAGACATAAACAGAATAAATTTCCCGCTAAGTTGAAAACCCGCAAGGGAAGCTTAGGCAAAAGTTAGGGATTTTTTCTTGGCAAGTAACTACGTCAGACAAGACTTCATCGTTGAAGCAACAATCTTCTCGGATCCTCATCATACTTCAACAAAAGCTGCTGCTCAGGATTTCAAAATTTGTTAGGGAGAATAGTGGTCATTGTATCTCAATGTATCTTTTTCATTATATATTACCATTTCCCAAACTTTGTAATCATCCATGAAGTCTCGCCATTTGCAGACTACCATTCTATTAATGAAATTCGAGCTTTTGCCCAATTCTTTGTGTTCTTATTTTTATTTAGTTTTCAAAGACTCCATTTATTACTAATAATAACTTTCAAAGCAAAAAGATTAAAAAGCAAAATTGACTTTTCAAAAAGGAAGACATCTTTACAATTCAATTTACTTTGGGATTTGTGATGAAACAATGACAACAAAAATGGTGATCCCAGAAATGAACAAACTCTGGTTGTTTAAGAAGTTTTACTTCCTTCATGAAGGTTTTTCTCAGGTCATCTTGTTGGTATGTGCACAATCTTTGTGTGTTTCTCAGATAGTTGAAGACGATACCAGTTGGTGCAAGGTACAGTGTTAGGTTTGTGATCTCACTATCCCCAGTCGAGTCTTGGTTCGCTTTTTGATTTTGGGTTTTCATGGTCAGAAGCCTCCGTCCCAGATTCCCCAGCGAAGTTCTCCCTCATATGATGAAAGGTTTTATTCCCTCGGTGTGCTAAGATATCGCTCTTTTTGCAGTATTGTCATTGGTGTTGACTTCTTGATTTCCCAGGAAGACTATACCAGAGCATCTTTTGTTGGAATAGGTTTGTATGATATGAAGACTCAATCCAATATTCTCCAGTGAAGGCCTTGTTTATTTGATAGAAGTCCTTTCTCCCCAAAGAAGTTGGTGCAATAATTACACTCGAAGAACGTATCTCCGGTTTCCCCTGTGAAGCACGTATCTCTGGTTTCCCCAGTGAAGAACGTATCTTCGGTTTCCCCTGTGAAGAATGTATCTCCGGTTTCCCCTGTGAAGATCGTATCTCCAGTGAAGATCGTATTTCCAGTGAAGAACGTATCTCTGGTTTCCCCAGTGAAGAACGTACCTCCGGTTTCCCCTATGAAGAACGTATCTCCAGTTTCCCCTGTGAAGCACGTATCTCTGGTTTCCCCAGTGAAGAACGTATGTTGGTTTCCCCTCGATGATGTGGTTTTGACCTCCCCAATGAAGTTAGCATGAAGTCCCCAGTAGATGTCTCAATGATGAAGCATTGTCTCCCTTAGTGAAGTCCGTATGTTTTTCTTCCTTCGAAGTGGGCCTGAATTCCCCAGTGAATGTTTTGACAATTTGGTTTCCATCTGCCTTATTCAAGATCAGTATTGAAATCCCCAGTAGGAGTACGGACCGTGAAACATTTGTTTTCCCCATTAAAGTCTGTGTGTTATTCCCCGGGAAGGTTATTCCAGGGCATCTCTTGTTGGAATGAGTATTCATGATGAAAGGTTTTCAATCCGCAGTTTTTTCTCCAGGGAAGTAGATTTGAATTCCCCAGTGAGGTTTGGTTATCTCGGCATCAGTCTGCTTTATTGGAGGCTAGTCTTGCAATCTCCAATAGGCGTATGTTGCTTCTGAAAACTGATTTCTCCGATGAAACTGGAAGAAAGATGTTCTATCCCGGTATCTGTTTGATTTGACTACATTCGGATTCTGTTTCTCCTCAAGTGAAGTTAGGACAGGCAATGGGTTTGGTTTCCGCAGTTGCTTTTAGCTCTCTTGGATTGATCTTTCTAGTTGAAGTTTATCCCAATGTTGTTGGTGCCTGAGGCCGTTTTGTTTGTTTTGCCTGATTATGCATCCTTTTACCAACATATGCACGATATCACTCATACATTCATACATGCATCATGCATTCCTACAAATCATTTTTTATTGACATTGTGTTCTAACCTTCCTGCAGCGCTCCTTGCTTAGTTGGATTTGGTTTTCCCTCTTGAGTTTATTTCTCAAAGGATGTATCTTCGTTGGCCGTCTTGCTCCAGTTTGTTTCCAATTGGATTCGTGGTTGCATGACGATATTATTTTACTTTGGATTTCTGAGAACTTTGAGTTTTGGTTTGTGCATTTATTTTGCACGAGAAGACTTTATCTCCTCACCAGGAATACCGTGGCATTTCCCCATGAAGTCATATCTCTTTCCCTAGGAAGTCATATCTCTTTCCCCAGGAAGTCATATCTCTTTCCCCAGGAAGTCATATTTCTATCCCCAGAAAGTCATCTTTCTTTGCAATTCCCATTGACAATGAGTGGATGTCTCTTTATTTGAGATAAGTTTGCATATTACCCTTTCCAGGCAGAGTGCCTTGGTTAAAGAAGAAGTTGAGACCCATTCCAGGTGAAACACCAGAATTTTTGGAAAACTTATGATATTTTCAAAATCTACCTTCAGTGAACGTTGGTAGTGCATCGGCAGTGAACATTGGTGTTTCTTATCTTTTTGCTATCATCAGTGAACATGGTAGTTCATCGTCAGTGAACGGCGGTGGTATGATATATTCAAAATCTACCTTCAGTGAACGTGGGTAGTACATCGGCAGTGAACGTTGGTGTTTCTTATCTTTTTGCTATCATCAGTAAACGGTGGTAGTTCCTCGTCAGTGAACAGCGATGGTGTGATATTTTCAAATCTACCTTTAGTGAACGTTGGTACTACATCGATAGTGAACGTCGGTGTTCATTATCTTTTTGCTATCATCAGTGAACGGTGGTAGTTCCTCGTCAGTGAACAGCGATGGTATGATATTTTCAAATCTACCTTCAGTGAACATTGGTAGTACATCGGCAGTGAACGTCGGTGTTTCTTATCTTTTTTCTATCATCAGTGAACGGTGGTAGTTCCTCGTCAGTGAACGGTGATGGTATGATATTTTCAAATCTACCTTCAGTGAACGTTGGTAGTACATCGGCAGTGAACGTCGATGTTTCTTATCTTTTTTCTATCATCACTGAACGGTGGTAGTTCCTCGTCAGTGAACGGCGATGGTATGATATTTTCGAATCTACCTTCAGTAAGCGTTGGTAGACATCGGCAGTGAACGTCGATGCTTGTTATTCTCCTCTCTGATTCAATTCTTTTGGTCCACCAGTGATTTATTTTCCTGGTGGGGGTTGCTCCATTGTTTCTTCATTTTTGTGGCATCCCCAGTGATACTTTGCGTCTCTTTTGTTCTGCTCATATGCATTCATAATCATAAGCATTGTATGACATCTTAGAGACAAAAATAGGGCTTGTTTTGTATTTAAGTATCTTAAATCGCGTCGACATGAAGATTTTTAACCTTCGTATCTCCGGATAGAAGACACTTAAATAAGGGCAGCTGTTGTACCCTAATTTTTGCCCCTAAGATGCCCATATCATATCATATTAACTTAATCCTGACAAGATCACATTAGGGTTGGTTCTTCCTCTTTTTCTATCTCCTATCTTTAAGTTTGCTCTTGAGGAATATCCAAGCACCTTGGTTGTGTATTTTGTATATGTGTTGTTGGCTAACCTTTAATCAAAATACAAAAATATTTGTCTTTGTCCTTGCACAATTTGTGTTTTGTAGGTACCAAGTCAAAGCATCCAACAAATAAGCTCATGCAAAGTTGATTGATCCTATTGTGGCAAAAAATCCAGCATGCATCGACCCATAAAGGTAGGCATCGACTCATTTTATTGTGCATAACTAGCATGTGTCGACACATGCATGTATGTATCAACTCATCCTGCTTGAAAAACTAGCATGTGTCGACACATACATGTATGTATCGACTCATCCTGCTTATTTAACTAGCATGTGTCGACACATACATGTTATGTATCGACTCATGCAGTTTATGTGATTTTGTAATGTGTTGGAATAATAATATGTATCGACACATAGAGGCATGTATCGACACATGCTGTGTTATGCAGCTAGGATGTATCGACACATACCCCCTATGTATCGACTCATAATGGAAAAATGCACGTGTTTTTTTGAAAAAAGCCAGCAAATTCAAACTGTGATCATTTTTGGCTCCAATTTTTCTGCATAATTTGAAATTATATCATTAATTCAAATTTGGCTCCAAGAATCAATTACCAAATTACCACTAATCCCAATTCTAAAACTCTATAAATAGAGACCTCATTTCATTCAAATCACAAGCTTTTGATAGCCAAAATCATCTTGCTAAAAAATCTCTCAATTCTCTCCATTTTACCAAATTCACTCAAAGCTCCATTTTCAAAAAGTTAGTAAGATTTGCATTGAAGCTTACTAATCTTTGAGCTAAACCTTCATCCAAACACTTTTTTCCCATCAATTCTCTACCTCCAAGCTTTGGTGATTGATTCTTTTTGTTAAATTGAAGCAAATTCTGAAGTTGTTTGATAATTCTCAAATTCTATCTTTGGTAAGTTGGTTCATCATCTTTCACAATGTGATCTCTTGTGGATTTCTAGTTTTGATTCATTGAACACTGTTTTATAACTCCATTAGTGCTATTTTCTCAAAATTTGCTGGAATTTTCATGCTCAATTGGGATCCATGATCATAAGGTGTTTGATGAAAAGTTGGAACAAGAATTTGATCTTTAAAATGCTATTTTCTACTGATTTTTTTAACAGGTTGCAATCAATTATGGTAAGATTGCAATTGATTGTCACAGAAAATTGATTTGATAAAAAACTGCACTGATGCAATAGGTTGTTGTCCAGGCACAATTGATTGTAGCAGTGCCAAAAATACTTTTGCTGCCTTATTTTGAGGCTGTTTTGACTCAAATATTTTTCTGCACTCTCTTTGATGGATAATTTGGATTGCATTTTTAAATGTCCAATTTTTTTTTAAACTCAATGGACTTTGTGATGTAGATGAAGTTGGATAAATGTTCATCAATTCAAATCTACCTAAGAGTGAATTATTTAATTCATTTTTGGTGTTTTGGATTAATGATATATTTAGTACTTTAATCCATCTAGAGGAGTGGTTGAATTTAAAGATGAAAGAATTTTGAAATGGTAATCCAAATTAGCTTATCATTCCCCTCCCTCTTCATCTTGTCCCTTTATTTTTTAATTGTGTTACATGTTAAGGGATGGTGATATCTATATCATTTATCCAAACATGAAGTACATAGATTGCTATTGACCAGCCTCAAAATAGGTGCGACTTCAACATAAGTTCACTTACGATTGCTTAACATAGCGCTAAATTTTGTCCCGATTCGAATAAATGATCATTCGTGGCCCAAACTTATGATTGCAAGCCCAAGTATGTTAATTTGATCTCTTTGATCCAATAACCTTGAGATTCATTGTGTGGAGGCTTTGGTTATACCAATCCTCTAATGGATCTACAATACCTTTGGTCAACGCGGATCACTTAAACATCGTTGATCATTGAATGTTACTTTTGAGAATTCCAAAATGGATGATATACTTGAAAAAAAGCAAATGCAACTTGTTGTGTGGAGGCTTTGGTTCTACCAATCCTCTAATGAGTTCCAAATGCAAGTTTCAAGATAGTCATCCAACTAACCACTAATTTCTAATAATTGACTTTACTTTATGCTTTTATTTTTTATGCTTTATGTACCATTTAATTTGAGCATTTACATTTTCATGCCATTTTTATTTTGCTCATTTGAGCATTTACTTTTATGTCATTTTTATTTTGCTCACTTGAGCTTTTTCTTTTCCTTTTAAAGACACCTTATAATCAACACGAACCATAAAAATCTTTAATAATATTTGGACTATTTGGTTACTATCCTTGGCATTATGGAACATTGGACTTCTTGGACTTAGGATTAGAGACATTGGCCTATCTTGGAGACTTTGTGAATTTATTTGATATTTTATCTAGAGTTCTTGAGGTTTACCTCGAGACATTGGGTTGTTTGTTTGATTTGTGTGCAGGTTATTGTGATTACATACTTTGTTTGTAATTTGGAATTCACCCGTATACAGCCGTTACTCTGCCCAATTTTTGCGAAGACTTAATACACTTGAAGTTTGGTTCTCTCAAGAGGTCTAGTATCTTTGCTCACTTGGTTTCAATCCAAAGAATGGGAATTCTATATTGACTCATAATGTCATGTATTGGCTTCTTGTTGGTTAGATGGTTCTTATCCCTAGCTTTTACCTTATGCTTTAGGATAGTCTCTTCTTCTCCTCCCATCTTCTTTAATTTCAAAAAATCTTCTCCCTCCTTTTAAAAACTCTTCTCATTTCTAAACTTGAAACACTTTCATAATAAACTTGGACTTAGGTCCATGCACTTTCAAAATATTTTCATAAATAAATTTCAATCAATTTAATAATACCTTGACATTTTTGTGAGAAGACTAAAAGTCAATTAATCTCATTTCAAACCATTTTTTCCACTTTGGCTTTTTATTTTAAAACTTTTCTTAAAAGACTAGACTCTTGTCAATCCTTGTAGTGATGCAAACAACTATACTTCTACAATATGTAGTAAAGAGAGATATTTTTCACTTTGGTGATGAGTGAGGCATTTTTGATTTTAAAATCCAAGCCATATCCTCCACTTTGAGATGATGAAAATTCTCCTTTCTCATGATTGTGGGTAGTAAGTATGTTTTCCACACGGACAATGACGATGATGTCTTATCTCATAAAATTAACCAACGCACTTGTGTTTCAAAATTTTTAAAAGAGGAACTATGTGTACCCTGATCCCCTATTGCACGAAAGGTGGCACGTAGGCACTAAAGGTTCGCAACCGCGGCGGGTGCAAAAATCATAAAAAATATTTCTTTTCTCACCTCTACCATCCATTTTATACATAACACATTTTTATAACCAAAATATACAGATTTTTCAAAGAGGTTCCTGTGAAGTACCATAGATGTTTAGGGTGCTAATACCTTCCCTTTGCATAACCAACCCCCTTACCTTGAATCTTTCCCCCTTTTTTTGGGTTATTCGCTCTTTTCCCATTCCTTTGGAAACAATAAAGCGTGGTGGAGATTTTTATTTTGATTTGTATAAAGTCTAGTCAATCCAATGGCTTAGTCTTGAACATTTCTACCGCTACAAGTAAACGGTGCATAAAATAAAAAGAGCATAAAATAAAAACACAAAATAAAGTCAATTATTAATAATTAGTGGTTAGTTGGATGACCATCTTGAAACTTGCATTTGGAACTCATTAGATGATTTGTAGAACCAAAGCCTCCACACAATGAATTTCATTTGCTTTATATCAAGTATATCATCCATTTTGGAATCCTAATAAAGTACCATTCAATGATCAACGATGTTTAAGTAATCCGTGTTGACCAAAAGTGATGTAGATCCATTAGAGGATTGGTAGAACCAAAGCCTCCACACAATGAATCTCAAAGTTATTGAATCAAAGAGATCAAATTAATATACTTGGACTTGCAAACATAGGTTTGGGCTACAAATGATCGTTTATTCGAATCCGGATAAAATTTAGCGCTATGTTAAGCAACCGTAAGTGGACTTATATAGAAGTCGCACATATTTTGAGGCCGGTCAATAGCAATCTATGCACCATTTGTTTTGAGACATGATATTGAGATCATGCTCCAATAACACTTAGTGCAATAAGAAAGGGATGAGATGAAGGGGGTAGGAAAGAATATACAAACCACATTTGAATTAAATTTTAATCAAACTATTATTAAAATCATTCATCCATTTTTATGGAGTTAACCTCAACACCATGGATCCAGTGATGTTAGCAAAGTTCGTGATCAAAAATTCAACCCAATATCAGCCAGAAAATAATCACAAAATAATATTGCATTTAATATATATATTAAAAAAGGGTTTTAAATGTTTTAAAATAGAAATAAAAGAAGAAAAAAAAATCAACTATGTTCAAATTAATCAAGAAATATTAAGACCATAGAAAAATCATAAATCAACATAAATATTTTTATAAAATTTTTGGTAATTTTTTAAAGTCAGAAACTATTTTTAAAATTGAAAGAAATGAGTAAAATAAACCAAAAATGATTTTAAAAAATAATAAAGTCAGAAATAAAAATTAATTGAGGTCACCAATATTTGTCACAATATCATTGGATCATTCCATATTTTTTTCAGAATTTAAAAATGCGTAAAAGTATTTTTAAACATTTAAAACAATTCAAATAAAGTGAAAATTTGTTAAAAAAAATATCAAAACACAAAATAAAATTGTGAAAAAATAAAAATGAGAAAGAGAAAAATCCAAAATATTTTTCTTTATTTTTTCAGATTTTTTGGAGTTAAAATGAACTTTCTATGATTTTTTGAAGTTTAAATTAATTAAAATAAAAATCAGAAAATAAAATATCAAACCAAAAAAATATGAGCCATCTAATCATTGTCAAAACGTGTTAGTAAACAGATCAAGTGGACCTAGCGCGCTGTGCATGTTATGGACTTTAGTGGATAAAGCACTGAATCAAATGTAAAATCAGATTTTCAAAAAAACCAAATGGCACGCCATCATTGGTTGGAAGATGACACGTTGGTCATCTTCAATCTCCAGCCAACGTGAATTGTAGGTCTCTCAAACTGTAAAATCAGAAGCTCGGACCTATGCCATTCGCTTCATCTCATCAAGACAAAGACAACCAAACCTTCGCAAAAAATTTATATAAATTGTAGCTCAAGCAATTTGGAAAGAAAGTTTTAAAAGGGAATTTGAAAATTCACGGCCAAAATGTATTTCTAGATAAAAGCAAGTGTTGCGACTAGAACCAGGGCAATGAAAGCTTCACAATGATATCAAAGTTTGGATGAATTGATGAAGGAATCTACCTATTGAAGTTGAGTTGCAGAGCTCTAAAACTGGACTTCTATGGATCAATATAGTTCACGATTCTTGAAGGTAATTGTATGGTTAGCTTCAGGGAAGATCATGGAAGGTGAATTGATAGAAAAATGGATTGAAAAAGGCTTGAACACTGATTTCGAAGTTGCAGGAAAGTGAGTTACCTAATGAGTTTGGCAGGGTGATTTTGGTTGTTCAAGCTTGAGGGAATGAATGAGGAATGACCCTCTATTTATAGGGAATCAAATGGAATGTTCAAGTGTGAAATGATGATGTTTTGAGGGAAATCATGTGAAGTTGCAAACAAGAAAAGTGTGACTTCTATTTTGATCAAAACTCATCCAAAACGCGCGTTTTGCTATTCTAATCACTTCTGGAATTTCACTAAACATGTTTAGAAGCAAAAACACGCAGAAAAAATGTGTTTTGAAGCTAAATCAAGGATTTCAAATTCTGACTTTTGAAGAAACTTCAGATTCAAGTTACCAAGTTCAAACCAATGGCATTCTCAGCTCAAGGGGCCTTAGGGTATGATTCTTGATGCTTTATAAAGATTAGTTTATAACCTATACAATGGGAAAAGAATGGAAGCAAATGGATGTTTGAGCTGTGTGATACAGTGGCAGAACCGACTGTTAATACTGGTTTGCGTTTTTTGTTCGCAAATATGCGGTAAGCAAGAGTCACCACCGTCTTTTATTTCATCCAACAAAGGAAAAGGAAAAAGAATAGAAAAAACTTTTTTCGAGATGTTTTTGAGTATGGGGGTGTTGTACCCCAAAATTTTTCCTCCCATATTTCTCAATACATTTCAAGTGAGGTCCTCAAATTGCTCAAGGAAGTCCAAGGGTTGACCAGACAAACTCTCTCCTAAGCCTGTCTACCTCAAATTAGGGTTTCAAGTTTGCACCAAGATGTTTGAGTCCATAGGATCCAAAATGTCACCATTGTCCTAATATGTCCTCAAGATCATCCATGTCAAGTTTCAAGCCTTGCAGAGGAAGTTTGCTCAGTCAATTGCTCAAAGGCCTGAAAATCGACTGTGCTAGGGCAAAAGTCAACCTTGTCCTACATACAGTCAAACTTAAATATTTTTGGTCAACATACACATTTTGAAGTATTATTCATCATTTGATCAAGGTTTGATCATGATTCCTCAAGAATTGCTCACAATTCATCAAAACCCAAAAGTTGCTAAATTAGGGTTTTGTAGGAAAAGTCAACTCAACTTTGACCAAGCATAAATTTCTCATACTTTATCAAAAATGACCCATCCAAATCTCATTTTGAAGAGGATGAAATTCCCTACATTTCATATTCAGCTCCTAAGTGCAAATTATTCACTCACAAGAAGATATGAATTTGGACATTATAGGTCATTTTGAAAAGTCAACAAAAACACCTTTTTTGTCAAAGCTTCATACATGAACATGGAAGACCCAATTGATATGAGACCAAAAGGGTTGCTTAGAGGGCATCTTAATATTTATAAAAAGTCCAAGAACACCTCTCTAGGGTCAAAATTGAGAGAGTTATGTATTGGTAAAGTTGACCTTTTTTTGCAAAATTGCCAAAAGTCAAATATGGCCAAAATTGCATTTTTTATCAAATGGGCGCAACTTTTTATGCTTGCATTGAGTTTGTAGCATGACCCACGGCCCATGATCTCTCCCACTTATCTTTATTTTATTTTTGTCATTCATTTGGATTTTATTTCAATTAAATCAAATAAAATCAAAATAAAATCATGAAAATATCAAAACTAATCAAAGCTTGAGATTTTATGCATGTTTAGGCCTGTTATACAGCTGGAAAGAGAATCAAATTGTGCAAGCTTCATTTGGATACAAAAATATTGGATTTGGCTTGATTTGGAAAGATTTGCATAAGGATCAAATCATGATTCAATCATCTTAATTGAAAAAGATTTGAAGAAAATTTGGGACCTAATTCATTCTAGGGTACATATAGAACAAGTGCAGACCAAAAAGGAGGGCATTTGGAGGCGTGAAAAGAGAAGAACAAATCTCAAAATTTCAAAGAAAAGTTGCAATCTGATTTCCTAGTTCCAGGCTTTCTCAAGCCATTCTAGGCACACCATTCATTTGCTGGACATCCAAGGACCCTATTCCAGTCACTAGAAAGCCTCATAACATCCAAAAATGTGTTGTAAGCATCTCACGACATACATGCTTTCTTGAAATTGAATATCACTATTCTATCACTTTTAGCATGATTTATTTGCATATTCTGAATCCTTGAAACATTTGCAAACTAATGGTAATACTTAATTGCATTTTCATTAACTGTAGAGCAAGATGCCATAGTTAGGGTTCTTGGCTCGTTTTTGGGGTTTTTCTTTACATGTAAAATTGGCCATAGATAAGGGTACCATGATACTCGTGAGGTTGCCACGAGTTTATTGGTACCATTGTTGTGTATTTATCATGCTTGTACAAGATTTTGCAAAAGCCCAGGGTTATACCTACACCCTTTGTCCGTAGGTAAAAGTTGCAGAACTTTTAGCAACGGTTTGGAGGAAGGAGATGATAGCGTGGCATCCTGTGATTCGCCCATTCAAAAATTCGCGCGTTTCAATAATTGTTATTTTGTTTTTCCATTATAATAATTATATGTTGTTCCATATACACAAAAACAAGCTAGCTCAGATGGTCAGCATTGTTGTGGAAAAGCCAAAGGGCCTGGGTTCGATCCCCAGGTCCCCCTATGTGTTCAATATTATTTTCTTTTACTTGATCAGGTGTACAAGCATCCAGGACATCCATCGTGCATCATCAATATCTCATCATCCAGGTCATCAACAAGCTAGATCCAAGGGCCATCCTTTGGAGGTCCACCATAGGCCTAGTCAAGCTTGCAAATGGGATCTAGAAAAGTCAAGTGGGCTAGGCATTTTTGGGCTCAGAAAATGCAATTAACACCCCCTTCTTTGCTATAACACCAGGCCCATTCTAATTTCTTCTCTATTTTTTTCTTTTGTTTAATTTATTTTGTCTATTTATTTTCTAACACAAATTAATTCTTTTTTTTTTACAAAAAGTCATATAATTAATTTTTCACAAATTTAGAATTAGTTTTATTTTTATCAAATTTAATTTAATATTATTTAATTTTAGGGTAATTCACACTTTTTTTTGTAAATAATTAAAATCAAGTTAGAAAAGAATTAGGGTTTGTTCTTGATTTAATTTTTTTATTTCTTTTCTCAATAAGACAAAAATACAAAAATAGGTCAAATTAATTATTATTCTTAAATAAAGTTATTTAGTCATTAGGTTTTCTTTATTTATTCAATTTAACTCTATTTTTCTCAAAATAACACAAAAACCACAAAAATATGATTTTTCTTTTAATTAGGTTTAGACGGGGTCAAAACCCTAATTTCTCTTGTTTCGACTCATCGCACGCGTTTATTTATTTTTACGATATTAATGTAATTGCTCATGGTATGTAATAGTTTAATTAGGATTTTCTTTATTTATCGTTTGACAAAATACCCTTTTTAGTCCTTTAAGTTTACCCCAGGGTCCATTTTGGTCCTTTATCTAAAAAAAGTGTCAAACTGGTCCTATAATTCTTTCAAAAGGACCACGTTTGTCCTTTCCATCCACTTCGTTAGTCATGTTTAATGGTAGCGCTTATGTGGCATTACACGTGTGTTTAGAAAAATTGCATGTGGCAATTCCACTTACAAGTCAGTTTGACACTCTTATGTGGCATTACCACTCATCCATTTCATGTTTCCTTGAAGGTGAAACCAGACTTCTCATGAGAGGTAAGTTTCTGCAAGAATTCTATTTTCATAGTTAGGGTTTCCTTGAAATCCGTCTCCCTTCTCTGAAATTCATCTCTCTATTTAGGGCATTGTGTGTAATGGAGGAAATTCTTAATATTACGATACACCACAGTGGTTAATTTGTTAGTGAGGACTTGAGTGTGTACGAAGGAGGTGAGATTGCTGATTTGAGAGTAGATGCTGATATGTGGGGTTATTTTGAGTTATTGGGTGCTATTAAGGAACTAGGTTACCCAGCCATAGAGAAGATATACTATAGGGATCCAACTGCTGGAATGAATCTGTTGTTTGATGACAAAGGGGCCTTAGAGATTGCTGATCTATATAGGGTTCATTTAAGTGTTGAAGTCTTTATTCAACACCCATTGTCACAGCCTGAGTATGTTGATGAGAGTGAAGTTATTTTAGATGAGACACCCCTGAATGTAATGGAAGAGGATGCAGTTAGACAAAATGAGGTAAGTGAGGATGCAGTTAGACAGAATGAGGTAAGTGAGGATGCAGTTAGACAAAATGAGGTAAGTGAGGATGCAGTTAGACAAAATGAGGTAAGTGAGGATGTTGTTGGACAGAAGGAGGCAAGTGAAGATGTTGTTATACAGAAGGAGGCAATTGAAGATTTTGTTGGACAGAAGGAGGCAAGTGTAGATGTTGTTATACAGAATGAGGCAAGTGAAGATGATGTTGGACAGAAGGAGGCAAGTGAAAATGTTGTTGGACAGAATGATGATGATAGTTCTGATGATGATAGCTCTGATGATAGTAGCTTTTCGTATGATAGTGCAAAGGAGTTGTATTTGATGATGAAACTGATGAGTGTGATACTGACTTGGAAGAGGAAGAAGGTAAGGATGATGTAACTGATCTCTGCGAAACTGAAGCAAATAAAGAAGATAGTAAAGGAAGTGATAATGAAAGTGAGGATCTTGTAAGTGAATGTGATAGTGAAGATAGCAATACTACCAAGAGAAAGAAGTATCCCATTTTCAAGCTTCTAAAGGATATGTCCAATTACAAATGGGAAGTGGGTACATATTTTAGTACAAAAGAAGATATCAAGGAAGCAGTTACCTCTTATGCAGTCCAATCTGGAAGAAATTTAAAGTACATCAAAAATGACAAGATAAGGGTTAGGGTTAGGTGTAAGGATGGATGTGAATGGGAAGGTTATTGGGCTAAGTTGGATGTTGAGGATACTTGCCAACTAAGAAAGGTGGTAGACACCCATAGTTGCAGTAGAGAATATAATGTGAAGTTGTTGAAGACTAAATGGCTTAGCAAGAGGTTGCAGAATGCACTTAAAACCAACCCTAGAATGAAGCTTAAGGACATTAAGGAAAAGGTGTAGAAGAAGTGGAATGTGGGGGTCAACAAAACCAAGGCTATAAGGGCTAGGTTTGCAGCAAGAGACATGGTTGATGGGTCATTCTTAGGGTATTATACAAGGATTTATGACTATGCACATGAGTTGTTAAGATCTAACCCAGGGTCAACTGTGAAAGTACATGTCCAACCAGCTTAAGAAGGTAGTGGTGTTCAGAAATTACACTTCAAAAGGATTTACATATGCTTGGAAGCTTGTAAGGAAAGCTTCAGGTTAAGTAGACATTTCATAGGGCTTGATGGATGTTTTTTGAAAGGGCTTTGTGGAGGTCAAATCCTGTCAGCCATAGGCAGAGATCCCAATGATCAAATGCTACCAATAGCATATGCAGTAGTGGAGAGTGAAAACAAGGAAAGTTGGACATGGTTCTTGGAGCTGCTTATTGGTGATCTAGGTGGAAGAGAAGAGTGTCTCACATACACTTTTATTTCTGATCAACAAAAGGTATGACTCTATTGTTAATTATCAATTGATTAGTATTTTTAATAATTAAATTCTCATGTTTATCCTGGTATTCTCATGTTTAATAATTAAATTCTATACATATCATGACCCAGGGATTATTGCCTGCAATGGAGGAACTGTTGCCTACAGTTGAACAAAGATTCTGTGTTAGGCATCTCTACAACAACTTTAGGAAGAGATTTCCAGGAAAAAAACTAAAGGAAATTATATGGAAGGCATCCAAATCAACTTACTACCAAGCTTGGGAAAGAGAGATGAAAGTTATGAAACATATCAATGGAGAAGCATACAAGCACATGATGTCTACCCCTCCAAGGTTTTGGAGCAGATCATACTTCAAGACTCATAACAAATGCGATGCAGTTCTCAATAATATGTCAGAATCCTTTAATAGTGTTATTTTGGAGTCAAGGGCCAAGCCATTAATAACCATGGTGGAAGAAATTAGGATATACATGATGGAGAGATGGGCTACAAACAGGATGAGGTTTCAGAAATTGACAGATGTAGAAGTGTTGCCAAACATTATGAAAAAGGTTGAGAAAACAAGTTCATTCACAAACATGTGGCTTCCCAGGTAAAATTATTAAAACAAGCATTTTTTCTGTGTTAGAATGTCTGACTTTGGAATGTCCATTTGATGTCTTAATTTGGAATGTCCATTTTTCTGTGTTAGGATGTCTGATGAGCATATGTTTAAAGTGAGGCATCTGGAAAATTCTGCTGAAAAATTCACTGTAAACTTGAAGGAAAAAATCTGTTCATGCAGAAGATGGGAGCTAACAGGCCTACCATGTGTTCATTCACTTGCATCAATCAAGAATAGGAACCATAGGATTGATGAATACATTCCTGATTATTACAGGAAATCTAGATATTTGCAAGTGTACAAACCTGTCATATTCCCTGTTAATGGCTCAAACCTATGGGTTACAACTGAGTACCCTGATGTTATGCCACCCAAATTCAGGAAAATGCCTGGAAGGCCAAAGAAAACGAGGAATTTAGAGCAAGGTGAGCTAGATGGTACTGATAAAAAGATGAGAAGAACGGGATTCATTATAAAGTGTAGCAGGTGTAAGCAGGTAGGTCACAACAAGCTTACTTGTAAGGTGCCTTCTACTAGTCAGACAACTACTACACAAGTACCACATGCAGCTCAACCATCTATACCACAAGCACCATATGTACCACAAGTACCAGTGCCTTCTCAACCATCTCAAGCATTTGTACCAGTGGCATCTGTACCATTGGCATCTGTACCAGTGGCATCTGTACCAGTGGCATTTGTACTAGTGGCATCTCAAGCATCTAAGTCAGTTCCTGGTCAAGCTTCTCAGCCATCTCAATCTAAATCATCCAAAAAGTTGTCAGTTAGAAGGCCAAATGCACCATTTGTCCCACCAGGTCCAACAACGAGGTTAAAGGCATCAATAACTGTTGTAGGTCCAACAACAAGAAGGACAACACCAACTAAAAGAGCAGCACCAAAGTGGAAACTTTAGTTTACTTTTATGTCTGTTTTGGATTAGGATTGGACCTATAGTTGTTATGTTGTTTTGTTAACTTGTAATATTAGAATTGGTTATGTTAAGTTGTTTTGATCATGTAATATCAAGTTGTTTTGTTTTTTTTTACCTGTAATATCAGGTTGTTTTGATTGGACCTGTAATATCAGGTTCTTTTGTATGCAACTTAGTGGTATCCACCACCTTATAATTATATGTTGTTACCTATCTTCAGTTGCTACAGTATGTTACATTGATCAAAATGTTACTAGTTACAGTATGTTACATTATGTTTTACATTGATACAAAAATGCTACTAGTTTTACAGTATGTTACATTGATCAAAATGCTACATTGATACAAAAATTGCTACAGTATGTTTTACAGTATGTTACATTGATCAAAATGCTACTAGTTCAAAAATTCAAGTTGATACAAAAATTCAAATTCATAATGATACCATGTTCAAATTGAGACTGTGTTACATATGATACTCTATTACATATAATCTCAATTCAACAGTCTATTACAACACCATCCAAATTACCACAACTAACATAATAAAGAAGAATCTTTTCCATTTTTTCTGAGAATTCATCATCTTCTTCATTTCAATTTGTAACTCCATTATCTTATGTTTCAGCCCATCCTTCCTTTCCTTTAGATGATGTATCTCCATCTTTGCTCCATCAAGCTCATTTTGCAGCTTCTCCAACCTATTATTCTGCTTCTTTATAAACTGATCCTTCTCATCCACCACATCATCAAAGAACCATTGAAAGTATCCAAACCCAGATTCAGATGAACCCTGTAATGGTGACATCCAGATTCATCTCAGCTATTGCAGGAACTATCAGAATAAGAATATATGAAAACCCATTTTAATTTCATGTTTACCTTGTAATGACGACAACCCCAGAATTGCTTCCCAAAGTTTGTGACAGTGGTAGCCCTTCGAAGAACCGCAGATTCTCCACAACCACATATAGGTCTCCATCGCAACTTTCCATCTAAGCTTCCATCTCTATTGCAATCGTACGAAGACCGGATCTCTGATGATGCTTCCTTCATCATATTGAGGGAATTTCAAATTCAAAATGGGAAAATTGAGATGCAATGTGTGAACCCTAGAATTTGAGGATTTCTGGAAGCAGCTTGAAGATGGTGTACATAACATTCCATGTCACCTGCCACGCATGCAAACCAAACGTCCGTTTATGCCTTTTGGACGGAAAGGAATCCTATGGTCCTTTTGAAAGAATTATAGGACCAGTTTGACACTTTTTTTAGATAAAGGACCAAAATGGACCTTGGGGTAAACTTAAAGGACCAAAAAGGGTATTTTGCCTTATCGTTTTTACGGGTTTTTGGATATGTAATTAATCTCCCTCCCCGAAACCTTGTAATAGCGTAGTTTTATTTTCCGCATTTTAATTCTCGCAAGTATTAACTGTTAGATGTATGATAATAGGATTGCATGACAAGATTGTATGTTAATTTAAAATGACTAGCAAACCCTAAATGTGCAAAGATAATAACTGAAATCAAATCACTCGCACATGCGCACTCCTAGGGTATACTCTCACTTCGGTTGCCTTTGGTAAACGATCATTAAGTATAGGGTGTCTTAGTGGTTGCCCTCTTGTCTAAACAAAGATCAAATGTCCCGTTCGGAAATGTTGCCTCCGAAAATGTTGCCTCGGAAAGGTTGCCTCGAAAATGTTGCCTCGAATATGATCTTAAGACACTAGGGTTATTACTAAGACGTCCTAACATTGCTTTAGTTATCGGACGTCCCTTTCGAATTGACCCTTAAAACTCCAACGATGGTGCTACCTACTCTTCAATAGTAGGATAGCGTTGTCTAAGGGAAACAAGAACAAAAACATTCTTTTTTCGAGTAGGTAGATGCTAGTAGGTACTTGCTCAAAATCAAACCTTTCACACTTACACTTTTCCAAACAAAGTTTTCAAAAACACTTCGTAACACTCTTGAGGACTGATACAAGGGTTAAAACGAAGTAAAACAAAAAAATTTCCAAACACATAAACACGGAAGCAATTTTTAAAATGATGAGCAAGTACCTAAGAGCCCATAGAAAACTACGGATATAAAGGGTGCTAATATCTTCCCTTTTGTATAATCTACCCCCCGTACTCAAAATCTCGAAAAAGGAATTTTTCTGTGCTTTTGTCCTTTCCAGTTGGATAAAATAAAAGTCGGTGGCGACTCTTGCTTACCGCAACATTTTGCAAACACAAACGCAAACCAGCATTTTCAAAAACAGTCGGTTCTGCCACCGTATCACAGAACTGGCGACTCTGCTGGGGATTGTAAGTGGGGTATACCTTAGGATTAGTTCATCATAAATTTTCTTCTCTTGTTTGTTTTGGTTGCTTTACTTTTAAAGGTTTTGTAATGGGAGTTACTATAGGTCCTAACCCGGATCTGGGGAACGCCTTTTAGGTAAGTAGCAATAAACTGTGAGGGAACTGTACAGCGTATACCGATACGGTTGAAGAAGTAGCTACGTTGATGTGGCACATTGGTTGGTACCGGTATCCCTTATGGAGAAACGAGGAGAATACGGGGCTGCTACGTGTGTCGTTAAGCATCAATTGACCTCAAAACCCTTAATAGACCAACTTAGACATAGGAAGTAGTGAGATAGCCGGCCTCGGTGTAAAGCTGAGAACTGGTTGATACTAGATGCTACACTCATTGAGACCATACTCTCGAGATAGTTCCGGCCGCAAGAAAAGATTGCGTGAGCTGAAACCATGACCGATGGAGGATGGTCAGTG
Source organism: Vicia faba (assembly GCA_948472305.1). Classification (NCBI taxonomy): domain Eukaryota; kingdom Viridiplantae; phylum Streptophyta; class Magnoliopsida; order Fabales; family Fabaceae; genus Vicia; species Vicia faba. The sequence continues at coordinate 675,970,236 of OX451738.1, read as the reverse complement.
ATATTGAGAACCTCTAGAACACAGTTACTATTACTAGGACAGGTTGAAACCAACTGAACTTCAAGAGGGTAATACCTAGACCCCATGCAAGCCTTAAACTTAAGGGCTTTTGTGTGACTTGTTTGCCTTTGCCATGTCTGTTATCTGCTATGCTTATTGTTTGTTTTACCATGACATCATGCATCATAACATAGCATGCATACTTCATTTTACTAACCATTTCAAAGACTGAGGGGATTTATCTTTGTTCTATTTTGCAGACTATGGCTTCCATGCGCAGAAACACCATCCGAGTTAACTTTGTGCAAATACCTGCTAACTCAAAGAATTAGCCTCAAAAGTTTCTGATACTTCTTCATTCATTAGAAGACATGGTCAGCTTCTTAGCCTGGTTACCTCAAAGTTTGATGAGCAGATGATGAGTGTGCTTTTCCAGTTCTTCGATCCTGTGCATCATTGTTTCACCTTCCCGGATTATCAGTTAGTTCCTACTTTGGAAGAGTTTTCTCACTTACTGGGCATATACATCCTTGAGCAGATGCCCTTCACAGGTTTGGAAGAGACTCCTAGACTAGAAGACATTGCTTCAGCTCTGCATCTAAAAAGGGCTGATGTAGTATCCAACTGGGAAACACGAAGCGGGGTTGAGGGTTTCTTAGCCAAGTTTCTAATAGAACAAGCTCATCAGTTCTGGGATAACTTGGATTTCCAGGCTTTCGAAGACATCTTAGCTCTCCTTATCTACGGTTTGGTTTTCTTCCCGAATCCGGATTCCTTTATAGATGTGAATGCGGTCAAGATCTTCCTGTCTCGCAATCCTGTGCCTACTCTATTAGGCGATATCTTGCATGCCCTCTACACTCGTATTGTGCATAGAAGAGAGACTCTCATGTGTTGCATGCCTTTGCTGGCAAGGTGGTTTATTTCACACCTCCCCAAATCTGTGTTGAAGAATGAGGAAGGTTTAGGATGGTCTTACAGAATAATGTCCCTTGCCCATACAGACATTCTTTGGAGTTCCAAGGCTATGGAAAGCACTGTTGTCATTGACCGATGTGGGGGATACCCTAATTTCCCGTTGCTTGGAATCAGAGGGGGAATAACCTACAGTCCTTGTTTAGCTTTGAGACAATTCGGTCGTGCCCGGAGAGACGGTCCTCATGAGCTACTTCTTACAGATATTGCCTTCGACTACAAGGAAGACCTTGACGAGCACCGTCGAAGGTTTATGCGAGCTTGGGGAATGGTGAACAAATATGACCCTCAAGATCTAGGACCAAGGACTTCCCTCCATATGCAGCCTTACCTCCAGTGGGTCCGAGCTCGTGCTCAGAAGCTTGGGATGCCTTATGAAGTTGTGTTGCCAGTGATTGTGGAGCCCACCAATGAAAAGGGAATTTGTTATACAGTCCTTTATACCTACATGCCCACTGATCTTGGGGAATTGAAGAGATCCTGGATTCAGTTGAAAGAGGAGAGGGATACCTACCAGGAGAAATACCATGAGAAAGAGAGAAAGATATTAAAGCTCGCCAGGAAACTTGAGAATGAAAGGACGATCAATGACTACATCAGCACGAAGGGGAAGCGTCCATGGGATTTCTGATTTTGCTTTTTCTAGTTTAGATTTGTTTTTCGTTTATTTCTTTGTAAACGCCTTAAAGGCATTGTTGAACCTTTTTACAAGTTTAATCTAATAAAGTTTGTTTATTTTTTGGTTTGCAAATTTAAATCTCCCAAAGTCTTTGAAATCATTACATACGCATCCCATTATCATGCACACCATTACAGGTACCATTACAGGTTTCTCATCTTCTTCGTTGTTTATTTCAGCACGAAATGTCTTCCGATCAAGCTATCAAAGATCTTCAGGCACAAAATTCCCGATTCCAAGAGATGTTCTTGAGCTTGGATAAAGGGCAAGAGGATTTGAAAGCTCTCATTATGAAAGAGAAAGAGAAAAAGAATAAGAAGAAGGTCGTTCTTCTGAGTATGGGCAAAAGGTTTGGGGATAGGTTAAAATAGAAAGTTGATATGTCCTTTTCATCCAAGGGAGGGGAGGACCCAGAAGAAGAAAAGGGCCCCAATCCTACAGTTTCTGATAATGATACTGATTATGACGAGGAATAGTATCCTACTGCTGAGGATAGGTACAAGAAATTAGAAGACCGTCTGAGTGTTATGGAGATTCAGAAGATTCCTGGTTTGGATTTCGGAGAGCTGGGACTGGTATCGGGAGTGGTGATCCCTCATAAGTTCAAAGCTCCTGTGTTTTCCAAATATGATGGAGTATCCTGCCCAAAACTCCATCTCCGCTCATACGTCAGAAAAATCCAACCCCACACTGCTGATAGAAATCTGTGGGTACATTTCTTTCAGGATAGTCTGTCAGGGACTCAGCTTGAATGGTTTTATCAGTTGGAAGGAGCTAATGTCCGAAATTGGGAAGACCTTGTTGCTGCTTTCTACAAGCAGTATCAATATAACGCGGACCTTGCTCTCACTCGTACTCAGCTTCAGGGTATGTCTATGGGTGCAAGTGAAGGTTTTAAGGACTATGCTCAGAAGTGGAGAGATTTAGCTGGAAGAGTCCAGCCCCTTTTGTCTGACAGGGAGTTGGTTGACATGTTTCTAGGGACGTTATCCGGTCCATTTTTCAATCACCTGATCGGCAGTTCGTCGTCTAGGTTTACTGAGTTGATTTTGACTGGGGAAAGAGTAGAAGCTGGTATCCGAAGTGGTAAGATACAGAAGGATGCTTCATCAAGTGCAGTAAAGAAGCATTTCACCGGTAAGAAAGAAGCTAGTGCAGTCTACGGCCCAAGGGGCCAAAACAGGCCTAAACACCATCAAGCAGTAAATGTGGTAGTGATATCAAGACCCACAGTTGCTCCACAATGCAATAATCAACAGAGGGTGGAAAGACCACAAAGACAGTTCACTTGGCTCAATATGACCTTGTCTCAAATTCTACCACAATTATTGAAGACCAACCTGGTAACTCTGAGGGAAGCCCCGAAGAATGCCAACACCACATCTCCGCTATATAACCCGAATGCCTGCTGCGCCTATCACTCCGATGACCCAGATCATGATACAAACAACTGTTATGCCTTGAAGAATAAGGTGCAAGACTTGATCGAAGCCAAAGAGATTGAGTTTGACGCTCCGGAAAAGCCCAACGTCATAACTGCTCCCATGCCTAAACATGGTCATGGAGTAAATGCTGTGGACGATGATTTATTTTTGACCTCCTTGGAAGAAATTTCTACTCGTTTGATGACAGTAAATAAGAATTTGTTGTTGGCCAGTTTATTTCCGGGCTGTGGCGAGGGTTGCCACATGTGTTCAATTCTGCCTGCTGTTTGCCGCTTATTGAAATCAGGTGTTCAACGCCTGATGGATAACAAAGAGATCCTGTTCGAGAAGACTATGATTATGTTGGTTCCAATTCAAGATGTTGCCATCATAACCATTTCCGCTAATCCTTCCAAGGCTTCCTCGAGAAAGCCTGTTAGGATTACACCCGTTCCAAGAATCGCTCCGTTAATAATGACTGTCCCTGGTCCTATCCCATACACTTCGGATAAGGCTCTCCCTTGGCACTATGGGGCCGACGTGTATTACCATGGAGTTAAACAAGACGTGATAAGTGAAGAAGCTGATGTTGACATCAGCAATATTTTCGGGGCTAGCAAGGTCACCAGAAGTGGAAGACTCTTCTCTCCCAAGATTTCCCCTCCGACTGTTCACAAACCTGTTGTCATTCCATCTGCCAGTACATCAGCTACTATCCTAGTTCCTATTCCAGTTATCACCCCTATTGCCGAGCCATCTAGGACTCGGGGCAAAGAAATCACAGGTGATCCTTCCCGGACGGAGGCGCCTAAGAAAAACATTGTAGAAACCTCTAAGCAGGAGATAGAGGCGATTCTGAAAATTATCAAGAAGAGCGACTACAACGTAGTCGAGCAGTTGGGGCAGACCCCGTCGAAAATCTCCATGTTGTCCTTGTTATTGTGTTCGGAATCCCATGCAAAGGCTTTAATTTCTTTCCTCAAAACTGTGCATGTGCCGCAGGAAACTTCTGCCGATCAATTCAAAGACTGTGTAGCTAGTTTGACTGCCGACAACGGGTTGGGTTTCTCATACGCAGATCTGACTGCTAAAGGAAGAAATAACAATGATGCTTTGCACGTCTCAATCGAGTGCAGGGGCACTACTATGGCCCATGTACTGGTGGATACCGGGTCCTCATTGAATGTCCTACCAAAGAAAGCACTAGACCGTCTGGACTGTGAAGGTTTGATTCTGAAGCCGAGCAATATTATGGTCAGGGCTTTCGACGGGTCAAAAAGGATGGTGCACGGGGAGGCGGACGTCCCTGTTAAAGTTGGCTCTCAGACTTTTGCATCTACTTTCTACGTGATGGATATCTAACCATCCTATTCTTGCTTGTTGGGTCGCCCTTGGGTTCATAAGACTGGGGCAGTGACTTCTACGCTCCATCAGATGTTGAAATATCCAGTAAAGGGGAAGATTGTCATGGTACAAGGTGAAGAGGAGTACATGGTGAGTCATCTCAATTCCTTTCGCTATGTGGAGATGGATGGGGAGTTCATCGAAACCCCGTGTCAGAAATTTGAAGAGGTCCCCCAGACTTTAGCGTCAACTGAAGTTTCTACTGACAAACCTCCGATGAAGATGGCTTCCCTCAAGGATGCCAGGACTGTAATCGAAAAAGTTGGGTGTGCCAATTGGGGTCAGCTCCCTGATTTCACACACAAGACTGACAAGTTTGGTTTGGGCTTTACTGCAAAGGCTCAAAGGTCTATTCGGCACGTATGGATTGGAAGACCTCCTCTGCACATCAGTAATCAGGGAGTGAATGCAATTGAGGATGATGAAGAAGAGTCAGATATCGACAACTGGGTCTACCCGACTACCAACGGTGGATTGAACAACTGGATGGTGAAGGACTTCGTACCCATTTCTTTTATTACACAGTAATAGACTTTTGTTTTGGGATTTGTAACAAACAGTTTGAAATTTTACGGCCCGGTGCCTTGCCCGAGGCACCATGGCCTTGTTTGAGAGGGCTTATTATTTGCCATTTTCATATATCATCAATAAAGCATTGGACGTTTTCTTGCATTACAAATTTTACGCTCCTTGTTTTTCTTTTCTATCTCGCACTTTATCAAAACAGCTATTGTCTTACACACACTCACATATCATAATGCAGATCCACATCCACTCTAGATCCCATTGATAACAACTCTGCTACTGCCAGTTATGACTTCGAAAATCCAATCAACCTAGCCGAGGACGAAGGTGAGGATGATTGTGAAGTTCCTGGGGAACTTGCTAGACTGTTACTACAGGAAGAGAGGGCCATACAGCCCCATGAAGAGTCAGTGGAATTAGTGAATTTGGGTACAGAGGAAGACATGAAAGAAGTCAAGATAGGTGTGAATCTGGAGCCTATTATCAAACAACGGTTGATACAGATGCTACGCGACTATGTTGAGATCTTCGCTTGGTCTTATGAAGATATGCCCGGTTTGGATACTGATATTGTGGTACACCGCCTGCCAACCAAAGAAGACTGCCCTCCGGTAAAGCAGAAGGTTCACCGTATGCGCCCTGAGATGTCTGATAAAATCAAAGCTGAGGTCATGAAACAATTTGACGCCGGATTTCTAGTTGTCACTTCTTACCCACAGTGGGTTGCCAACATTATTTCGGTGCCTAAGAAGGATGGTAAGGTACAGATGTGTGTGGACTATAGGGATCTGAACTGGGCAAGTCCCAAGGATGACTTCCCACTTCCTCACATTGATGTTCTGGTCGACAACACCGCGCAGCATAAGATCTTCTCCTTTATGGATGGTTTTTTTTGTTACAATCAAATCAAGATGGCTCCCGAGGACATGGAGAAGACAACCTTCGTTACACAGTGGGGCACCTTCTGTTACAAGGTAATGCCTTTCGGGTTGAAGAATACTGGGGAAACTTATCAGCGTGCCATGGTCGCTTTGTTCCACAACATGATTCATCATGAGATTGAGGTTTATGTTGATGACATGATAGCAAGGTCCCAATGAGGAAGAACACCTTGACCATCTCCAAAAACTGTTCAACAGGTTGAAGACGTATAAGCTGAGGTTAAACCCGAACAAGTGCACCTTCGGGGTAAGGTCTGGTAAGTTGTTGGGTTTCATCGTCAGTGATAAAGGTATTCAGGTGGATCATGCAAAGGTGAAGGCTATACAGGAGATGCCGGCTCCCCGTATAGAAAAGGAAGTTAGAGGCTTTATGGGACATCTGAATTACATTGCACGATTCATTTCACATCTGACTGCTACTTGTGAACCAATCTTCAAGTTACTGAAGAAATATCAAGTGGTAAAATGGAATGATGAATGTCATACCGCTTTTGAAAGGATCAAGGAATATCTCCAAGAATCGCCAATTCTGATGCCTCCAGTTGAAGGAAGACCTTTGATCTTATACTTGACAGTGCTGGATAATTCAATGGGGTGCGTGTTGGGGCAGCATGACGAGTCTAGCCGAAAAGAGCATGCTATTTACTACCTTAGCAAAAAGTTTACCGACTGTGAGACCTGATAATCATTGCTCGTGAAAACTTGATGCGCTTTGGCATGGGCTGCTCGCCGGCTGAGATAGTATATGCTGACTCACACCACCTTATTGATATCAAAGATGGACCCAATCAAGTATATCTTCGAAAAGCCTGCCTTGTCCGGAAGAATAGCAAGATGGTAGATGATCTTAACTGAGTATGACATCCAATACACCACCCAAAAAGCAATCAAGGGGAGGGTATTGGCGGATCATTTGGCGCATCAGGTCGTGGATGACTACCAATCCATGAATTTCGAGTTCCCGGATGAGAACATCATGTTGGTGACCGACTGTGAAGAACCTGGACCGGATGAAGGACCTGAGGAAGGATCTCGATGGTCTATGTATTTTGACGGAGCCTCAAACGCGTTGGGTAATGGCATTGGCGTTGTGATTATATCTCCTGAGGGTTGTCATACTCCGTTCACCGCCCGATTATGTTTTAACTGCACCAACAATATGGCGGAGTATGAAGCATGCATCATGGGCCTTCGAGCAGCTATTGACCTGAGGATTAAGTTCTTGAGTGTATTAGGAGATTCTTCTCTAGTGATCAGTCAGATCAAAGGCGAGTAGGATATGAAGCACCCAAATGTTATTCCTTATAAAGAGTATGTATTGATATTGCTTCCGCACTTTGAGGAGATAACCTTTGAAAATTTCCCCAGAGAGGATAATCAGCTGGCGGACGCGCTAGCTACCATGTCTTCTATGTTCAAAGTCAGGTGGGACAATGAAGCTCCCCAGATTACCATCGAGAGGTTGGACGAACCCGCACATTGCTATGATATTGAGACTGAAGATGTAGCAGATAAACCTTGGTTTCTTGAGGTAAAGAGGTATCTTGAGGCTTAAGAATACCCCGAGGGTGCGTCTGTTAATGATAAGAAATTTTTGAGGAGGTTCGCTGCAAAGTTCTTCATCAGTAATGGGATCCTTTATAGACGTAACCATGATTCGACCTTACTGCGATGTGTGGACAAAAGAGAGGCAGAAAGGATCATGGCAGAGCTACATGAAGGTACCTTTGGAACTCATTCCAGTGAACATACCATGGCAAAGAAGATCCTACGGGCAGGATACTATTGGTCCACTATGGAAGCCGATTGTTATCAGCACTCTCGGACCTGTCATAAGGTGCATGTACCTCCAGTTCCCATGAATGTCTTGACAGCTCCTTGGCCTTTTGCAATGTGGGGCATCGATATGATAGGTGAGATCAGGCCTACGGCATCTAACGGGCATCAGTTCATTCTAGTAGCTATTGATTACTTTACGAAGTGGGTTGAGGCAGCTTCCTTTGCTACAGTAACTAAGAACATCGTGGCACGGTTTATCCGACACAATCTGATTTGTCAATATGGTGTACCGGAGAGAATCATTATGGAAAATGGTACAAATATAAATAATACAATGATCACCGAGCTCTACAAACAGTTCAAGATACAGCATCACAACTCTTCTTCTTACCGGCTGAAGATGAATGGGGTTGTTGAAGCGGCTAATAAGAACATCAAGAAGATTGTGCAGAAGATGACGGTGACCTACAAAGATTGGCATGAGATGTTACCATTCGCTCTTCATGGGTATCGTACCTCAGCACGGACATCGACAGGGGAAACACCCTACTCTCTGGTGTATGGTATGGAGGCAGTCCTACCCATTGAAGTCCAGATACCCTCTCTCCGGATTATGAAGGATGCAGGTTTGAGCAAAGATGATTGGATCCAGACCCGACTTGATCAGCTGAACCTAATCGACAAAAAGAGACTTACTGCTATCTGTCATGGTCAGACATACCAAAAGTGAATGATCAAGGCATTTAACAAGAAAGTCAGACGCCAAGAATATCAAGTCGGAGATCTGGTGATCAAACGCATCATACTACCGCAAGGTGATCCTAGGGGCAAATGGACCCCCACATACAAAGGGCCATTTGTGGTTAAGAACATTTTCTCGGGAAGAGCTATGACTCTAACCACCATGGATGGTGACGACCTTCCTCACCCCGTCAATGCAGACATAGTGAAAAAATACTACGCCTAATCAAAGACCCGCTAGGTCGACTAGCCTAGGCAAAAATAAGGGCTTCCCGGCGAACCAAAAGGGTTCGGGAAAAAGTAAGGGATGAAAATGAAAAAATTGTACACCCGGAAAGTCGAAAACCTGAAAAGGTAGCTTGGGCAAAAAAAGGGTATCCCGGTGGACCGAAAACCCGAAAGGGCGGTTCAGGCAAAAATTAGGGATTGAAGCGTAACACTATGTCTCATTGGATCATCTTGCAACTAGACTTCGGTATCGACTATCAAGCTCGGACGATGCCAATCAATCTGATCTACCTTCAACCAAGTAGAAAAGTGATGAGATGCTCGAAAATATAAAGGCAATAGCAGAGTTGGAACCCAGTGGGATTGTTCACATAGTTGTTTTTCTTTGTTTTTCACAAATTGTATAATTTCTATCTTTCGGAGGCGGTCTCTTACTAGGACGTCAGCCTCTTGTACAAAACTCCTATTACAGGCTAACTTCAAGAGTCAATACAATTCATTTTACAATAAATTTCAAAAATTGTTTTCCTTTTTCTGTTTTGTTTTACAAGAACGTCCAATGATTCATTTTTTATATATGCATTTGAAAATAATTGCTGCTCATAAATATTTACATGCGAAACAAAAGACAATTACTCGTAATTCCAGGAACAGGGGAAAACAAGAAATGTCCAAACCTTACAGTTGCTCTACCCACCAGGTACAGGGACAGATCCATCTTGAGAATATGACTAAAGGTACATACACTCCCCGTAGAGTAAAAGGTATCTAAAAACATTGGTGTTAATTCTCCCTAAGCATAGTTCATATACCACCAACAATGGAAGATTATCCCTAGTGGAGTTTATTTCTTCCACAGACAGAAATTCAATCCCCGGCAGGGTTCATTATCACCAGCAACGGTAATTCATCCCCAACTGAGGTTATTTCTCCAAATCAACAGATCTTCTAGCAGAATATCTCTCTTCCCCCACAGAGTCATTCTCTTGCCGATTTATTATCAAATCATCTTCGGTCGTTACCCCCAGCGAGAACGAGGAACTCAACTCGTTGTATTCTCCAGCAGCAGTCCAGGATTTATTCTCCCCAGCTAGAGAACATCACAAGAACATTGCATATCCATACATCATGGCATACACATATACATCATACAGCACAATCTCATTAATTTTGAGAACATCATTACTCGATACATTTCATACATCATGACATTACATACGACTAACTCTTTACCTTTCACGGAAAGATACAATCAAATTCTCACAAGTTTTCTCTGGTTCAGTCAAATCGGTGCTAAGATTTTTATTCCAGTTCAAGCTATGAAGCCTGGATCCAACCGAATAGTATCTTGATTTCTCCATCATACTGTGAAGCTCGGAGAACGACCGGATAATAGTACCAAAATACTACGAAGCCTGGAATCGACCAGATAGTGGTATATCTTAAATTCAAGCTATGAAGCCCGGATTCGACCGGATAATATATTGATGTCTCCAAGATACTACGAAGCCTGGAATCGACAAGATAAGTGGTATGTTTTAAATTCAAGCTATGAAGCTCGGATTCGACCGGATAATATCTTGATATCTCTAGAATGCTATGAAGCCTAGAATCGACCAGATAGTGGTATGTCTTAAATACAACCTTAAAGCCCGGAAATCGACCAGAAAACAGTTTAATCCCCAGCAAGTTATTGTGAAGCCTGGAAATCGACCAGATAGCAATACAAGACACCATGAAGCCTGGACTTGACTAGATAATGGTATAAGACGCCGTGAAGCCTGGACCACGACCAGATAGAGGTAAAGGATACTGAAGCCTGGAATCGACCAAATAACAGTATAAGATATTGCGAAGCTTAGGTTGCGACCAAATAGCAGTTTACCTGGCCAATTACTAAGAAGCCCGGAGTCGACCGGATATTAGTATGCCTTAAATTCAAGTTAAAGCCCGAATGCGACCGGATAACAACTTAATTCCTTCTGAAGCCTGGAGCACAACCAGATAAGAAGTGAGAAATTGCAAAGCCTGGATCACGAACAGATAGCAAGTTTAATCTCATCCCCCAGTAAGTTGTTGTGAAGCCTGGAGCACGACCAGATAGCAGTCAAACTTATTTTTCTCAGCAAATCACTGTGAAGCCTGGAGCACGACCAGATAGCAGTTCATTTTCACCTCTTCGACTAAGAGATGATTCCCCAGTAGAGTAGCGGACAACTGAAGTTCCTAAAGCTCTACCTCTCTCAAGGCAAAGACCAACATTCCCCAGTGTAGTCCTCCTCAACAACAAGTATACGGGCTCTCGCAAAGGAATCTCGTATGCGATCGACACTTCTTCTGATGGCATCTTTAAGCCCATCTTCCTACATCAACCTCCAAATGGAATCTATAAGCCCATTCCCTACATCACAAGATAAGTACCACTTCATGCGAGTGCAAATTTCTGGGCACTCTAGTGTTCAATCATCTTCCACCTTCGGGTCACGAAAGGCAGACGAGCCAATCTACATCCTCAGGTTCAAGAAGATAGAACAGGGGAAGTTGTTGTACCCCAAAATTTTCCCTCCCATATTTCTCAATACATTTCAAGTGAGGTCCTCAAATTGCTCAAGGAAGTCAAAGGGTTGACCAGACAAACTCTCTCCTAAGCCTGTCTACCTCAAATTAGGGTTTCAAGTTTGCACCAAGATGTTTGAGTCCAAAGGATCCCAAATGCTCACCATTGTCCTAATATGTCCTCAAGATCATCCATGTCAAGTTTCAAGCCTTGCAGAGGAAGTTTGCTCAGTCAATTGCTCAAAGGCCTGAAAATCGACTGTGATAGGGCAAAAGTCAATTGTGTCCTATATACAGTCAAACTTCAAGATTTTTGGTCAACATCCTCATTTTTAAGTATTACTCATCATTTGATCAAGCGTTGATCATGATTCCTCAAGAATTGCTCACAATTCATCAAAACCCAAAAGTTGCTAAATTAGGGTTTTGCAAGAAAAGTCAACTTAACTTTGACCAAGCATAACTTTCTCATACTTTATCAAAAATGACCCATCCAAAGCTCATTTTGAAGAGGATGCAATGACATACATTTCATCTTCAGCTCCCAAGTTCAAAATATGCACTCACAGGAATATATGAATTTGGACATTATAGGTCATTTTGAAAAGTCAACAAAAACACCTTTTTTTGTCAAAGCTTCATACATGAACATGGAAGACCCAATTGAGATGAGACCAAAAGGGTTGCTTATAGGACATCTTAAGATTTCTAAAAATTGAGATGAGACCAAAATTGAGAGAGTTATGTATTGGTAAAGTTGACCTTTTTTGCAAAATTGCCAAAAGTCAAATATGGCCAAAATTGCATTTTTTATCAAATGGGCCCAACTTTTTATGCTTGCATTGAGTTTGTAGCATGAACCACGACCCATGATCTCTCCCACTTGTCTTTATTTTATTTTTGTCATTTATTTGGATTTTATTTCAATTAAATCAAATAAAATCAAAATAAAATCATGAAAAATATCAAAACTAATCAAAGCTTGAGATTTTATGCATGTTTAGGCCTGTTATACAGCTGGAAAGAGAATCAAATCGTGCAAGCTTCATTTGGATACAAAAAGATTGGATTTGGCTTGATTCTGAAAGATTTGCAAAAGGATCAAATCATGATTCAAGCATCTTAATTGAAAAAGATTTGAAGCAAATTTGGAACCTAATTCATTCTAGGGTACATATAGAACAAGTGCATACCAAAAAGGAGGACATTTGGAGGTGTGAAAGGAGAAGAACAAATCTCAAAATTTCAAAGAAAAGTTGCAATTTGGTTTCCTAGTTCCAGGCTTTCTCAAGTCATTCCATGCATACCATTCGTTTGCTGGACATCCAAGGACCCTATTCCAGTCACTAGCAAGCCTCATAACATCCAAAAACACGCTGTAAGCATCTCACAACATCCATGCTTTCTTGAAATTGAATATCACTATTCTGTCACATTTAGCATGATTTATTTGCATATTATGAATCCTTGAAACATTTGCAAACTAATGGTAATACTTAATTGCATTTTCATTAACTGTAGAGCAAGATGCCATAGTTAGGGTTCTTGGCTCGTTTTTGGGATTTTTCTTTAAGGTACAATTGGCCATGGATAAGGGTACCATGATGCTCATGAGGTTGCCACGAGTTGATTGTGTAGCGGTAGAAATGTGCAAGACTAAGCCATTGGATTGACTAGACTTTATACAAATCAAAATAGAAATCGCCACCGCGCTTTATTGTTTCCAAAGGAATGGGAAAAGAGCGAGTAACCCAAAAAGAGGGGGAAAGATTCAAGGTAAGGGGGTTGGTTATGCAAAGGGAAGGTATTAGCACCCTAAACATCTACGGTACTCCACAGGAACCGCTTTGTAAAATCTGTATATTTTGGCTATAAAAATGTGTTATATAAAAAATGGATGGTGGAGGTGAGAAAAGAAATATTTTTATGATTTTTGCACCCGCCGCGGTTGCGAACCTTTAGTGCCTACATACCACCTTTCTTGCAATAGGGGATCAGGGTACACGTAGTTCCTCTAGAAAAGACTTGTTTGTTGATTGTTTTTAAACAACGAGACAAATCGTCATTGTTAGGAGAGAAATCTCGACTAACGCCCACAAGGTGTAAGAAAGATGGACCCTGCGTCAACAAGAGTGAGGGTTTGAGAACGCCTCTAGTACTCAAGTGGAAAAGTCGACACCTTTATAACCATATGGATAGGAGAATGTTGCTCGACTATCAATGAATCATGTCTCATCTTGAAAAAAGTTTTGAATGTAAAGTGTTCTCGAGCGCACAAAAGAGTTTGAATATGTTGAATTGTTTTGTTAATTTTGAAAGATGTCAAAGTATGATTAAGTGAATTGAAGTTTGTTTAAAGAAAAGAAGTTTTAAAATAAATGGCACTCGACAAGGTCGAGGTTTATTATGAAAGCGGTTTTAGTTTAAAAACAAAGAAGATTTTGAAAGAAGATGAGAAGGTTTTGAAAATTAAAGAAGATGGGAGGAGATGAAGGGACTATCCTAAAGCATAAGGTAAAAGCTAAGGAAAAGAACCGTCTAACCAACAAGAAGCCGATACTTGACATTATGAGCCAAATGTATAATTCCCATTCTTTGGAGTGAAATAAAGTAAGAAAAGATACTAGACCTCTTGAGAGAACCATGCTTTAAGTGTATCAAGTCTTTGAAAAATTGGGCAGAGTAACGGCTGTATACGGGTGAATTCCATATTACAAACAAAGATCGTAATCTCAATAACCTGCACACAAAACAAACAAACAACCCAATGTCTTGAGGTAAACCTCAAGAACTCCAGACAAAATATCAAATAAAGTCACAAAGTCTCCAAGATAGGCCAAGGTCTCTAATCCTAAGTCCGAGAAGTCCATCACTCCATAATGCAAAGGATAGTAACCATGTAGTCCAAGTATCATTAATGATTTTTATGGTTCATGTTGATTATTAGGTGTCTTTAAAAATAAAGAAAAGCTCAAGTGAGCAAAAATAAAAATGACATAAAAGTAAATGCTCAAGTGAGAAAATATGAAAATAGCATGAAATGTAAAATGCTAAAAGTAAATGGTACATAAAGCATGAAAATAAAAGCGTAAAGTAAAGTTAATTGTTAGTAATTAGTGGTTAGTTAGATGACCATATTGAAACTTGCATTTGGAACTCATTAGAGGATTGGTAGAACCAAAGCCTCCACACAACAAGTTGCATTTGCTTTTTGTCAAGTATATCATCCATTTTGGAATTCTCACAAGGCAACATGTAATGATCAACGATGTTTAAGTGATTCGCGTTGACCAAAGGTGTTGTAGATCCATTTGAGGATTGGTAGAACCAAAGCCTCCACACAATGAATCTCAAGATTATTGGATCAAAGAGATAAAATTAACATACTTGGGCTTGCAATCATAAGTTTGGGCCACGAATGATCATTTATTCGAATCGGGACAAAATTTAGCGCTGTGTTAAGCAATCGTAAGTGGACTTATGTAGAAGTCACGCCTATTTTGAGGCCGGTCAATAGCAATCTATGTACTTCATGTTTGGATAAATGATATAGAGATCACCATCCCTTAACATGTAGCACAATTAAAAAAAGAAAGGGATAAGATGAAGAGGGAGGGAAATGATAGGCTAATTTGGATCACCATTTCAAAATTCTTTCATATTTAAATTCAACCACTCCTCTAGATGGATTAAAGCACTAAACATATCATTAATCCAAAGCACCAAAAATGAATTAAATAATTCACTCTTAGGTTGATTTTAATTGATGAACATTTATCCAACTTCATCTACATCACAAAGTCCCTTGAGTTTAAAGACAAATTGGACATTTAAAATTGCAATCCAAACCAACAATCAAAAGGAGTGAGTAGAAAAAGCATTTTGGATCAAAGCTGCCCCAACACAAGGCAAAAAAGTGCATTCCGTCCCTGTGTAAATCGATTGCACTATTGTGTAAATCGATTTACACAGTAGAGTTTTCTAAAAAATGTGCAAAATTGCTTCTTTGCAATCGATTGCACTACAGTGCAAATCGATTGCACACAGTTACAGTAGCAAAAACAGCATTTTAAAAGGGCAATTTCTTGTTCAAACTTTCCATCAAACACCTTATGATCATGGATCCACTTGAGCACGAAAATTCCATCAAATTATGAGAAAATAACACCATTGAAATCACAAAATAATGATCAAAGAATCAATCCCAAAGATCACCAAGAGATCACATTGTGAAAGATGAATTATCCAACTTACCAAAGGTAGATCTAGAGAATTATCAAAACAACTTCAAGAATTTGCTTCAATTCAACCACAAGAATCAATTGACCAAGCTTGGATGTAGAGAATTGATGGACAAATAGTGTTTGGATGAAGGTTTAGCTCAAAGATTAGTAAGCTTCAATGCAAAGCTTACTAACTTTTTGAAAATGGAGCTTTGAGTGAATTTGGTAGATGGAGAGAATTGAGAGATTTTTTAGCAAGGTGGATTTGGCTATCAAAAGCTTGAAATTTGAATGAAATGAGGGCTCTATTTATAGAGTTTTAGGATTGGGATTAGTGGTAATTTTGTAATTGATTCTTGGAGCCAAAATTTGAATTAATGAATTCTTTCAAATATTAGAGCCAAAATTTGAATTAATGACAATTCTTTCAAATATTAGAGCCAAAATTTGAATTAATGATAATTCTTTTTAAAAATGAAAGATTGGCACTAAAATTTGAATTAATGATACATCTTTTAAAAATGAAGGAAAATTGGAGCCAAAAATTTGACAATCTTGAAATGCTGATTTTTTTTAAATTTTCACGATGTGCAATCGATTGCACTATAGTGCAAATCGATTTGCACAGTGTATTTTTCCAAAAATTGCGCAAAATTCACTTTGTGCAATCGATTGCACTCTAGGAACAATCGATTGTACAGTGAAAAAAATATGAAAATTTTTAATTCTTTTTCTTTGCAAATAGAGATTTTAGGGAATTAATACCAAAAAACCTTATTTGCCATATGCTTCGACTCGGTACCTACAAAACACAAATATGCAAAGGCAAAGACAAATATTTTTTGTATTTTAATTAGAAGTTAGTCAACAACACAAGAACAAACTTAAAGATAGGATGCAAATATGATGAATGAAGATATTTACTAATGGTTGTGACCAAATGACAAAATATGGTATGAAGGTGCGACTGAAAAAGTTAGGGGCAAAAATTTAGGGTACAACAGCTGCCCCTATTTAATTATCTTTTAGCCAGATAGGCGGAAAGAAATTAAATACAAACAGACCTGAATTTTTTCCCTGGTACGATGAGATGATAGCATATGTTATGAATGAATGCAAGGACTTTTTTTTACACATGTTTTTTGAATGATGTATGAGATGAGACAGACTCTGTGGAAATATGGAAAGACTCGAAACTGGAAACTTATGGTAGTTCAGATGAAATGACGTGGAAAGACACGTCTGGGAACAATAAGATACGTCTGGATATCTGTCAGGGCGACAAAGAGTAACGAGCGATACTTGGAAAAAAGAGATAAAACTCGAGAAGGCAAGCAGCGACACCCAAGAATGGAATTGAGTGAGGCGAGCAACTCTCTTGAAAATACAATCAGAAACATTTAGAAGAACAATATATGTGGGATGAGACCATATCTGAAGCTACGTCAGAGTCGTTCAGGAAAGACGCTGGATAGAAAAGAAACACGACATCCAATACTGGCTTTGAATGAAGGGAAAAATCAACGTCTAATACTGGCTTTAGACGAGAGAAAAGATCACAACATCCAATACTGGCTTTGAATGAGTGAAAGAGATCTTGACATTCAATACTGGCTTTGAATGAGGAAAAAGGTAACAACATCCAATACTGGCTTTGGATGGAAAAAGAGATCTTGACATTCAATATTGGCTTTGAATGAAGGGAAAAATCAACGTCTAATACTGGCTTTAGACGTGAGAAAAGATCACAACATCCAATACTGGCTTTGAATGAGTGAAAGAGATCTTGACATTCAATACTGGCTTTGAATGAGGAAAAAGGTAACAACATCCAATACTGGCTTTGGATGGAAAAAGAGATCTTGACATTCAATATTGGATTTGAATGAAGGAAAAGGTCAAGGCGTCCAATACTGGCTTTAGACGGCAGAAAAGGTAACAGCATCCAATACTGGCTTTGGATGAGACAAAGAGATCTTGACATTCAATACTGGCTTTAAATGAAGAAAAAAGGTAACAACATCCAATACTGGATTTGGATGGAAAAAGAGATCTTGACATTCAATACTGGATTTGAATGAAAGAAAAGCTCAATGTCTAATATTGGCTTTAGACGAGAGAAAAGATCACAACATCCAATACTGGCTTTGAATGAAGGAAAAGGTAACAACATCCAATTTTGGCTTTGGATGGAAATAAAAGAGACCACATGTCCAAGATTAGCATTGGACGAAAGAGAGAAACATCTCATCCAAGATTAGCATTGGAAGAAAGAGAGACAGATGAACTGACGTTTGCTTTGGTAGGTGCCAAGTAAGTTGGACTTTGATCTCAAGGTGACATGTCGACTGCAACAAGACCCCGGGAAATGCAAATGAGGATGAAACACTCTTGTTATGCATTATGTGTGAATTTTTTATGCATGATATGTGAATGATCTATGCATGTAATGCTGACGTTTACAACAATGAAGTTTGACTCTTTTGTGGAGGTAAGATTGGAAGTTTGATTCCTCAACACGGAGAACTATGCTAAATTTGCTTGGAAAGAAAAATGTCTTGAACCCAAATTTGTCACACTTGAAAACTGTGTTGAACTGATGATCTTCTGAAGAAGGATATGAAGAGCTGCTTGGGGATTTGTCTCAGATTAGATGACTGTTGAAGATAAACTGATCATGGCTTCAATCGAAAGTTGCTGGAAATAAGTTAATCACGGCTTCAGCTCTGAAATAACTATTGGAGATAAACTGATCATGGCTTCAGTTCTTGAAATGTTTGTTGGAATGGAATGCCCCAGCATGAGTCTTGAAAATGATCTTCTGGCAAACCAAATCTGAGAAAACTTGCATTGAGCAGTAAATCTTGGACTGATTCGCAATTGGATCTGGAAGATACTTGCCCCTGATAGGGTCACTGACCAAGTTTCTCAACTGTTTGAAATTCCTTGATAAGGAAAGCTTGTTTGCAAGCTAAATTGTTTACCCAAACATGGTAATTTTAATGCAAAGTTCATGCAAAAGTTTTGAATCCAAAATCATTTTTGAAATGATGTTATTGGTGTATAGAAAATGCATCACTGGTTAAAACATAGTGGTTTATACTTTTAAAGTGAAAACAAAGGTATGAAACCAAAACAAATGATTCGCAAAAGATCATAGGAGTCAGTTTACGCAACCTTGCTGTAGTATGCTTTCAAAAGAAACCTGGCTTCAATTAGGTCTTTTAAGGGTTGTAACGTGGTCTGGTTCACAGTTTAAGAAATAAAGGATAAAGGCTCAAAGTTTATTTGTACCCAACCCAATCATCGTGATGTTCTTCAGTCCTACGTTCAGTTAATTCAGACTGTGCATTCAGGTTCCAAGAGAGTTTGGAATTGCACTGATGGTAACAATAACGATGGCTCAGAAGCTAAAGGATTCTTGAGAATGACAGTCATTTCTTCTTACATCTTTTTGTTGTTTTGAGGACTTTTGTCAACTCTGATGGAGAATTTTGAGGATTTGAAGTCCTCTTCTGATTGGATTCATTATTCCCAACTTTTTCCTGAATTGTTTCATTTGAGATTACAGTCAGCGGGATGCCCCAGTTTTTGCCTGAACTGTTTCATTTTGAAATTATAGTCAGCGGGATGCCCCAGTTTTTTTCCTAAGTCTCCTTCAGAGGTTTTGACTTAGCGGGAATTTTACTTTGATTTTTCTTTTCATTTCATTTTCTTTTCTGAAAGATAATGACTGCCTTGCTCAATGATTACGGGGAACCATCTTTGTCATTTTTTTGCTTGAGAGCATCTTTGACACTTATTGCTGTATGCAAAGGAAAGCTTGATCGCGACCTTTGTTGAAAGGCGTCTTGCACGATTTCTCTTGTAATTGAATGCACAACCAAATTAACTGAGAACTACCCATCCCCGGGTTAAGATTACGGGTTTTTCTGTATAGAAAGAAACTCCAACTTCTAGGCTCAAAGGGGTGAACGAGGGATTAACTTCCTTATTTCTCCAGTGTTTGGGAGTTGAAACAATGCTTGTATATCCTCAGCAAAGTTTTATTCGAAAGCATACCAGCAACAATTATGGGTATTTCGTTTTCATCATCCTCCCTCAAATCTTTGCATAAACAAAAGCTTGATAAAAGGAGTAAACAAGAGAAATATATTTGAAAGCAGTAAATGAAAATGATATGAATCAAAACATTGCAATGCTCATTTCATTAAACTTAACATGAAAGTATAAACAATATTTGAAAGCAACAATTTTAACATAAACAAGGGGAAAATGCAAACAGAAATAAAGATGGCCTAGTGACTAATCAGTAACAAGGATGAGCTGTCCTATCTGAAACACCGGCTTTAGGAAGTGACTTGAGGGTAGCCCGATTCAGTCTTTAACCACTTTGTTTTGGCAAAGGATTGTTGATGACATTAGGACCTGCCTCCTTGAAAGTGAGAATATTTGCTTTCACCATTTCTTGCACTTTGTTTTTCAAAGCATAGCAGCTCTCTAAATCATGACTGGCAGCTCCCTAATGAAACTCACAGTGAAGGTCAGATCTGAACCCGACTGGAGGAGGATTTCGAGGAATCAGAGGCCTAGTCGTAATTAAGCCCTTCTGCACCAATGCAGGATACAATTCAGTGTATGTCATAGGGATGGGATCAAACTGAGCCCTATTCCGATTCTGATTTTGCATAATATTCTATTGTTGAGGAACCTGAACTAGTTGAGCATTGACCGCAGGAGTAACAGCCGCTACTTGTGGTTGATCAGTGTATTGAGGCCTACGGTGAGGTCCTTTTCTCTCAGTCGAGACAGCATTGGCTTCTACTTCTTTCTTCTTCTGAAAGTTCCCAAGGTATTTCTTTGCACCATTAGAAGATTCAGCAGCTTTAGACACTTTACCATTCTTGATTCCTTCTTCTAATCTCTGGCCAATAGTCACCAGGTCTGTGTAGCTGGAAGACACACTACCAATCATCTTCTCCCAAAATAAGGGGGATAAAGTATCTATGAACAAACCAGTTAACTCTTTCTCTGCCAGAGGTGGTTCAACTTGAGATGCCAGTTCTCTCCATCGTTGAGCATTCTCCTTGAAAGATTCTTTCTCATTCTGAAACATATTTTGTAGTTGGCGACGATCAGGTGCCATGTCAAGGTTGTATTTGTATTGCTTTATGAAGGCATCAACAAGATCTTGGAAGCATTGGATACGACCTTTCTCAAGTCCCATATACCATTTCAATGAAGCTCCACTCAAACTGTCTTGGAAACAATAGATAAGCAGCTTATCATTCTTGGTGTAAGAAGACATCTTTCGAAAGTACATCACCAAATGACTTCTTGGACAAGTATGCCCCTTATATTTCTCAAACTCAGGAGTCTTGAACTTTGCAGGCATGACCAGATCAGAAACTAGGCACATGTTGTTAGCATCAACACTGAAGAACTCATTTCCTTCCATAGCTCTGAGTCTCTTCTCCAAAGTCTGATATTGTTCTTTGAACTCTTCAAACTCACCAAAGTCTCCCTGACTCATACTTCGAGGACTAGCAGCATGGTACTCAAAGAGAGGGTTCCCAAAAGCAGCTTGTGCAGCAGGTTGGTGAGAGGCAGTATGAACAATTGGTTGAGGTTCAGTGAAAACTGGAGCTTGAAAGACTGGTCGAGAAGACTGACCAACTATTGAAGTAGTGGCAACAGGCGGAGAGTAATTTTGAGGTAACCCAAACTTTGGCCATGTAGTAGATGTATGTTGGATAGGTTGAGTGTCAACAACAGCAGTTGGGATTTCAGATATCACAGTCCTTTGAGGTGGCTCTCCTCTGGTAATCAGGATTTGCATCATCTCAGTAAGCTTGGCCATGCCTGACTTCAACTCATCGATTTCCATTCTGGCTTCCATGTTGTGTTTTTCTTGGTTTTCCATTCTCAATCTGACAGCAGCTCTAGTCCCGTAGTTGTGTTGAGGAATCAGCTTGACGGTAGACGACTAACTGGAAGAAAGAAGCAACTAGGAATAAGATCCTGAACAACCTGGATGTATGCAGAATGATGCAGAGGATGCAAATGATATGAAATGTTATGCAATGCACTATACAGTAACAGGATCACATGGTTCAGAGTCACGAGCCTGGAGTCAAAGGTACAAACCATAAGGTATGGACTAATGGTTATCACATGCCGAACAAGGTTCTAAGAGGTTCCCAGAGTCTACATCCTTCCTTTGGATATTACCAACATCCCGATTAACTAGGTAATTAGTAATATTCTCAAGAAAGACTCGTCCGAGCGTAGTATTACGTGACAACTATTTCCGGATTACTCTGTCATAGCTTCCACACTACACCTAAAAGGACAAGATGGGTTAGGTAATCTATGGTACTCGGCTTCAGCAGGCTCCCAGGTCGAAAGCAGTACGTCTTCCCGATTACTCGGTAAACGATACTAAAGTCAAAGGGGCCTCCACTGAGTGGGGGATCTCATGTCTCCTTTTTTGGGATTACTCCCTCAAAGTTAACATGACTATACCGCCCGTCCTATCTTAAGTTTTCCCAAAGTCCGGGTAGAAGACTTATAAGAAATCCCCAAGCACCCTGTAAACCAAGAAAATCCAGACAAACATATATACAACATATAACGCATAAATACAATAGCACGTATACAGATATAAACAAAGATAGGCTCAACCCACTTAAGGATGGACCAGCAAGAGGTCAATCTGTCCCCAGTGAAGTCGCCATTTTTTTCTGTAGCGGTAGAAATGTGCAAGACTAAGCCATTGGATTGACTAGACTTTATACAAATCAAAATAGAAATCGCCACCGCGCTTTATTGTTTCCAAAGGAATGGGAAAAGAGCGAGTAACCCAAAAAGAGGGGGAAAGATTCAAGGTAAGGGGGTTGGTTATGCAAAGGGAAGGTATTAGCACCCTAAACATCTACGGTACTCCGCAGGAACCTCTTTGTAAAATCTGTATATTTTGGCTATAAAAATGTGTTATATAAAAAATGGATGGTGGAGGTGAGAAAAGAAATATTTTTATGATTTTTGCACCCGCCGTGGTTGCGAACCTTTAGTGCTTACGTACCACCTTTCGTGCAATAGGGGATCAGGGTACACGTAGTTCCTCTAGAAAAGACTTGTTTGTTGATTATTTTTAAACAAGGAGACAAGTCGTCATTGTTAGGATAGAAATCTCGACTAACGCCCACAAGGTGTAAGAAAGATGGACCCTGCATCAACAAGAGTGAGGTTTTGAGAATGCCTCTAGTACTCAAGTGGAAAAGTCGACACCTTTATAACCATATGGATAGGAGAATGTTGCTCGACTATCAATGAATCATGTCTCATCTTGAAAAAAGTTTTGAATGTAAAGTGTTCTCGAGCGCACAAAAGAGTTTGAATATGTTGAATTGTTTTGTTAATTTTGAAAGATGTCAAAGTATGATTAAGTGAATTGAAGTTTGTTTAAAGAAAAGAAGTTTTAAAATAAATGGCACTCGACAAGGTCGAGGTTTATTATGAAAGCGGTTTTAGTTTAAAAACAAAGAAGATTTTGAAAGAAGATGAGAAGGTTTTGAAAATTAAAGAAGATGGGAGGAGATGAAGGGACTATCCTAAAGCATAAGGTAAAAGCTAAGGAAAAGAACCGTCTAACCAACAAGAAGCCGATACTTGACATTATGAGCCAAATGTATAATTCCCATTCTTTGGAGTGAAATAAAGCAAGAAAAGATACTAGACCTCTTGAGAGAACCATGCTTTAAGTATATCAAGTCTTTGAAAAATTGGGCAGAGTAACGGCTGTATACGGGTGAATTCCATATTACAAACAAAGATCGTAATCTCAATAACCTGCACACAAAACAAACAAACAACCCAATGTCTTGAGGTAAA
Source organism: Vicia faba (assembly GCA_948472305.1). Lineage (NCBI taxonomy): Eukaryota > Viridiplantae > Streptophyta > Magnoliopsida > Fabales > Fabaceae > Vicia > Vicia faba. Next base: position 675,946,868 of record OX451738.1, on the reverse strand, counting down.
CCTCATAAACTCCAGACAAAATATCAAATAAAGTCACAAAGTCTCCAAGATAGGCCAAGGTCTCTAATCCTAAGTCCGAGAAGTCCATCACTCCATAATGCAAAGGATAGTAACCATGTAGTCCAAGTATCACTAATGATTTTTATGGTTCATGTTGATTATTAGGTGTCTTTAAAAAGAAAGAAAAGCTCAAGTGAGAAAAAATAAAAATGACATAAAAGTAAATGCTCAAGTGAGCAAAGATGAAAATAGCATGAAATGTAAAATGCTAAAAGTAAATGGTACATAAAGCATGAAAATAAAAGCGTAAAGAAAAGTTAATTGTTAGTAATTAGTGGTTAGTTGGATGACCATATTGAAACTTGCATTTGTAACTCATTAGAGGATTGGTAGAACCAAAGCCTCCACACAACAAGTTGCATTTTCTTTTTGTCAAGTATATCATCCATTTTGGAATTCTCACAAGGCAACATGTAATGATCAACGATGTTTAAGTGATCCGCGTTGACCAAAGGTGTTGTAGATCCATTAGAGGATTGGTAGATCCAAAGCCTCCACACAATGAATCTCAAGGTTATTGGATCAAAGAGATCAAATTAACATACTTGGACTTGCAATCATAAGTTTGGGCCACGAATGATCATTTATTCGAATCGGGACAAAATTTAGCGCTATGTTAAGCAATCGTAAGTGGACTTATGTAGAAGTCACACCTATTTTGAGGCCGGTCAATAGAAATCTATGTACTTCATGATTGGATAAATGATATAGAGATCACCATCACTTAACATGTAGCACAATTAAAAAAATAAAGGGATAAGATGAAGAGGGAGGGAAATGATAGGCTAATTTGGATCACCATTTCAAAATTCTTTCATCTTTAAATTCAACCACTCCTCTAGATGGATTAAACCACTAAACATATCATTAATCCAAAGCACCAAAAATGAATTAAATAATTCACTCTTAGGTAGATTTGAATTGATGAAAATTTATCCAACTTCATCTACATCACAAAGTCCATTGAGTTTAAAGACAAATTGGACATTTAAAATTGCAATCCAAACCAACAATCAAAAGGAGTGAGTAGAAAAAGCATTTTGGATCAAAGCTGCCCCAAAACAAGGCAAAAAAGTGCATTATGTCCCTGTGTAAATCGATCTCACTATTGTGTAAATCGATTTACACAGTACAGTTTTCTAAAAATTGTGCAAAATTGCTTCTGTGCAATCGATTGCACTACAGTGCAAATCGATTGCACACAGTTACAGTAGCAAAAACAGCATTTTAAAAGGGCAATTTCTTGTTCAAACTTTCCATCAAACACCTTATGATCATGGATCCACTTGAGCACGAAAATTCCATCAAATTATGAGAAAATAACACCATTGAAATCACAAAATAATGCTCAAAGAATCAATCCCAAAGATCACCAAGAGATCACATTGTGAAAGATGAATTATCCAACTTACCTAAGGTAGATCTAGAGAATTATCAAAACAACTTTAAGGATTTGCTTCAATTAAACCACAAGAATCAATTGACCAAGCTTGGATGTAGAGAATTGATGGACAAAAAGTGTTTGGATGAAGGTTTAGCTCAAAGATTAGTAAGCTTCAATGCAAAGCTTACTAACTTTTTGAAAATGGAGCTTTGAGTGAATTTGGTAGATGGAGAGAATTGAGAGATTTTTTAGCAAGGTGGATTTGGCTATCAAAAGCTTGAAATTTGAATGAAATGAGGGCTCTATTTATAGAGTTTTAGGATTGGGATTAGTGGTAATTTTGTAATTGATTCTTGGAGTCAAAATTTGAATTAATGAATTCTTTCAAATATTAGAGTCAAAATTTGAATTAATGACAATTCTTTCAAATATTAGAGCCAAAATTTGAATTAATGATAATTCTTTTTAAAAATGAAAGATTGGCACTAAAAATTTGAATTAATGATACATCTTTTAAAAATAAAGATTGGCACTATAGTGAAAATCGATTTGCACAATGTAATTTTCCAAAAATTGTGCAAAATTCACTTTGTGCAATCGATGCACTCTAGGAGCAATCGATTGTACAGTGAAAAAAAAAAGAAAATTTTTAATTCTTTTTCTATGCAAATAGAGATTTTAGGGAATTAATACCAGACAAAGACAAATATTTTTTGTATTTTGATTAGAAGTTAGTCAACAACACAAGAACAAACTTAAAGATAGGATGCAAATGTGATGAATGAAGCTATTTATTAATGGTTGTGACCAAATGACAAAATATGGTATGAAGGTGCGACTGAAAAAGTTAGGGGCAAAATTTAGGGTACAACAGATTGGTACCATTGTTGTGTATTTATCATGCTTGTACAGGATTTTGCAAAAGCCCAGGGTTATACCTACACCCATTGTCCGTAGGTAAAAGTTGCAGAACTTTTAGCAACGGTTGGGAGGAAGGAGATGATAGTGTGGCATCCTGTGATTCGCCCATTCAAAAATTTGCGCGTTTTAATAATTGTTATTTTGTTTTTCCATTATAATAATTATTTGTTGTTCCATATACACAAGGACAAACCAGCTCAGATGGTCAGCATTATTGTGGAAAAGCCAAAAGGCCTGGGTTCAATCCCCAGGTCCCCCTATTTGTTCAATATCATTTTCTTTTACTTGATCAGGTGTTCAAGCATCCAAGACATCCACCGTGCATCATCAATATCTCATCATCCATGTCATAAACAAGCTAGATCCAAGGGCCATCTTTTGGAGGTCCACCATAGGCCTAGTCAAGCTTGCAACATGGGATCTGGAAACTAGGCGTTTTTGGGCTCAGAAAATGCAATTAACACCCCCCTCCTTTGCTATAACACCAGGCCCATTCTAATTTCTTCTCTATTTTTTTCTTTTGTTTAAGTTATTTTGTCTATTTATTTCCTAACACAAATTAATTCTTTTTTTTACAAAAAGTCATAAAATTAATTTTTCACAAATTTAGAATTAGTTTTATTTTTATCAAATTTAATTTAATAATATTTAATTTTAGGGTAATTCACACTTTTTTTTGTAAATAATTAAAATCAAGTTAGAAAAGAATTAGGGTTTGTCCTTGATTTAATTTTTATATTTCTTTTCTCAGTAAGTCAAAAATACAAAAATAGGTCAAATTAATTATTTTTCTTAAATAAAATTAATTAGTCATTAGGTTTTCTTTATTTATTCAATTTAACTCTATTTTTCTCAAAATAACACAAAAACCACAAAAATATGATTTTTCTTTTAATTAGGTTTAGACGGGGTCAAAACCCTAATTTCTCTCGTTTCGACTCATCGCACGCGTTTATTTATTTTTACGATATTAATGTAATTGCTCATGGTATGTAATAGTTTAATTAGGATTTTCTTTATTTATCGTTTTTACGGGTTTTTGGCTATGTAATTAATCCCCCTCCCCGAAGCCTTGTAATAGCGTAGTTTTATTTTCCGCATTTTAATTCTCGCAAGTATTAACTGTTAGATGTATGATAATAGGATTGCATGACAAGACTGTATGTTAATTTAAAATGACTAGCAAACCTTAAATGTGCAAAGATAATAACTGAAATCAAATCACTCGCACATGCGCACTCCTAGGGTATACTCTCACTTCGGTTGCCTTTGGTAAACGATCATTAAGTATAGGGTGTCTTAGTGGTTGCCCTCTTGTCTAAACAAAGATCAAATGTCTCGTTCGGAAATGTTGCCTCGGAAAATGTTTCCTCGAAAATGTTTCCTCGAATATGATCTTAAGACACTAGGGTTATTATTAAGACGTCCTAACATTGCTTTAGTGATCGTACGTCCCTTTCGAATTGACCCTTAAAACTCCAACGACGGTGCTACCTACTCTTTAATAGTAGGATAGCGTTGTCTAAGGGAAACAAGAATAGAAACATTCTTTTTTGAGTAGGTATATGCTAGTAGGTACTTGCTCAAAATCAAACCTTTCACACTTACACTTTTCCAAACAAAGTTTTCAAAAACACTTCGTAACACTCTTGAGGACTGATACAAGGGTTAAAACGAAGTAAAACAAAAACTTTTCAAAACACACAAACACGGAAGCAATTTTTAAAATGATGAGCAAGTACCTAAGAGCCCGTAGAAAACTATAGATAGAAAGGGTGCTAATACCTTCCCTTTCTATAATCTACCCCCCGTACTCAAAATCTCGAAAAAGGAATTTTTCTGTGCTTTTTTCCTTTCCAGTTGGATAAAATAAAAGTCAATGGCGACTCTTGCTTACCGTGACATTTTGCAAACACAAACGCAAAACGCAAACCAGCATTTTCAAAAATTCAAAAATGCAGCACAAGCAGAATAAATTCAAATCAAAGACATGGATCAATTACAAATCATCTCCTGAGCATGATAGTACCCCTAACTTTTTCTAATTTTGCCTCTATATGGAATTCCTAATTTGGGACCTCAAAACCCTAACAATGGTATTGTGTCAATCCTGCGCTTAAACTTCAATCAAACCAATCAAAAACATTGCAAATATGATAGCAAGCATGGATATATGATCAAAACATGTTTATGATGGATAAATCATTGAAAATGAATTTTGAAAAAAGATGCAAACCGTGTGTGATACGGTGGCAGAACCGACTATTTGACTGGTTTGCATTTTTTGTTCGCAAATGTCACGGTAAGCAAGAGACGCCACCGAATTTTATTTCATCCAACAAAGGGAAGGTGTTAGCACCCTTTCTGTCCATGGTTTTCCGTGGGCTCTTAGGTACTTGCTCATTTTTTAAATTGCTTGTGTGTGTTTTGAAAAGAGTTTTTGTTTAACTTCGTGATAACCCGTATATCTGTCCTCAAGAGTGTGACGAATTTGTTTTTGAAAATTGTTTTGAAAGTGTTTATGAAAAAGTTTTTGTTGTTTTGAGCAAGTACTTAAGAGTTCTACCTACTCGAAAAAAGACTGTTCTTTCTCGTTTCCTTTAGACAGCACTATCCTACTATTAAGGAGTAGGTAGCCCAATCGTTGGAGTTTTTAAGGGACATTCGAAGGGACAAGTACGGTCATAAAAGCAACGGTTAGGAAACTTTAGTGATTACCCTAAAGTCCTAAAGATCTTTCATAGGCAACATCCGAATGGGTCATATTTTATCTTTTGGGACTAGAGGATGACCACTAAAATTCCCTATGCTTCATGACCGTTTACCAAAGGCAACTGGAGTGGGGTAAACCCTAGGAGTGAGCATGTACAAGTGTGCTTTATTTCAGTTAATTATCTTTGCACAATTAGGGTTATCTACCTTTTAATCGTTGATTTATCTTTCGCATACAATCCTAATATCCATACATCTAGCAGTTTAATAGTTGCAGGAATTAAAAAGTGCGAGAAATTAAAGTCCTAACTATTACAAGGCTTTTGGGCAGATACATAAATATTTGACTAAAAATAAAGATGCGGAAATTGAAATCCTAATTAATCTATTACAAACTTGAAACAGTTACAATAATTTGAATTAAAATTAAGTAACGGCGCGCGCGATGAATTAAATACGAGAATAAATTAGAAGCGTAAAAAATCTAATTAATTAAAAAAATATTTTTGTGTATTTTTTAATGAGAAAAACAATTTAATTGCAAATTAAACCTAATTTCTAGTTAATTTTAATTAATATAAAAACAACCAGGTTAATCTAATTAAACTAATTTATTTTCAATAATAATTAATTTAAATAAAAAACCTAATTCTATATTTTTTGTTATTTTTTGATTTAATAACAAAAATGATTTTTGTTGTTTTTTGTAAAAAGAAATAATTAGCAAATAATTAAAAGATAAAAGAAATAAAGGAAAGAAATAATTTTGGGCCTGTGATGAAAGCAGATCAGGGGGTGCATTATTGATTTTCGTTGAGCCCAAATCATTTGGCCCAATCAATTGTCTGGATCCAGTGAGGGCCACGCCTGAGGGTGCATCATGGACCTTGCCTGCATGAGACATTGGATCTGGGAGGAGATTGATCCAATGGCGTGGATCTTGTGGTGCATGATAGGCACTTGGTTGCGTGGATTATGGAATCCTGCAACACTTGTTAGGAAAATAAAAAAATGTCTGGACCTGGGATCGAACCCAGGTCCTTCCCCTTACACGCTTGCTTGCTTTACCGTCTGGGCTGGATGGTTCATCTATTAGCATAATCAAACAAATACAATATAAAATAAATAAAGTGTTATGCCTTAGGAAGTGCGCAAAAATTCAAACCGCCCGGTGGGAGTCATCCACGTGATCACCTTCTTCCTCAGAACTGTTGTTTTAGGTATCAACATTTTACCTAAGGACAAACCCGTCACTAAAGGCTATAGTGACAGTTTTTGTCTGTAGCTACATCCCTGCAAGATTCAAAACTAAAATACCAGCAAGATAAATCAAAACCAAAGGCGTAGATCAATTGCAAATTGTGCCCTGAGTTCATTGGTACCCACGATTTGGTCTAGTTTTGCCTCTACGGAGAATCCCTAATTTGGAGCTTTAAAACCCTAACAATGGCGTAAGTTTGTTCCTGTGCTAAAACTTAAATCCAAGCATTCAAACATATTCCAAGCATGATTATAAACACATTTATGCAAACGAGTTTGATTTAAAACATGTAAAACCAAGAAAACAAATTGAAAGCAAAAGGGGGTAAAACCGTTATCTGTATCTTACGATTCTCGAGGCTTTATGACTTGATAGTAATTGGAATAGCTTCACTACACGCCCAGGAATAGATTGTTGGCTTTGAATCAGCTTGAATTTCCCTCTAACTCAAAATTCGAACCACACTTTTTGTCAACAAAAAAAAAGAGTTTTATTCTTCTTATTGAGGCAGTCTTTTTGTCCTCTAGGTCTGGCCTCCTTATGTATATGTATTGGAATGTATTAGGTTAACAAAAACAGATTGAATCTTGCACAATTATGAAGAGAAGATTTGATTTGTTCCTTGCATCATTTGTTTCCAAAACAAGCCAAATCATGCCATTCTTGCTCCAATCACCCCTTTCACGATTTGATCTTGATATGCCAGCATATATCATCTTCATTCAATGCCAAAATCATTCCAAAAGCAATTTATATGATTTATTTTGATTTTATTTAATTTTATTTGAATTAAATCACAATAAATTAAATAAATGAGTTAATAAGGCATGGAGTGGTTTATGGGTCGTGGACCATGTTAGGAACAAGCTCCAATCTTGAAAAGATAGGCCCATGTGGAGAAAATACTATTTTGGGCATTGTTGACTTTGTGCAAACTTCCAAAAAATTACCAACTTTGACAATGCACATCTCTCTCAATTTTGACCCTAAGAGGGTGTTCTTGGACTTTTTAGAAAGCTTAAGATATCCTCTAAACAGCCCTGTTTGTTTCATTTAAATTGGATCTTCCATGCTCATGTAAGAAGCTTTGACCCAAAAGGTGTTTTTGTTGACTTTTTGAAATGGCCTATAATGTCTGAATTCATATTTTTTTCATGATTACATTTATTGAACTTGAGGGCTGAAGATGAGTTGTATGGAATTGCATCCTATTCAAAATGAGCCTTAGATGGGAAATTTCTGATAAAGTATGAGAAAGTTATGCCTGGTCAAAGTTTGGTTGACTTTTCCTATAGAAACCCTAATTTAGCAACTTTTGAATTTTGATGAATTTGGGGAATTCCTTGAGGAATCATGATCAAACCTTGATCAAATGATTGATGTTACTTCAAAATGTTGATGTTGATCAACAATATTGAAGTTTGACTGCATGTGGACCACAGTTGACTTTTGACCTAACATAGTTGATTTTCAGGCATTTGAGCAATCGGTTGAGCAAACTTGTTGTGTAAGGTATGAAACTTGACATGGATGATATTTAGGACATATTAGGACCATGGAAAATATTTGAGACCTTTGGACTTCACATATCTTGATGAAAGTGGAAACCTTATTTTGAGGCTCATTGTCTTAGGAGGAGGATTTGTCTGGTCAATCCTTAGTCAACTTGAGCAATTGAGGACCTCTAGGAGTATGTTTTGTGTGAAAATAGGAGGGAACATTTTAGGGTACAACAGCTGCCCCTGTTCAATCTTCTTAAACCTGAGGATGTAGATTGGCTGGTCTGCCTTTCGTGATCTGAAGGTGGAAGATGATTGAAAACTAGAGTGCCCAGAAATTTGCACTCGTCTGAAATGATGTTGACTGGTGATATCGGGAATGGGCTTACAGATTCCATTTGGAAGTCAATAGAGAATCGTCGGAGATGGGCTTAAAGATTCCATCCAGGAGAGATATCGGTTGCATAAGAGATTCCTTTGCGAGAATTCATGTACCTTCCGTTAAGGAGGACTTCGTCGGGGAATGTTGATTTATGTCCTGGGAAATAGAGTATAGGAGATTCGGTTGTCCGTTACTCTACTGGGGAATTAACTCCTGATTGAGGAGGTGGAAGTAAACTGCATATCTAGTTAGGGTTCATGCTGCACAGTGACTTACTGGGGAAATATGAAATCGACCGTATCTGGTCAGGTCCAGACTTACAGGGTTGTAAATTTTTGTCTGGAGATAAGAGAGAAGGAACCTGGATAGTATGGTTACTTCGAGATGAAAGCATGGATAGTGGGGCTATGAGAAGGAACCTGGGTAGTAGGGTTACTTTGAAATGAAAGCCTGGATAGTAGAGCTATGAGAAGGAACCTGGATAGTAGGGTTACTTCGAAATAAAAGCCTGAATAGTAGGGCTATGAGAAGGAACCTGGGTCGTAGGGTTACTTAGAAATGAAAGCCTGGGTCGTAGGACTTGTGGGAAGGAACCTGGATAGTAGGGTTACTTCGAAATGACAGCCTGGATAATAGGGCTATGAGAAGGAACCTGGGTCGTAGGGTTACTTCGAGATGAAAGCCTGGATAGTAGGGCTATGAGAAGGAACCTGGGTCGTAGGGTTACTTCGAAATGAAAGTCTGGGTCGTAGGGCTTATGGGAAGGAACCTGGATAGTAGGGTTACTTCGAAATGACAGCCTGGATAGTAGGGCTATGAGAAGGAACCTGGGTCGTAGGGTTTCTTCGAGATGAAATCCTGGATAGTAGGGCTATGAGAAGGAACCTGGGTCGTAGGGTTTCTTCGAGATGAAAGCTTGGATAGTAGGGCTATGAGAAGGAATATGGGTCGTAGGGTTTCTTAGAGATGAAAGCCTGGATAGTAGGGCTGTGAGAAGGAACCTGGATCGTAGGGTTACTTCGAAATGAAAGCCTGGGTCGTAGGGCTTATGGGAAGGAACTTGGGTCGTAGGGTTACTTCATTTGATCATGTAAATTAGTTTACCCGTTTGGTTTCGGGAGCTGATTTTCCATTGGTTATCTGCAGATGTGACATGTATAACTGCTGGGATTATTGATGATAATTGTCTTTCCTGAAAAGATAACAGGGTTAATTATATGCGATGCATGAAATGCATTGTGGGATGATGTTCTTAAAATGAATGAGATTATGTTGTATGTGATATGTATGTGCATGTCATTATGTATGAACATGAGATGCTATTATGACATATTCGAGTCTGGGAAAATAAATCCCTGACTGCTGCTGGAGAGTATAGCATTCCTGATTGTTGTAAAAAGCCGTGGTTTTTTGTATTTCCGCTGGGGATGGTGAACGAAATTGACTATGCTGGAGATTTACTCCTTGTTTACGGATATTTTTCCGAAGAGAGACTCTGCTTGAGAATAGCTCTGCGGGGGAATAATCTTGTTGGAATGTGAACTTCCGTAGCTGGAGGGATAAACTCTATTGGGGATTTAGTTTCCGTATTCATGGAAATAAAATCTGCTCGGGAGACAAATTTTATGACCCTCTTGCGATTATGAAATTCGGAAGGGGGAATATAGATGTCAATTCTCTGAAGGGAATCGGCTGGGGAAAATACCTCCTGTTTTGGGGAAGCTAACATCAATGCTTTGATTACCTTTACTCTGTGGGGAGTACAGATGTCGCAAGATCGTATGTACTGATGACTTTGTTTCAAGGTTGTCTATGCCCCAGTACCTGCTGGTCAGAGTAACTGTCAGGTTTGACATTTTTTGTTTTTGCCCTTATTTCTTAAGTTACGAGCAATTGTCTTTTCGTTTCTTATACAAACATCTGTGAACAGCAATCATATTCAAATGCATATGTCAAGAATAAATCATTGGACGTTTTTGCGAAACAAAACAGAAAACGAAAAAGCAAATGATTTTGTAAATAATGACTTGTAGTAATTTTCGAAGTTGGCCTATAACAGGCATTTTTGTACAAGGAAGTTGACGCTCTAGTAAGAGAATGCCACTGTAAAAATGGAAGTTATACAATATTGCGTACAACCAAAAGAAAATAGCTATGTTCAACAATCCCATTGGGTTTCAATTCTGCTATTGGCGGTATGTCTTCGACCGTCTCATCACTTTGCTGCTTGTCCGAAGGTGATTAGATTGATCGGTGTCGTTCGAGCTTGATAGTTGATATTGAGGTCTGATCGCAAGGTGATCCAATGGGACATAGTGATACGCCTTATATACCTAACTTTTGCCTGGACTGCCCTTTCGGGTTTTCAGTCCACCGGGATACCCTTTTTTGCTCAAGCCGCCTTTTCAGGTTTTCGACTTGCCGGGTGTACATATTTTTTCATTTTCATCCCTTATTTTTGCTCGAACCCTTTTGGTTCGTCGGGAAACCCTTATTTTTTCCTAGGCCAGTCAACCTAGCGGGTCTTTTATCATGTGTAGTATCTTTTCACTATGTCCGCATTGACAGGGTGAGGAAGGTCGTCACCGTCCATGGAGGTTAGAATCATGGCTCCACCCGAGAAAATGTTCTTAATCACAAATGGCCCTTCGTATGTGGGAGTCCATTTTCCCTTGGGATCACCTTGTGGCAGTATGATGCATTTGATTACTCGATCCCCGGCTTGATACTCTTGGCGTCTGACCTTTTTGTTGAAAGCCTTGATCATCTATTTTTGATAAATTTGACCATGACAGATAGCAGTAAGTCTCTTCTCATCGATCAGATTTAGTTGATCAAGTCGAGTCTAGATCCAGTCGTCTTTATTCAATCCTGTATCCTTCATAATCCTCAGAGAAGGGATCTGGACCTCAATGGGTAGGACTGCCTCTATGCCATATACCAAAGAATAGGGTGTTGTCCTTGTCGACGTCTGTGCTGAGGTACAATATCCATGAAGAGAAAATGGTAACATCTCGTGCCAGTCTTTGTATGTCATTGTCATCTTCTGTATAATCTTCTTGATGTTCTTGTTAGCCGCTTCAACAGCGCCATTCATCTTCGGCCGGTAGGGAGAAGAGTTATGATGTTGTATCGTGAATTGCTTATAGAGCTCGGTGATCATCGTGTTATTAAGATTCATACCATTGTCAGTGATGATTCTCTCTGGCACACCGTACCGATAGATCAGGTTATACTTGATAAATTGCGCCACAACATTCTTGGTCACAGTAGCAAAGGAATCATCCTCAACCTATTTTGTGAAGTAATTGATGGCCACCAGGATGAAGCGATGCCCATTGGAAGCGGTAGGACTGATTTCTTCGATCATATCAATGCCCCACATCGCAAGGGCCAAGGAGCCATCGATACATTTAAAGGAACCGGAGGCACATGCACCTTATCAGCATAGATTTGGAACTTATGACAAGTTCGGGAATGCTGATAACAATCTGCTTCCATAGTGGACCAGTAGTATCCTTCCCGTAGGATCTTCTTAGTCATGGTATGTCCACTGGAATGGGTTCCGAATGTACCTTTATGTAAATCTTTCATAACCCTCTCTGCTTCGCTATTGTCTACACACCGCAGTAAGGTAGAGTCATGGTTGCGCTTGTAGAGGATTCCATTGCTGAGGAAGAATTTCACGGCGAACCTTCTCAGAAACTTCTTATCATTGACAGATGCCCCTTCGGGATACTCTTGAGTCTCGAGATACCTTTTTACTTCGTGAAACCAAGGTTTGTCTTCTACCTCTTCAGTATCAATCTCACAGCAGTGCACTGGTTCATCCAACCTCTCAATGGTGATCCGGGGAGCTTCGTTATCCCACCTGACATTGAACATAAAATACATAGTAGCTAGCGCATCCGCTAATTGATTCTCCTCTCGTGGGAAATGTTCAAAGGATACCTCCTCAAAGTGTGGGAGCAATGTCAGTATGTGCTCTTCGTACGGGATGAGATTCGGATGCTTCGTATCCCATTCGCCTATGATATGACTTATCACCAAGGCTGAATCCCCGAAGACGTCCAAGAACTTGATCCTTAAGTCGATAGCGGCTTTGAGACCCATGATACAGGCTTCATACTCCGCCATGTTGTTATTACAGTTGAAACATAGTCGGGCAGTGAAAGGAGTATGACAGCCCTCGGGAGATATGATTACGGAGCCAATTCCATTACCGAGTGCATTCGAATCTCCGTCAAAAACCATAGTCCATCGGGATCCTTCTTCAGGTCCTTCATCCGGTCCAGGTTCTTCATAGTCAGTCACCAGCATAATATTCTTGTCCGGGAACTCAAAATTCTTGGACTGGTAGTCATCCACGGCCTTGTGAGCCAAATGATCAGCCAATACGCTTTCTGGGTTATATATTGTATATCGTATTCAGTTAAGATCATTTTCCATCTCATTATTCTTCCGGAGAGTGCGGGCTTCTCGAAAGTGTATTTGATTGGATCCATCTTAGATATCAACAGAGTAGTGTGGATCAGCATATACTGTCTTAGTCGGCGAGCATCCCATGCCAAAGCGCAGCAAGTTTTCTCAAGCAGTGAGTATCTTGTCTCAAAGTCGGTTAACTTTTTGCTAAGGTAGTATATTGCGTGCTCTTTTCGACCAGACTCGTCATGCTGCCCCAGCACACACACCATTTAAGAGTCTAGCACTGTTAAGTATAATATCAAAGTTATTCCTTCAACCGGAGGCATCAGAATTGGTGGTTTTTGAAGGTATTCTTTGATCCTTTCGAAAGCATTCTGGCATTCTTCATTCCACTTTACCACTTGATCTTTCTTCAGAAGCTTGAAGATGGGTTCACAAGTAGCAGTCATATGTGAAATGAACCTGGCGATATAATTTAGGCGTTCCAAGAAACCTCTAACCTCCTTCTCTGTACGGGGAGTCGGCATCTCTTGTATGGCCTTTACCTTTGCGGGGTCTACCTGAATACTTTTGTCACTGACGATGAACCTTAGAAGCTTAGCAGACCTTATCCCAAAGGTGCACTTGTTCGGATTTAGTCTCAGCTTGTATGTCTTCAGCCTATCAAATAGATTTTGTAGATGGTCAAGGTGTTCTTCCTTGGTTTGGGATCTGGCTATCATGTCATCAACATAAACCTCGACCTCATGGTGAATCATGTCATGAAACAAGGCGACCATGGCTCGCTGATAAGTTACCCCAGCATTCTTCAACCCAAAAGGCATCACCTTGTAACAGAAGGTGTCCTACTGTGTGGCGAAGTTTGTCTTATCCATGTCTTCAGGATCCATCTTGATCTGGTTGTAGCCAGAGAAACCATCCATGAAGGAGAAGATTTTGTGTTGTGCAGTGTTGTCAACCAGAACATCAATGTGGGGAAGCGGGAAGTCATCCTTGGGGCTTGCCCTGTTCAGGTCTCTGTAGTCCACATACATCCGTACTTTACCATCCTTCTTTGGCACCGGAACGACGTTAGCAACCCACTGTGGATAGGAGGTGACAGCTAAGAACCCAACATTGAACTGCTTCATGACCTCTGCCTTGATCTTCTCTGACATTTCAGGGCGCATGCGGCAGACCTTTTTCTTAACCGAAGGAAAATCTTCTTTAGTCGGCAGACGATGTACCACAATATCAGTTTCTAAACTAGGCATGTCTTCATATGACCAGGCAAAGATCTCAACATAGTCGTGCAACATATTTATCAATCGTTGTTTGACATTAGTCTCCAGATTTGCGCTGATCTTGACTTATTTTCTATCTATTTCCGTGCCCAAGTTTATCGTCTCAACTAGCTCTTCGTGAGGCTGTATAGCCCTCTCTTTCAGTTGTAATAGTCTAGCAAGTTCTCCAGGTACCTCACAATCGTCCTCACCTTCATCCTCGGCTTGGTTGATCCGATTTTCGAAATTATAGCTGGCAATAACAGAACCGTTACCAATGGGATCCAGAGTGGATATGGATCTGCAGTTTGATACGTGAGTGTGTGTAAGAGCATAATTGTATTGATAAAGTGAAAAGCAGAAAAGAAAAACAGAGAGCGCAAGTGTGATACGGTGGGAGAACTGACTTGGGGTTTTGCGTTTGTGTTCGCAAATGTTTCGGTTTAGCAAGAGTCGCCACCGACTTTTTATTTTATCCTAAGGAAAGGTAAAAAAGCACAGGAAAGACCTTTGAGATGTTTTCTTGGGTTCGGGGAGTAGATTATAGAAAGGTAAGGTATTAGCACCCTTTCTATCCATGGTTATCCATGGGCTCTTAGTTACTTGTTTAGATCACTTGCTTTGCTTTTCAATTGTTTGAAATGGTGCTCTTCAATTGTTTGAAATGGTGCTTTGTGTGTGGTTTTGAAAGATGTTTTGAAAAGAGGCCATTGTTGTGGCAACCTTTGTAATGATTATTGTTTGAATGTATACAAAGATGTTTTTGTATTTTTGAAAAGTTTTCAATGTTTGAAAGTTGGATTTTGAAATTGTGTTGTGAAGTGTGTTTGAAAATAGCAAGGATGTTTTTTTTGCAAGCTTTTTATCAAGTAACTAAGAGTTATCTACCCTATTTTACTCAAAGATATCTCTTATGTTTTTAACCCTTTTAACAGTGTTGTTTCACCATTGTATTTGGTGAATAACCTTGTGTTAGT